>JADMNL010000024.1:394797500-395997500 GCA_016271365.2 Neoceratodus forsteri
CACACTGTTTGCACTTACCACCAGGGCTGGCTCCTCTAGCTCAACCCTGGGAACCCTCTGTAAAACAAGGTTATGCACAGCAAATAGCAACAGTACAGTATGTTTGGCACAAACTGGAACCACAGTCAGGTTAAATGCAAAAAGAATTGGATCTGATTTATTCAGGGGACTTGAACAAGGTAGGGGCGTAATCAGATTAATTTGCTTAAAGGCTATAGCAATCCAATAGTCATGCATGCACTTCAGAGTCCCTACACAGTCACACACTCTGGGTACCCAGGTAGGAAAACGGTGGGCTAGCCAGGAACGTTGCTCGGGGTAGGCCGGCATCGCAGCTGGTTGGGGCCCTGTAATGGAAGAAATCAACATGCACAACACACACTATTTGTAATCCAGAGCCGGAGGGCTCAGTTCGTGACAGAAAAGACAACAAGGCAATCAGATGACAACACTTTAGATTTAACTGTTGTTGCAGGGAGCTACCCTGATGTTTACTCACGATACCCAATACAGGACACAGGCAGGATGAAATCGTGACAGTAGGTTGTTGAACTGGAGTGCCAGGAGAAGCAGGGCCCACATGAATCACTGAGGCGTTGTTCCTGTTCAAGGCGTTGAGCAGGGAGCTGATCCACAGTCAGGTCTCTCATTGATGGCTTTCTCTGTGTAGCAGGTATTCTGGCTGGGCCAGTGTGGCAAGGCCCAGGCCAAATGGAGATGCAAACAGATTTAGTCCGGTGGAGCTGGATTCCGCCTCCAGCGAGCAGAACACAGTTCAGCACACAGTGGGGAACCAAATCACAACCCACTAACAGCACACAGCACATTTACATGTAAGAAATTCTATTGTACCAGGCAGATTGCTATCTGGTTGCAATTACAGAGTTGCTGTACAAACCGGGAGTTCAAAGGTGGCTGGAAATCCTGACAGGCCGATCACATTCAGCAAATCTTTGGTCTTCTTTAGGTTAAAGCCTGGTCACAGTTCTGTGACTTAAATCATCCTCACAATTTGGATTCAGTCCGAATCAACTCTATTTTCCCTCTCAGGGACAGCAGGTGGACAGGCAGGCCAAAACTCAGCCCTTTCACATGTCTCCCACGTGAATCCACGCAGGATTGCTGCTTGAATATCTCGAGCTGTTACTCCTTCACTTCCCAACTCAAATCTGAACTTCTGCTCATCGTGCCCACGGATCAGGGCACAATAAAATGACTCAGAGTCTTGGTCCGAAATAAAGCTTCTCTTATCTCTCCATTCAAGAGAGCTGAAGGCAGGCAGGCCAGACTCAGCCTTCCGCCAAGTCCCCACGCCACCCTGCAGGGCAGCAGCTCCTCAAGCTGGAGATGCTCACTCTTCCAGCTCCAATTCACTTCTGCCCATCTCTGCAGGCAGCTTGGGAATTTCCTTAGGATCCAAAAGGTTCGGTTGGCTGATCTGTCTGTCAGCCACAAGGGCTCCCCCTCCAGGTTCATTTAGGCGCCAAAAGTCCAACACTACAATTCCTACAGAATTTTGCTTCCACAAAGCCCCTGGGGACAGGCTCCATTTTAGAGTCCCCAAAGGTGCTGACTGGCCCATTTCAGCAGTCCAGGACCAAGATGGTGGAGATAAACAGAAATGTCCATGCTGCAAAGAAGGCAGGTTAGACAACCTACAATATCATTACCACTCTAACAGATATTCAACAAATAAGTACATCTTATAACAGAGTTCCCTCTGCGCTAATACTGATGGCAGAACGGAGCGATTATTTGGCAGCCTGGGTGGGACTCGAGCACAGAAACACTCAGCCCCCTCCCAGATTAATTATAACTGCAATCTAGGCAGCTCTTAAAGAGACAGCACACAGGGGCTATACAGGCACTCTCTGGCAATAACGTTTAAACTGCTAAAATGCAGGACACCAACCTGGCAGTGAGCATTTAGGCAAGCTCAAGGAAGACTTTTGGGAACCCCCAGTTGTGGGAAGTCCTGATAGTATTTTTAGTGAATGGGGGGAAATTTGGCCAGGGCACCGGGGAAATTCCTCTACTCGCCAGTAGGGGACCCTTGCCGCAGAGTGGAGGAGCCATTCAGTGTTGGAATGGACGTGGAGGAGGTTGTGGTGATTGCTGATGTGGACCCACAAAAGACGTTGGAAGACGAAAATAAGGAAGTGGCAGTGGTTTCTGATGCTAGCGACCCTGTTATCAGCGAGGAAGAAATGGAGATAAACGTTTCACCTGTAAGGGCGGGCTCATCATAGCCTTTTTGTGATGTCTTGCAGTGTTCTTCTTCTGTGGATAATGATAAGGGATCTGCTGGGGAAACTCGGCTTCTGGAAGAGGTTGCTGACGCCACACGGCGTCAAGAAGCTGCGACAATGCCGGCCCAGTGGCGTAGAGGGTTGAGGCGCTGGCGCCTTACCTCGACCCACACCGGCGACCCGGGTTCGGGAACGGACTCGGGTCTCGGGGTCGGTAGGGAAAGCGGCAGGATCGAGCGTCCGACGGACTGCCTCCTGTCCTGGGGTGGGTTGGGAGTATCTTCGCCGTGCAGAGGCCCCTAGTGGAGATGGAGGCAATGCATGTAGCGACGTAACTAGAGGGGGAACAAGAAAACGAGAAAACCGCACCGAAGTTAACCGATGACGGACGCCAGCCCGGACTTCCTGAATACTCCCTGAGAGCCACAATTGCCTCAGCAGCCCGGGGTCTGAGAGAATAGTAGTGTGCTGGTTCTGCCCCTGGTGCCTTTCCCCTCGGAGGAGGGACCCATCCGGTGCAAGGGTTACACCGGACTTGCCCGAGGAAGGCTGCAGATATGACGTAGGTGGCTAAGGGGAGCTAGTAGGGAACGCCCGGGTCCTAGGCGGCCTGAAGGAGAGGTAACTCTGGGGCACGTAGGAGGGGAAAAAGAGAAAATTAAAAAAAAAAAGAAGCTGCAACAGTGTCGCAAGTAATCCGGGATCAGTTCGGCATCAAACGCGGAACTGCTGAAGGAATACGGGACTGGTCGGTGGAGGATTCTTTGGAGAATGCTGGATGGAGAGATACATAGACAGTGTCAGCATATAAGGGCCTACAGCCCACCCAGTGCAACATGAAGATGGCAGCTGGATGCCCAATGAAGAATGGGACAAAAGGGAAAACGGAGTTCTTGTGAGATCTAACAGGCCTGCTACAGGGGACGGAAATATTAATTTGGAGGTACACAACAAGGTACTGACTGCGTTTGGTAATACAGATCAAGGTATTGACTACGTGCAACATGACTCTTTGGTACAAACTGTGAACGATGTTACGGACCCTTGTAATATGAAAAAAGATGTGCAACTTTGTGAATCTGTAAGGGAAAATGTTTCAACTAATGCGGGAAAAGCAAGGAAATACTGAAATGGATAGGGCTTCTGGAGGGTGTTATTCCTTCATGGCAAGACACGAAAGGAAAGGAGGTTTATTGAAAATGAATCAGCATGAGGATGGCAGGGGAGGAAAGGGGAAAAATACTGCATACAGCAATGAAAGTCTGGATAAAATAAATGATAACGCAAGTGGAAGTGGAGAGCCTTCTGAGAATCAAAACAGGTGGGGGAGAGGGCCCAATTTAGCAGATCTTTTTAAGAACAAATTAGAACAAGCCCCGGAGTAACGCAGTACGTCTCAGATATAGGGGTGGGTTATCTGAGCATCCGGGTAGGTATTATGTGGCAAGACGCCTACTTAAAGGTTCCATGCAGTTTTTACCGGTAGATATTTATGCCCTGATTCATATGTCCAGAGAGGATACTTTCGATATTAGTTTTAGAACTAATGCTGGGCTGGAGAAATTTTGGGGGTAAATATGAAAATGTAAGGAAAATTCCGTTATGGACACCCTTTATTGCCATACCCTTAACAAAGCCTTCAATTAGAACAATCACCATCATGTTTAGGAATGAGGGTGTTAATGTTAGTGACATTTATCATTGGTTACAAAACAGGTGTGATGTCCTAGGCCCCCCCCGAAACCACTGTAGATGATGAAGGCCCGTGAACGGGGGGATGGAAGTTCAAGGTTAAACTCTTTCAAGTGAACTCTGAAATTACACACCTTCCTAACAGTTTCTTTTTGGGTAAAGATAGAGGAGTTTGCTTTTAGGGAGGGCAGCCAAGGGCCTGTTATAAAGGTGGGGCTCGAACCCATTTGAGTAGCATGTGTGACATGCTGAAATGTTCCCTATGTGGGGGGTACGGCCACCCAAGTGTAAATTGCAAAAATGTTTTCTAGTGTAATCTCTGTGATGAAAAGGAGCACGCATACCACCAGTGCCCCTGGGCTGAAAGGAATAGAGCCCAAGCGTGGGACCAGAAGAACCTAGTGCAAATGGCCCAGGAAAGGAAGGACAAGTCAGGGCCTAGCACATCACAGGACAGAAATGCACAGGGGCAAGAGGATCAAGAAAGACAGTAGGAACAGGAAGGGACTAGTGAAAGAGCAGGACAGTGGCGGTAGATTTTGAGCAAGAGAGCACACGGGATGTTGAAGGGGAACACTCACTGTATGATACCCTATAAAAAAAGAGCTTGGAGAAAACAAAAACTTGTCAGGAAGGTAAGGAAGAAACAATGCCTCCCCCTACAGAAGTACAAACTGGGAGTGTGACAAGAGCAAATGCAAAACAAAACCAGGGAGGGCTTGTTCTGCTGACTCAAAATCCATTTTTGCCCTTCAGGGGGAGGGGTGGAATCTCAGCTGGAATCAGATGTCTCATTAAAGGGGCACTGTCAGCCTTGACCCTCGTTTTGATGGAGAATTCCATCAGTGTGCCTCTATGCAAACACTGATACCCTACGATACACAGAATAGACACAGATATACTTTAGAGTAGTATTCTTACCAATATTCGTTATTTTTAAGACTGTCCACCTTCATTCGGGTCTGTCTGCAAGTCCCCCGTCAGCATAAGACAGCCAAGCGAGTATGTCTGACACTGAGTGCCGGCATGGAGACTGCGCGAAAGCAGAATGAAGCACACATCCCGCACATGCGTGGGACCGTCCGCTTTTGCGCATGTGCGAGATTTCGGCGACCTCTTTCAAACGCTTTTTTTAATTTTCTCAGCGCTCGGTTTTATTTAAAAACGGGCAGGTCTGTACATCAGTAGAAGATACATGCTGTGTTCAGTTTGTCAGCAGGGGCATGTGTAAAATCAGTCTCAATGCCAGCGCTCAGTGTCAGACATACTCGCTCTGCTGCCTTATGCTGATGGAGGACTCGCAGACAGACCCGAATGAAAGTGGACATTCTTAAAAAAAATGAATATTGGTAAGAATACTACTCTAAAGTATATCTATGTCTATTCTGTGTATCGCAGGGTATCAGTGTGTGCACAGAGGCACACTGATAGAATTCTGCACAAAAACGAGGGTCAAGGCTGACAGTGCCCCTTTAAGGTCAGGGATAACCTCGGAAGTAGAGGAGGAAGAAAAAAGACCCTTAAGTAGGGTAAAAAAGAAGAACAGAGGGAAAAAGCAGAGAGAAAGAAAGAGAGGTTCAAGATGAGGTGGGTTAGTGAGGCAGGCAGCATAAAGGGCGTTTGGTTCGATTTAAAATAGTGGAAGGCCACCATCAATTTTGCCACCATTAATGTATGTAGTCTTAAAAACTACAAAAGAAAATTAATAATACTGTCTTTTCTTTACCAAATATGGGCTGACGTTCTCTTTCTACAAGAAACATGCATCACTTCGTTATTTGAAATCAAATAATTAAAAAGAAGTTGGGTCTGGGGGCCTTCCTATTGGACATTTGGGGAAGAAGCATCAGATGGCCTAGGGATCCTTTTTAAAAATACAAATTTTTCTATAACCAAAGTTAGACATTTGCCCTGGAAGAGCATTAGCGCTAGATTGTAGGTATAAGGGTTTTGATTTTCGACTTATCCATACATATGCACCCCAGATGAAAGTTGCTAGAATTGAATTATTTAATATAGTCCGGCCGACCTGTACACTAGAAAACATATAATATTTGGGGAATTTTAATTGTAGTCTGGATATTTCTGGCTCTGATCAAAGAAAATTTATTATGACTTCCACTTAACCAGATTATTAAAGAAACTTTCTTAATGGACACGTATAGGACTCTGAAGAAAGACTCCGGTGCCACCTACCACAGGCACATATATTCTACCAGGATAGATTAACTATTTGTTTCCAAATATTGCGTCCTGATACATATAGTTCTAAGGCCCACTGAGTTTTCTGATCACATTATGTTAGTAGAAGAGTTTAGTATGGGCACGGCACCTCCCAAATTTATTTTGTCACAAAGCAGATGGAACATGAATGCGGCAGCACTTTTACAGGAAGATGCTATGAGTAAAATGGACACGCTACTGGCTGCAAGATTATCTGTACAGAGTATATTTATTTGCTTTTGTTAACCAGGTAAGCACACTAGACAGCACGTGCCTATTTTCAGGTGTGACCCGGGAGGATTACAAGTGTACAAATCAGAGTAAACAGGTAGACAGGGTGCATGCAAAGCATTGAAACAACGGTTACATTAAGAGGTACATTGTGATCATCGGGCAGACAGCGTTCATACAGAAGCAACAGACATAGTGACACTGGGGTGAGGGGTAGAATCGCAATAGGTACAGGCATGGGAGAGAAAACAAAAGTACATAACAACAAACATCAAGCTAGCTAGGTACAAGGAAGAGCTTTCAGGCTCATGCATTTTGTCAAGAGGTAGACGACAGTGTGGAACCGGCCTGGGCAACAAATGCATACAGGACAAGTCACGAGTACCACTCTGCAGAGCCAGGTAATTGAGAGACAAGCTACAGAGGATGGGCAACAGGTTGTGGGTGGGGGTGGGTGGGGAATTCTGGTTGTAGGCACACAAGTTAGGGTCATCTAGGGCGAGGGGTATACATGTACAGAAGGTGGGACAGGAGGCATCGAGTATGCCAGCCCCTGATTCAACAGGTGGGTCAGTAGGCCTCGAGCTTGCCTGGTGGATGAAGTGCTAGTAGAGGCCGGGGTCATCATGTCCAGACTGTTGGGACCAGTTTAGCGGCTCAGGCACAGAGGCAGGAAGAGGCTGATTTTAGGAAGCCCCATAAGGAGGCTTTGAAACAGGGGTGGGAGGTAGTGGAGCGAGTGTTTGCAGGAAGGGAGTTCCATAGTTTGGGCGCATAGGCAGCAAAGGCCCGATACCCTATTTGGGTGTGAGTTTTAGGGACCAGGAGGACCAGAGAGTCACTGGATCTTACTTGGTAGGTGGGGTTAGCAGGCTTGAGGAAAGAGGCGAGTGTGGGAGGAGTGGCATTTCTGACAATATTGTCAATGAAGTTGCCAAGGACAAAGGTGCGGTGGTATTCTGGGGGAAGCCACTCCAGTCAGGAGTATAGCTCACAATGGTGTGTGAGGCGAGGAGCGGCGAGGGCAAAACGGCATACATTGTTGTATGCAGTGTCCCATTTGGAAAGACTGGATTTTGGAATGTCAGCAAAGGATACCAAGCCATAACCGAGCGTGGGTAGGAGGATCCCTCTAGCAATGGCGAGACGTGCAGCCGAGGTGAGACAGCCTTTAGCTCTGTAAGCCATGCCCAACTTGCAGTTTGTGGCTTTACACGCATTCCAAATGTGGAGTGAGAGGTCCAGTTGTGGGTCAAGGGTGACACCCAAGTACTTAACCGCATCCGCAACATTCAGGAGGGAACTATCAGCTCCCAAGATGTTGAAAGAAGCTTGGCATGATCTTATCTTGGCCGAGGAGCCTAAGAGCATGGCCTGGGTCTTGGTGAGATTAATGGTTAGCCTGTGGTCCTCAAGCCAGGTTTGAATGTGTTTAAAGTCGTGGTTCAACCGGGAGTTAATGTCTTTGATGTCCCGTGAGCTGACCAGGATGACAAAATCATCCGTGTACAAGGTGGAGTGCCCATGGGCAGATACTGAGGGCAGCTCGTTTATGAATAGGGAAAACAAGATGGGTCCAAGGACAGAGACCAAAAGACCAAAAGGTAGAGCGCAGGAGTGAGTGAGAAACCCGGTCAAAGGCTTTTGATGGATCAACGAAGATGGCTCCTGTCAACTTACCATGGTCGGTAGCACACCGGATCTCGGAGGTGACCACCGCAAGGGCTGTAGATGTGCTGTTCCCTTTTCTGAAGCCACGTTGTGCTTGGGAGAGTAGCTCATAACTCTGAAGGTAGTGAGTGAGCTGGGAGGCAACTACTTTCTCAAGTAGCTTGCAGATCGCCGACAGGATCACAATAGGTCAGTAGTTATTGGGATCCTTTGGGTCACCATGCTTGAGTACAGGGACAACCCTAGCCACCTTCCATACCTCCGGGATGGTTCCCGAGATTAATGAAGTGTTGAATATGCTAGAGATAGGCCAGGCTAGGGGGATGCCCCAAGGCAGAGAAATTTCAGCTCAAGGCTGTCGTGGCCAGCTCCAGTGTGAGGGGAGAGACTAGCAAGGAGCCTCTGAGTTTCTGAGGCGGAGACAGCCTTTAGGTAGAAGGAGGGTTGTCTGGGTGCCCCATCATGGGGGGGACCCAGGGTCACTGGGCCGAAGGGTTGGGGGGAGGGAGCATCCAGGTCAGAGAACTGGCTGTTAAAAGCGCTGGCAATAGTGAGGGGGTTATTACAACTGACCCCCCAATCATCAGGTCGGAGGCCTGAGCATGGGCGGACCCCCAACTGAGTTTTTAATGTTTTGCCAGAAATTCCTGGGGTTGCTGGCTGAGGATATCAGGGCGGAATGGCAGAATTCGCTCTTAGCAGAGCGGATGGCTCTCTTGCAGGAGTTCCTCAGCTGTCTATATTCAAGGAAGTCAGTACTGCAGTGGGTGGATTTAAATCTCGCCCAGCATTTATCCCTTTGTTTCATGAGGGAGAACAGGCCACCATGGAGCCACTTAGTAACCGTGCCCCTTACCCTCCTTTTCGTTAGGTGTGCATGTTTGTTTTGCAGGGGTGTGAAGACAGCGAGGGCGATATCGAGGGCCACCGTGGGATCACTTGTCGCAGTGACCCGGAACCAGTCGGTTTGCTGGAGATCAGTAAAGTAGGCTTCAGTGCAAAAGCTTGAGTAGTCCCACATCTGGATCACCTTGCTAGGGATTTTGGGGGGTGAGATGCCCCATGTACAACAGGTGGGGGAGTGAGCAGAGATGGCATCAGGGAGGACACCCGAGGAGACTATTCTATCAGGCCTATTACTTAGTACCCAGTCAATGAGGGATCCTTTCCCCCCACGTGGGGAGGGCCTCGTGGGTTTGGTGACGAGTTGAGTGAGGGCGACGCCCAACAGCAGGGGCTTATACAGCTTGGCGTTGCCCCCCAACCAGTTTAAGTTGAGGTCCCCAGACCAGTAGCTCATTAGAGCCCACTTTGTCATTAAGGCAGCTCTAGGCAACGAGGAGGCCTGCTGCCTCCTCCCTGGGAGGGTTATGGCATACCACGTGATCTTTTCTGTATTGCCTAGAAGGAGGGTGTGTAAGAACTCACAGGTAGGGGGAGTGCAGGGGTGTGCCTAATGATAGACACGCTTAGGTGCCCCCTTGTAGAGGAGCACCCGCCCGCTTCCCCTTCTCTGTCCAGCCTAATAAGGTGGTACCCTGGGAGGGCACATACAGAGTCTTGGGTGTGCGGCTTCAGCCAGGTTTCAGTGACCCCCAAAAAGTCAGGGTTGTAGTGAGCCACCCAGGCAGTTAGCTCTGCTAGGTTTGGTAGTAGACTACGCACGTTCAGGTGAGCCAGCTTTATGCCTTTGGTAGATTGCCAGGTAGGGGAGGGCTTGAAGGAGGGCAAGGCAGCCTGAGGCCCAGGAGTTTGAGCTGCGCCCCCAGCTAGGCCAGGGAGGACCGAGCACCCCCGGGGTGACATCCTAAAAGCCACGGGGGGGGGGGCCAGTACAGCCGAGTTCCAAGCCTTGAGTCCCGAGCAGCTCAAAAGAGGCAGAGGCCAAGACTAACCCAAAACAGCGGCACTGAGTTATATTGACAGAGGCCTGCTTGGGGCAGTCGCCCCACACCAATTAAGAGACAGGTAGCAGCCTTGAAATATGCTAGGCCCGGATTGCTATGGCACAAGGGCAGAAAGCTGTAGTGTAATTTCCCAGGGTTAGCAGTTGCTGGTCAAACCAGACAAGGGGTAGGAATTGAGCAACTCAAGCAAATATGCAGTACCAGAACAAGTACGTAGAGACACTGTAACTAGCCTGCGGAAGCAAGTATATTATACTGTCCCTAATCAACACCAGTGAGACAGTGAGGTATGATATAATGCATACATAAAACTGCAAGTACATAAAAGTCCAAGAATTTCGTACAATGATATCTGGCAGTGGTGGGTTGACACAAAAAAAGATATTAAGCAGCTTTTTATAACTCATGGGAAGGAGAAATCAAATGCAGATTATATCAAATACCTAGGTTATAAAAAACAGCTTTATAAACTAAAGTCTTTTACAGATAGAGAAAGAGTGAAATATGAACAGCAAATACTGGAAGTAGAGAAATGTATGACTCAGTACCAGTATGATCGAGCAAAATCTTTGGAAGCTGAGATGAGGTATGGGACAATGAAATCTTCTGTATGTAATCCTTTTATGGCTTGTAAGCAAAGGTTAGACAAAACAATGATGGTTGGCCTCAAAAATATGGAAGGTACCACTGAAAGTAGAGATATGACTATGTTAAAATTAATACATAAACATCTGATGAAGGACTTTTCCGAAGGAAGGGAGGGGGAAGCTTGAAACTTTGCTTTCGGTCCCCGTACCTGGCCTCTCAGAAGAAGACACAGATAGTTCACAAATCCCTATTTTTAGAGAGGAAATTTTAAATACCCTTAAAATCTTCAAATCAGGAACAGCTCCAGGAATAGACGGATTAACTAATGATTTTTATTAAAAAAAATATGTTTCCGAATTAAGTGTCATTTTGAAACAAGTATTTGATTATATAGTACAACAAGAGGGAACTTCACTGCCAGATTTCGGCACTGCGATAATTAGTTATATATATAAGAAAGGGTATAAGTTGTCTTTAGAAAACTGGAGACCTATTAGTCTTCTAAATTGCGACTGTAAGATTCTTACAAAATTTTAAGTAATAGATTACAGAGAGTTGCGAGTGGTTTAATTGATGAGGCCCAGACTTGTTCTATACCAAATAGGAACATCCACCATAACTTTATCTCTTTCTTTTAAGATAAATTTTTGAAATCAAAAATCAGAAAAATGATGGGGGATATCTTATGGCTTTACATCAGGCCAAAGCCTTCGATAAGGTAGAGCATCAGTACTTGTGTCAGGTCTTAAAAAGATATGGGATTCCCCTAAAAGTAATTTCTTGGTTGCAAATCCTGTATAAGGAAGCACAATGTATACCAGCAATGAATGGGCTTTTGGAGAATCAATTCCATTTAGGAAAGGGATGAGGCAGTGTTGCCCATTAAGTCCACGCTTGTATACATTTACCCTAGACCCTATCACTAGGGAGATAAAATGGGATATGCAAATTATAGGATTATCCCTGAAAAGAGACAGTCAGAAAGTTGTTTTTTGTTTTAGTCTTTGGTAACCGGATAAGGCCCACTAGGCACAAGTGCCTGTTTTCAGGGGCGACCTGGGAGCACTGGGCGGTTAAGTGACTTGCTCAGAGTCACATAGTATGTAAGTGGTGGTTGTGAGAATCAAACTCAGGTCTGGTCTGCTGGATGTACCAAGCTCATTCACACCTCATTCCTCTAATCTCTAGGCTATACTGCCAGCAACTTAAAATCACCTCTTACGCAGATGATGTAGTGGTTATGGTGCAGAATAAAGAATCAGGTGTTAAAGCTTTACAGATTTTTAAAACTTTTACAAAAGCGTGGTCATCTCCTTGCATTGAGGGGAGGATCAGGGACACAGTTGAGAAGGAATCAAAATTAGCGAGGAACCGCAGAAAATTTTAGGGATTTGGTTTGGCACTCAAGATGTCGCACTATTTAATTGGGAAAAACAATTAGGTGTTTGTGAGGCAAAAGTCCAGGTTTGGAAAAACTAGAAGATAGAAAAAAAGAAAAGAGTGTTAATAGTAAAAAAAATGATTACCCATTTTTATTTATTTAAGCACAGTATTCAGTCCCCCAGCTCAAACTTGAGGCTAGGCTCTTCAGCAATTTTTTTTCAAATGCTATGGGGCAGTCGGTTAAACCCAGTGAAGACAGAAATAACTTAAAGACCAGTAAACAAGGGTGGATTGGACATGATAAATCCTGTATGCTTTTTTAAACGGGATATCCAAAATTTATAGAACAGACAAGCTCTCAATAGGGCAAAGATGGGTTAAGGATGCAATAAAATTATATATGGATAAATGGGATTTACTACCTCTGAAGATTTTACAGCAATGGGCTATACCAGAGTATGCTATACATTCATTTAAAAAATTAAGGCAGTGGAAATTAGGAAAAAATATTTTTTTGAGTCTGGAATGGAAACAATTATATCAAAGAGTGATTGGGAATAATTGTTCAGAACCTTTATTTCTGGAATCTACACAATCTCAGACACCTTATATTTTAAAGATATTGACTGAAAAGAGAATTAAGCAGTACATGTGGGATATTAATTGGCTGTGCTATCATGGGAGGCTGGGGGTAAGGGGAAATTTGAAACACAAGGCAGTACAGGAGAGAGATACTGCCTGCAGATCTCATGTATTGCAATAGAGGAGACTATGCAGCATTTCCTTCTAGACTGCCTAGAAATTAAGACATTTTGGCAGGAGATAGGATTTAAATGGAACTGGCCTTTTTTACAGAGGTTAAGTTATCAGACATTAGTATTGGGCAACTTTTCAGGGAAGGCTCACACATACATGTCAACTCTACGACGAAGCTAAACTCCTTAACCTAGATGAACAGCTACGCTATCAAACCTGCCTCCTCACAAAAAAAAAACCTACTCGGGCTCTCCCCTCCTGGGGTGACAGCCTCCATCCACCATACCCCACCCACTATCGCAACCTGAACCTCCAACAGGACCACTCTACTGGTCCCCAGATCTAGGACCACCCATGGACAGAGGTCTTTCTGCTACAGAGCCCCATCCTGGTTTAACTCTCTCCCAGCTCCCATCTCCAATGCCCCCACAATCTCCAACTTCAAAACCGCCCTTCGGAGCCAACTCTAACACTCGTAGCTGCTCCTGTCTCTAAATGTGGCTTCAATCTCTCCACACTTGACAACACCTACTGAGCAGCACTCCACCTCACCCCCCCACCTTCTTCCCTATGCACCATACCTCTACTAAAACCAGCCTGTGCCAGCTGTATCAATGTAATTGCCACTAAATTGTATAATGTATGAAATCAATATGTGTAACGCTAATCTCATTTACTTGTATTCTGTAACCTAAATTTGTTATGTTTGTCCTCAATGTGACGAGGTACCTTTGGAAACAAGCCTCTGGCTCAAAGGTTGTAAACTGATTTACAAATAAATAAATAAATATGCAGGATGTTTCATACTAGTACTCTAAGGACAGTTTGTTGCTGTCATTAAATATTATCTGTGGCACAGCAGGTGTCAGTCGGTACTACAGCAGATAAAATTCCATCCAGGGGTTGTAATAACTCAAACTGAATCTGCATTAGCTCAAGTTAAAGTGAATGATGAGAAAAAGTACACAAGGGACAGAAACGGATTGTTATGGAAGGACACAAGTTTCGAAACTTGATGAGGCAAGCTTTATGAACCTAGGTTATGATGGAGGGCAAGACTAGGAAAAAAGGGGGAAGAGGGAGATTAATGTGTGGATGTTTTGAGTTGTATATGCACATTTGAAATCTGCAGGTTTTTGCTGTTAAGATTCAGGATTACATCTGGGGTGTGTTCTATGGATTTTTGCAATGAAGTCAATCTGTAACGCATGTTTTTCTCTTTTGTTTTTTTCCTTTGTAAGAAATGTGGTCACTAATTACATGTGTGATGTAATGTTTATTTTGTTTGTTTCCAATAAAAAATTCCCCTACTGGACTGTAGGGAGAGTGACCGACTGTGAGCTATGGCCACTTCGAGTGGAGCTCCGGTGGAGATGGATGTCCTGGAGGAGGGGGAGCGGATTCAGATTTCTAACTTGGTTCCGGCGGAAAACATCGTAACTCAAGAAAGTATTCTGGATAGTAAAGATCATGAGGAAATAGAGATTTTCATGTCCACAGAGGACTTGAGCAAGTCTGGAGCAGAGCGAGATGTTATGTCTGCTGTGGAGAAAGTTCTTACAACGGAGGAGGCATTGCACCTGAAATTGAGAGTGGAGCTGGAAATAAATGCGAGAGAGAAGGAGGGTTTATCAGAGCAACTGGTGATGTTACAAGCTGGAATCGCGGCTGTCAAAACTTCGGGCCCGCTTGTCAAAGGGCCTGACAAATTAGATGACGTGGCAGCATCAAAGGAGACCGTGAGATTGGGTGAGTCAGTCACTGTTCCCCTTTTGATTTCTGTAATTGCAGCAAATATTGTGAAGGGTCAAGAGGCTGGCAGTTCTGGATCTGAGGCAGGCTCATGCCAGAAGTCTGGGGGAGAGACTGTTCAAACTGTGGACCTTAAACTCTTGAATGAAGATGTTAAAAAAAATGTGATTCCAGGACTTAGCGGTGTGGGAGATGTAGACAGCACTGGGACAGGTGGGGATCTGCCTTCTGGGTCGATCACTCCGTCTAAAACCATGGGGTTCGTCTTTCGTGGTGCCCCACAAAAGAAATCAGAAAGGGATGGGGTCATAGGGGCCGAGTTAATTTTTCAGAAATCCCCAGAGACACAAGAAGGAGTGACTGAGTTCTCCTTTGCTAAACGCAGCTCAGCGCCTCGGTTTGGGGCAGTGGAAGACAGCAAGGATAAGCGAACTGCTTTAACTCTGGCAAACAGACATTTAGGTTAAAAAAAAAGTTCCTGCGGAGAATGTGGGGTCCATTTCTGCCCATGGAGGGCCGAAGGCACCACTACTTCCTGCAGCTGCATTGCAGGCAGCTCCTAAAATACCAACATCGATAGCATCTCCCTGTGAGCCCTGGTCACCTCAGAAAGCTTTAAGTGAGGCAGGATGGACGCAGAATAACCAGGAAACATGGCTCCCCACCCCAGACTGGGACGCCAAGTGGAATTTCTCTCAAAATACACCTGAATGGCGCCTAAAACTCCTGCTGAAGCAATCAGACCATGCAACCCCAATACCAATGCAAAGTGTGGACAATCTTAGGTTGAAACACAGCTCTGTTCAACAGGGAGCTGATTCATCAGTTTCTGGCCCAGATGCTGGGGTAAAGCCAGACTTTCCCTCTGAGTGGGACACAATACAACCTTTGACCACTGGAGATATGATTCAAGGGTTTCTGGGACATCAAAAACCTCTGCTATCAGACCTCTTTACGAAAATAAAAAAAGAAGCAGCACCAAGGAGGAACACCGTAAGGATACGTTATAAAGGTGGACTACATGTTCGACCTGATAGGCACCATGTGGGCAAATTGTTATTAAAGGATTCTCTGCACTTCTCTCTGAGAGAAGTTTTTGCTTTTATTACATTTTATTATTTATTTTATTTTATTTTATTCCTTGCAGGACCTTTGGCAGACCTATTTAATGCCTCACTACATTCGGGGTGTGTACCTCAGGACTGGAGGATGGCTCATGTGGTGCCCCTCCACAAGAGTGGCCCCAAGCATGAACGGGAAACTACAGACCAGTGAGCCTCACATCCATCGTGGGTAAGCTAATGGAGACTATCCTGAAAGAGAGGCTGGTGGCCCTCCTAGAGGCCAAAGGACAACAGGACAGCAGACAGCATGGCTTCATACGTGGCAGATCCTGCCAAACCAACCTGGTCGAGTTCTATGACTGGGTAACTAGGCAACTGGACAGGGTCCATGCAGTGGATGTCCTGTATCTGGACTTCAGTAAGGCATTCGACTCAGTGCCACATGGAAGGGTGGGAAGGAAGTTAGTAGGCACAGGGGCGGGTGCAAAGCTGGTGAGATGGGTAGGAAACTGGCTGCAGGGAAGGCAGCAGAGGGTGGTGGTGGTGGGAGCTCTCCACACCCAAGGGCAGTGACTAGCGGTGTTCCACAGGGCTCAGTGCTGGGACCAGTGTTGTTTGGGATATTCATTGCAGACATATCATGGGACATCAAGAGCAAGATCAGTCTGTTTGCTGATGATACCAAGGTAGGCGCAGTGGTGGATGACCTAGGGGGATGGCAGGGGTTGCAGGATGATCTGGCAAAGCTTGAAACCTGGTCAGACACCTGGCAACTGGGCTTTAATGCCAAAAAGTGCAAGGTACTACATTTCGGGACGAAGAACCCAAGGAGGAGTTACCAGCTAGGGGGAGTGCAGCTAGCCCAGACAGAGGAGGAGAAGGATCTGGGTGTGCTCATTACAGGGTCAATGAACAACTCAGCACAATGTAGAAAGGCAGCTGCAAAGGCCAACAAAATGCTGGGTTGTATTGCAAGGAGTATATCCTCGGGAGGGCCGAGGTGATTCTGCCACTATGTATAGGTCTTAGTTAGACCACACCTGAGTACTGCATGCAGTACTGGCGTCCGTATCTGAAGAGGGACATTAAGTTACTGGAGGGGTGAAGCGCAGAGCGACAAAGATGATCAAGGGCTGGGGGACTTATCATACGAGAGGAGGTTGAAGAAGTTGAACATGTACTCACTGGAGGAGAGGAGAGACCGGGGTGACATGATTGAAACCTTTAAATACATGAAAGGAATAAACAAGACAGGGTACAGAGGGGCTGTTCAAAGTAAGGGAAGGGAGGGCCACCAGGGGCCATGATATGAGACTGGAGCGAGGAAGGTTCAGGAGGGAGATGAGGAGACACTTTTTTACAGAGAGGGTGGTGGCTGGCTGGAATGTGTTACCTGCTGAAGTGGTATGCAGTAGAACAGTGGACTGCTTCAAACGAGGATGGGACAGGACAAGGGGGAAGGTTAATGAAGGGGAAGGGTAGAAGGGAGGGGCAGCTGCAGAATAAGGGGTGCTAGCTGCACATTCGAGCAGACTTGATAGACCTCTAGGCCTTTATCTGCTGGCAAATTTCATATGTTCGTATTAATATCTCAGGGAGGATAATTTTGACATAAGTTTTCATTCTGCTTATGTGCTGGATTTATTTTGGAAGCAGTACAATCAAGTTAAGTTCTACCCCACGCGGACCTGTTTTTGGTCACTGCATTAACTAAACCCTTGATTAAATTTGTAACAGTCACGTTTTGGAATGAGGGAGTACACATGGAGGACATTACTTACTGGTTGTCCCTGAAATGTAATGTGTTAAGTCCACCTGAGCCTATTTTAGATGCAAAAATGTTCTGGACTGGGGGTTGGCATTACAAAGTGAAACTTAGGCAGACAAAGTCTGGAACTGAACATATTCCGAACTCCTTTATATTGGGATGTAACAGGGGCATGTGATTCTGTGTTGGGCAACCCTGGGCGTGCTACAAGTGTGCATCCAGAACTCACTTATCTAGCTCCTGCAATAAGCCACGGTGTGATAACTGTGGGGAAATAGGTCACATTGTGTTCCAGTGTGCCAATCATACAAAATGCGACTTATGTGCGGATACTGCCCATATTTTTACAGAATGCACCTGGGCAGCCAAGAACAAGGCATCTTGTATGAATCCAGATCTGCTAATCCAACAAGCTCAGCATTCAGTCTCTCGCCCTGACATGGATCAGACAGAGCCCAGCTTGCCAACCCCATCTCCCTCTGCAGAAAGGCCCCCCCTTTGCCACCACAAGACAACCCTGGCATGCACGGGACGCCTCCCCCTCCGTTCCCACCTCCCCTTTTAGCACCAGTGTGCTACACTGCCCCACAGGAGCATGATAACCCAGACCCCCTCCCTGTGCCTTCTACAAATTTGCCTGTGAGAAGATCTACAAGGAATATTAGAACCATCCCGGCCCCGGCCCCTGTTGATTTTGAGTTTGGAAATTCCTTCGCTGTACTGGCCATACAATGGGGGGATTAAGAGACGGAGTGCGGAGATGAGTGGCCAAAGTTAGGGAGTGCTGTCGGCAGCCCCCTGCAGACAATCAGCCATAGTTGGGAAATGCTGTCGGCACCCACTGCAGTTAGGCAGCCATAGTTAAGGATTGCTGTCGGCGGCCCCCTGCAGACAGGTGGACAATATTAAGGAATGTTATTGGCAGGCCCCTGCAGACGGGTGGACATAGTTAAGGACTGCTGTCAGTAGCCCTCTGCAGATGGGTGGATAACGTTAAGGAGTGTTGTCGGTGGAACCCTGCAGATGGGCGGCCATAGTTAAGAAGTCTGTCGGTAACCCCCTGCAGACAGGCAGCCATTGTTGGGAAGTGCTGTCATTACCCCCCTGGAGACAAGTGTCCAATGTTAGGAAGTGTCATTGGTGGCCCCCTGCAGATGCATGGCCAGTGTCAGAGAATGTTGTTGGCAGGCCCCTGCAGATGAGCAGCCTTCACTGGAGAGTACTGTCAGCCGGCACTCTGCAATCGGGTGGTCACAGTTAGGGGGTGCTGTTGGAAGCCCCCTGCAGACAGGGCAGCCATAATTGGGGAGTGCTGTTGGCAGCCCCTTGAATAGCACTATTTTAAAGGTGTTAGAATAATGTTTAGTAGGACTTATTATTACCTGGGTGGCCATTTTGTGTCTGGTAAACCATGGATAGTTCGGACTTCATATGAATCTATTGGGAGTAATGAGTTAAATTTACCATTTAAGATACCCATTTCCTGCAAACTACAAATAGTGCTGCTCAGTGATCCTTCTGGATATCTGGACTGCTCATGCACACTCCTCATACCTTTCTATAAGTAGTATGCAAGAGTGGTCCAAAGGCCACAGGGTCAAAGGTTGGGGCCAGTCTGCAGTTTACAGAAAAAATGTTTTCAAATGCTAAATTGTCCTTATTAAACATTATTCTAAAACCTTAAAAGTAGCACAGTTCATCAGATGGCAGCAAATATGGCTGGAGTACAACGCAAACCCAAGAGCCCTCAATTTTTTTTTTTTCAGAAAAATACAACTAAATAATAAACCTCAGGTTGGGGGGGGGCATTGAAAATGTCTCTCTTTAAAGTGCAGTTTATTTTGAAGAAAACTCATCCATAACAAAATTGTACTCCCATGGGCCAGTGTACCAATGGGTTCTTATAAGCCTGCTTCGGTGTTTTCGCTGCTACTGTATAAGCCACAGGGATGAACGGTAAGTGAGCAAACTTGCAATTCTGGGTTTTAAAGGCAGCCCTTCAGCTGCTGCATGAGAAGGAATTCTCAGGAGAAATAATCAGTAAATGAAACAAATGAAGTGAATGCCCCGCTGGACATTTTGATATACGAAGGAAAAACATTTCCAATGCAAATAACTTAGAAGACGTCCAGCATGTGGCTGAGTTAGAAGCCAAATTTTCATAATGAAGTAACATACTGTCAGTTTTTCTAAAGCCTAAATTGCAACTCCCCAAAGTGCCTTTTTATAGACGCTATTTATCATTCAGAGTCAGTCAACCGCACCAAGCAACCAGTCACAGAAACACAGATTTGGTCAGTAGAAAAAGGCCTTATGGGTCCTGTCAAGCCTACTCAGCCCTACCTATATACTGTTGTTTTTGTGAGGGCACAAGGGGCCCTTCACTCTCCTTTCCTCCCTCTTCCCATTTTTTATTCTGCCTTTATGCACCCTTCTCTTATACAGTTCTTGATGTTCCTTCAAGATCTCCAAGGTATCTCTGTGGGGGCGCTCTCACCACACCAGTGCACCGCCTCCTCCATGCTGCCTTTAGATTACCCCCTAGGTGGGGTTGGGGGGGGTTTAATCCCAAACACTGTGTGTATCAGGAGATGCGCACCTGGCCAGAGGAGCGGAACACTGGATATACCAGGGTCCGTCATCTTTGAGGACCAGGGCCATTTTCTTTGTTCTGGTCACCCCCAAGAGCTCTGTAGTGACATGATGTCTAGGGAGTCGTGCTCGTGAAAGGCACAGTCCCATCTTATCAAGCTCTTGCCCACCCAACAGTCCTCCGATCACACTGGCATCTGTGGTCACCCAGGTGACAGTACTGCGGTGGAGGATAGGAACCTAACCTCCCTGGAGAGGGAGAGAGTCCTATGGGATACTCAATTCCTCTCCCTCCGACTGGCTTCCAGTGATCTGACCTTGTTCCTCAACCCGCATTACTGGCATCGTGAGCGGTAGCGCTACCGCTACTCTGAAAGGCCGGTGCTCCCTCCCCTTTTGACACTGTCTTCACCAGCTCCATATTCCTATGCCACTCATGTGTGAATCACAACCACTAATTTTGCACAGACTACTTTTCCTGGGAGCTAGTAAACCATAACAGTGGATTTAAGTGGCAGTATGAGGGAACAAAAGTGTGTAAAGAATGTTCCCGGCTGCCCCGCTTCTCTTCGGAGATGTATCAGGCTGTCGTGGAAGAGATCCCTTCTAGTGTGAGAAGACTAATTATATCAGAAATTGGGAACTCGACTCCAGTGTTGTCATTGTTTAAAATTGGTATTTGATTGAGGTAGATGGAGCAACCTTTTATACATAAGTGGGGCCAACATTTTGTGGTGGTCAGGTCTCATATGTTTTACTGGTTACAGCTTCACTATGTTTCAGATTCAGTTGGCACCCCGTCAGCAAACACCGACAGTTCTGACACAAGCCACTACACATGAGATAGCCGCCAAGATTGTAATGATCAGGGCCACTGTACCATAAGAGCAGCTATTTGGGTCACCTTTGGAGCAACAGGAGTCGTGGAGCAGCAACAAATATTGTATGTGCATCCATTTTGTATTTCTATAGAGGTTCTGCTCCCTGCCTTGGTGTTGGCTACCCCTCTACTGACCTTGGAAGACCAGCCAGCACCATCAACCACAAGCTCGTTGACAGGGCAGTTGCTATGGGTGGTGGGACCCATGACGTGGGGCATGAGTGTACCCAGGCATTCTGCCAGCACCAAGGGGGTCTGCTCCCATTTTTGCAGTTTCCCCATACAAGCCTCCATCCATACGATGGCACTGCCAGCTTTCAGTGATGGCCTCAGGGACCAGAGCTAACACAGAGGTGGGGAACAAGCTTCCTGGCCCTCCACAGAGATCATTGTGGTGCTGGTTACCGTTCCATTCCCTGCTGGTAGCAGCACTGTTTCCCAGCCTGGTCACATGCCCCGAGTCTGCTCCTGAACCAGGGCAGCGGCAAGGAAGCACAATGCACTTCCACTAGATCAACAGACAGCCCTGTAC
Organism: Neoceratodus forsteri; assembly: GCA_016271365.2. Lineage (NCBI taxonomy): Eukaryota > Metazoa > Chordata > Ceratodontiformes > Ceratodontidae > Neoceratodus > Neoceratodus forsteri. Next base: position 394,818,789 of record JADMNL010000024.1, read on the forward strand.
TGTATGTGGGTCTACTAACAAAAAACTCCACAACACTGCACATGAAACACCCGGGGTACTATTATAAATCAGTGTCCCTTAGTGCACAGGCACAGAATAGAGAACAACCACTGACATTTCATTCATGAAGTCTCCAATGAAGAACAGGCCAAGGAGGTACCACTGGGGTAGGCTGGAGCTAATGATAGGGAGGTGTGATAGAGGGATTTGGTTGAATTAGGAAAAAAGAAGTCCCGACACGGTGGTTATAAGGTCAGTTGTTGCAACTTCTGTATCTCCTTACACTAATTTCTGAAGCATTAAGACACAACCAAAGACTGGGTTGCCATGAACTGATGTAACCCTAATGAAGGTCATGGAGCATGAAGCAAAGTCGAGTGCCTTATGCCCCTTTATTGTATAGGAGGGTTTTCAGCCATGAACAAACCCTTTAAAGGAAAGCACCCCAAAACGTGGGCTCCCTTCCCGGACAGCTTACCCTCCAGTTTAGCTCTGACCAGCAAGAGCGGGGATTTTTGTGTGCCACAACTTGCTGTATTTACATTTTAAAAACTCGGAACCCGGAAGTATGGAGGAGGCAGGGGATGCTCCATTTGCTGAAATGGCGTGACGACGCACTGCTCGCTTCGGTGTCGCCGTACCATTTCAGCAAATGCCCCCTGCCTCTACATACTTCTGGGTTCCAGAGAATTAAAATGTAAATACAGCAAGTTATGCACACGAAAATCCCACTCTTGCTGGTCAGAGCTAAACCAGAGGGTAAGCTGTCTGGGGGAGGGAGCCCCCATTTTGGACTGCTTTCCTTTAATATGCAATACGACATTCAGAATGCTTCACTTACAGCTATTGTCTAATAAACTGTGTTTCTGTTACAGATTTCCCATGCAGACTCTGCCTGTGAAACACAACCACCTGGAAGTAATTAGCCAGTATATACCCCCCCAACACATATCAGTCCCAGTGCTCCCAGACTGGGTTGGCATTTTCCTGTAGATTACATAATTTCCTGTAGAAGCTGAATTGCTGTACTTTCCCATATAACCAATGTAGTCTATAGGACCAACTTACCTGCAGATGGCTCCATTTCCTAGTAAAATACTGGAATCCCTATAGATGTGGGACCTTGCAGGTGCCTTGCCTTGTTGTTCAGCCAGACTCCCCACAAATTAAGGTTACTTACTGAAATTTTAGAGCTTCAAGAATATCTTCTCAGGAGCTGGCTTAAATGGTGGATGAGCGGTAATACAGCTTCCACATGAAGCACCATTGTTTTATCTAACCCCCCCCCCCAAAAAAAATGGTGGGCTTACCCTTGTCATTTCCTCGGACACTGCAGTGTTCCTTGCCTGTAAGGGTCCCAGCTGGGTGCTCTGCTTTTGAGAGCCTGGCTAAGTCCAGTGATGTAAATAGTGCAAATCCAAGTGTGAAGTATTGCTGTTCCCTGGTTCCTGTGTGAGTGTACAAGTACAGTAAACGCTTCCGTGCTATGCCTTTAAGAGGTCAAGCCTGTGTATGCAGTGCATAGCCTATGATGGGTGCAGGCAGAACGAAGCTCGCAACTGGCCAGGCAGCACCCCGATAAGTTCCACTGTACAGTCACTTACATGTGTAGAGGCAGCCCTACTGAATGTTGTGATTGTTCACTTATAAAGTTAAGCTGTTATGTTTAAAATTAACTTTAATGTTAGGACTGTATATATTCCTGCTCATGCAGCCGCCATGATGATGCTATGACCCCATTTTGGACCAATCAGAACTCAAGGGGTCCTAAAGGTTCCTTTTACTATGGCTGCCAGTAGAAACTGTGGACTGTATGCTTGGTGCCCATTTCAACCCATCAGGATGCTGAAACTGTGACTAACAGCTTGGGTAGCCAACTGGATTACAGAGTTAATTTTCCCTTCAGTCGTGAGATATGGCTGAAGAGTCAGTCTGGGGCGAGCTTCTGTCCTGAGAGGAGGCTCTGTGATCAGCTCGAGGAATTTGGGAGAGGGCTGCTTTACCTCTTCTTGGCCTGAACTTCTATTTGAATCATTTTTGAACTGTCAGGTCTGCAGTCTAACTGAGTACCTCCAAAGGGCAGAGAAAAGTGTTTTCCTCAGGGCAAACTGTCCAGACTGAAAGAGGGTCAGAGTGTCTGAGGTATCCCCAAGCTGTGCATCGGAGAGAAGCCTGGTTGTACCAGAGATTGTTGCCTAGAACTAAAGCTTGGGGCCACTAGAATTGTCTCCAGCCTATTTGCTAAAAGGGGGAGACTTGAATTTCTACTGTGCCGGCTTACATTCCAAGGACTGCAGTTTGTAAGTGGGTAAACTGTGCGGCCTATCTGAGACTGTGCCAGGATTTGAACTTGTGATGCCCAACAACTTTCTTGACAGACTTTTGAAGCCTGTTCTACAAAAGCTGCTGAGAGACTAGTTTGTGGATAGAGTCATTGCAGGTTGTGGCCATCCTTGGGGGGAAAGGCCTCGATATGAGGGCGAATTGTGCAAGCCCTGGTCCCAGTATTCTGGTTCCTGCCCAGAAAGACCTGCAGCCAACAACCAGAAAGTCATTCCTTGAGAAGAACCAGCCTGGAATTCATCCCACATCCTGAGGTCCTGAAGCAGTGAGTACAAGAGGGTTTTTGTCCCTGCATCACAAAAATAAAAGCGTTTGCCATCTGATGCGTGTTCCAAGTTCTCGTTGTGTTTTAACTGTTTTGCAGGTCATCACGCCTGAGGATTACAATTTCTCTTGGGTTAAATGTGCTTGTGAATGTGGCAACAGCCAAAAGTAAAAGAATCAATAACCATCTATTTGTTCAAGGGCCACAACCAGCTGCCACGCCAGCGATCCCGCGGCAACACTCAGGCCTGCAACAACTTAGATACTGGGTACCCAGAGTGCAGTGACTGAACCCAATCAGGGATTAAATGAATGTGAATGTTTCTCTAACAACAAAGCCTAATAATTGCTTTAAGGTAAACACTAATTTGAACCCCCTTCCCCGGCTCAAATCCCCAAATAAATCAGTTTGTTGTCTCAATGTTAAACTGATTCCTGAGCATATTATTATTGAGTGCTGGGATAATAGGAAAGCTAAGAGGTGTCTCATTGCTAATGCAAATCTTGCTTTACAGGTGTACAGGGTATATCCAGGAAGTCCCGACCCTGAGGGTGAGAGTGGCAGCTGTAAGCACATTGTTAGCACTCACCAATATTTGTAACTGAATGCAGAGTAAAGTGTTTTGGGTATCTCCATGTGTGAGACCACTGGTTGGGGCTGTGTGTAGGTACAACTTCCCAGAGGGTTGTGCTAGCTTAACATTAAACCCACTTATGGATTACTCTGGGTGGCGGCACCGTGCAAATCGCATTTCTGTTGGTCTTGAACCCCTTGTGCTAGTTAAATCAGAACCCAGGCCCCTCAACCTGCATTTAGGGCAGCGGGTAGGGGTAGTAGTCTGTTTGGAGGTGGCACCCAGGTTGCATTTACTAATTTAATGAGTTTTAAGTTTGCAAACTTGCTTTTTTTTTTTTGCTGATGGAACGCTGAATAAATATATCCTGCTGGCCTACCATGGGTAAAAAGTAGACAAAGCTGACATTTAGGACTGGGTATGGACACTCAGTCAGCTGGCCTACTCACAGCAACAGAGTAGACACCATGCCACAGCAGGAGGCCCGGCGATTATCGGGAACAGAGGAATCACACACGGTGCTATCCTTAGCTAGACTGCTGCTGAGCTTGCAGCAGGAGGTCTGGAATGGTTTTCTGATCCCTCGCCACACAATTTGCCAGCATGCGGTTGGGAGTTAAAGGGGAATTCTCAGCTCCCATGAAGTAATGCTGCAGGACCTAAAGGTCCGGGTTAAGCAAACTACAAAGAAATTACTTTTTTTAGTTTTTTAACACATTTACTTGCTTACTGTAATAGTTACATGGTTGATCCTGCACCCTCCCCCCTCACATACCATGCCAACTAACTACTAACTACTTACTGCAGGGCCCTCAGCTCTCTGGTCATGACCATGACTGAGTCCACGCTGCCCTTTGGTAAAAAGGATCTTGCCTGATCGGGATTCAAGACTGTTCCAATAAACTACAATCTTTAGGAGAGCATCAACTGTGATTTCTGGTGACTGAACATGAGTCCAATGGACATGAGAAACTAGCATGCTGAGGGCACTGCCATCTTTGTATTTATTTATTTATTTATTGAAATGTTTCACCAGGAAGGCACACTGAGCAACAAGTCGCTCATCTTCAGGTGTGACCTGGGGGGAAGGAGTACAATAGGAATGAGACATTAAACATTCAAGTTACAAGATCAACATTAACATACAGTTGTAAGGCAGGTGTTACAAACAGTGTTACAACAGTGTTGTGCATAATATGTAGAAAGAGTGGACAATAATAAGTGATGGGTTAATAAGTAAACAAGTTCTTACATGAAAGAAAAGGGGGAAGGGAGAGAGGGGAGGGTGAGGTGGGGGGAGGGGAAAAGTCATGTCCCTGGAAACCCCCACAGGATGCGAGGAACCCTGAAAAGGGACTGGGGGGACCAGAGAGAAGGGGATAAGGCAGTGTCCCAGAGAGACCCCTTTAGAATGGTGGGGGAAGGGAGAAGATGAGAGATACAAGCTCCTTGGTGGGGGGGGGGTTAGGAGAGGGACCCATGGAGAACATTTGGGATCTTTTACATTCTGTGAGAGACCAAGGGAGGATAGTAAAGGGAAACAATCTGGGGGAAGGGGAGGAGAGCTAGAAATTTTGGAGGTGGATGTGCACAGAATAAAATGAAGGTGGCAGTAGAGGGGTAGGGTTTGTCCAGGGCTTAGAGGAGGGAGTTAGGGAGGGACATGGCAGGAGCATCTAGGTATAAGGTAATTATTGAGGGCCGAGGTGGAGGATGAGTACTGGATTTGAGGGGGGGATGGAATTCCACATTTTGGGAGGCGGTGAAAATAACCAGATTGGCGATTTGTGTGGATCAGTAGGGGACAACCAGGGATGGGAGTCGTTTTAACTAAGGGAATGGGAGGGTGGGAGGGTTGTTATAAGGAGGAGGTGAAGTAGGAAGGGAGCTCACCCATCCAGTGCTTGGAGGTGAATTTAGCACAGTGGGAGAGATGCCTATTTGTAAGAGAGGAGAAGGATAGGGCATGATAAAGATCACAGTAATGGGTATGAGGGGGGGTTCATCCAGGGCAAAGCAGTAGAAGGAATTGAAGAGGGTGTCCAGTCTGGCCAGAGGGGACTTAGGGGCAACACCATAGACTATGTCACAGTAGTCAAAAATGGGCAGTATCATCTTCTGAACAAGTTCACACCTAGCCGTAGGAGGGATGCAACTACAGTTCCTGAACAGGGCACCAAGCTTGGGGCGCAGTTTTTTCTGGATGGCGTCAATATGTCCAGAGAAGTTAAGGTGTTGGTCCAGTCAAACACCTAAATACCTGAACGAGGATGTGTCCTCAAGTAAAGTCCCATCAAGGGTGTGTAAAGTGGGTAGGGAGGGAAGCATAGAGAGTCTCTGCCTTGTGCCAAAGGTCATGGAGACAGTCTTCTTGGCATTGAGGAAATGCTGATGGTTAGCAAGTCAGAGCTGAACCTTGCTGAAGTCTTGCTGTAAGCTGGTTGTAACCTCATCAGGACAGAAGCCAGATGCATACAGGACTGTTTCATCAGCATACATATGTATAGCGGAGGATGGGGAGTAAACAGAGAGAAGGACGTTTAAGAAGATGGAGAATAGGAAGGGCCCTAATACAGAGCCCTCGGGGACTCCAGTGCTAATCAGGAGGGGAAGGGAAGTGGCATCCAAGCTCTTAACTGTCTGGGTTCTGCCAATACGGCAGGCCTTGGACCAGTTTGTGGTGGAGGGAGATAGCCAGCTGCTGGAAGTGAGTCAATGAGAAGGGAGCGAGAGATGGTGTTGAAGGCCTTGGCTAGGTCGACAAAAATGGCAGAGATAATTTGACAATTGTCCATCCCAGTTAGGATGGAGTCTGTGAACCATAGGAGACAGGTGGTGATTAAGTGTTTTTTTCATAAACCAGACTGGAAAGGGGTGAAAAAGGAGGTACCAGACAGAAAAAAGGTGAGTTGGGAGAGGACAATATGTTCTTGAAGCTTGACAAGGGTAGGGAGGAGAGAAATGGGGCAATAGTTGCCAGGGGATCAGGGGTCACCACCTGTCTGATTTGTCATTTGTCTGATGCCTGAATGGATTTTTAATAAGCCAATTGTCCAGACATCGGAACACTTGTTTTCCCATCTTCCACAGGGGTGTTGCAAGTACTGTGAAGCACTTGTTGTAGACATATGGCGCCGAGGCAAGCCCAAACGGTGGGACTCTGAACTGAATGTTCGCAAGGCACACAGAATCGGAGGTATGTGTGGTGACTGGCCCAGATGATAATGTGTTAGTAAGCATACTCATCTCCAGGGATGCCAGCCAATCCTGGAGTTTCAAGGACAGGAGAAGAGAACCCAGGGGTACCATTCTGAATTTTTTTGTACCTCATAGACTTGTTCAGTGACTTGAGGTTCAGGAATGGGTGCAAATGCTGACAGTCTTTTTGAGAAGAGGAAATACCTATAGTACAAAACTTTGCCCCAGACCGAATCCAGTTTTCTCTCTAGTGCCCTGTTCTGATGAATCCCCATGACTTCCAGAGACAGCAGGCCTGCCGTAGGACCCGACAACTGATACAGTTTTCCTGGAGGGTTATCTACAGCTTGATCCAGAGGTTGCTCCATCAGCTCCTGGGAGTAACCGTCTGAATAAATGTCAGACCCACCTGCCCATGATAATGGTCTCCCATTGCTGACAGAACCTGACTAATCACCCCAACCAGAAGACAGTGATCCATCTCCTGCTGCTGAGATGCACTTGGGGCAAGGGACCCATCAGAGGGTAGCACTTGAAGCCCTTGCCATCTGCACCTTCTTCTGTGGCTTTTGCAAGCTGCTGTATGGGTTTAGGTTTGGATTGCTGCTGGAAGCCTTGCTAGGTGGGCTTACCACAAAAATGGCTGCTACCGGCAGAAGAAGCCATGTCCTCTACTGTTCTGAGAAGGAGCGTGGATGTTCTTCATATCCTTTAGGTTCATTTTCTCCTTAATGGATTCCTTAAGAGCCTCCTCTACATGATGTCTAAGGAGAGATGTGCAATCAAATGGAACCTTCAGGATCTTCTGTTAGACATCAGAGGCAAACCCTGCCATTTTCAGCCAGGGGTGCCTCCAGACATCAAATCCCAGCAGTGGCTACATGGGCCGCTACATCAGAGGCATCCAAACCATCCGTCAGTTGGTGGCCAGCAGATCCAAATCCGTATGTAAAAACCATCTAAAGTTCGTGCTTTTAGCAAGACTCCGGAAGGCTCCCTGTGATGAGATCTCTGAGCTGGTTTCATAAGGAGTATTTATATTTGGAAATACGGGACTGGTAGCACACAACTGCAAGGCCCAGAGTTGCTGAGGCAAACACCCATTTTCCCATGACGCCAGTCTTATGAGACTCTTTGTCACAAGGCTGCACAGTGAATTCTTTCAGAGCAACTGACTCATCATCGGTAATCATAGTAACAATAGTGTCTGCTATAGGGTAGGCATGGTAAACAAGTTTAGTCCAGGGTGCCTTACACTTTTTATGTGGGAACTAGGGAATTGCTGGAACAGAAGCCGGTTCATTCCAAGCTGTCTCTCTGTCAGGGTCTCCTGGGGGGGGGGGGGCTGCCTAGGTGGCACCAGGGATGCAGGAAGTGAAGGTATATTCACATACTCCATCTGTGTCTTCCTAGCTTCGTCTACAGCCACTGTCTCGAAGTTCAGAGCCTTGAGCATATTCTTCAGCAGTGACTACTGGAAAGAGAGATCCTCCTGAGGAGTGTATGGTGTGGGTAGGTGGAGTAACTCTGTCTCTTGGCCAGAAGTATACTCTTCATAATCCTTTGTCTCTTTATTCATTTATTTATTTGTGACATGTTACCAGGTGAGGAAACTGAGCCTGGGTAGGCTCATTTCCGGTTGCTATCTGGGGGGCCAAAGCACAGCAGAGCTAATATATACACAGTGCAACAAAAATACAGTTACATTACTAACAGGTACACAGTGCAAATAAACTGAAGCCTTACATTCATGTTAAGTGACTGAGTTATAACTAGAGCAGTTGTTTTACACTAGGCAATGGTAACTAGGCTTTCTCAGCAGGGGTAGAAGCCCTAGGTAAGTCTGATGGCAGGGCAGAGGGGACTTATAATCTGCCTTGATCAGGGTCTTGGTTGATTGGAAGATGGTTTTGGGGGGGACAATGTGCTTGAGCGGGAAGCTGTTTCAAAGTTGCACATGCACTGTGGAATGAGAAATCTGCAATCTTTTTCTGACCTGTGAGAATATGAAGAATTAGAAGAGGGGTAGAATGTCAGAGCCAAGAAACACACCCCACCTGCCACCAAGACTTGCCTTGCTGCATACAGTGATACCTGGGAAGAAAACTGCATCAGTGCTGAAGATGGCCTTGGCACCACAGGTAGCGCTGGCACCAACAGTGGTGCCGACACCATCAGTGGGGCCAGTACCAAAGAAGACACCAACATCACTGAAACCAATGACAGCATCAGTGCTGCAAATGGCACAGACTCCAAGGGAACGGAACCTAGAGACCTCTCCTACTCTGTAACTGTCCCATGGGCGAAGCCAATAAGATGCAGAAGAGCCACTGTTCCCTGAGAGCTGTCCATCAACTAAACTCCTCATCTGAAACATCCCCTAAAGGCGGGGGGGTGTCAGGAGACAGAGGACCTGACCCCAAAGGTGCAACGAAGTTCAGCATGGTATCATCCCTTGTTGATGGCAATAAAAGAGAGAACACCGGTATTCTAGCACCCAAGGAACACAGCTGCCTTAGGCAGAATGACAAAAACTTGACCCGGACCTGTCATTGCTCTCCCTTTTACTTTTCATGTGAGGATGAGGTCAGGTGGTCTCCGGAAAACAATGCCAAGTGTGACTGCGGCCAGGGCCACTTTATTTTATAGCTATGGGAGAACTAACTATCCTGTCAGTTTGAGATTGTCTGGTACCAGAACTTTTGCCCAGAGAGGAGCGGTAGTCGGAAACAATCCTCATTACTGGAACAAGTTGCCCTGTCAGGCACCCTACCAGCCATTAGTTTTTGAACAACATCAAATGAGGTAGGGCTATGAAAAAAATTGATTAAAAACAATTGAACCTGTAACAAAAGCAATAAAACTGGTAATTATACAACAGTTGTAGAGAAAAATGCCACAAAATAAAACAGACTTTTGGACCATTTTGCAAGACAGCATGATATCTTACGATCTGGGGTACACCACAATTGATCACTAGCAAAGTTGGGTACATCACAGTGGAACAGTGAAGCAATCAGACAGTAGCTTTCACAATGCTGACGACTTTTTATTTTGAACCTTTGTTTACCGGGTAAACACAATGAGCCAAAGGCCCTTTTTCATGTGCGACCCAGGTCGTCAGAAAGATGGTAAATCACAATGAGCAAAACAACACTCAACAATCAATACATAAATTAAAATGCATACAATTTAAGGACAACATGTGCATACTAACTGATCACGATACCCTAAGGCAGCACTGAACCCAGCAGTTAAAATCTAAGAGAAACCATTACATCTCGATACAAACAGAAGATTTTAAAGCTAGAACAAGTAAACTGATGTTGTATAAACTGAATATGCGATGGCATGACAGTAGCATAGCAAATTCCCAGAGGGCCTGGGTGCAAGGCAATGTTACAGGGCCCCTTCCCAGTTTTGAATAACCATCAAAATTATGATTTGGGACCCTCAAACCTTGTGGGCCCGGCAGGGCCGGCTTTCGGGTTTTAGGGGCCCCCTGCAGAATTAGTGAAATCATGGGGCCCCTCTACTTGGCCCACCTTTAGCCCATGTGTTTTACTGTAGCCCATAATGCTACATAATACATAATGCGTTACCTGCTGAAGTGGTATGCAGTAGAACAGTGGACTGCTTCAAACGAGGATGGGACAGGACAAGGGGGAGGGTTAATGAAGGGGAAGGGAGGGGCAGCTGCAGAATAAGGGGTGCTAGCTGCACATTCAAGCAGACTTGATAGACCTCTAGGCCTTTATCTGCTGGCAAATTTCGTATGTTCGTATAAGTGCAAGATATTATTTGTGGTAATACGATAGGCAGGGAAAAATGGGCAGACTAAGTGGGCCAAACAGTAGTTATCTGCCGGCAAATTTTAAATTTCTTTGTTTCTATGTATAGCTTTAGTATAACCAGTAGTATTTTAAATAAAATTTGGGAGGACACAGCAGTGTCAGTTCTTGGGGCAGTTCTTCCCATCCCATCCATCGCTGCCTATCCACCTCATAGTGACTGGATCATAGCTGGTTGACGTATTTAATGACATAACCAGAAGGATCTGCATAGTCCTTCACTGATGTTTTAAAAATATATTAAGATAAAAAAAATGTTTAAAAATGAATAAGGTAAACGTCTCTGCTTGGGGGCCCCCATGAGCAGGGGCCCCCAGCAACCGCAGGGTTCGCTGGTGCCTAAAACCGGCTATGGGGCCCGGGTACCACTGCACCCCCTGCACCCTTGTAGCTACGCCCCGGCATGACTTAAAACATGCAGTTTATTTTCTTTTGTGAGGAGACATGATTTTCATAACCAAATTAATAGTTATTAATTATATAACATAAGTACATAACATACTTGCGTGATGGCTGCGCCCCTTCACATTTGATGGTTATTTGCACATTCTGAGTCAGCCTACTGCATATCCCCATATATACAGATGGACATGTGAAGAACTAAACTAAAACACTATCTGTAGGCAACCTGTCTAGTCCCTGCGAGCAAACTACTGCACTTCGCTGGTGGAAAAAGAAGAACTGAAGCAGTTGCAGTAGCCACTTGATACCCTAAGGATGTGCGAATGCGTTGGTGGTAGGCATCAGCACTGGCAGCCCCAAAAGTTCTGGTTCCCCTGGCTCTGAGATCAAACAGTTTGCCTCTACTGGCAAGACTTACTGTATATCTGGAAGATCAAGAGTCACTGCATGCCAGTTTAGTATAAAAAAAGGACACAGCAGGGGAACTCGGGGATAAAAAGAATCAGAAAAAAGACATTACTTTGCTGTCTAAATTTATACATAAGAAAAGCAGAGGAGAAAGGATGTCTGGCAGCTTTTTGATCAGTGCACTCATCTCAGCCAATCCAACTGTCAGTCGTCAAAGTCTGCCTGTGGGTAAACTGATTACTTTCATTAACTTGGGAGTACAGGTGAACCATATAAACATTTTTAAAAACTGCCTTTCCAGATTTGATTACAGTATATGCCATCATCACAACGGTGGCAGTTTTTATCCTGCAAATTCAGTTCAGCCAACGATGCCTGAGACAACTGTATTTTTTGGGGAGTGGAGCATGCATGGTTCTTAAGTTCCACAAAATGAGGGTCTGGATTGGGGAACATAGACAATATGCCCCCCAATTACTTATGCCTTGCTGTATCTTATTTTCACAGGATTATGTGCATTTCACCCAGATGCTCTCACTGCCCTAAGTGTTGCAAGTTAAACATTTAATGTTTGTTGTTCTCTTTCTTCTTTTATAGAAGAGTTGTGTATACCAATATAATCAGACTTTGTTAAGATGTAATGGTTGCAGTTGTAACAACTGCTCATAATCTTTCTTGATTAATAAGGCTGAGTTAAAAAAAAATGAATCAGGGGCTTGGTTGGGTGTTGCTCAGTACATTTACTGGAGAAACTGGTTCCGTTCCTGATAATAGTCACCAGTTTAGCGACCTCTGCCTCAGGCTGAGACCGTGATCCACGTCACAATATCAATGCAATACAATGTGCCACTGTTTTGTGTTGTTTATTTATCCTGGACTGCCTCCGATGAAACATTATATTACAGCATTTTACCATGCCTAAAAATTACCGTATGCTTTACCGGGTTGCGCCAACGGTCCAGCAGCAGTGCACCACACTGCCGTGCAGGTGACGTGAGTTTGGAAATTAACTTCAGACACCACGCTGGGAGACAGACCAGATCACAGCAGCTGCTGTTTAGCAATATGCTGTAGTTGGGGAGGGGTGGCATTGGGCTGTGGTGCCGTAGCGACCTCTGCAATGGGCTAAGGGAACTTGCTTCCTGCACAGATGGTCACTGCAAGCAGCAGAGGCTGCTTGACGGTCTACACCCATACCTGGGGTGGAGGCAGAAAACAATGGAGACAAGTGGGGAAAAACAAAACTCATGTCTATTTATACGATGACCTGGGCTTCCCTGGGTCCTGGTGCCCACTGACCCTGGGTCCTAGTCCACACAGTGGACTACCTCAGTGGGGAAGGGGCAGAGCGCACAGAGGGTAGCCCTCCCCCTGGAGCCCCTTACATGGAGGGGAGACCTGTGGGAGATGATGTGGGATGTGGCTGGGGGGGGGAAGAGACAGGGGGGAAAAGGAGCAGAAGCAGGGTATATTCCTAGGAAAACAGTATATCTCTAACAGACACAGCCAGGGAGAAATAAGCTCTACAGATGAAAACAAATGTTCCTATTTTCCCTTGTGTTGTGAAGGGCCTCTTTAAAAGACACACCGTTTCAGCAGTAGCGCATTACTACATTGGGTCGATGCCTTCATGTTTTCCGTTATAACACCCCAGATCCCTTTCCTCATCTAGGCTCTCCATTACCTGAGATCTCGGGGGCTGGCTGTGGTGGGGCATTGAGTGTTTGAGTGGACACTCTTCTCCAGGGAGGGAGGGTCACACATCCCACTGTCCTAGCACCACCTGGGTGACCACAAGTGGTAGTGCAGTATTGGGAGCTTGCAAGTTGCACTGGAAGGGGAGGAAGCATATGTCAGTGTGTCAAGCTTGTCGGGTCCTCATGATGTGAGATGCAGTCTTGGTGGGTGGGACAGAAAGCAAGGGAAAAACTGTGTCTGTTAGGCAGAAGAAGGCCCACCTGCCCTCCCCTCCCCTATGACCAGCTCAAGTTAGCATCCCGTCAGGCTTCCTGAAAAGTTCCTCTAGCCATGGCAACCAGATAAAGTGGGGCAGAAAGGCAGGGTTCTACCTCGGTGGGTGGGTGTACGTCAGGTGAGATGTGGTAGCCCCAGGGATTCCAGAGAAGTACAGCTCTGAAGGTCAGGTAAGTGGTATTGGTGCCAGTGGAAGGAGGTCCCCAGGGGTCAAATAAAAAGAATTCAGAAGGAAAAAAAAAACCAAAAACAATATGACAAGGTAGCTAGCCTGGTGGTGCTGAGGGTTGAGGTGCTGGGCGCCATACCTCGCACCATGCAGGCGACCTGTGTTCAGGAACAAGCACAGGCCACCGGGAGTCGACGGGGGAGGGGGAGAGGGAGGAGAAGGATTGAGCATCTTTGGACTGTTCTCCTTCTCCAAGGAGGGGGCTGACTAGCAGTCGGTGCTTGCCTGGCCCCTAGCAGTGGCTGGGGGTTGGCGCACCAATGCAGTACGTGGCTTGTGTAGCGGGGCAGGTGCTTGACAGAGCACAAACAGGAGCATGTGTATCCCTGTTGCTGGCGCCACTGCACGCTCTGCTCCTGGAAGGGGAGAAAATGAGGAAACATTGCTCACAGAAGATGAAAGGGGGAGTTTGCAGGCTCTGCCCTGACCAGCCACGGTGCCAGCACACTGGATCCATTCTTACTGGGGGTGGGCCCCCCCCCACTGACCCCGCCAAGGAGGGTAAACCCGGGAGGTAACAGCTGGCGCCAGATGGTGGACATTGGGGTGACAGGGCTGGAACTCCCCCTGATGGAAGCTCTGTGTGCTAAGACCAAAATGTTTCTTGGAGAGTTTCTACAACCAAACATAACAGACAGAAAATGCAGCTATTTTTTTTTTAAAGTAGCCAGTTATTATTTTTGATTTTTAAATATTTTTCTTTTGCTCATTAGAAAGTTTTCTACCAGATCATATTCAGTGTGATATGAAGAGCAAAACCTTACAAGGAGGCGGACATATCCCATTCAGTTTCGCTTCATACCTCTTCCTCACTGTGACCACACTAACTGTGACATTCCTAGTGACCAGTCTGGCAGCTGGTGAGTGGCTCTTCTTTGGTAGTTATGATGCTATGGTCAGTGAGGTCACAATGCTGATGAGGTGTAAAGAGGAACTAAACTAGGGATGTCACCTTCCAGGCAACATACTGTTCTACATGTTACACCCAGCACTTTCAGGTTGGAAATCTAATGAAAGGTACCTCAGACATAAAATGTGACTGTTGACAAAGTCAGTATCAATTTATAGTGTACAGAGGAAGTTTGTTCTGCATGGATTTTCATCCTACGCAGAACGCTATTGTACCACAGTGAAAAGGTCATGGAATATGATTGTACCCTTCTGTGGTACAACAACATTTTACACAGGTGAAAACAATGTACACGTAGCCATCTCCAATGAAAGAAGCACTGAAAAAAACACCACAATCCCGACAGAAACCAGAAAGCCAAACATGATACTGCGGATCTTTGCTAGTCTGCTCTGTAGTTCCTCAAAATTTTGAAAAAGTTAACTGTCCTACAGACATTAACTTTTTTTTTAAAGAAAAAAAAAGCAGCTGTTTCTCCATATTAGCTGTCACTTATAATTCACAATGGGGGAACAGCTGAAAATGGGACATGACATAGCAGCAGAATGGACGAGAATGGGACACAACAGTTTAAGTAGATAAAAAAAAAAAAAAAAACTTAATTTTTATTCCCATACACTATAAAAAAATATACTGGTTGGGCAAACCCATGTCCAACCAGCCTATGCCGCCACCTCGAGGTTCAGATTACAATGGACCTCTCGAGCTTCATTCTCGAGGTCTGCTGTAATCTGAACCTCACGGCGGCAGCACAGGCTGGTTGCGCATGGTTGCCCAACCAGTATTCTCTATATATTATACGGTTAGGTGGTGTTGTGTATGGATTTCCATACACTCAAAATCCTTATTCTGCATGGGCAAAAGTCGTGCATAGTTCAGAGGTCATTAAAAGTTGCTGCGCACAGTTCAATGGTCATAACAACTTGTTGAGCACAGTTCAAAGGTCCCAGAAAGTTGGTGTATATCGTTATCTCCTGTTAAGCCCGATGTTGACATAAAGATTTATATTTACTCTAATTACTATGAGCAATGAAAGGCAGGCGGGAGGGGAGCAAATGGTTCCTGTTTACTACTGTATATAAAAGAACAGTTCCACACTTACCATAACAGTAGATCTCCAAGAGAATCTCTTTCATCAGGCCACACCTATGGAACTATTAGCTGCCTGGCACTAGGACCACACAGAAAACTTTGCAAGCAGTTAGCCAGGAGCCACCCATGATGATGTCAGATGTCGGCTAGTACACAAACGAGGGCAGCCCCTCCTCTTCTCGTTTCCCTGCTCGAGAGCGTGCTGGGAGGAACTCTCTATAGGGAACCAGGACAGAACCCAGTACTCTGTGACCCAGACAAGGCAGAGAGCTATAGGTAGACCATAATGGAGACGGAGACAGCAAAACAGTCTCAGGACCCCCGGGGGAAGGAGGGTGGGGCGGCATGGCCTGATGAAAGAGATTCTCTCAAAGATATTCATTCATTCATTCATTGTCTTGGAGAAACACCTTTGAGCTAGTAGCTCTTTTACAAAGGTTCCACGTCATACATAGCTGCAGGTTACAAACAGTACATGCAATCAATGAGCAAGAAATGAGTGCAAGAAAGATCTACTGTTACTGTAAGTACATAACTGTTCTATCTTCTTCAAGGATCTCTATTTCATCAGATGACACCAGCAAAACGAGTACCAAGCAGTGCTGTACCAGGAATAGCTTGGGTCGCTGGATCTACAGGCCTAAGAAAGGAGGTCTTGAAGCACAGCTAGGCCAAAGCCAGCCCCTTTTCAAGAGACAATGTCCAGACTGTAGTGCTTAGTGAATGTGTGAACAGTACTCCAGGAGGCAGCAGCACAGATGTCTGCAGCAGATGCATTTTTGAAGCAAGCAACATAAGTGACCATGCCCCTTGTGGAATGACCACAAACCACTCCAGGAAGTTCCTTTACCATGCCTCCTGTAACAGAAAGTAATACAAGCCGATAGCCATTTGGACAAGCACTGTTTAAAAACTGGGGCAGGGGCAAACGAAACACAGAGCTGTGAGGACTTTCTGCAGTCCTTCGTATGATGTATACAGTACCCGAGTATTTTCTGTACATCTAGAGTATGGTGCAGTGCTTCCTCTGGATTGCCATGCTCAGGAAAATAAACTGGCAGGTGGATAGTTTGCTTTAAAGTGAACTCAGACCCCACCTCTGGTAAACAAATTAGGACTGGTACGCAAAGACACACTGTCTTTGTGAAAAATCAAATAAGGAGGCTCACACATTAGCGACTGTGACGCTGAAATCCTTCGAGCGGAAGTGACTGCAACCAAAAATAACACTTCCCAAGAAAGAAAGCATAGGCCCCAAGTCGCATCTGGCTCAAAAGGAGCCAAAGTAAGCTTTTCCAAAACAAAAATCAGGCCCCAAGCTGGGAATGGATTACAGATGGCAGGCTTCAGATGTAAAATGCCTCTCAGGAACGTACGAGCACCTCCAGCAGAGCAACCGAACTACCATCAATAGGCACATGAATGGCTAAAATGGCAGCCAAGTGCACCTTAGCCAATGAATATTGCAGGCCTGCATCTGATAAAGACAGCAAGTACTCCAGAACCTGTTTAACTGGACAAGTAAATGGATCTAGATGATGAGAAGCGGGCCCACTGAGCAAACCACTTCCACTTCACAGAATAAGTAGATCTGGTGGAAGGCTTTCTGGCAGCCACCAGGACATCAGCCACTTTTTGGGAAACCCCAAACCAAGCAGTGGCTATGCTTTCAGGAGCCATGCATGGAGATGAAATGATCGGAGGTCTGGTTGGACCTGGGTTCACTGTTCCTGTGACAGTAGACCCTTGCACAGGCGCAGAGGCACTGGTGGTTCTACTGTTAGCTACTGTAGCAGGGGGAACCAGATCTGGTGAGGCCATAGGGGAGCAATGAGTATCACAGTTGCCCCCTCCATCTGAAGCTTGAGCAGTACTCTTAGAAGGAAGGGAGGGAAGGCATACAGGAACCTCCCTCTCCAAGAGAGGGACAACGTGTCTCACCAGAAAACTCCAGGCCTTGGAATGAGCAAGCAGAAAAGTGGCAGTTTTGCATTCTGTGGGGGCACAAAAGGTTCCAGCTCTGGATAACCTATCTGTCCAACAGGTCGCCAATGACTGAGGCCAGCAGTTCCCATTCATGCATGCTGGACAGTGAACTTTTTAGTCTGTCTGCCAAAAGGTTTTGGGCACCAAGAACATGCACTGCTGTTAGTTCTCGGACCATGTTCCAGAGCCCAATACCAGACTTATTGCTTCCCTGCATAGGAATGAAGCCCTTGCTTGTTGATGTAGTGCATCACACTGATGCTGTCCCTCTGCACTAGCAGAGGACCCCAGGACAGATGAGATTGGAAGGCCTGAAGCCTGTACAGAACAGCTTGTATTTCTAGAATATTTATGTGCAAGATGCTTTCCACTGGGATCCAAGTACCTTGTGTCCGATAGGGCCCCAAGTGAACACCCCAACCCATCCCCGAAGCATCTGTTGTGAGAATCTGGCGAGGGGAAGGGATTAGAGGAGGAACCCCTTTCAACAGATTGCTGGGTTCTATCCACTAGTGTAGCACTTTGCACACAGGCGAGGTGACTGGAACCTTTTGTTCTAGATAGTCTGTGAGCTGTTCCCACTGCACTCTTAAGAGTCTACTGGGGAATCCTCATGTGTAGTTTGGCCAGTGGTACTGTGACAATGGCACTGCCTGAGGCCTAGGAATCGCAGGAATGTCCTAGCCAAGATGTGCCTGCAATTGTACACCAGCAGGACCTGGGCAATCAGGTGTTGAGCCCTATCCAGGGGCAGGAAAGATGAATCTTGAGCTGTGTCCAAGACTGCTCTATATGTTGCAATTGTTGCCAAGGAGTCAGCATTGATTTGAGAATACTGACTGTAAACCCCAGAGCATCGAACATCTGTCTGGTTCGAGATAAGGTGTGCAGCAGCTGATCGTTGAAGGGGGCTTTCAGGAGCCAGTCGTTATGGTAAGGAAAAACATAGAGACCTTCCCTGCGAAGGGCTGCTGCCACTATTGCTAAGCATTTGGTAAAGACCCATGGCACAGAAGACAAGCCAAAGGACAACACTCTGAATTGGTAATGTTTCCCTTGGAATAGAAACCTCAAGCACCTTCTGTGAGGTTGTCAGATTTTGATATGAAAGTAAGCATCCTTCATGTCCAAGGAACAGATCCAATCCCCTGCCTGCAGCAGGGGGAGTAGGCCTTGCAGGATGACCATTCTGAACTTTTTGCACTCTATGAGAAAGTTCAGTTTCCTGAGATCCAGAATAGGTTGCAACTCCTGTCCATATCAGAACCAAGAAGTATCAAGAATAGACCCGTGTTTCTTTGCAAAGGGGTGGGGGCACAATCTCTATGGCCCTCTTTTGAAACAAAGTCTGAACCTCCTCCAGAAGTAGTGGGAGGTGCTCTGAGGGATAATGGGTTATTACTGGCAGATGTTCTGGAGGTGTATCCAAAAGTTCTAGAGCGTGGCAATGCTCTATGATCTCTAGAACCCAAGCATGTGTCGTCACCTCTTTCCACTGGTTTAGGTGGAAGGAGAGGTGACCCCCTACAACCACCCCTGGAGGTAAATGTGGTTGAGGGTTGTACAAGGAGTCAGGCAGAGTTGGCTGTGGTGGCTCCACCTGTTCCACCACCTCTTGGGGTTTTTGAGTGGGCATTTGGGGTAGTGCTGTGGGTGGGCAAGGCTCCTGCTCCCTTGCCCCTATCCTGTTGTCTGGTCGCTGGGCGGTGCCTGGCATGAGCTGGACAAGAGAGACCCTAGACCTACCCCTTGGCCGGGTGTGGTAAAGGGAATGTGCCAGCTTCAGGGTTCTGAGACCTGAAGGATGGAAAGGATGTCCTGGACATCAGAACCAAGCAGCTTATAACCCTTAAAAAAGGGCACTGAGAATACACTGTTGCAGGTCATTTGCAAACCCTGCCACCCTAAGCCATGAGTACCTCCTGAGGCATATACCACAGGCAGCAGCTCTGGCAGAAGCAGATGATACATCATAAGCCATACGCAGGAGATGCTTGCCTACATCAGCGCCAGCAGTAAGAGCCTTAAGGAGTTCTTGTTTAGGGGTGCCCTCTGGCAAGGCTTGTACAACTGCCTTGGGACTTCCTCCAGAAAGTATTTTCATACTTGATCATATAGGTCTGGTAGATGACAATACAAAGGCCCAATGATGAGGTGGCAAAAGTCCTTTTTCCTAGGACATCCAATCTCCTGGACTATTTATCTGGAGGGAAGAAGCTCAGATGCTTAGTGCCCTTGACCTATCGTGGGCAGCATTAATGACCATCGAATCTGCCTCAGGTTGGGTGGCACAAAAAATGACTTCCCAGAAGGGGCCATGTACATCTTGTCTGCTTTCGTTGGTATTGCTGGGATTACATGTGGCCTATACCAGGCAGCAAAGGTGGCATCCTCCAAGGAGAGGTGGCACCACAATAGGAGGGGAGTCAGGTAGCTCCAAGAAATTAATCACATTTTTCTTGGTGGTGTCCTGCTCCTCAAGATCAAAACTCATGGTAGGCCATCACTGCGGCATCATGGTGAGGAAGGTAGGGTCCTCAGGAGGGGACCTTAGAGTGTGGACCACCAAATCCTCACTGCAGGTGGACACAGTAGAACTAGGACCCCTATCATAGTGGCATTCAGAGTACTCCTCAGCATCCTCACCTTCATCATGCATTATTAAGTCAGGGTTGTATTCATAGTCATCGTCGAGTGGGTCAATGGGCAATAGGGAGCACACCGGCGATGTGGGCTGTGCTGTAGGGGGAGGCCGAGGCAAGGCTCTGTTCTGCGTCATAGTGGAGGGATTGGTAGTAGGCCCTGGTGATGGATCCCCTGAAACAGGGAGCAGGAAGCAATTGCTGAAGCATGTCTGTAAAGGAGAACAGGACAGCCTGCACATAGGTGCCAATGTGGTCGATTGGTGCAACAGGAGGAGTCGATGGAGGAGGCTGTGTCCCAGATGTTGACGGTGATGTACCAGCCATACTAAGGCCGGTAATGCCAGCACCACGCCTGACCTTGGTGTCATGTCAATGGTCGGGGGCAAGAGGCGTCGCCGCCAGAGCAGTTGATGAAGTAGAAAAGGTCATACCTGCTGCTGTCCGAGAGGCAACCTGGAATGCACTGAGGATGTCTTCTGCCAATTCTTATTCCGGTGCTTATGTTTGTGGCTCCTGGAAGATTTCTCCCGGGATTTAGATTGACTAGTGACACTGTGGTGGTCTTATGCTGGAGCTCCTTCTCCATCATAGCCACCTTTTTCTTAAGAAGGTACTTTTCAAGGACTCCTTCACAGCACTGCTGAGTTGCCGAGTTAAAGCTGAGGCAGACCAAACTTTCATGTTGTTGTCTAAGCCTAGGCAGCATAGACAGACATCATGGGAGTCACCGTTGTAAATCTTTCCCTGCAGTCACAACAGTGGAACAGTTTCGATGGTTCTTTACAGGTTGTCGAGAATCTCAGTAGAAGTGATCATGTTTTATTAAGAAAAATAAATAAAATGGTGATGATACAGCAACATCGTCTGCAGCGGTCAGACAAGTATGGTCAATGGCGGAAAAAGAACTGAGGAGGGGCCAACTATGTTTATGTAGCAGCTGACATCTGATGTTGTCGTGGGCAGCCCCTGGCTAACTACTTGCAAAGTTTTCGATGTGGTCCTAGTGCCTGGTGGCTTATAGTTCCATAGTTGTGGCCTGTTGAAAGAGATATCCTCGAAGACAATCTGAACTTTTCACTTTTGACCCAGTAAAATCATCTACTATAAAAAACAGAACATAGGCAACCATGCCCAACTTGCCTTGTGTTTCCATCTCAGGGTTGAGATAACATTATGGACCTCTCGAGCTTCACATTCGAGGAGTCATCTCAACCTCTCAATGGAAACAAAGCCTCACTGTGTATGGTTGCTCATATATTATTCTCTATGAGGCAGTGTACCAGCTCTTTAGAAGTGTCTGGTTCTTTTCTTTAATATATTTAGCAGTTTCAGACATAAACTACAATGCAGTGACAGACACAGCTTATACACAGCATAGTGTACATTGTAGTCCAAGACATAAATTCCACTGCTAAACCTTCCAGGTATGGTAATGAGAAAATGGAGGAATGTATGAGACAACTGTAATACTTTAATACTGTAACACTAGTACCATAATACTTTAAGACCCAATAGCTCAAAGGTAGCCCCCACTGAAGACAACTGCAGAGGAGACCCAGAAATGTAGGAGGACAAAAATCATACTTTAATCAGAGTCACCATCGCAGTACTATGGAGGAAAAGAACATGGGCGTATCGATATCAGACAGCCTAAATGCATCAGCACAATGCAACAGGGCGGTGGGCAGGGCGACTAGGATGCTGGGGTACATAGGTAGAGGGATCGCCAGGAGGAGGGAAGTAGTTTGGCTCACCAGGAGTACTGTGTGCCGTTTTGAAGTCCGCATCTGAAGAAGGACAGGGTCAGGAGGGAGGCAGTGTAGAAAAAAAAGACAAAGAACCTCTGTGCGCAAACACTGAGGCAAGGGTTACCCCAAAGGGCATTTGGCTGGGAAGCCAAGTTTCAAGAAAATACAAAATCACACGTGCTCACACAATGCAAAGCATCATGGGCTGCATATGCAAATCACCAAAAGGTAACCAAGACAATCCAGGGACAGCAGGAAAGGACATACTAGGAGAGGTAAACGGGTCTGAACACGCACACACTTGAGGCAAGATGGAAAACGGTATAAAACTGAAACATACAAATAACTCCACAGATTAAATAAAGTGGATGGCGGGGAATTGTTCAGACAGAGTGAGAACATAAGCACCAGGAGCCCCTCCATGAGGCTGGCGGGGGGGGAGGTTAAGGGAGCCTCCAGGAAGTACTTTTTCATGGAGAGGGCAGTGGAAGGGTGGAACAGGATACCAGAGGAGGTGTTCTGTGCGAAATCAGTGGGAGGATTCAAAAGAAGGTGAGAAAGATACAAGTGCTTGGTAAAGACAACACCAAAAAGGTAGGGGGAAAGGGGAAAAGTGAAGAGCATCTAGGGCTCTCTCACTCAGCATTATTTAGGTAGGAATGGGCAGACACGATGGGCCAATGGGCCTTTTTCTGCCAACACATTCTATGCTAGTTAGGAGCAGCCCTAATGTGGAGCTTATTAAAGGGGAAGAAAATGTTGCCCGGGTCACTCACATTGTGAAAACCCATGCTAGTTCTTTCAAATGAGGTACTGGGCTGACCTGCAGGGGTAAGAAGTCCAGAGATATAAATATTTAAATTAACCGCAAACTAAATCAAGGTAGCAGCCATTTCACGGAATTGTGAAACAGAAAGTGATGTCACTGAAGGAGTTGCAATTCATGAGACACTGGGAGCAAACAGTTGAAAGGTGTGCCTGCAAGCTAGTGCCGGCCATTACTATAATAAAATCAATGAGTCATGTTCTTCCTTCCTGATGGAACTCTTTGGGGCTACACTCTATAACTCTTTAAAAGACTGGTGCCCCAGTTACTTTGTAGCTTAAGACCACACCAACTCCACACCAGCAACCCAACTATCATCCACATTTCATACAAGTTTTAATTTAAATACAGATGAAGCTGAAAGGTTTGATACCTTTTATTGGACCAACAAGAGTCTTGTACAACTACACAAGCTTTCAGGGCTTTACAGGTCCCTTCTTCGGGTGACTAGTCATTCACCTGAAGAAGGGATCTGTGAGGCCCTGAAAACTTGTGTAAAATTCCATCTTTGTATAAGACTCTTGTTGGTCCAATAAAAGGCATCAAACCTTCCAGTGTCTCCCGTTTTCCAAGACTCAATGTGGCTAGAATCTCTTTTTACCAATTTAAATTCAGCTAACTTAAAACTGCTGTATTACTGTAACTAGACATCTTCTTCTCTTTCCATAGTCGGCCCTGCCAGAGTAGACAGTATGATCTGGTGGTTAGAGCACAAAACACTGAAACACGGGATCACAGGACTGAACACCACCACAGCCGCATAACTGCTGTGTGACCTTGAGCAAGTCGCTTGACTTTGTTGTCAGCTGACCTCGTCACTTAATCTGGTTAGTATTTCAGCTTTCCCAGCTGCAAACTTGGACAGGAGCAGAGCCTAACCAAAATGTAGATGCTGCATCTCGGCTCAGACACCCTGGATAAATTATACAATTATATATATATACACACACACACACACACACACACACACCACTGCCCACAGCTCCCCAAATCTCCTTAGCAAGCCTAGACCCCATCTTTAATGCACTCTGTGATTTTACTCTCAACTGCATCCATATTCACCACTGTGACAAGTACTGCCCTCCATATATGGGAGGAGGATCACACATGGTGCTTCACTCATTTTCAAATTCTGATCCAATACTCTCCCAATTAACTATCTTCTCTCCTTTCTCTCATCTTGCTCTCCCCAGTCCATTAGAAATATCAATCTTCACTCTATCCTGACCCCCCCCAGGTGATTTTCGACTGGACAGGTTGCCCTTTCCTGGAGACTTCCAATCTCGTGTGAAGAAACTCTCTGTACCAATCAAAGCCATCTCTAGCCTCAGAAAGCAGCTGCATGAGTTGACCAGGCCCAGTTGCCACTGTTCAGACTAGTCTGCCACTGTAATTCCGATTGCAGCACTGTCTACTTTGCTCTGGTATGTGCAATACGGTTTCTTCTTGTGAATAAGTTGGTCAACTTCCAGAACTAAGGTAACTCCACCCCTTCTTTTCCTTTGTCGTCTGCATGCACTATTAACTTATCACCACACCCTTTACTTGTACTGGCTTTGTACTGCACACTGGTTTGCTCACCTAAGCATTCATGTATAGTACAGACTGTTTATATCATAATTATGTATCACAGGAACTGTTTATATCGTACAAACTATTTGCCATACGTATCGTACAAACTGTTAATGCATTGTGCAAACTGTTTATATAATCAGAACTTTTAATGTATTGTACAAACTGTTTCTATATCATGAAAACTATTTATATCGTATAAACTGTTTAGGTATCATGAAAACTTTGTAGCATAAAAATTGATCATATATCATACAAACTGTTTATGTATCCTACAAGCTTGATATTGTGTATACTGTTTATATCGCACAAACTGTTACGTATTGCACAATCTGTGTATCATATGACCTGCTTATACTGTACTATTTATATTATACAAAATGTCTATGTATCATACAAACTGTGCGAACTGTTAATATTGCACAAACTGTTTATAATGCATTAACTGTTAATATGACAAAGAACCTCTGTGCGCAAACACTGAGGCAAGGGTTACTACCTGTTTATATCATATGAACTGTCTATGTATTGTACAGACTGTTTATGTATCTTCCAAAATGTTTATGTATCATACAAACCATTCATGTATTGTACAAATTATATCGTATGAACTGTTATTTATCATACAAACTGTTTATGTGCCATACAAACTGTTTATGCCTGTGTAACCCCTAGGTGGCGCTATCCCAAGGGCTACTACCCCACCTGCTTGGCTAGTAGCAGGTTAAGGGGCCTGAGTTCCGAAATGGGTGCCTCCACCTGGAGGTCAGGGTTGGTAGTGGTCAAGCTAACCTGGGTACAGCCCCTCCGGGACACTGTAACCCCCCCCCTTTCCCCTCTAGTGGCCTGAACACTGTACAATAATCACTTTCACAATACCCCTGGTACACCACACAAGTACCCACATTGTTTGCACTTACTCCCAGGGCTGGTTCCTCTGGCTCAATCCTGGGGAACCCCTGTAAAACAAGGTTAAGCACAGCAAATAGCAACAGTACAGTACTTTGAGCACAAACTGGAACCACAGTCAGGTTACATGCAGAAAATGTTAGATCTGATTTATTCAGGGGACTTGAACAAGGGAGGGGCAAAATCAGGTTAATTAGCTTAAAGGTTATATCAATCAAGCAGTTATGCATGCGCTTTGAGTCCCCCACACAGTCCACCTCTGGGTACCCAGGCAGAGAAGAGATGGGCTAGCCAGGACAGTTGCCTGGGGCTGCAGCTGGGTGGGGCCCTGTGATGGAAAACACAACATGCACAGTACACAATATTTGTAATCCGGAGCCAGAGGGCTCAATTCGTAAAGGAAAGGAAACAACAAGACAATCAGATGACACACTCAGATTAAGCTGTTGTTGTAGGGAGCTACCCTGGTATTTACTCACGATACCCAAGACTGGACACAGATTGGACGAAAATCGAGACTGCAGGTGGTTGATCTGGAATACCAGGAGAAGAAGGGCCCACACAAGTCGCAGAGGCATCGTTCCTGTTCAAGCGTGGAGCAGGGGGCTGATCCCCAGGCAGGTCTCTCGTTGATGGCTTCTCTTTGCAGTTGGTAGTTTGGCTGGGCCAGTCTGGCAAAGCCCAGACCGCATGGAGACAAGTTCGGAAGCAGTCAAACTTCTGCAGTTAGCAAGCTCATGGAAAGACTGCTTAAGGACAAAATCAGCAGTTACTTGGAGGCAAACGGCCTCCTTGATCCCAGGCAGCACAGCTTCATCAAGGGCAGGTCTTGCCAGATAAATCTGGTTAAGTTCTTCGACTAGGTCAGTAGGGTAGTGGACCGGGGGGGGTCAGTGGATGTGGCTTACCTCGACTTCAGGAAGAAGGCTTCTGTACAAAATAGAATGCCTGGGAATGGGGGTGGGTGGGTGCGAAACTGGCTGGAGGGCAGGAGGCAGGGGATGCTAGTCAACAGGGTGACATCGGGAGTATCAACGGTCACCAGCAGTGTCCCGCAGCGCTCTGTACTGGGACCCCTGCTTTTCAACATCTTCATAGGGGACATAGCTGAAGGGCTGGGGGGTACAGCGAGCCTGTTTGCCGATGATGTTAAGATCTGCAATAGGGCGGATGTGCAGGATGGGGCCGAAAGGAATCAGAAGGACTTACGGAAAATAGAGGACTGGGCCAGGAGGGCAAGTTATCACTTAACTTGGCAAAATGTAAAATCATGCACCTCGGCAAAAAAAAAACAAGCGAGCAGAATATATCCTGGGGGCAAAACCACTTGTGACAAATGAGGAGAGGGACCTGGGCGTTAGCATCTCACAGGACTTGAAGGTGGCTGGGCAGTGTGGGAGGGCAGTGGCAGCAGCCAGCAGAATGTTGGGTTGTATTGGGCGGGGGATCACCAGCAGGAGGACGGAGGTCTTGGTTCTCTTGTACACCCAGCTAGTCAGGCCGCACCTGGAGTATGGGGTCCAGTTCTGGAGACCATACTTAAAAAAGGATGTAGAAAGAGTACAGAGGAGGGCTACTAAAATGGTGTTGGGCCTTGACCATCTGTAGTACGAGGAGCAACTGGCAGCCTTAGACACCTACTCCCTAGAACAGAGGAGGGAGTGGGGAGACAGGATAGTGACCTTTAAGTACCTAAAAGGGATCAACCAAGTGCCTACAGACAACCTATTCCAACCGAAGGGGTGCCCCAGAAAGAGTGGCCATGATCTCCAGCTCGAGGGTGGAAAGTTTAAGAGAAACATCAGGAAATACTTCTTTATGGAGAGAGTGGTGGATGCCTGGAATGGGCTGCCAAGTGAGGTGGTGGGAGAGAACACAGTAGGCAGATTCAAGAGGGCTTGGGACAGGCATAGAGGGTTGTTAAGGGGTAGGGGAGGAGTCCACAGCAAACCTAGAGGTTGCTGGACAAACGAACAGACTAGATGGACCTGGTGGTCCCCTTCTGCCATCAATTTCCTATGTTCCTATGTTCATTATTTTCTAGGAAGCATTTAATTGCTTCTTGCATAGGTTGTACAACAATTTTAGAAGCTGGTTGTTATGCCTCCAGGAGAAGTCCCCATCAGTTCCACTAATAAAAGAATGTTGGAGTATGACTGGGGCAAGCTCTGATATCACAGGTAAAGCACAAAGGGCTTAAATAAGGCACCTGTGTATCCCGTGGAGGTTGGACATGGAGGTTAGAAATAATCTATGTGGGAAAATGAGCTGTGTGGAACTGAATGGAATATGTACTCTCTACAGATGGATTTGAACATTTGCCGGGGGTCTCAGACCCCTGTGGAGTCAATTAGCTTCCTGAGTGCCCTTTGGGCTGGAGTAAGATCCATAATCCTTGAACCTGACTTGTCCAGTTCTTTATTAATAACAAATTTCCAGTCACCAGCTAAAATTAAGGTGTGAGAAAGGAATGGTAATAG
Organism: Neoceratodus forsteri; assembly: GCA_016271365.2. Classification (NCBI taxonomy): domain Eukaryota; kingdom Metazoa; phylum Chordata; order Ceratodontiformes; family Ceratodontidae; genus Neoceratodus; species Neoceratodus forsteri. Next base: position 394,846,201 of record JADMNL010000024.1, read on the forward strand.
CTCATTTAGAACTTTCATGAAAAACCCAAGACAGACCATGTTTCGACCACAGAAGTTGCCCAGTAGCAGTTCTGTGTTTCCTTAAGTGTCTATTAGTAAGAGGTACCTGCCTCCCGTGTTCAAGATAGCGTGCTTAGAATGGAATTTCATCCCTTTAGCTATCAATGTGAATATGTCCCTTTTCCTATTAGTCTCCAGCCCCATATGCTTGCCCTACCCATTCATGTCTGAAGAGATTAGCGTCTGTTTCCAAGAGGTGTGTTTCCTGAAGTTTTCCAATTAGTGTTTTCAGTTTATGAAGGTGTCTTGAAGAGCAGCTGACACACACTTGGGAAAGATTCCTGATCTCTGTGTCAGTATCCCGACCCCCCGATTAGCTGATTCACATGAAGTACATTTCCAAAGTGTGTTTGCATACTTTATATTTTATAAAAATATAACCGCATCGTGACCACACTTCAGTAAAGCGTTTCAGTGCTGTGGGAGGCAGATGTCAGCGCACAATGACGTCAAGTATGGAACAGCTTCTGCTGCTGCTTGTAGCACCTCCCCAATGCAAAGCACATGTCCCTAGCCAGTGAGAGTGTTATACATTTTAGTCACGGCATCACACAGAGGATGCGGATTTATCTGACAATAATTCCACGTATCATGTTTACTTGCATCCAACTCTATGAAAATACAATCCAGACACTGCCACTTGATACATTTGTGTATTCCACTCCTGTTTCAGGAGAAGTTATGTGACTGTTTTGTGTGGACCCTTGACTACTAACTGTAATGTTAAGTACCCCAACACAGAACTGCTTTAAAGAAAATATGTCACTTGTAGGGGCTCCTGCCCCCTGCAAACGACACCCTCTGTTTTTTTTATGCCCGGCTAAGCAGTTTAATTTAGAAAAGCAAAGTCCACTACCTGGAAGTATGGTGGGCTATCGGGAAGCACCATCAACTGTAATGGTGCAGCACCACACCCTGCGCTTCAATGCATTTGTACTGAAGCGCAGGGTGTTGCGCCGCACCATTATAGTTAATGGTGCCACCCGATAGTCCGCCATACTTCCAGGTAGCAGACTTTGCTTTTCTAAATTAAACTACTTAGCCGGGCATAAAAAAAATTGCACTTTTCTCCTGTGCAGCCTTTAGTAGCCGCAGTATGATGAATTAGATCAACTTTAAGACAGATCACAGCTCACTGGCTGCATGCTGTCTCATTTATGTGCAAGTTTGTACTTAGCTGGCAACCTGAAGTTTATTTATAACACTAGTCATGGTATCTCCTCTAAAATATAACAAAAAGATAGTAATCAAACATTTTAATGGAATTACTTGAATACATTTTTCTGTATTGCAATGTTTATGTGCTGTATTGTACAAAATTACAAATATGACGTTTAAAAAAGGAGGGTGGGAGGGCGAGAACCAGTGAGAAAACCCATGGATCGCCGGCATGACGGGATTAGGCACTCTCAGGCCCCACTCCACAGAAAATCCATGAGAGGGCTAGTGGGGATAATAATGGCTGACTGGGCTTTGAGCTTACCAAGTCTTGGTAGGCCCACTCCGGAGGACAGGGAAGGTGGCTCTGGAAAATGAAAAGGGTTTCCAGTGACTGCCTCAGCATAATAACGAAGTACACAGCACACAGAGGCAATAAAATTCAGACACAGCTTAATCACGTTAAAATGTCAGGTCTAATGCATGCAGTGTTCCGCAGCATGGAGCTGATAATATTATCTCGTACTTCACCTGAATATATGTTCTTTGTAATCACTTCCGTTCTGCCTTCCCTGCAGTAAATTCTAACCACGAGCTTTATTCGCTGTAATCGCATTTTTATGTGTTCTTTAAAAGAAGGTCAAGAGCATGAGTACTGACAGGCTGAATATGTATTGATGAGAAGCGTTAATGCAAAGTAAGATCATTGAAAATTGGCAGTTAGTAGGATTTTATATGCGAGTCCTACTCAGATCTAACTCAGTACCACAGAGCCACCAGAGGCCTTACAATAATATAACTCCTACTTTCCAGCAATGTCCACCTCAACCCAGGCCCTTCTAGTAGCTCTGGGTCTGGCACCACACAGCCAAGGACTACTGAACATAGTCTTCCTAAGTATTGGCAGTCTCCTAAATAAATCTGCCCAATTCAAAACCTGGGTCTAGTTAGCGCAGCCAGATATTATTTGCCTAACTGAAACCTGGCTCAGTCCACGCATACCTGATGCCACTATCTCATCTGACAGGCTTCAATGTCTTCAGAATAGGCAAGCAAGGTGGGGGCTGCCTTATCTATCTCGGATCAGACCTGCAAGACTCTAAAATTGCAATCAAACACCTAACCATGGACTGCAAGTGTCGTGCAATAAAGCTTTTGATAGGGTGATGGCACAAATCTCTTGTCATCCTGTCTGTACATATCCCACTGGGTAAACAGAATCCAGGCATAGAGTCACTTGCTCACTATTTCATACAGCTTAATCAGAACTGGGAATATGTTTTTACTGGTAACTTTAACATCAGTTGGAATGCTAAGTCAAGTACAGGTCATAAGGATAAGATGTCCAGCTTATTTCTCACACAAATGGTCACGGAGCACACTAGGACCCATTACAAAACAGGCACCATGACGCTTACTTGGCTGGGTACCAGTTACACACCCAGAGATGGTTAAAATTGTCAAAGTTCTGCCCATTACCCTAAGTGACTACTCTCTGGTGCAGTATCTATGAGGCCATCCCCTCAGAACACAGTCAGTTGAGTCCTGAACAAAATGAAGGTGTCTGAATTCAAATCTTACTTGACCCAAATTAATTGGATCTTCTTAGATGTGATTCCCAATATTGACTTGGCCCTAGAATTCTTTGTTTCTGAGTTCACACATGCCGGTGATAAATTTGCACCCTATAAAAAAAAGAAAAAGAAAAAGGCAAGAGGAACACTGTATGGATGGATCACCCCCAAACACTTTGCCTGCAAGAAGGAGAGGGACAATCTGTGGGCAATGGTCAGGGAATCAGGGTCCCCTCTACACCTACAAAGGTATTAGAAAGCCCGCAATAAGCACACCGGAATGATTACAAAGGCCAAATCTGACTTTTATAAGGACCAGCAGACCAGACCCAGAGCTGGAGCAATGGCAAAAGATTCTGGGACAATGCCTCAGAGCTCCATGGCAAGGAAGTTAAAAACACTCCTCAGATGCACATGGTGGTGGGTTGAGAGGACCTTGATTCCACTGAATTGCCAATTACTTCAAGACAGCCTTTAGTGACCTCAGTTCTGTCATCAACACTAAGCCAGCCCAGACCCCCTGCAGGGAACTCAGTCCTGAGCCTCCCAGATGGTGAACTCCAAACCAGGATACCCTAAATTCTATTTTAAGGCTGTTTCAGTTAAAGACATCTTGAAATACATCAGTAAGGTTCTTGGCAAAACTAAGTGTGGGAGTGAATCAGTTGATATGAAACTTCTTGCCCTGGCAGTACAGTAACTTTCTCACCCTATCTCCAGAAAATTTAAGTTTTCCTTGTGCTACTCACAGTTCCCAAAGAGTGGAAATCTGCACTGGTAACACCAGTTTTCAAAAGCGGAGACTGTACTAGCCTGGCAAATGACATACCCGTTTCTATTCTCTCCCTGCTGTCCAAGGTCCTCAACAGAATAGTCTCTAACCAACTTGCCACATACCTTGAAAAACAGTGTCCAGTGTGTGCAGCAGCATGGCTTTCGGAAGCTCTACAGCACCAACACAGCGTTGCTGTAATACACCAACTATGTTCATGAGGCCCTTGACAATGGCGACCTCGTCACGGTTATACATGTCAGCCTTACTAAGGCCTTCAACTTGGTCAACAATAAGCTCCAACTTAAACTCCTTGGCCAGGGTTTGTCACAGAAGACAGTTGACTGGTTCCATAGCTAGCTTACCAATCACTCCCAGCGTGTGAAGATCGATAAATCTTTGTCTGACACTAGGGAGACTCTATTGGTGTCGCCCAGGGTCCCATCCTGGGCCCACTCCTATTTAGCCTGATCAACTGCCTGATGCCTGATCAGACAGCCAATGTACTCCTCTGTGCCAGTGCTGCTGTCATCTAGTCTAAACACCTTGACTTGACAGCCTCATTGCTGCTCTCCAAAGAAACATCAGATCACTAGAAAGCTAGTTCTCCAACATTAAACTGGTCCTCAGTTACAAAAATACAAAGACCATGTTCTTCTCTAGCCTCCCACAGACGAGGACAGTTTCACCCTTTGTCATCCAAAATGGCTAGGGACAAAATCTTGAACAAGTCAAAACCTTCAAACACCTTGGAGTAGCTCTGGATGACACCTCATCTTTTGTTCCCCCATGTTGACAATCTGGTTACCACAGTTAACAGAAGACTGGGTGTCCTGTACCATAACTGGCATACCTCTCAACCTCCCTCATCAGAAATCAGGGACAAGGATTAAAATGATCAGGGACAAATGATCAAAATCAGGGACACATTTGAAAAAATAGTAATGTTAGTTCCAGAAGCTGTGTACAACATGCTTCTTAGTGTGAATAGCATTTTCTTAATGAGAACTAGACTGTAACACCAATGGCTGGCATTATTTTGTGATTCAAATCCCTATTCTTCAGTGACAGAAATGCCAAATTTAGGAGGGACAGAAGAGATTTCTGAGGCAAAATCAGGGACATCCCTGAAAGTCAGGGACAGTTGAGAGGTATGGTAACTGGAACAATCTCACTGGGGATGCTAGATGCCTTACGTTACCAGCTCCATTCTGTCACTTATAGATTATGGCCTCCCTGTCTATGCAGCTGTTTGTGACACGGTGCTAAACAAAGTAAAACTGATCTGTAATAAGCTGTACCACTTTGTACTTGGTGCAGATAATCACGCTCATACCTGTACCCCTTATGCACTCACTAACTACCTTTACCCTGCAGAATAATGCTCCAGACCTGTCTGCAAGCCAAAAAGGTGCTCCTGGGTCTAACTCCTCCTGCTTTAACAAGCTGCTTATGTACTGTCTTCATTCGATACCAGAAACATGGTTGGTAATGCCCTTAAGCCTCCTTTCTGGTATACTCATCTGAGTAAGAAACACAGAATTTGACGGCAGATAAGGACCTCTTGGCCCACCCAGTCTGCCCATTTCCCTACCTACTGGATAAGCTGCAGATCCTAGTTAACCAGCAGCCTACTTCTTCTTACCCCCAACCCCCAGAATTGCCTTATGACTGTCCCATGCATGCTTGAATTCCACCACTGATTTTGACTCCACGCCTCCTCAGAAGGCCATTCAGCTGCATCCACAACCCTCTCGTGGAAAAAATACTTCCTTAAATTACCTCTGAGCCGCCCCTCTATCTTCAAATTGTGCCCTTGTTCTTGCACACCTCTTTTTTGAAAGATGCTACCCTCTTGGACTTTGTTGATTCCCTTGAGGTACTTGAAAGTTTCTATCATGTCCCCCCTCCTTTCCTCGAGGCTATACATATTAAGCTCCTTAAGTCTCTCTTCATATGTCTTCGGTGCAGACCTGCACCATTTGGTCGCCCTCCTCTGGACACTTCTATCCTGTCTATGTCTTTCGGAGACTGGGTCTCCAGAACTGCACACAGTACTCCAGATGGGGTCTCACCAGCTGTCTGTACAGAGGATAATAACTTCCTGTTTTCTACTGGTGATGCCTCGCCCTATGCATCCCAGTATCCCCAGCCCTCCTTGCTGCCCTCTCATTGCTTGCCCATCTTTAGGTCATCTGATATGACTACCCCCAGGTCCCTTTCCATTTTGTTGTTGTTAGTATCTCACCCCCACTGTGTACTCTTCCCTGGGTTTTGTTTCCCAGGTGCATTACCTGCACTTCTTAGCATTGAATCTAAGCTGCCACTATTTGACCATTCCTCTAGCCTTGCCAAGTCCCTTCTCATCCTTTCCACCCCACCCTGTGCATCAACTCTGTTGCAGATCTTAGTGTCATCTGCAAAGAGACATACTTTTCATTCCAGTCCTTCTGCAATGTAACGCATAAGACATTGAAGGACCGGTCCTAATACTGAACCCTGCGGTACCCCACTAGTAACCCTCCTTTCTTCTGAGTGGACTCCATTTACTATTACTCTCCGTGTCCTCTTCTCCAGCCAATTCTTTACCCAGGCTGTCATCTTGGGACCCACTCCCAGGCTGGCTAACTTGTATATTAATCTTTTGTGTGGAACTGTGTCAAATGCCTTGCTAAAGTCTAGGTAGGCCATGTCCACAGCCCCTCCCTGATCTACTACTTTGGTCACCCAGTCAAAGAAATCTATCAGATTTGTCTGGCATGACCTTCCCGCTGTGAATCCATGCTGCCCTGGGTCCTGTGCCCCTCTGGCCTCTAGATACTCGACAATTCTTTCCTTCAGAAGTGATTCCATCATTTTCCCTATCACTGAGATTAAACTAACAGGTCTGTAGTTTCCTGCTTCTGCCTTGCTCCCACTTTTGTGAAGGGGAATCACATCTGTCCTCCTCCAGTCCTCGGGTACCACCCCATCCTCCCATGATTTGTTAAAAAGGGTAGTCAGTGGTGTCACTAGTTCTACCCATAGCTCTTTTAGAATTCTGGGATGAATCCCATCAGGCCCCATTGCTTTGTCCACCTTCAGTTTTAAGAGTTCTTTCAAAGTGGCCATTTGCTGTCAGGACCACTAACTGGTTAAATGAACTGCCTGAAAACACTGCTGAATCTCCTCATCATTAATTATATTTTTTAACATATTTTTTTCCTCCTGCTTCAGGTCAGACCAGAACCTCTTTCCACCTACTGCCGACTGCCCTGATCTCATCGTGCCTGAGATCCTGCCTTCCAATCCATTGGGACCACCAGCCCACCCATGACATACCATTGTGCTGCCCCCCTGGCTTATCCACCCCCCAGGGCTAGGTACACCTTCAGCTCCTTAGGCATTTCTTCCCCGCAGACATCTGGCCACCCATGTTGGAGGTGAAGACTGATGGTTTCCCCGTAGGATGGGGTTGCAGATCCAGCATTGGATGTGGTGGGCCAGCAGAGGTTTCATCTGTCCGTGTCTGTGCCTCCATTTTTCCTGCCCCGTCTCCTTGCCAGAAGTTCACAGCAGGATTGGCTGCTGGCGAAGCCAGATGCAGCCAACCCAAGAACATGCTCTAATGGCTCCCGCTTGAGCTGCAGATCCCCTGCACCACCACCACGTGTGGTCACACAAGTACAGTAGTGCAGTTGGTCATGACACCCTCCCTCACCAGAGGAGAAGAGCGTACTATGAGATGCTCGATCTCCCCCCCCCCCCGGCCAGCCGTCCGATGGCCCAGACTTGTTCCCGAAGCCGGGTCACCGGCACCACGACTGGTAGTACTACCGCTGCACTGGCGGGCTGGCCTCAAGATTAATCAGTTTAAGAGATCTCTGCAGTCTGCCCTTGCAGTCCAATGCAATTGTAACCATTAAACCGTTTTATTCGTTTTCTCTCTGTACATATCCTGTGACTTTTTATACAATGTTCTATATGAATATTTTTAAAACTGTATGTAATTGTTCGGTCGTAAACACTTTGAGACTGGCTTGACTGCATTTCCCCTGGAACTGCTTATTGTACTTGTAATTTTTTTGTGATTATGTATTTGACGTGGAATCTTTGTAAATGAGCACTTGTACTCAAAGTTAATCTCTGAAGTTTTCCATAAATAAAATAAGGATGTTAAGAGAGTTCCACTTGGTGACGTGTTTTGAGACTAACTGAAAGGTAAATAGTCTCCATCATACACAGCTGCAAAGGATTTCACTAAGTGGTCGCAATGTCCAGCAAAATGGCTGTCACAAGCCTTCCCTGCATGGCCGTTACATACACTGCTACCGGGGCCTCCACAATGGCCCAGTGGCAGTGAGTTGTGCTGCCGTGTAGATGACCTGAGTTCAGAAGTGAACTTTAGCTGCCATGTCAGGAGGCAGTCAGGCTACAGGCAGCTGCTAGAAGACAGCACTCCTCAGCCAGGGAGGGCTGGCGGGAGGTTCTGGCAGTGCAGAGACTCCTGCAGGTAGGCCGGGGAGCTTGCTCCTTCTGCAGGGACAAACTGTGCAGTTGAGGCTATAGGGCATGGCTCTCGCCAGAGGGAGGTAAAGGGGAGAAAATCACCCTCTTGACTATATGACTGCGAACAAGCCTGACTACAGTATATCCCTGGTTAATAGGGTATAAAAAGGTAAGGAAGAGGAACCTGTACTTTCGGCAATGGTACACGCTGTAATATTTATTCCCCTTCTTGGCCGCAACTCGGTCACTAATGGTCTGTTCTTGGATGTCCCCCACGGTTAAGTCCTGTCCATGTCACCTGCAGGGATATCTGGGACATGCAAGGCCTTGCAAACCAGCAAGCCTATCTTGAAGAAGGCACGCCACTGAACAGGCAGCCAGTGCACTTTGCGAAGCACAGGAGAGACATGCATATAGAGAGAGAGAGAGAGAGAGGTTCCAGCAGTCAGCTGGGCCACTGTGTTCTGGACCAGCAGTAGGTGGCATATCAAACTCCCAGATAAACCTAGTTACAAAGCACTGCAGTAATCCAGCCTGGATGTAATAAAGGCAAGAATGATTACACTCAGGTCACCAGGCGATACATAGAGCTAATCTGGGCGATGTTACAATGGTGAAAAAAAAAAACACTGCAGACTACCGCTAACGCATGATACTCTAAAGTCAACTTGCAGTCCACAATGACTAGCAGATTATGAACCCTATCCACAGCTCTGAGTGTGCGAGCACAAAATGATGGTATAGCAGCCCTCATTGCTGCCCCATGGGAATCAGACTCTACCAATAACATCTCTATCTTGCCCAAGTTGAGGCTAAGCCAGCTGGAGGTCATCCAGTCACTGATTTCACCCACACAACTGCTTAGCACGGAAGCAGCAGATGACTCGTTAGGCATACAAGGCAAGTACAGCTAGGTATTGTGTGCACCGCAATGAAAATCCACATCATACCACTGAATGAGCTCAACCAAGAGCAACATATACATGGCAAACATCATAGAAGCCATGATAGAGCCTTTTGATACTCCAAAGGTAAGGGCAATAGCCTTGGAGATGCGCCCTACCCATGAAACAGGACTCAAAGCACCACAACACCATACCAATAAGTTCTACGCAGTGATTTAGGCAATCCAAAAGGACCCCATAGCCTACCATGTCGGAAGCCAATGAAAGATCTAGAAGGACCAACGTGGAACTCTGCCCTCCGTCTCTCACCATGAGGAGATCATTATGCCCCATTACAAGGGCCTACTCCATGTTGTGCAGAGGCCGGAATCCTGGCTGGAGAGGCTCACAGATGTTATATCTTGTCATATGGCCAGACTGGATATGCTCTGCAATGCCTTCTGTCATTTTGCCATCGACTCACCACTCTGTACTCATCACTGCTCCATGTATTCCTCCCTGTCCATCCTCTCCCACTGCCGTCCCATCATCCCTCCCACTGTGCCTCCTTCATTGCTAAATACTGGTTTGGGTCCCTTCTCTCCTACCTGTCTTCATTCATCTCCCCTGTCCCCTCCTCTTCTTACTCTCTTCAGCCCAGGGATTCCCATACTTTCTCCATTCCACCTCCTCAATCCTCTACTTGACAAGCTGCTTTCTCCTACCATCTCCCTTCCCTCTGGAACCTGCTCCCCTCACTCTCTGCCTTTAGACACCACCTAAGGTGTCTCCCTGCACCTTCCTGTCTCTGTCAATCCCCCTCTTGACTTTCTGTCCTCTCTCTCCTGACCCACCCCCCCCCATGCTTGGAACCCCTGTTAACCGAGGCTACATAGAAACACAGAAAGTGACGGCAGAAGGAGACCGTACAGTCCATTTAGTCTGCCCATAGCCCTACCCCCCTCAACTGCTAGTCAGTGTGGTGGTGCCTTTGCACCTGTTCCAAGCATTCTTGAAACCTACCACTGTTTTTGCCCCCTCCACTACCTTAGGAAGGCTGTTCCATGCATCCATCACCCTCTTGGTGAAGAAAAACTTGTGTGCATTACCTCTGAATTTGCCTCCCTCCAGGTTCATGTTGTGCCCCCTAGTTCTTGTGTGCTTTCTGACTTGGAACAGTTCCTGAACCTGCACCTTTTTTATTCCATTTAGAAACTTGCATGTCTCAATCATGTCCCCCCTCTCCCTCCACTGCTCCAGGGAGTACATGTTCAGGTTTTGCAGACGCTCTTCATAGCTTTTGTTCTGTAGGCCATGTATCATATTTGTAGCTCTCCTCTGCACTGTCTCCAGTCTGCTGATATCCTTTTTTAGGTGTGGTCTCCAGAACTGTACACTGTACTCCAGGTGTGGCCTCACCAGAGATCTATAGAGTGGCAGGATGACCTCCTTTTTTCTGCTGGTGATCCCCCTGCCTGTAGAGCCCAATATGCCATTTGTCCATAGTGCTGCTTTCTCGCACTGTTTGGACATCTTTAGGTCATCCGTTATAATTATTCCCAGATACCTTTCCTGGGTTGGCCCTTCCTAGGTGCATGACCTTGCATTTTTTTTGTGTTAAACTTTGGTTGCCATGTTTCTGACCCTTTTTCCAGAGCCTTAAGGTCGGCCTTCATCTTTTCTACCCCACCTGAAGTATCTACCCTTTTGTTTACTTTTGTGTCATCTATGAATAAGTTCACCTTCCCCTCTGGTTCCCTCAGTTATGTCACTAATAAAAATATTGAATAGGATTGGACCGAGTACTGATCCTTGTGGCACTCCACTATCTACTCCTCTTTCTTCTGAAAGTGAGCCATTTACAAGTACCATCTGTGTCCTTCCAGTGACCAAGTTCCTTGCCCATTTCACTACTTGCTGTCCTGCTCTCATTCTGTCCAGTTTGTTGAGTAGCCTTCTGCGTGGGACCGAGTCGGAGGCTTTGCTGAAATCCAGGTATACTATGTCTACTGCTCCTCCCTGGTCTATTATTTTAGTCACCCACTTAAAGAAGTCTATCAGATTGGTTTGGCATGACCTTCTTCTTGTAAAGCCATGCATTTTGTGTCTAATTTGTTGTTTTCTTCTAGAAATGATATAATCCTCTCCTTGAGCAGGGTTTCCATTATTTTGCCCACAACTGAGGTTAGGCTTACTGGACTGTAGTTTGCACTTTCCCTGCTTCCGCTTTTGTGCAGAGGAGTAACTGTTGCCTTCTTCCAGTCTTGCGGTACCTCCCCCAGCTTGAATGACAGGTTGAAAAGATCAGCCGGGGCACTGCCAGCTCATCTCTTAGTTCTCTTAGTAATCTAGGGTGAATTTCATCTGGTCACATGGCCTTGTTTGTATTGAGTTTCGCTAGTTCCTTTAGGACCCTTTCTTTTGTAAAGGGACCCAAGTGTATTCTGACTCCTTCCTTGTGTGTTGTGTTGGTGTGTCCACATCCCTCCTCCTCCTTGGTGAATACAGAGCAGAAGTAGCTGTTGAGGATTTCAGCGTTGTCCTTGTCGTTTTCTGTGATCTCCCCATCCACCTTTGCAAGTCTAACAATACCTCCTGCTGTCTTTCTCTTCTCACTGACATATCTATAGAATGTCGTCACCCTTTTTGTCCTCCTTGGCTATCCTCTACTCAGTTTCTGCCTTTGCTGTCCTGATCACTTTGTTTGCGTTCTTCTGCGTCTCCTTGTATTCTTCTATGTCCTTGTCGGATATGGTTTGCTTGTATTTCGTGAAAGCCATTCTTTTCTCCCTGACCTTAGTGGCTACTTGTTTAGAAAACCACAGTGGTTTTCCTTTCTTTTTAGCTTTGCTCATCCTTCTTATGCAATGGTTTGCAGTATTTAGTATAGCCCTTTTGAGCTGTATCCAGCAGTCTTCAACATCTATCCCCCGCGTAATGTTAGCCAGACTCAGCTTAAGACTTTGCTTCATTTTTGTGAAGTCTGCTTGTCTAAAGTCCATGACTTTTGTTTTGGAATGCTTTGTGTCTGTTATTGTCTTGACCTGGAACCACACTATGTAGTGGTCACTGGTCCCTAGGTGACTCCCAACCTCTACCTCTGTGATACTGTCCTCGTTTGTTATAAGCAGATCAAGGACCGCTTCCCACTTTGTTTTGTCCTTTACAAGCTGTTTGAGGCCCGATACGTGCAGAGCCTCTAGACAGTCCTTGCTTCTGGTTGAACTCGCTCTATGTGTATCTCAGTTTATGTCAGGTAAATTGAAGTCACCCAGTACAATCACCTCCCCTTTGTCCCTCATTTTGTGTATGTTTTCCAATATTTCCTTGTCCCCCTCCATACTTGTTGCTGGGGGCTGACAGAACACTCCTACCTGAGTTGCTGCTCCATTGTTTGCCTCTAGAGTGACCCAAAGTGACTCTGTTTCGGTACTGTCATTTTGAGTCATAGTAGCTTTTATTCCCGCTCTTACATACATAGCTACACCCCCACCAGTTCTATCTCTGAAATATACAGTATCCTGGTATAGTCAGGTCCCAGTCATGGTTATTGTTGAACCATGTTTCTATGATGGCAACCCAGTCCGGAGCAGCTACGGGGATGACGGTGATGAGGTCTGCTAATTTATTTGTCAGACTCCTTGAGTTTGTGAACACAGCTTTCCATGCATGGTCGCCCCCCTTTTTGGTGCCCTGTTGTATGTTCGAACGATTTATTGCCTTCACCTCATCCGATAGGTTGATTTCCTCCTTTGCATTTGTACCCCTGATTTGTTTGTATTTTGGGGGAGAGGTAGCAGATCCATACATTGCTGCTGTCCTCTCCCCAGTGTTTAAACGGTTTACGGCTACATTCAGTTTCTGAACACAAACTTGCATGCCTTCCCGAGTGAGGTGCAGACCATCGAATCTGAAGAGCCCTCTGTCCCAGAAGTCATGCTAATTTCCTGTGAAGGGGTGCCCCTCTTCTTGGCACCAGCTCTGAAGCCAGTTATTCAGCTCATCAATTTGCTCTTTCCATATCCTATCCATACTGTCTACTTTCCCCCATACTGAGAGGACTCTGGAGAAGGCAATGTTTGAGGAGTGGGAGGACAATTTATCACCTAGGCAAGAGAGATGCTGTTTTGTCTCTTCGACCATCTGATTTGCCAGATCGTTAGTACCTATGTGGACGAAAACACCAGTGCATTTACCTTCTCTTTTTATTAACCTATGTATGCGTTCGGTGTCTCTTTTTGCAGGGGTACCAGGTAGACATTTAACTATGACCTCCATTTCTGGATTCTGCTGTATGTATGAGTCTACTCCTCGGACCATGGAATCACCTAGAATCAGAACTTTCCTTAGCTTCTTATTAATAGCTGCCTTTGCAGTGCTATCCTTGATCTTCCCTGTTTCTTGCTCTAACTGGTGGTGTGTGCTATTATACCCGTTTACTTTCCATGGCTAGGGGGTGTATCTATTAGTTGTTTTGATTTGTGCATCATGGTACGGAGACTGCTGCTGAGGCCTGTGTGATGTTTTCCTGCCCCTCTTTATTACCTGCCATTCACCTGGACCAGGGGTGGACAAGTGGCGCAGAATGACCTCCTGGTGGAGACGGTGTGGTGTATAGGGGGACTGCTGTTGAGGCCTGTGCAATGTTTTCCTGCCCCTCTTTACTACCTGCCATTCATCTGGACCAGGGGTGGACGAGCGGTGCAGAATGACCTCTTGGTGGAGACGGTGTGGTGTATAGGGGGACTGCTGTTGAGGCCTGTGCAATGTTTTCCTGCCCCTCTTTACTACCTGCCATTCTTCTGGACCAGGGGTGGACAAGCGATGCAGAATGACCTCCTGGTGGAGATGGTGTGGTGTATAGGGGGACTGCTGTTGAGGCCTGTGCAATGTTTTCCTGCCCCTCTTTACTACCTGCCATTCATCTGGACCAGGGGTGGACAAGCAGTGCAGAATGACCTCCTGGTGGAGCGGGTGTGGTGTATAGGGGGACTGCTGTTGAGGCCTATGCAATGTTTTCCTGCCCCTCTTTACTACCTGCCATTCACCTGGACCAGGGGTGGACAAGCGGTGCAGAATGACCTCCTGGTGGAGATGGTGTGGTGTATAGGGGGACTGCTGTTGAGGCCTGTGCAATGTTTTCCTGCCACCCTTTACTACCTGCCATTCTTCTGGATGAGGGTTGGTCAAGCGGCATGGAATGATATCCTAGTGGAGATGGTGCAGTGTATAGGGGCGAGCAAGTATGTGGTTTCTAATGACACTGTGGAGACGATTTATTTGGTTCCAGGCCTCATTGAGTTGAGCTTTCATATGCTGCGTGGTCCAGCGAGTGAGGCAGTGTCCTAGTGCCTGAATGCATGCCCTCTGAAAGGATGCAGTGCACCCCTGGCAGGTGATGATGTCCATGGCCTATTAGGGTGCCTTTGAGGATGAAAGAAAGTTGAGGTAGTAGTATATGGAAAACAATACATGATCGTGTAATACACTACTGTCTGAAAGGAAAGAAAATCATTTCTTTTTATGCGTTGTGCTGAAACTCCGCCCCTTCCTCCTAGCAGGCAGGAAGGAAGGTGGAGTGTTGTCCGGATGTAATAAAACTGCTCCTTATCCTGAGAGAGCAGCCGCTGACTGGGTCTGAGCAGAGCGATTGAAGAGAGAAGTTGCCTCAGCGGAGATAGGAGCCCAGACTGTGCACTCCAAGGGGGATCAGCCAGGTAGAACTGCTGTCCAGAAATCCCTGCTTCTGCACCTGTCAGAATGTGCCTTCCCGCCATGACTGGTCTCTCTCCCAGTCAGTGAAGCTCACTGAAACTCTGCAGACAGAAAGGCTAGGGTCTGGACCGCACTTGGTGTATGCCTCCCAGAGTTGCCCTTTGTGTCTGAGCTGTACAGCAGTACAAATGCTGATCTACATACAAAAGTCAGGAATTCTGGGCAAGTGTTCCTTCAGGTAGGAAGTGGGCGGTGACATGCAGAACCTATATAGGAAGAGAACAATTAATTTGTTAAGGTCTGCCACTTAGTAGCACCACTAGAGACTGGAGGAGAGGAGGTCTCTCTCCCAGTTGATGAACAGTAAGGCTAGGGGCTGGACCTCACTTGGCATATGCCTCCTAGGGTTGCCCTTTGTGTCTGAACTGTTGCTTCTGGTTGTTTCTGGCTGAGAGCTTTCTATTAGCCGACCACTATTTCAGTAGTGGGTACAGCAGACAGTAAGGCTAGGGGCTGGAACGCACTTGGCATATGCCTCTTAGGGGTGCCCTTTATGTCTGAGCTGTTGCTTCCAGCTGAGAGCTTTCTATTAGTCGACCACTATTTCAATAGTGGTACAGCAGTACAAATGCTGATTTTCATACAGCAGCCAGGAATTCTGGGTAAGTGTTCCAACTACTCCTTATGCTGAGAGAGAAGCCGCTGGCTGGGTCTGAGCAAAGTGATCAAGGAGAGAAGTCACCTCAGCAGAGATAGGAACCCAGACTGTGCACTCCAAGGGGGATTTACCCAGGTAGAACTGCTGTCAAGGAATCCCTGCTTCTGCACCTGCTGGAGTCTATCTTCCCTCTATGATCGGTCTCTCTCCCAGTCAGTGAATCTCAGCAGACAGTAGGTTAGGGGCTGGCCCACACTTGGTATATGCCCCCTAGTGTCTCAGCTGTTTGTGACTCCACCTGAGGTCCATTTCTGGACCGCACTACTACCGTCACCTACCCCAACAGACACTGTACACTTTATTGTAGTCTCACATGATTGTCCACCTATCACTGCACTGATCCATGCTGTCAATATATGTGGTCACAACATTGCCACTACATCTGTAATGTTTGTCTATGTAACAGCATTTTGATGTTATGCAACTTTATCTCTGCTGTATTTCCCTCCCCGGATCACATCTGGAAACAAGCCTTGGCTCAGTGTGCCTCTCCTGGTTACCATTTTTTAAATAAATAAAATAAAATAAATAAATAGCTAAATAAATATATTTTCAGGTGCATCTCGAGCTGCTGCACCACCACCACCCTTGCAATAATCTTCCCCAGAAAATGAAGGTTCAAGACAGGTCTATAATTCACAAGAATGTCAGGGTCTACAGCTGATTTCTTCAGAAGGGGATTCACCACCGCCAATTTCAAAGCAGATCAGAATGGCGAGATGGAACCTCAAAAACCAGCTCCACCTTTTCTAGATTCAGCTTCAGCCAGCTGATGGCCATTCATTATCTAATTTCCTCCAAGTTTCTCCTCTGGCACAGACACGGAGAAAGTCTGTTCAGGTGGAAATGAAAGATACTGCCGGGCTGCTTTTCATCGGCATAGCAGTGAAACCCCATAGAGTAGCTCAGAACACTGTGGAAATGTGTGCTGGCATGCTAACAAAGTTTGCAGCTCATTGAGTGATGCAGATTTATGCACTGACATAATTTATTTGCCTAGCATAGTCCAGCGGAGATGTAATATCTCATTTTCAGTGGGGTCCTGCTTTTATCCATTTTACAGTTGTGTGGACATAAGCACTGAGGGGTTATGTGACTTGCTCAGGCTCACACAGCAAGTAAGTGATTATGGTGGGATTCGAACTAGGGTCTCCCAGTTCCCAGCACTGTTCTCTAGTCACTAAACTACAATGCCCTGCTAAATGAGTGACTGCCCCTCATAATGTCAGGCACATGAGAGGCATGTTTATACACTTTTCATTAACAGAGCCTTTTCTGTTCCACAGCATTATCCACTATTCTGCCTCACAAAACATATTAAACTGAGGCATAATCAGAATGATTTGATTTGGGGCCAGCCCTGTAGCACAATGGTAGCACTGTGGTGATGTTACTGCTAGCTACGCCAGTAACCCAGATGCAGGGATGAATTTGAGTCATTGAGAGCTGTTCGGGGGGGGGGTGCTGGAGCATCTCAGGGACTGCTCTCCTCCCTGAGGTGGGGAAGGATGCACCTCCTGAAATATGCCTGATGCCTAGCAGAGGCTGGGCATCGTGCCAATTGGGAGGCTCCAGCTAGGGGAGGCATACTTGACAGATGCGATGCATCATTGCATTCTGGATATCCCATGGAGTACAACTATGGAAAAAAGCACCTTTGGCTATGGCAGCCTGAGGGACAGTCCACCAAAGCCACGGTACCACCAACTAGACCCCTCGAACACAAGATCCTGCTTCGAAAGGGCTTGGTCAGGCCTTCCAGCTCTGCCATGAGGGGTAAGTCATGGGAATACCTGCAAGGGTAAGTCGTGGGGATGGTGGGTAATTGGGCTGGAGGGACCATCAGGAAAGGACCAGCCACAGGAGGCAAGGGGATAAATAATAGATTTAAAAAAAAATGGTTTGATTCCCCATTGCTTCCCCAAATACTGCATACCAAGCCCGGCCCATTGGCACTGAGGGCTGAGGTGCTGGACGCCTTACCTCACACCACACTGGTGACCCGTGTTCAGGAATGAGCACGGGCCACTGGGGGTTGGCAGAGATGAGAAGGATCAAGCATCCTTTGGACTGCTCTCCTTCTCTGGGGAAGGGGGATGCTGGTTCTCCGTGCACTACTGGCTCCTAGCGGCAGCTGGAGCTAGGGGCACTAGAAGGCTACAGTAGGGAAGCAAAGGCAGACATTCAGAGGAGGCGCCTCACAGGGGAGTGTCTTGGCGTTCGCTCCTTGGATGTCTGCATGTCCTCAGCCTTGAAGGATCCAAAATCAGGTGGAAAATGATCCTGGTGTGCTTCATGATGGTCGGTCCCCGTAGGCGCCGACCCCGCAACTGGCAGCAACACACCTCCAGAACCGAATCCTAGTGTGAGGCGGGTTGAGGGATCCCTGCCACCCCACCACAGGGGGTAAGCCATGGAGTAGCTGGGGGTTGAGCTGCAAGCGGGGGATGGGGCTGGAAGACCGACGGGAGAAACGGCCGCCAGGGACCGAGGAAGAAAAAAATTAACTAAAAAAAAAAAAAAATACTGCATACCACATACACAGTAGATCTTGGCCAGCAAGATGCTCCCACACGCAGAGAGTAGAAAAACTCATTTAGTGGGTCTGTCAGATATTAATGACAACAGCAATCTGAGGCAATAAAAATATTCAGCTGCTGTACACCAATTAGACGTTAATGAGTTCCTACTAGAAACTGCTAAAAACCAAGCTCTAACATGTGTCTATTGGATCTGCAAATATTTAGGCTAAAGTGCACTGCTGATATTTAACTAGCCTCTTAAACTTTAAAAAGGAAAGCTACCGCATCTGCTCCCAGCAAATAGCAGATTTTCCTAACTAGCATTCAAGAAACCCCCCACCACCACCATTCTTGACACCTGTCATCACTTTTTCCATGCTTGAAAACTGAATCCACACTGGCATCTCTGTCTGACAGCAGGCTCAATTTCAGACTATCATGGTGCCACAGCAACTGACCCTGTTAATTCCAAAAAAGCAGCTGGATGTAACACATCTGCTGAGGAAACCTAGCAGGCCAATCATTAAAACCATTCCAGTCAATACATCCCAGATTCCCCTTTACAAATGCATGCCTCTTTTGCCTCAGGATGTGCCTGTGAGCTGACCCTACCCATTACATGAGACAGCGCAGCACAAGATCAGTCAGCTGGAGCAGTAAGGAGGGTTCATCAGGGTCAGTCCCAAACTAAAATTCAGTTTGATATAAGGCAGCTGTGCTTGCAAGAGGAAGCATGGCTATACTATATTTTAATTCAATTTATGTTACAGGGCTTTGACCAAGGCTGCAAACATTGTTCAGCCTCCGTAACATCCCCCAGGCTCCAGTGCTACTGCCCAGCTAAGCACCGATTTCATGACCAGGTTGATGACATCACCAGAAAGAGATATGTAACAACCCCCACCTTCAAGAATTGGAAAGAGCCGGCCCGGTGGTGCTGAGGGTTGACTCGCTGGACACCACACCTCACACCATGCTGGCGACCCAGGTTTGGAAGCGGATTGAGGCTTCAGGGGTCGGCACGGGGAGGAGAGGATTGAGCGACTGGAGGATTGCACTCCTCTCCTGGGGTGGGAAGTGGGGGTTCCCCGGCCCAGCAGCGGCTCCCGGTGGAGAGCGGGTGGCACTGCATCTGTGTCGTATGAGGGGTGAAACAGCGGTGAATGTCTGCAGGAGGTGATGGAAGAATGCCCTCCATGCGCTGACGTCATTACACGTCCGTGCCTCGGGAGAAGCAACCCCGGCCGTTTGTGAGGTGACGGCACAACTCTGGGACCAGCCCATACGCCCAATGCTGAACCTGACCCCCGACATGACTCTCCGACTCTCCATGGTCCCCGCCTCCTCCTGTGAGGGGGCAGAGGGAGAGGGAGGTCCCAGCAACCAGTTCCTCAGATTGGGGGGATGGGATCAGGCGGGCGGTAGAGGCGGTACCACGGAGTGTGTCTGAGAGATGCCTCGATGACCAGCGACAAGGAGATAAAAAAGAATGTACAAAAAAAAAAAAAAGGGGAAAGGTGGTTGTTTTACTATGCGTACCAGGGTTCAGATCTGACTGTCAGGCATCAGCCAAATAAACAGTTACTTTCCTGTAGCCATGGTTGTAGAAATTGTATATGGTTCATTTCCACACTCTGGCAGTTCCACTGGAATGGTCTGATTCACTGGACATCTTTAAGCTAAGTTCCTCCCACTACCCAAGTGGTATATCCCCCAACTCTGCCCTGTGATGTCAGATGCTGCATGCTAGAAGCAGGAATCCATGTGCCACTTGCCAGGGGAGGCCGGGTGGGTTGTGTGGCTGTGAACCATATATCACTCCTAGATTCACAGTTACAGGTGAATAACCTGTGTTTCTACAGACGTGAATATGGTTCACTATCCACACTCTGGCAGACTTGTAGCAGTTCTCTGGAAGGGAGGAGGTAAGGTGCACCCCTACCTGGTGAACAGAGACAGGAGAACTGAAGTCCCAAAATCGGCATCTCGGTGCCACTCAAGGTCAATGCACTAGTGGGAAATGAAGGTGTGAGCTGACCTCCAGGTAGCAGCTCAGCAGATTTCCTGGCTAGCAAGCTGGTCTGATGGTGCTGAGGGTTGAGGCGCTGGACGCCACACCTCACACTACACCAGCAACCTGGGTTCGGGAGCGGACTCGGGTCACTGGGGATCGGCCAGGGGGAAGAGGATTGAGCATCCCCGTGACTGCTCTCCTCCTTCAGGGAAGGAGGGGAGGGACTCCGCAAAGGTGCTGGCTCCTGGCAGTGGCTAGGGGGTAGCGCTGCTCACGGTGTACTGGTGGGGTCGGAGCGGGCAGACATCTGACGTGCGGCATGCAGGAGCATGTGCCGCAATGTCCTGGGCATCACTGCATGCCGTACTGTGGAGGGAAAGTTCAGGGCACAAAATGGCTGAATCCTCTGGCACAAATG
Source organism: Neoceratodus forsteri (assembly GCA_016271365.2). Lineage (NCBI taxonomy): Eukaryota > Metazoa > Chordata > Ceratodontiformes > Ceratodontidae > Neoceratodus > Neoceratodus forsteri. Next base: position 394,866,524 of record JADMNL010000024.1, read on the forward strand.
TGGATCTGCCTGCGGCATTGCACCAGACGCTGCAAGCAGCTCCCTCTGGTCCTGACTTCTTGGACTTTTGCGAAGGGGGTCCATGACATGGCCTCAGAGAGGGAGATGGAAGGAGGTAGCAACTCGGGCATGGCGCCCGATGTGGGAGCCGCCAGTGGTCCGAAGGGGGAACCACAGGAATGCCACCCCCCCCCCGCCGAGGAGGTAGGCTAAACAAATGAAGTAAAAAAATAAATAAATAAAGATTTCCTGGGTAGGGACATCCCTGGAAGCAGCCACCGAGGCAGGTGTATGTCAGGTGGAATGAGCCCTAAGCCCTACAGGAGGCTCCCTACCAGCCAACCTATAGCAGAGGCTGAAGCCGGATGTGATCCACCTACCAATCCTCTGCGTTGCTGCCAGTCTGCCAGGTGTGGCTTCAGCGTGACAAACAGCTGGCCAGCCTGCCTCCAAACTCCAGCCATGCACTCTACATAATAACAGAGTGCTCTCTGCAGGTCCAGGGTATGGAACCTGTGGTCAGCCTCCGAGGAAGGGTTGGTAAAGCATACCAGTAAATTATTTATTTATTTATTTGTTTTTGTACTTTCTTTTTTTTCCTCCTCTCTCCCCTCAGCTCTGATCTCCTCGGGGAGTACCTAGGAGTCATCCCACTATGGTTCGCTCCTACCTGGTCAGTCCTCCGTTGCTCATGTAGCCTCAATTTACCCCCGGGGGGGGGGGATGAGGTGGGCCCCAACACCCCGAAATTCTCTGGCAGCGTCGGTCGGTCGGATGCCAGGAGGACGGCCGTAAATCGTGGGCAAGCTCCGTTTCTCCATCTCCACCAGAGCTGAAGGGTGTTTTTCCCTTTTTCTGGGGAGTGGCTAGCGCCCTGACGTCAAGGCCTTACCAACATCTGCCACTCCCCGCCCCTTCGCTACGCTTAGCACTTGCTGTATCTCCAGCTTCTGCCAGAGGTCAGCCGAGTGCCGAACAAGGATCCCTGTCCTCCCCGGGAGCGGAGAGCTGTCCTCTGGATGCTCGATCCTCTCCCTCCCCTGCCGACCCCCAGCGACCCGGGCTCATTCCCGTATCCGGGTCGCTGGCGTGGTGCGAGGTGTAGTGTCCAGCGCCTCAACCTTCAGTGCCACCGGGCCGGTCAGCATACCAGTAAATTAATCACATGGTTAAGGGGATACAGCCTTTAGGAGAAACTTCCAGTTGGGGAGAAGGACCACTGTGTTCCTGTGGAAGACGACGTAAGGAGATGCCACTGATAGCACCTGGAGCTCCCCAGTCCTTCTGGATGATGTCATGGCCATCAGGAAGGCCATCTTCCATGGCAGATGTGACATCTCACATCTGTGCATCGGCTCAAATGGTTTGCCCACGAGCATAGCCAACACCAGCAGCAGGTCCTTCGGTGGAGCTGGTTCACACACTTGAGGGGACAGGTGGTCCAGGCCCTTGAAAAAGTGCCCAGCCACCTTTTCCTGGGCAATTGTTAGCTTACCAGCACATGCCCAGTAAGGAAGGATGGCTGCCAGATGCACCTTAAAGGACGCTGCCTGCAGTCCCACTTGGGAAAGGGACCAGAGGAAGTTGAAGATGCTAGCCACTGGGCAGGCAAGGGGATCAAGCTCTCTGCCCTGACACCAAATGGAAAATCTCTTCTACTTCAGGGCACAGCATCTGCAAGTCGACTCCTTTTGGTAGGCCTCCATATCATGAAGCACCTCATAGAAACATAGACGTTTTTGGCAGAGAAGGTCCTCTTGGCCCACCAAGTCTGCCCTAAAATTTCCTACCTAACGTGCTACCGCAGACCCTACTTGATCTCTGGCCTTTTCTCCAGCCCCCGGTACTAAGGTCCCCTTCTGTCTATCCCATGCATGCTTGAATCCTGACACCATTTTAACACCCACAACTTTTGCTGGGAGTCTGTTTCAGACGCCCACCAGCCTTTCCGTGAAGAAGCACTTCCTCACATCTCCTCTGAGCCTCCCCCCATCCAGCCTCATATCATGTCCTCTTGTCTCTGAGCATGTCTTTCTCCAAAAAATACCACCCTCCTATACCCTATTTATACCTTTGCAATAACTGAATGTTTCTATCATGTCTCCCCATTCCCTCCTTTCCACTAGAGAGTACATATAGAAAGACACTTAGCAGGCTACAGATATGCAGCTCATATATACATGCCTTACCTCTGCGTAAAGCATGGGCTGCATATCTTCTCCAAAACAGCTCTGTTGTTTTCTTGTAACTTGTAAAATTGTCTCCACTGGGTCCTGCCAACTTCCCGGTTTGTATTGCTGCCCACATTTCGCCCCAATGCACAGCCACATTATGATGTAAGACCAGGGAGTGCATAGGGCCGCATTCCATCATAGTCTATGAGGGACTACTTTCCAAGTGTTTTTAGTTATTATAATGGTCACCTGGTGATTAATCAAGGGCACCGACGAACTAACAAGGCCCCTGTTGGTGGGTCGGTGCCCTTGACAATGCCAGGCTGACCGTGTCTAAAACGCGGAAAATGCTCATTCATAGACTATGAAGCGTGTCCTCACGCTCCTGGTCTTATCATGCGTGTTTCATGTGCGAGTGGAGCATGAGTAGTACAAACCGGAAAGTTAACGGGACCAATGAAGCTATTTTGTGTATTACAAGAAAACAACAGAGTTCAACCCTGAGGAAAATATGCAGCACATGCTTTTCGAAGAGATAAGGCATGAATATATGCACTGCATATCTGTATTCCGTTAACTTGGTAGATCTCTTTAATTCCCTGAGCTTTTCTTCGTAGGGCTTCTGATGCAGGCCATGCACCATTTTTGTTGCCCTCCTCTGGACCACTTCCACCCAATCTATATCTTTCCGGAGATGGGGCCTCCAGTACTGGACACAGTACCCCAGGTGAGGTCTCACCATCAATCTATATAGGAGTAACGGAACTTCCTTCTTTCTGCTGGTGATGCCCCTCCCTACGCATCCCAGCATTCTACTAGTCTTCTCCACTACTTTATCATGTGTTTTGCTACCTTCAGGTCATCAGATATGATGACCCCCAAATCCTTTTCCTGTTTTGTGGTTTCCATCACCCTCCCCCCAATTTGGTACATTGCCTAGGGTTACTGTGCCCTATGTGCATCATTTTGCACTTTATGATGCTGAAGCTTAGTTGCCAAGCTTTTGACCAGACTTCCAGCTTTTTCAGATCTTCCCTCGTTTTTTCCACCCCCCCCCGGTGTGTCCACTCTGATGCAAATGTTTGTGTCATCCGCGAACAGGTATAGCTTCCCTTCCAGACTTACTACGATGTTGCTAATAAAGACACCGAAGAGGCCCGGTCCCAGTACTGACCCCTGCAGCACCCCACTGGTTACTTTGCCTTCCTCAAAGTAAACCGCATTTACCAACACCCTTTGATTTCTGTTACTTAGCCAACTACGTACCCAATTTACTACCTTAGGTCCCATTCCCAGGCTGCCCAGCAAGCAATAAGACATGATGAGGTGAGGGTTATGGCCTGATAAGAGCACGCCCTAGGTGCCTTATGAGATATGAGGCACTTGTGCCAAGTGCCTTTAGCACCTGGGAAGTGCTCTTATCGGTTGTGCTTGCCGTTGTTCAGGATGCCTGTTACTTCAAGCAAAATATATTTTTCTGCAAGTACTTTTATCAGAACATAACCCAGCCCTCGGAGTGCCTTACTGCGCTTATAAAATGGGCCCCCCAAGTAACTTTTTAAGAAAAAAGGTTTAATAGGTGGAACTGTGAAAAAATAGTCCCCGTATAGAAGTACTTTCAGAAGTGTTTGATCAGCAGTACAGGGCTCCTTGTATACTCTTCAGGTGCTTGTAGTACCATGATACCCCCCTACCATCATGATTTTGTTTTCTGCTGTCCTTGGTAACTACAAATGTCACAGCAGCTGTTTGCCTGAGGACAGTTCCGTTACATTACACACACACCCTCCACTGCCCCCACCGTCATCATGTTTTATCCTCTTTTTTGGCTGACTTGGCAAAATTCTGTTCCGTTTGTACCTTTGCTCTCCTAACTGCTTTTCCTGCTTCCCTTTGCATCTCCTGATGGTCCTCCCTATCATCATTCCTCTGCGTTGACTTTCACTTTTTGAACGCCAGCTTCTTCACCTTTCCTTTCTCTGCTACTTCCCTTGAGAACCACCGTGGTCTCTTTCTTCTCTTGCTCTTTTTAACCTGCTTGACACAGAGATTTGTTGCTTTCTCAATAGCCTTCCTTGTATTTATCCACTGTTCCTCCACTCCACCCATTTTCCCTGTCCCTGCTAGGGCCTCCTCAAGGCACTCTCTTATTTTCTTGAAGTCGGCCCTCCTGAGGTCCAGGACCCTCGCTTTAGTGTAGCTCGATTCTGGCCCAGTTCTTATATTGAACCACACCATCTGATGATCACTGGTCACCAGGTGGGACCCCCTGTGACATCACCAGCGACTCTGTCCCCATCTGACAGTACCAGGTCCAGTATGCCTCCCCAAGTGGGCTCCTTTACTAGATGCCTGAGGAACACCCCCTACATGGAGTCTAAGATTCCCCTGCTTCTAACAGTTGCTGCGGCTGGGAGGCGCCAATCCACGTCTGGTAGACTGAAGTTCCCCACCAGCAATATCGCCCCCTTGTTAGCTATTCTTTCTGTTTCTTCTCCCATATCCTTATCGACTTGCTCCCCCTGTGCGGGAGGCCTGTAGATCACCCCTGTAAAATAGCAGACCCCTTTTCTGTCTCCAGGGTGACCCAAAGAACCTACACTTTTCCCTTTACTCCCTGTATTTCTGTGGCCTTTGTGTTTTCCCCTCCTCTTCCCTTTTTTCCTATTCTGTCTCTCCTGAAAAGAGCACACCCTGGTATGGCTACATCCCAGTCCTGGTTCTCACTGCACTAGGTTTCTGTAATTGCGACTATGTCCAGGTCCTCTACTACCATGACGGCCATTAGGTCTGCCATTCTGTTGCCCAGACTTTGAGCATTTGTACACATGGCTCTCCAGATTGTACTGCCATCTCCCTTCATCTTGCCCTTTTGCTGTCCCCTATTTCTTCCACTGTTTTCCTTCCCCTCTCTCCTTCCCTCCCCCCTCCTGGATCCCTATTATTATTTTTTTCCTTTTCGATTTCCCCACCCTCTGGATTCTACATGCTGGTCTTGGAAGCTTGTAGGTGGGGACAGTCTATGACCTCCTACCTTTTCCACCTTTTCCTTCAGCTAGTTTAAATGCTTTGCAACGTAGCATCTAAACTGTTCACTGAGGATGGCAGTTCATCTGAGAGATCCAAGGACTGGAACCCAGCTGCGCAGGAACCAGGCTGTGAGGTGCAGGGACTGTAGGTCCAGGTGCAGGACCATCTCCTGAAGTCTGATCAGCAGATCCAGGCACAAAAGCAGCCTCCACGGAGGCCTGCTGCTCCGGCTGAGGAGATCTGGGTACCAGAACTGCCTTGACCAGTCTGGAGCTATCAGGATCATATGCACCTTGTCATTCCAGGCCTTGACCATGACCTTGTGGATCATGGGCAAGGGAGGGAAGGCACACATAAGGCCCGGGGTGCAAGGCCTCACAAAGGCATCCCTCAACAGTGTACCAGACTGCTGGGGGGGCAGCACAAAACAGCCTCAGTTTGGCATTCTCCTAAGAAGCAATCAGATCAACTAGAGGAATGCCCCATCAGGCGAATAGGTGCTTCATCATCTCCTGATATAAAGACTACTCATGCGAAGTCTCTCCAACCCAGCTGAGCGCACCCCCCAGCTGAACTGTTCTCTCATGCAACATGAATCACCAGGAGATCTACACCCAGACTTTGCATGAGAGTCCAGGTGACGAGGGCCTCCTGACACAAGGAAAAGGGAATGAGTTCTGCCCTGCCTGGTCAGGCACAACATGGTTGTTGTGTTCTCCATCTGGACCTGCACGGCCCGACCCCTGACTAGAAGAGCGAATTCTGCCACAGCCACCTGCACTGCACAGAGCTCTAGTAGGTTTATGTAGTGGCGGGACTCCCCGAGTGACCAGAACCTGTGGACTCTGTGGCACACAGGTGCGCTCCCTAGCCCAGCAGAGATGTGTCTGTTGTGATCGTGACTGTTGGCTCTGGACAGACAAATGGGATTCCTTCCTCCTGGTGTTCCGGGACCAGCCACCAGTGGATGGCATCCCACATTGGCTGGGTTACTGTAAGTGGCTGATTCAAGTGTTCTAGGCACTGGAACCACTAACGGCCCAACTCCCGCTGAAGCTGGCGCATCTGCCAGTGGGCCCAATGGACCACACTGGTGCCGGACTCCATATACACCAACAGGCAGAAGGCAAGAGCCCAGCCTGAAATGATCGGGCAAAGGAGGTAAGATCCAGTGCCCAGTCCGTGAGGGGGCATGGCCCGCAGGGAGTTGAGTTCTGCCCCAATTAACTTGATTAGCTGCTTCGGTACTGGTTCAGACTTGTTCGAGTTGACCAACAGGCCCAAATCTCAACATGTCTGGACAGCCAGATCTCTGGATCTCTCCATGACTTCCCAGCACAGATAGGCTAACAGCAAGTTGCACAGGTAGGGGTACACCCTAGGTGCACAGGTGGGCTCGCACCACTGCCATGCACTTGGTGAAGACCCTGCTCAAGCAACAGAGTAATCTGATTCAGCGTAACCATCCTGAATTTATGTTTCTGGATGAACTGGTTCAGGTCATGTAGCTCCGGTATGGGGTGCAAATCTCCCATCCGTTTTGAGACCACAAAGTACTGGAACTTGTAACACTGACTGGCCAGGGCATCCAAGACATGCGCTATAGCTCTTTTTGCAAGGAGCTGATCAATGTCATCCCGAAGGGTGGACAGCATGTCCTGTGACACCCTGGACTCCTAAGGTGTGTTGGTGGTAGATCCTCAAAGTCTAGAGGCAACCCTCTGCCCACTACATCCAACACCCATTTGTCCATTGTGATAGTGGACCAAAGTGGCAAGAAGTGACATAGCCGACCTCCAGCTGGAAGTGCAGACAGGGAATAGGATGGGTGGAGTGATGACCTCCCAGCCCACCACAGGTTTTGTGGGGACACTGGCAGCTGAAGCTGGAGGGGCACTTTTTCCCTGCCCACTTCTTTCTTAGAAGCCCGGCCCCTGGACTTCTGCTTGAGGCGCCAGGCCTGGTACTGCCCCTGCTGCAGCTGCCACCAAGGAGGCTGTAGCTGAAATCACTGAGAAGCTTGTTTCTTAGGCTTCTTTTTCAGGTCCTTCTGAGACAACATTACAGAATTCAGGGTAGAATTAGACTTCTAGATACAGGTGAGATGTCTTTCCACCCAAGGGCCAAACAGGTCAGTGCTCAAGAAAGGGACATCAGTCAGCTTATGTTGGGTGTCTACCATGAAGGTGGACAGACGCAGCCAGGCCCTGTGACACGTGGAGACAGGCACTGCCATGGCATGGGCACGTGAGTCTCCCATACCCAATGCCATCTGGAGCTGGTGTTTAGCAAGCGATGGACCCTGGTCTCTGATGACCATCACTGCCATTTGCTGATCAGAAGGGAGGTGAGTGAGGATTGTTTCGAAGATCCCCATCAGGGAGTAACCGAAGCTGACATCATCAAGACATCTAGCCTGATGGGGACCGAAGGATCTTGCAGCGTACACATTTTTAGTGGCATGGTCAGTCCTGCGGGACTCCTTGTCTGGAGGCTTGTCAATGTCCCTCTGGCACCCAGACTTGCAGAACACCAAATCTGTGACCAACACCTCCAAGGAGAAGTAGTCTAAGAACCCAGAGAGGAAACCCATGAGGACCGCGAACTTGCACACCAGCCATGCAGAGGGTGCTGGGAAGGAATGCTCAATGCTGACAAAGCTCTAGGGTCAGTCTCCCAAAACACTTCAGCCACAGGGAAAGCAACCCCTTGGAATGTATCCCAGTCCAAAATGTCCATAAGGGAATTCTTAGCCCTTTTCTGAACTGGGTGACGCGGGACAGACTTAGACTATGAGATGAGTAACAGAAGCACTCTGAAGGACACTGGGCCATGCTCGGTGGTCAGCTCCCCGAATTATCCAAACAGTCACAGGGGGCAATGGACTCGTGCTGGGAGTCATCTGAGGACTCCTCTAAAAAAGGCTCTCGACCATTTTTCACCATGGACCTTCCATGTATCCTCTTCTGGGGTGCTCCTCATTGACAACCAACCTGGCAAGCTGGTGGACGAATGGGCCTCCTTGGTTGGAGCACCCATCATCGATTGTGGTTGTGGTGGCTCCACCCAAAGAGGTGGAGAAGCAGATGCGGAGAACACCTGCATGGCGTGAACCAGCAGGGGTGCCACTGCCATTGCCCACGTAACCAGAGGTCCACAGGGTAGAGCCCTACCCTGCTCTGCAATGGCCAACTGTTGCCAGAAAAGCTCCTCGTAGCATCGTCACAGTTTGCAATGGCACCTTTCCTCAACCAAGCAGGAGGAGGAGAAGGAGGTAGAGGAGCATCGACGGCAATGCCTTCCAGTCCAGTGGGATCGAGAGCGGGAACACCATGATCGAGAGCTCGACTGTAACCTTGATCGTCAACCGGCCGGTCGAAGGCAAAGGGAGCCTCCCAGCTGATCAATCAATCAATTTTTTTTATTTTTAAAAAGCGCAATTCCATATGCTCAAAGCGCTTGTACAATAAAAACATAAAAACATAAATATAAACATATTGGTAATTAAAAGAATGCAGCTTTGAAACCCATATCCAAAAATCTAAGCAGAATCCGAGAAGGCTAATCTAAATAAATTAGTCTTGAGAGCGATCTTAAAGCTCTCGACAGTCGGGCACTCTCTCACCTGACGAAGCACTCTCTCACCTAATGAGGTAGAGAGTTTCACAAGGTAGGGGCCGAAAAAGCAAGCGAGCAGGCCCCAGAGGTCTTAAGTCGAACCTTGGGAACCTCTAGCAATCCCTCATCAGAGGAGCAGAGTGGTCGGTGGGGACAAAGGATATCTTGCAAGTACCGAGGTCCCTGACCTTGTAGGGCATTATAGGTCAGTAACCCGACATTGAAGGTGATTTGCCACTGTACTGGCAGCCAGTGCAGGTTGCGGAGCACAGGTGTGACATGGCAATATCTTGATAAGCCAGTCAACAGCATGACCGCCGCATTCTGCACCAGCTGGAAGTGGCGGATATCAACCTCTGGGAGACCTAGATAAAGGGCATTGTAGTAGTCAAGGCGAGAAGTCACGAAGGAGTGGTCGTGGACCAGAGCTGGAAGATCGTCAGGTGAGACCAGATATTTTATCCGGATGATATTCCTCAGATGGTAAAAGGAGGTCTCAACAACAGCCGAAACCCGAGATTTAAGGGTCAGACCATCATCAAAAAGAATGCCCAGATTCCGCACCTGATCAGAGGTCACCAGCTGGGTGCCACCAAGCCCAAGCCCAGAAGGCTTCCCGCCGGCAACCCCATACCCTGACGACCTGGGTCCACCACCAACACCTCAATTTCTTCCGGGTTTAACTGTAGCCAGTCAGCATACATCCAGTCCTGGATCTTGGACAGATCATGCTAAACTACATGCCAGCCCACATTTTGTTTTTTTATATTTACTATCTTTTCTGCCCCCTCCTCTCCACCTAGAGAGTTCTCTTCTGGGTACCCTAGGCTGGTGGTCCCCTAGTTCCTTTCCCAGGTAACTCCTCGGAGACACCAGACCTACCTCCATCCTGCCTCGGCCTTCCCCTCCCCCCGGGCAGGGTGGGAGGGGGTGCCCAATCCCCCTCCCAGTCCATTACAGTGTGCATCAGGAGGTCCTGGTGTTCTCCGGTGGGAGCCCAGTTATGGGATCTGGAGCAGCCAGGTCCCTTCTATGACTGCTGTAGTGGGATATTTTCCATTGTTCTGGTGGGGATGTTGGCACGCTAGTGGAGCCAAAGGGCCGAGTACGTCACAACGTGCTATCGCTCCAGCTCCTGGCTGATGTCCTCCTTCCCTGCATCAAGCCAACTCACTGCACCTCCACCCGTGGTCACCCATGCAGCTGTAAAGCAGCAGGATGGACAACCCCCTCCCTGGAAGAGAGCAGCCAGTGGGCGATCGATCGATCCTCCCCCCCCCCCCGGCCAGCCCTCCAATGCCCAGAGTCTGTTCCCAAACCCAGGTTGCTGACATGCCAGCCCATGTTAAGCAGCATAGGTATGGAAGGTTCGACTGTTGGTGGAGGCAACTCTCACCGAGGACCAGACAGAAACATCAACTGGACCATGTCCTCTTGGGTAAGGGCCAAGGGCATCAGGATCTGCGAGACCAAATCCTCAACCTTGTCCGACAACTGGTCAACAGGCTCGAGAAATATCTTTACAGCCTGCTCAGCCAGAGTCAAAGTCAACTGACTCAACAGGAGGAACCGAAGAGCCCTTGACCTGCCTGATCTGCCCCTTGGCCAAGGGGCACTCAACAGCTGTCGAGTGGCTGGGTGAATCAACGGACCAGGAGGACCGTGATCTCTCCTGGTCCCACAACTGGTACCGCTTGTGTTTCTTACCACCATGGTGGGCAGGGCTTTCCCCCAGGGTCTGGAGGGCCAAACATGTGTCCTGGAATCCTCCAGTGAATCACCCACTGATGCTGGCACCAGATGGGAAAAGCACCAAGACCGAACAGGTATCGCCGTGGCCACTTTTTCTTCAAGGGATGCAAGTTGCTGAGTCGACATGGCAGCAGTGGAAGCCTTCTTTCAGTCCTTAGGGGCGGTCCTTCCGATCCCACTCCTAAGGCCGACTCAGAGAGAGCCAGAGCTTTCTGTCCTTGAGGAACTCTGGAAGCATGCTTAAGCAAAGACTGCACCTGGCCATGTCATGTTGCTTGCCCAGGCAGTAAAGGCATGTGTTTTGCGGGTTGGTTACCAACATCTTCTGCCAACACCAAATGCAGAATCTGAACCCCAGCTTCCATTGCTTTATTATAGATTGTCAAAGGGAGTCGAAGGAACCAAGCGAATACGGTAAGTACATTGAAAAAACTTCAAAGGCAAAATTCACCTATAGCACACTAAACTTAACAGGAGCCATGAAGGAGATGGCCTTTTCTTCCAGCAGACAAAAAAGATCTGACGTCACAGGACGGAGTCGGGGAGATGTAACGCCCAGGTCATGGGAGGAGCTTAGCTTAAAGACATCTGGCCAATCAGACCGTTCCAGTGGAACTACCAGAGTGTGGCTAGTGAACCATAGCCATACCCCTAGAAAGGATAGTTTGGTGGGTGGAGCTCAGTGTAGAAAAGCAGGGTGCCCTGGCAGTTCCTGAGGCCACTAGGTGCCAGAGTGACAGAAGCATCAATTGGAGTGGAATGGATCAGAGGCACCATGGGTAGTTAGGCAGCAGCTAGCACCAAGGGAGAAGGCAGCAAGCAGCAGTGGCACTGCCCCAAGGGGCTATTGTGCCAGCCATTAGGATGGTTTCAGATTCGAGACAGAGGTGAGAGGAATAGTGCCCAAAGCCTGGGACAGGTCCCAGAGAATGGGGATCTGGGAGCATTTATTGTAACTAGCCTATAGTGGGAAGTGTACAGTGGAAGAGTGAGGGACCCCCAGAGGGTGTTTCTCTTCAAGGTTAAACAATCTGATGACCAGCTATTCCACAATGCCGTCCATGGAAGACCTCAATGGAGATTCTGGTGGGAGTAAAAACAGAGAAGCACCCGTGCAGATGACTGAGCACCCAAGAAGGTAGGTGAGGCTCCAGCAGGAAGGAACCCTGCCAGACAAGGTAGGCGCTCCATCTCCGGCATGGATGAGGTGATCCGAGGCAGTGGGCATCTCAGGACGGCCGCAGACACCCAGCTTCACAGGAATAATGGCTTGTGAGGGCACAGTAGCTGGTAGTGTCTGTGTTTATACACAGCTGTGTTTAACTGCTTGTTGAATGATGCTGCACTCAAGCAAGGCCGAAGAGGAGTCAGCAGGCTGCACAGGTAGGCACCAGACCCTTGATTAATTGCCCTGGACCCTGAAAATTTAACAGCAGTAAAGCAAAAACCTGGGAACTGCAACTCATGCCTTCACAGTAGTGTACTTGGGCTTCAAGACTAAAGCAAGGAACAAGAAACCAATGAAGTGTAGGACCGCCCCCCCTTAGGGAAAGCAGGTGGTGGGAGTCAAGCTAAGTTATCATGAAGGAAGAAAGAATTGTATTCAGTAGTCAAAGCTTTAGGCCTTTACAATATTTTAAAAACCTTATAAAATATATATTTTAGTAGATCTATAAATACATTTTAGTAGAGCTCAATAAGAAAGAAATGGAGGGGGGAAAGCGGTCCTCACGTTAATTATTCCAGTAACTAAGAAAATGTGCAGAGAGTTGAGGCAACACAGTACAAAGTGTAGCCAACAGCATCAGGTCCAGCTGCTATCTCGAGGATATACTTAGCCTATACTTGCCTCCGGAGGGCAGCAGGACCAGCAAATAGTTGGCTGAAACTCAAACACTATAAACAGAGTTTGTATCCACTGAATCTCCCGTGGCTGCAGTCTGGCCCTGATATCAGCCGTAGGGGAGTCTGGGAAGCTTTCAGCACATCTCCTGACAGTAAACGTCAGGTCTGCAGGGCGGCAGTATCAACCAGATATGAGGGCACCCAATTTAAAACAAGATAGTAAGAAATTTCTATTTGGAACATTTAATGCTAATCGGGTCTAGCCCTATATATATATATACTATACATATATAGGTGTGAGGCTGTAATTCATGACTGTTCCCCTTTAACTTGGGCCTGAATTGTCAACGGCTGTGATGGCTCCATCTGTGGCATTAGCTCACTTCCCCAACCCCCACCTTTCTGAAAGCTGCTTCACACTCTCGCCCTGCCAAGACCCACTCAACTGTAAATGCACCCATCTGTTCCAGGTCAACAGACGAATTACCATGCCAGTACCATTCCCGGGAGAAGTGGCAGGGTCCACCCACAGAGTTTTTAATATTAATCTCAGCCCAAAGCCACGGGTCCTTTCAGAAGGAAGACAGACATTTTCTAATAAGCAGAAACTGCTGCTAGTCTGAGCCTAGAGGTTTGGTTTTCTTCTTGGACATCTTTTGTTTTATTACTTGTTCCCCCGAAGGCTTGGTCTTTATCCACACTGCAAGAAACCATTTGCTTTTTTAAAAGAAAACACCTCGTAATATTCCATTGATTCTTTACCGCAAAGACTAAAAATAAGAACCAGAGCCTTGGACAAAAGTAACTGATTCACGAATGACTTAACATTTTTCACATTTTCTTTTCTGCTTAATGACCCCTAAGCACCACTCCCTCAGTCATGCAATAAAACTAGTGATCAGGAGATGCCTAGCCACATGCATGATCCACAACAGCAGGATCTCAGAAAATGTTATTGAGGCTGCCACCAAACTTAGTCTCCTGCCCAGCTCCCTAAAGCTGTCCTTGACTTCCCCCAGTGGTCATCCTGGCACATCACTGGTCCCTAAGTGGACCACTACATCAGAGCCCTCACTGTCACCCTTGCTCCTTATAACCCTTTCTATTCCATGGGTTTTCTTCCCTGCTGAGAACCCCAGGAGACACCTGACCATTCTGTCCTCCAAATCCCATGCACACACCACCCTCTCAATCCCCATGACAATGGGGACCACAGTCACTAATACCCTCCTGGCTTCTTCCTTACCCTTGGACTCTGGGGTAACAGGTTCCATTTCCCTGCGGGGGATCTGATGTGAAATAAATTGCCCTGGGGATCAAAGTGATTCACAGTTACAATCTAAGGACCCCCACCAACTCCTTTGGGAAATTCTCCCCTTCCCTCCTTCCTACAGAATACTCTCCACCTCCAGAACAGATTCTTTGTGTTCTTTAAGGTAGCAGAGAAGTAGCCACCTGCCCAGCCCCCACTCGAGCATGCAACGAAGAGGGCCTAACTTAGCTTTCACTGCAGCTAGCTCCACAGGGAGTGCTGCGAAATGACTGCACACTGAGCAACAGCCATGCCTCCAGAGTAGTTCACAGAAATAGCTGCTCCTTAACCCCTGAAGTAACTTAGGCCCTCCTCCTTGCCCCAGCTACCCTGCCACCTCCTGTTCTGTTTACCCATCATCCTCAGCTCCCTCTGAAATGGGTGCCCCAGATACATGAGCATACGAAAATGCCAGGTACAGGCCATACGGTCTCTCAAGTCTGCTCAAGTGCTCAGCTCCCAGTCTGAACTACTGCAGCTGTTCCCCCACCCTTTGCTTGTCCATCTGTTTTGTCGTCCCTTCAGTCAACTCCTCCCTCTCCAGCATCTCCCCAGTTTTGACCTTACCTTTGATGATGCCCCACACCCCCAAAACTGGCCACTGATTTCAAAGATATCACCACATCAGGCAGAGTGCATTCCACCTCACTACCACCCTTTCCGTGAAGAAGTGCCTCCTCATTTGCCCCCGAGCCTTCCACTCTCTAGTTTCAGACTGTGTCCACTTGTGTTCCTCCCCCCACCCCTTAATCTAAACATGCCCTCAGTACTAACCCTATTCATGCCCTTTAAATATTTAAAGGACTCAATCATATCCCTCCTCTACCTTCTTTCTTCCAGGCAATACATGTAAGCTCCCTCAGTCTTTCCTCATATGGTTTGTCCCCCATCCCAAGGACCATCTTTGTTGCCCTGCGCTGGACCCCATCCAGCAGATATGCTATAGGTATAGCACCTACCTCACTTGATCCTCGTGTATATTTACTGGCTGGAATTTTTAATATCGTATCTGTGTGTCACGGATTCTCATGTATCCTCTGGTCCTCCAGGTCACACTTGGAAACGAGCTTCAACTCTGTGTGCCTCTCCCAGTAACCAATTTTCAATTAAATAAATGTATGTTTACTGCTTGTCATGTTTTTGTAAAATTGTAATGTTCTGCTTCTCCTCCTTCCTCTGCCCTCAGGTCATATATGTAAACGAGAGTACTGCACTTCTCTATGTGTTTACCTGCTAAAGCAATTTCAAAAAAATTTCCACCATGCGTTTCTGTGGCTCTGCCCCTGTTCCTGCAGCACACACACCCCAACCCCATCACCAACATTCTTACGAACGAATGGGGTTCGAACCCCTTACCCAAGACCACACGCGGTAGTGTGTGGCCTGCCATGCAGATATGTGGTCCTGCGGCAGGGTGCCGGATCAGATTGGGGTGGTTTCTGCTAGGGATTTCTCCCCAGGTCACTGGGGTGCAATGACGTACACGCATGAGTGCATGACATCTGACAGCAGGCCCTTCCCTGCAGGGTGTGCTCACATGTGCTACCATCTGGCCTCTGCCAGGTGGAAGCTGACTAGTGAGACACTGCATCCCCCCAACCTGAGGAACCAAAGGTGTCTCAAGGATTCCTGATCCTCCCTCCCCCAGCTCCCAGCAACCCAAGCTTGTTTTCAAACCCAGGCTGTAGCATCACAAGTGGTAGCCCTACTGCTGTGCGGCTGGGTCAGCCTTATGAAGTTATTTATTTGTTTCAAAAGTTTTACCAGAAAAGACATACTGAGTTGGTTATAGCTTGTTTACAGATGCATCCTGTGGGGGGAGAGGGAGAAACTGGGTAGAAACAATGAGGTACAGAAGTAAAAATCATACAAAAAATAGGTATTATAGATCAACAGAGCACTTCCTTCCTCTGCGCGTGAGAAACTCTTATTCTGCGAAGACTGTCTCCATAGCTGCCCACAAAATGGGCACATTCGGGGGTAGGTTTTAAAAAAATTTATTTATTGATCAACTCGATTAATAATATATTACTACCACTGCCAGGAACACTCTTACAGTTGTAAGAGTGGTCTCGCTTACATTCTTAGGGTATCAGAACCACTCATTTACTGTTCAAGGTCCTCATTCTCTAAGAATGAGCATGACACCACCCTTACAATCATACGAGTCGTCTTGGTGGTGGTATTAACATATAAATAAGCATCAAAAATTAGCAATTGTACAAAAGCAAGATGCTGTGTAAGTGTAATACAATTTCAATAAAGTGTTGATGGAGAATAAGCTAATTCAGTCTAGATAAGTATCTAGGGGACTAAGGAATAAACTGTTAGGCCCACCGAGTTAGATCTTGATGGATTAAAGGCCTTCTTTCTGTCTTCACTGTTTATATGTCCATAGATCAGCACCCCTTCCTTCCACCGGTCCACCTGCCTGAAATGTATTTATCTGAAAAGTGCATCAAACATGGCGGGATGGCACCTTAAGATACATTATGAAATGGGTAGAAAGAATGCTGACTCCTGATTGGACAGCAGGTACTTTCAACCAGGCAGTTATCCCACAACAACAGCCCCAATGAAAGTAGCTCAACAAAAATGTGTTTAAATCTATTTAATTAAAAAGGACCCATTTCATAACTACAATAAGGCACTCCAGGGGGGTGTGTTATGGTGGGCTAATGGCCCTTCTCAGGTGATGGAAGCACCCAGCTTTGCCTTGTGCTTAACAACCTGAGGTGGGCCATTACCCCACTTAAGAAAACAGGCTTGATTCGAAAATTAAAGCATGCTGATTGGCTGAAAGCCATGGTCAGGCATGTTTTTATTTTTCAACAACGCCTGCTAAATAATTAGTACCAATTCGGGGTGCCCCAATACTCAGCTGATCCTTGGGCCACCCCAAATTTCGAAACCCACCATCCATCATTTTTCCCTCGCATGCTTACGGACACTGACCTCCATGGACACATTGTCACATGACCCAAACGTCTCCAATAACAAGCAACAGGAAGCAAGCATTTAAAAAAAAGTAACTCGTCGTCAAAACCTTACCTCATATCTATCGTTCAGTATATAAAAAGAAAAAGGAAAAAAAACAGAACACCAAGATTCTACTGGTGGTTCCTCGCTCTCAGAGCTCCATATGCTTAGCGGTATTCCCCCATTCAGGTGCTGCACTAAAAGAACAGTAAACGACATCCTTTCTGTTTTTTGTTAAATAATTTACTTCCCTTAACTAAACGCGGTCGTGCACTGTGTCAACAGATGGACGGACAGTGGGCTTTTATACTGAGCTGCATACTGCCAGCGCCACATTTCAAAGCACAGCAAGAAAGCTCAGGTACCCGTTTTTAAATTTACATCATCACACTACATTGCCGTATATTTCCCTGTTTGGCTGGACCACTGATCAAAGCAACTAAAATAAAGGTAGGTGTGTGTGTGTGTGTGTGTGTGTGTGTGTGTGTGTGTGTGTGTGTGTGACAAGCTCCTTGAAACAGGAAAAAACAGCAGCACCCTCAACTGTTGTTTCCAGCAGCATGGAGACTACTTTATTACTAAAAAAATTTTTTTATTTATTTTTTATATATATACATTTTTCTTCTTATATATTTTTTCAAATAAATGGCACCTATATCCCATTTTCTAAGTGCAATAATACCCTCCAGGGTGGGCGTTATGGGATATAACGGACCTTCCAAGGGCTATAAGGCGCTCCGCCTGCGGTGTCGGGCCTCATTACGCCCCTGGGCGATCCGTTATATCCCGATAACGCCCACCTTGTTGAGTAATATTACTTACATAACACACACCCATCATGCCTTATTGCTTAAGTAACTCATTGCTGTTGGGAGTCCTTTGATGCACTGGTAAATAGCAAAAAAAGCTTACTCAGTGTCAGTGTCTATGACTAGAGAATAGCTGTGATGTCACAAGCAGAGTACTATGACATCAGGTGGGGAATAATCAAAGGAGCCGATTAACTCTAAAGGAGGATCCTGTTTCCATGCATAAGACCCCCTAACAGGTTGAAGACATACTGAACTAATATGAAACATCAGCTGAACTGAGCCTAAATATGTTTTTCAAAGTTTTCCTGGAGTCATCAGTTACTCTTTAAGGGGAAGGGATTTGTGTATGGTGTATGGTATACACTAAATCCTGTCCATACAGGGTATGTACTATAATTACCAAGTATGAAAAGTCTATATGGAAAGAGCGCAGAGCAACATCATTACAAAAGATCCTAAAATTATCGCAGACACCTTCAACTTAGCTTTTAGTGACATTAGCTCAGTCCCCCCAAGATTATCTAGAGCACAATACTGACAGAACAAACAGGCCACTCACATGCCCTCTGCTCCTGCACCTCCCCTTTCTATTTCAAAGAAATCTCTGCCTATGATGCAAAAAAGCACCTCTAGAGAATCCTTGTTAAATCAGGATTCAGCAATGACAACCTTGATCTTAAAATATCACTCACTCTGGATGAAGTAGTCCTACCAATCACAAAAATCTTCAACCTCTCCCTCCAACTGGAAGTCAGTCATAGTTACCACAGTCCATAAAAGTGAAGACCGTGCGATTCACTCAAACTATCAGCCAATCTCCACCTTACCCTTGCTCTCAAAAGCCCTTGAATGGATAGTTTCAGACCAGCTGGTTGACTATCCGGATAAGTACAATATCCAGTGCCCACAACTGCATGGGTTTTATAAATCCCACAGCACCACTACTTCCCTCGTAGAATTTACTGAATACATCCATGAGGCCCTGGATGAAGGGAACCTAGCGGGGGCAATATATATTGACCTCACAAAGGCCTTTTATACGGTAATTCACAGTGTCCTCATAAAAACATTACTTGCCCTTGGTATATCAGCTGAGACAGCCTTATGGTTCCCGAGCTACCTAGCCCAGAGAACCCAGCAGGTTAAAATACAAAACATGCTACCTGACGACAGTAAGGTATTAGGGGTTCCCCAGGGATCCATCCTTGGACTGATATTGTTTAGCCTCTTTCTCAACTCCCTCCCTGAGATCTGCTCAGCCAAGCTTCTCCTGCACGCAGATGATGCTGTTATCTTTGGCCCCCATATAAATGTTTTAAGAAATGAACTACAAAAGAATTTTTCTAGGGTCAAGGGTTGGTTCACCCAACACAAACTCCTCCTAAATTATTGTAACCCCTAGGTGGCGCTATCCCAAGGGCTACTACCCCTGCCTGCTTGGCTAGTAGCAGGTTAAGGGGCCTGGGTAATGAAACGGGTGCATCCACCCGGAGGTCAGGGTTGTTAGTGGTCAAGCTAACCTGGGCACAGCCCTCCAGGACACCGTAACCTCCCTTTCCCTTCTACTGGCCTGAACAATATACAATAATTACATTCACGATGACCCTTATTCACCAGGCAATTAATTACCCACACTGTTTGCACTTACCACCAGGACTGGTTCCTCTAGCTTGACCCTGGGGACCCCCTATAAAACAAGGTTAAACACAGCAAATAGAAACAGTACAATACTTTTGGCACAAACTGGAACCACAGTCAAGTTAAATGCAAACAAAGTTAAATCTGATTTATTCAGGGGACTTGAAAAAGGGAGGGGTGTAATCAGGTTGATTTGCTTAAAAAATATATTAATCAGACAGTTATGCATGCAGTTCAGAGTCCGTACACAGTCACACACTCTGGGTACCCAGGTAGGAAAACAGTGGGCTAGCCAGGAAAGTTGCAGCTGGTTGGGGCCCTGTGATGGAAAAAAGCAACATGCACAACACGCACTATTTGTAATCCGGAACCGGAGGGCTCAGTTCATGAAAGAAAAGGCAAAAAGACAATCAGATGACAACACTTTTACATTTAGCTGTTGTTGCAGGGAGCTACACTGATGTTTACTCATGATACCCAATACTGGACATAGTCAGGACGAAATCGTGACTGCAGGCTGTTGAGCTGGAGTGCCCAGAGAAGCAGGGCCCACACGAATCACCGAGGCGTCGTTCCTGTTCAAGGCGTTGAGCAGGGGGCTGATCCCCAGGCTGGTCTCTCGTCGATGACTTTCTCTGCGTAGCAGGTATTCTGACTGGGCCTGTGCAGCAGGGCCCAGGCAAACGGAAATGGATACGGAGTCAGTCCGTTGAGCTGGATACAGCCTCCAGCAAGCAAAACACAGTTCAGACACACAGTGGGGAACCAAATCACGACCCACTATAAGCACACAGCACATTCATATGTAAGGAAAATTCCACTATACCAGGCAAATGGCTCTCCGGTCGCAATTACAGAGTCTCTGCACAATCCGGGAGTTCAGAGGTAGCTGGATGTCCTGACAGGCCGATTGCATTCAGCAAATCTTCGGTCTTCTTCAGGTTAAAGCCTGGTCACAGTTCAGTGGCTTAATTCGCTCTCCAAATTCGTATTCGTTCCGAAAAAGGCACGTTTCCTCTCTGGAACAGCAGGCAGGCATGCAGGCCAAACTCAGGCCTTTCCACAATTCTCCCACGTGAATCCACTATGGATTGCTGCTTGAACTATCTCGAGCTGTTACTCCTTCACTTCCCAGCTCAGATCTAACTGAAACTGCAAGCAGTGTGGGACTTTCCCCAAGATTCAAAAGGTTCGGTTGGCTGATCTGTCTGTCAGTCACAACAAGGGCTCCCCCTCCAGGTTACTTTAGGCGCCAAAAGCCCAAAACTACAATTCCTACAAGTTTTAGCCCCACCAAGCCCCTGTAGGCAGGCTCCATTTTAGAATCCCAAATGTACTGATTGGCCCATTCTGCAGTCCAGGACCAAGATGATGGAAACAAACAGAACTATCCATGCTGCAAAGAAGGCAGGTTAGAACAAACTGCAATATTATTACTACTCTAACAAATGATCAGCAAACAAGTACATCTTCTAACAGAGCTCCCTCTCAGATTAATTATGACTACAATCCAGGCCGCTCTTAAAGAGACAGTACACAGAGGCTATACAGGCAGTATCTGGCAAAACATTTAAACTGCTAAAACGCAGAACACCAGCCTGGCAGTGAGCATTTAGGCAAGCTCAAGGAAGACTTTTCAGGAACCCCCATTTGTAGGGGGGTTACACTATAAAAAAACCAAAAACAAAGACCATGTTGTTCTACAACCCCCAGAGTAAGAAAAAATCCAGCAGTCTTGTTATCCACTTGAGCCATTGGAGCAAGGTAACACTTTTAAATATCTGGGTGTCACCCTCAGTGACTCCCCTTCCTACACACAGCATACAGAACTAATTGTTAAAACAGTCAACACCAGTTTAGGCCTACTCTATAGGTACCGCTCCTACCTGACGGATGAGATCCTCACCCTTGCAGGTAAATAGCTCTGTTCTCTCCATTATGGACTACGGCCTTGTTGTGTATAGCCCCAGCCATGAACACAGCCCTTAAATGAGTAAGAACAGCGCTCAACAAGGTCTGCAGGCTAGTGCTAAGTGCAGACACCCTAACGCATACATGTGATCTCTATGCCCAAACTAAATGGCTAAACCTACAAGGGATATTCGGTACCGAGTCTCTCTCCTTTGGGAAAAAAGCCCTCCTAGGTCTCACCCCAAAAAGCATCCAGAGAATACTCAAACCAGTACACAATCCTCATCGGACCAGAAGCAAGGACAAGAACTCATTGCACACCCTGTTTCATCGCACTGCTTTAGCCCAAAGGACTTTCTCCTATAAGGCCCCACTCTGGCTCAATGAGCTCCCAGCCAGCATCCTAAGCAACTCCAAACTTTGGCCATTTATAAGAGAACTCAAACGGCACCTTTATGAGCGAGGGAGATGTGAATGCTCGGACTAAACCCCCCCTTATGTATTTCCTTCATCGCTCCCTCATCCCGGGTTCTTGGCTCAGGACACCCCTTACCTCTTTCCGCACTCCACTCCCTGCCCCTCACGCTACCACACTGCCCAATCCCCACCACCAATCGTAATCCACCTCCCACCCCTCCTTTCACCTCCAATTACCTACCAGCCCACCAATTCAACTCTAGCACTTACTATGCTCTTTACCCACCTCACCTTTCCCCCTTCCTGTGTCTCCTCCCCTCCTCTCACCTTCCTCCCTCTCCCTTAACCAAACTCCTGTGGTACCCTCCTCCCCTCTCACTCACTCACCCATTCTCCCCCCAGCACACTTATCACCATGTCCATTCCTGCTCTATCACTCGGAGCCACCCCCTGGTGGCTCCTCCCCTCTCCCTACCACTCCCTCTCAGCTGCCCACTCCCTCCCCACTGTACAATAATCCCTTTATTTTTTCTTTGCATAATTTGCCTGTCTTGTTGTACTTTGTTGTCCACCATAAATACTGTCTTGTATTATTGTTTTCTGCCCCCGATCCAGTTTTTTTTTTAATTTTGTTTATCCTGCTTTAATGTTATTCCTGTGTTAATAATATCCACACGTTACTGTACTATTCACTGTAAGTATTGTATCAGGTGTTATGTTCTCACTCTGACGTGGAACCTATGCAAATGAGCTTGTAGCTCAAACGTAATTCGAGACAATAATAAATAAAATAAACAATAAATAAATCAGGTTTCACAATATGTTTGTAGGACTAAAATCAGCCATAAGTGTGTCAGGTTTGAAAACAGAAGGATTGAGATTGCTCAGGGCAGCTGGGAAAACATGAATGTAACCTCTGACCTGCATATTGAAAGCCAAATTGCCAGCCATTTAGATATAAATTTATGGGTCCGTTCGGAGGGCCTCTTCGGACATAAGAGTGTTGCTTTGTGTGTTCTATGGACCAGAGATGACTGCGAACAGAAGTCAAGCAGTTCTGTGGTCCTAAGGATGCAAGAAGTGACACTGTTATGTCCATAAGAGGCCCTCCAAACAGACCCATAAAATTACTATAGATTGCTAACTGCATTTAAAAAAAAAAATCCTTTTTTTTTATTTAAAATGCTGACAGCAGGAGCAGTCAGAGAGACACCCAATTACAGTGGCTCGACACATGCGGTCCTCTTATGACAATAAGAGTATCTCATGCAGAACTAAAGGGAGGACTGCGCTTGGTTGGGGACGCTCCCACGATCTATCATTCATAATATTGTATGTGGACTCGCTTAAGAATGTAATTGTGCAGCATGTCTCAAACGAGATGGCTGAAAAGAACGGAAACCTAAAACCGCTGAACTGTATCATAAACATCATGTGTCACAGGTTCTTGAGTTTGCCATCTGTTACTCAGAATTACCAAATGGGCAATTAACCTCAAGAGTGGAATGAAACAAGCACACAATGTCTGCAGAAATAAAGGAAATGCTGATTTGACCTTTTGACATGTATACTATCTTTTCTCAGATTACACTCCTAAGGGAGTGCACACACATTCTGAACAGAATTCAGGGTACAATACTCAGGAGTATGCACTTAATGGGAGGCAGTTTGGTCTAAGGTAAGAATGCAGAGCTGTGAACCTGGAGACCTGGGGTTCGAATTCAGCACCTTCACTTTACTTACTCACTATGTCCTGAGCTATCTCCTTGTGCGTATTGTCTCCCTAACCTCTCTCTAATATACTGCTGTGTGTTCTAAAATGTCACTGCTCACTGAAACAACACCAACATTTCACTTCATAGATACATAGACAGTGTCGGCAGATAAGGGCCTATGGCCCACCCAGTCTGCCCATTTGAGCTTGTAAGTTCAGTTTACGTTTTTCAAGAAGTCTGTTGCCCCTTACCCCTGACCTCCAGAATTCCTTTATGTCTATCCCATGCATTCTTAAATCCCGTGATTGTTTCAGCCCCGCCACTTCCTCTGGCAGGGTGTTCCACTTGTCCACCACCCGTTCTGTGAAGAAATTCTTCCTCACGTTTCCTCTGATCGTCCTCCTCCAACTTCATCCCATGCCCTCTAGTCCTGGAACATCTTTTTCGCTTAAAAATAGTGTATTCCTGCACCCTGTTCCTCCCTGTAAGATACTTGTAAGTCTCTATCATATCCCCTCTCTCCCTCCTCTCCTCCAGGGAGTACATGTTCAGTTCCTTCAACCTGTCCTCATAGGACCTGTGATGCAATCCATGCACCATCTTTGTTGCCCTCCTCTGAACCTTCTCTTCCCTGTCTATGTCCTTATGTAGGTATGGTCTCCAGAACTGTACAGTGTACTCCAGGTGAGGCCTCACTAGTGTCTTGTATAGTGGAATTATTACCTCCCCTTTCCTGCTGGTGATGCCTCTGCCTATGCATCCCAGCATCCTATTTGCTTTACCTGCTGCCTTGTCACACTGTTTCCCTGCCTTGAGGTCATCAGAGATGATAACCCCAAGATCCCTTTCCTGCTTGGTGCATGCTATATCCTCACCTGCCAACTTCCTCCACCTTTTGGGATGTAAAGTACTTTGGCACATGGTTTATAAGAAAGACCCTATATAATCCTTTCCTTTCCTGAACTTCCTCCTTTAGTTCACACTATCACGCGTACAACTTTTTTTTTTCAATTAAGCTTTTTTGCCTCCTGTAGCAGCACCAGTCTGCCCCCATCTGACCCAGTCTCCCCAGCCCCAAACTATGTCCCTCTCTCAGATGTGTTTTTGAAGTTGCTTTTCAGTATTAGAACAGATAGGTCCAAAAGACTGGTTTTATTTCAAAAGTGCTGCTCTACTGATGTGTTGGTTACTTGTTTTATATTTAACACTGGTGAAGGTTTATCCTGGCCCTTTTCATAAGGCTAAGGGAGTAAGTGGAAGACAGGAGAGCAAGAGGGGACATGCTAGAGGCCTACAAGTACCTCACGGGGTGGAACAGGGTGCAGGAGGGGAGTCTCTCAAATAAGAAAGAGCACCAGGACCCAAGGGCATGCAATGAAGCTGGAAGGAGGGGAGTTTAGGAGGGACGTGAGAAAGTACAACTTCACTGAAAGAGTGGTAGACACCTGGTATAAACTCCCAGTGAAGTGCTGGAGGCAAAAACAGTAGGGGGCTTCAAGCATGTGTGGGACTGATATGCTTAAAGGGGAACAGTCAACCCCAGGGGTCCCACAGTCAAGTGTGGGGCCGGTCCCAATATACACATTGTGTGCAAAATTCTGGTTTACTTACTGTTTACTGTTCTGCAGTAGATTGTGTCAGACTAATTTTGAACAGTTCTAGGCCGACATCTGCTGTTACAACAAATCCCAGAATCCCCTGCAGCTGACATCGGAACAGCAGGCAGCAGTGGGAGATTCAGCAGTGTGCAGTGCATGTTCGAGTTTATATAAGCTCTGATCTTTGGTTTGCTGGTCCCACTGTCCTCTCTGGGCTAAGTACAAAGAGGACCGGATCTAGCCACTAGAGAAAAGCAGACCCGAAAAACATCTGATCAGAGATTATTAAAGCTCTAACATGCACTGCAGGCTACTGAATCTCCCACCACTCTTTACTGCTCTGATGTCAGCTGCAGGGGATTCTGGGATTTGTAACAACAGAAGATGCTAGCCTAGAACTAAGCAAAATGTGTCTGATACTGTTTACTGTAGTATAGTTGATTATAATTGAGTGACACCCTGACCCACAACAAGTGCAGCAGACAGTCAGGCTGAGAGCTCTCTCACTCTACAACTCAAGTTGATTATGATTATAGTGCTGTTGTCTATATTGTATATTCTATGTTATACTGTGTTCTAATCCATTTATGTAAGACGTGGAGCCTTTGCAAATGAGTCTCCGACTCAAAGGGTTGTAATTCCTAGACTTTAAATAAATAAATAAATAAATAAATAAGCAAACCAAAATGTTTTTGTACACAAAGTGCACATTGGGACCTGCTGCCACATATCTGAGTGGGTCCCTTTGTGCTGACTGGTCCCCTTTAATGCCTGTTGCATGTATACTGCACACCATACCTCTCAACCTCAGGATTCTGAAATGAGGGACATCAACCCTTAAAATGAGGGACAATAAGGGACACAGTACCCTGATATGAGGGACACCACGAGGGACATCAGAATTTCAGCTCTTTAGTTGTCCTGATACCCCCTGTAGGAGTCTGGGAGTTGTGGGAGAAAAATGGGGAATTGGGAAGAAAAAGAATGAGTTGCAAAAATATTAATTTCTTTTTCATATTGTAACTGGTGGTCAGTCACTTAAGTTCAGGTCACTGGTGAGGGGAAGGGAGGGAAGGAAGGAGGGAGAAAAAATGAATGGGTGGAAGGAATCTGGAAATGTACAGTGGTGGTCTGCTGATACAGTTCCCCTAGCATTTTCACTTGCTCCCCATCAGTTGCTACTTGCTTGCCATGGTTGTCACCTTTACCTACACCTTGCCAATGCCGTACCCTTCCCTTTGGGGTGCCACCAGTGGTGTACAACAATTAAAAAACAGCACAGGCTGCAGCACCTGCACCTCATCGATTTAACGGGATTACACCTGGCCCACCCTGACCCCCAACAAGTGCAGCAGACAGTCAGGCTGAGAGCTCTCTCACTCTTCAGGTCTCAAAGGCAAAATGCTGAAAACCAAATGCTCTGATCCTGTGGACTGGGGCTTAATCTACAGTCATGCCTCACTTAGTGACTGACACTGATGACCTCTCTCCTCACCAGCAGCAGTGGCACTCTGTGACGAGTCTTGGCTGGCTCTGTGTCTGTGACTCCTCCAACTCTGGTGGCAACTTAAACTCCTGTCCTCTCCTCTTTTCTCCAATGACAAACGACTGGCGGGACCGCTCATTCAATCAAGTCACTGTCTCTTGGCCCCCGCTTGCTGAATCAACCAGCCAGGCGCGAGGGGGGGGGGTGTGCGTGTGTGTGTGACAAGGACAATAACAGACTACGGTACAGGCCGAAACTTCTGCAATAACCAGACAACCTCAACAGCACACTGCCACAAACAGCCAGGAAATGGCATCAGTCAGCAAGAGATCCTCTCTGGGAAGGGATTGCCAGGTAGATTGGTGGAGTCAATGCACTGTAGAGCCTTAAGTCAAGTTTACACACTTGGGGGGGAGGGGGTCAAAATCCAGCGAGCAAGCACAACAATGATCATTATAACTCCGTCTTCCTCACTCCTTGAGTAACTAGACTGCAGTGTGACAGTGCGTGCCGTCAAGCGCCCCACCACATTCAAGCCATGCACTTCCTGATTGGCTCACAATGGAGAGGAGGCGGAGAAGCGGACTTGCCCAGCAATCAGTTGGGCCCGACTTGTCTAACTGTTGTTGTCTTCCACAGTGTCATGACCTGTGTGCTTGCTCCCGTCCCGTTCTGAGTCCCCGACCCGAGAATTCCATCAGCAGGAGGTCGGTCACAGGACTCACTCACATACATTTAAAGGACCCACTGACTATCATTGTCAATTGCAGGACAACGACAGGTGCTGGTGGGACAGCGGGACAAGTTAAGCAAATCAAGCCAAATGCGGGATGTCCCACACAATACGGGACACTTGAGAGGTATGCTGCACACAGCCCTGCACCATGAATATTCAATACCTTTATAACGTGTGTGTGGAAGGAGCGATATAAAACCCAAGTCTATTCTCTAAGTACGGAAGATAAAAAGCATTTTAACCAACTTTAAATTAGATGCTCATGTACAGAAGGACAGACAGCTTTACGGTGACATAACTGCCCCCTCTACTTTCAGCATGCAATCTGGGTATAGAAAATAATATGGACATCTGGGGTTTATTTGGGTTTTTGCAAGTATTGTATTCTTTTAAAAATTGAGGTGGTGTTACTGTTTTTCAGAGCATTACCACATGGAAATAAGTACATTATTAAATAGAGTTTTAAGGTCATCTGTATCTTTTGAAACAGCATGGAAGACTAATACCAGATTAGTAATTAATATCAGGCTACTAATAAATGACAGATTAGTTATAAATACCAGGTTAGTCATAAATACTAGGTTTATAAATACCATTTTAGTAATAAGTACCAGGTCAGTAATAACTACCAGGTTACACATAAATACCAGGTTAGTAATATATACCAGGTTACATATAAATACCAGGTTACATATAAATACCAGGTTAGTAATATATACCAGGTTACATATGAATACCAGGTTAGTAATTTATACCAGGTTAAATATGAATACCTGGTTAGTAATATATACCAGGTTACATAGAAAAGTACAGTTACGTAAGAACTTACCATAACAGTAGATCTTCAAGAGAGGCTCTTGCAGTAGGTATTCACATATGGGACTGACCCGCCAGGTGTCAGGACCCCACAGAAAAAATTCTAGCTAGCAGTCTCTGCCGGGGGACTGCCCCCATGTCAGGTGACCGGTGTCATACGATGAATGTATAAAGGGGCGGTCCCACACGCCCACCTTCCAGTTCTTTCCCGCCAAAGGCCAAAAGAGGCAAGATGAGAGAGAAGAGGATATTCCCCATGGAAATGGAGCCAAAAAAAGCCAAGGGGGACAGAGGGCGGGAAGGCAATACCTATTGCAAGAGCCTCTCTCGAAGATCTACTGTTACGGTAAGTTCTTACGTAACTGTACTATCTTACTTCAAGAGGGCTCCTGCAGTAGGTATTCACACATAGGACTGAGTGCCAAGCAGTCTGGAACAAGGAAAAGTACTCAGGAGGAGGAGGAGGAGGAGGACGGTCATCCATAGCATGGAACCTCAGGCTGAACGGGTCTCATGAGAGGAGACCTTGTAGCACAGCCCTGCAAGGGTGTAGCCAGGGATTTCAGATCTGCACACCAATTGGACTCACTGCTACCCCCTCCCTTGTTAGCATGAGCCCCCCATCATGTAGCCAGACAATATACAAATGTACACAAGGACCATGTTTTTTTGCACATTTGGCACAACAAATACAACTTTTGTATCTAATGACAGTGGTTGTTGCCATGCATGGGTAAATACAAATGCCATGCATTGTTCCCCAAGACACCCACATACCAGCCCAGAGCCTGTAAAGCTGAATTTTCCTTGGGATGCAAAGAGAGTATTAGTGACCAGTCCTTCTAGTTTTGACTCCTATGAATAAAATTACAGAAAGGTTCAGTATCTATTTGCTAGTTTTCATAGAAACAGGAAGCAGTTCAGAGCCTATTTGCTACCCCCCTTAAATAAAACTGCACATCATGGAGTGCTTGGAGTATGCCTGCATACACCCTGAGCCAACCCAAAGCCTGCTCTACGGCAAGAGGCAATATCCAAATAGTAGTGTTTCGTAAAGGTATGGACAGAAGTCCAAGTTGCGGATGCACAGATGTCTGCTGCTGACACATTCTTGAAACAAGCTGCATAGGCAGCTACTCCTCTGGTGGAGTGACCTCTGACCTGACCCGGCAGGGTCTTGTTGTACTTGTTGTAACAGGAAGTGATACAATCCGCCAACCATTTCGATAGGCATTGCTTAGAGATAGCACTGCCTTCCCTTTTGAAAGCAAAAGAGACACAAAGCTGATCAGTTTTCCTGAGATCCTTAGTGGTGTAGTATCTCAGGATTCTGTGAACATGCAAAATATGCAAGAGGTATTCCCCTTGATTGGAGTGTTGCGTAAAGAAAGCAGGTAACTCAATGGATTGATTCAGTGTAGATTCAGCCACCACCTTAGGGAGAAACTTAGGGTTGGTGTGTAAAGCCACATGTTCCTTGTGAAAAATCAAGTATGGGGCTTTGCACATCAAGGCCTGAAGCTCGGAAATGTGTCGGGCAGAAGTAATGGCCACTAGGAAGAGTGTCTTCCAAGAAAGGAACTTTAAATCAGCTGTAGCTGCTGGCTCAAAGGGAGACAGGGTAAGCGTCTCCAGAATGAAGTTCAAGTCCTAAGGAGGGGCAGGAATGCGGATGGGGGATCTCAAGTGGAGAACTCCTCTGAGGAAGGTCTTGGAGACCTCCAACTGAGCAAAAGTCCTGTCTCCAAAGGGGATATGGTAGGCTGAAATAGCAGCCATGTGGACCTCTAGTGAGGAATGGTTGAGACCGAGATCGAAGAGGTGACACATGTAGTCCAGGACTTTGTTGGCTGGGCACGAGAAAGGTTTGAAGTCTTTCGAATTAGCCCAAATAGAGAATTGTTTCCGCTTCATGGCGTAGGTGGACCTGGTGGAAGGCTTTCTGGCCTCTACCAAGATGTCCACTACGAGAGGAGAGACTTCCAAGTAGGCTTTTGCTACGTCTGCAGGAGCCACACATGTAAATGAAGGGATCTGAGACCTGGATGAACAAGGGTTCCCTGATCCTGGCTCAACAACTGTTGTGACATAGGAAGAGGAGGTTCCTCTGAAAACTGCTGCAGAAGGGAGAACCATACTTGCCTGGCCCAGAAGGGAGTGATGAGAATCATTCGAGCTCCCTCCAATCTGAGTTTGTTTAGGACCCTTGGAATTAAAGGAATGGGAGGGAAGGCATAAACTAATCTGTCCCTCCAAGTGAGAGACAGAGTGTCCCACCAAAAAATGTCACCCTGGAGCAAGCGAGCAGAAGGCGGGAAGTTTTGCATTTTGGGGAGAGATGAAGAGGTCTATCTGAGGTGTCCATCGCTGAAAGATGTCATTTACAACTTGCTGATCTAACACCCATTCGTGGGACCTGGCTGAGGGCTGACTGAGTAGGTCTGCCAGTGTGTTTTCCACTCCCAGAGCATGAACCACAGTCAAGTGACTGTGATGCTGGGTTGCCCAATTCCAGACTCATCGCTTCCCGGCACAGAGGGTAGGAACATGTTCCTCCCTGCTTGTTGAGATACCAGACTATGCACATGTTGTCTGATTGCATAAGGAGATGACCAGAAAGGATGAAGGGGTGTAGAGCCTGAAGGGCATAAAGGACTGCCCTCAGTTCGAGCAAATTTATGTGCAGATTTTGTTCGAACTTGGACCAGCTGCCCTGAGTCCTGTGAGACCCGAGGTGGGCACCCCAACCTTCTCTTGACGCCTCTGTCGTTAACGTCTGAGAGGGGGAGTTCGATGCAGAAGTGAACTCCCAGGCATAGGTTCTCCTGAACCATCCAACACTGCAAGCCCTGATCATGGGATCGGAAACTAGTACCTCTTGGTCTAGACTGTCCATGGTCTGGTCCTACTGCGACTGAAGCGTCCACTGAGAGATTCTCATATGGAGCACAGCGAGTGGGACTGTCGGAATGGTAGCTGCCATTAGCCCGAGGAGACGGAGGACTGACCTGGCTCCAACCCTCCTGCGACCGGACAGAAAACAGGCCTGAGTCTGAAGGATGTCTACCCTGTCTGGAGGCAAAAAGGCTTTGCCGGTGGTCGTGTCCAGAATTGCCCCTATAAACTGGAGGCATTGGCAAGGGACCAGATGAGACTTGATCTGGTTGATGGTGATGCCCAGGCTGGTGAAAACCTGTAGAGTAAGGGAAAGGGAGTGCAGGAGTTCCTCCCTGGACGGGGCCACCAGGAGCCAGTCGTCCAGGTACGGGAATACCTGAACTCCCTGGTTATGCAGATGGGCTGCTATCACAGACAGGCATTTGGTAAACACTCGGGGGGCCGAGAAAAGACCAAATGGGAGAGTCGTGAATTGGCAGTGGTCCCCCTGAAAGCAAAAACAAAGGAATCTGTGTTGGGAAGGGCATATGGGGACATGCAGGTAGGCATCCTGCATGTCCAGAGTGCTTAGCCACTGTCCCTGCCGAAGAAGACGTAGAAGACTCTGCAAGGAGAGCATTCTGAAGCGTTTGTACTCCATGAACATGTTCAAGAAGCTAAGGTCTAGGACAGACCTCAGATCTCCCGTTTTCTTTGGAACTAGGAAGAAACGGGAACAGTAACCTGTTCCCCAGAGATAAGTAGGAAAGGGCTCTATCGCCGCCTTCAAGAGAAGGGAGATGATTTCCTCTAGGTCCAGAGGAAGATGTTACAGGGAGTACGACTGGTGGGGGGTGGTCTTCGGGGTGGTTTCTGCATAAACTTTATTGAGTGTCCTGCTGATATCAACTGGAGCACCCAAGCATCTGACGTTATCCTCTCCCAACCCGGCAGGTGGGAAGAGAATCTCCCCCCCAGCGGTTCCTCTGGAAACTCCAGAGGCAGTGGGAGAGGCAGGGGGTCAGGCGGTGTGGGGCAGCGCAGCAGCCGAGGCTCCAGCAGCTTTTTTGCTGGGGAGACTCTTGGTTGCTGGAGGGGCCCAACGTTTGTTGGCGCATTTACCCTATGGTTTTTGTCGTTGTCGGTTTTGTCTACGAAAAGGACGCTGCTGCCCTTGAGGGGGCCTGTACATAGAGTTGACAGACTTTAGTGCAGTGCCCTTCTCCTGCAGTTCGGTAATGATGTCCTTGACATCACCCCCAAACAGCACCGAACCCCTGAAGGGAGCATCCTGGTTAGTGGATTGCACTTCAGGGACCAAACCTGACATGCTGAGCCAGGCGTGATGCTGTAGGCCTACGGCGAAGGCTGAGCTCCTTCCATCTGTGTCCACTGCGTTGTAAGTGGCATGAAGCATGTGCCAACTGGCTGAACGAGCAGAATGGACAAGATCCGCCACTTCCTACTTAGTCTGTTACTCAGGAAGGGAGTCCAATTTAGATTCCACCTGACTAAAGATGGTCTTCTGAGAATCCCCCACATGTGCCACATAGTTCAGGTCCTTAATACCAAGGATAGAAGAGGAATAGATCTTCTTCCTGTATTGGTCCAGAAGCCGGGATTCCTTATCAGGCGGAGATGAGCTGAGGTACTTGGGATTTGCGGAGCGGCCGTGAGTGGCGCTGATGACAACCGAATCTGCCTTACGGTGGAGGCTAAGGAAGTCTACACCCTTAGGAGCCTAATATAGCCTGTCCGCCTTCCTCAGATGGGGGGGGGGGTTAGCACAGACGGTTGTTTCCAAATAGTGGAAACAAGATCATGAGGCTCTATCCAGGGTGGAATCAGCGTAGGAGCGGTCTCGGGCAGATCCAGATGAGCAGCGAGTTTCTTACGCTGTGGGACTGGCTCCAATGATTGCCACTGATGGACCTCCTGGATTTTCCTCAATAACTCCAGAAAGGAGGGTCCTCAGGAGGCGACTTCGGAGGAGTCCTCGGCTGAGGGCGTTCTGGAGTACGTGGCTCGTTTTCAGGATCCCTGAGAGTCAACTGAGGAGATGCAGGGACCTCAGAGGCAACTTGGAGTGTTGCGGAGAGCCTGGGGTGTCAGACTGTTCCATAGGGTCTGGCGCAGGCTTCTTGGCCTGGCAGGCGTCGGTGGAACCGGCGTCCAACTTATCGGACGAATCCAGGCGGGCATCGGAGGAGCCGGCGTCCAACTTATCAGACTCCCTGCCTGAGGAAGTCCGGGCAGGAGATGCGGCCTTGTCAGGCAGAGTTTTGGCTGGGCGCTCCCCCGAAGGGGTAAGCGGCTTAGCAGCCTTGTCTGGGCAGATGTCGGTGGGACGGACGTCCGACTTACCGGACCCGCTCTGACCCGAAGATCATGTGGTAGAAGCCACCTTCACAGGAGTGGACACCTCCTGAAGGGCCTGAGTGCGAGCCAGACTGGAGGGGCGATGCCTTCTTGGTAACCACCAAGACAGCCATCGTGGAGCGATCCCCCGGAGGGGATGTTACCTTAAGCGCTGCGACTCCGGCCGAAGTCGTGGCTGCTGTGGAAGCTGGTTCCTGCTCCCGGCACTTCTCCTTGTCACATTTTTTTCTTGTGACCTTCGAGGGAAGTGGACGCCTGCCTGAGCTTCTTTAGCTCCTTCTCCATGGACGCCATTTTCTTCTTTAGGATATGGGCTTCCAGGGACTGCTGCGTTCTCTTGCGGATAGCGGAGTTAAATTTCTGGCAGTGCTGGCACTTCTCCAGGGGGTGGTCTGGTCCCAAACAGAAGAGGCACAAGGAGTGGCTGTCCTTGTGTGGAAGTTGGGAACCACACGAGTCGCACTTATTTTAATGCGATTCGGAGGGCGTCGGGGACGACATACACAGCAAATTGTGAACAAAGATGAAAAAACAGAGAAAACAGGTCAAAATGTTCGAAAACTTAGGGCCGACGAAAGACTGACGAGTGTTGTTCTACCATGAGGAACTTTCACAAGCTGACGGCGGGAAAGAACTGGAAGGTGGACATGGGGACTACCTCTTTATACAGACATCGTATGATGCCAGTCACCTGACGTGGGGCTGCCCCCCACCAGAGACTGCTAGCTAGAAATTTTTCCGTGGAGTCCTGACGCCTGGCGGGTCAGTCCTATATGTGAATACCTACTGCAAGAGTCCTCTCTAATTAAGATTACTACGTTAGTAATATATACCAAGTTACATATAAATACCAGATTAGTAATGCATTCAAGGTTACATATGAATACCAGGTTACTCATAAATACCAGGTTAGTAATAATTAGAAAATGGGTGAAGGAAAAGCTCCTTTCTGATTGGCTGAATCTCCCTACCACGAGGGCTGTTATTTCTTAACAACGCCCAGCAAAAAACAAGTTCGTCCTGCCACCGCTAATACCACCTGTTACCCTCTGTCTACGTTGTTCCCACACTCACTCCTATGCTGAAACTCTGCATTTCACCTCACGAGTTCATGTACCCACACACTACCGACAAATAATCAAATAAAAACAACCAAATAAACATTTCTTTTTTTTCTCATTTTACTAACATAAGCAGAACACCATCCTCCAATCAGCACCCTGCTCTAGTAATTGACACTATCTGGCAGCATGACTCCGTGCTCGGGACTGATTTTACGGAAATTCCTGCTCCGGTCCCTGATCTTACCAAGCTAAAATGCCAAACAAAAAAACTCTTCCCTAGACACAAACAAATCACCCCAACATAAAGATGTGTAAAAATACTTTCTTTTTGAATTAGCACTCTTCATCAGCCATCGCGCCTAACATGGCTGCACGCCATTCCCGCTTCACCGCTGCCACATGCTCCCTGCTCATAGTCTGGAACCAAAACCATTTCTTCCCCTATACACATTAATCCGAAATGGTAGCGCAATCCCGAAAAGTCTCATGGGGTTCAGATTCTCAAAAGGCACAATAACAAAACACTGCACTATAATCCAATACTAAAAAAAAAAAAAAAGAGACACTCTCATAAGCAACTGCACCCTCTAGTGGCACCAAAGCGACTATTTTACAGAACCTGCCATTCCTCTTCATTATTATTAATACCAAGCCCTCTTTTTTTATAAACTTTATTACAAAAAAAAACAAATACTACTAGCCCATTTTCTAAGTGTAATAATACCCTCCAGGGTGGGCGTTATGGGATATAACGGACCTTCCAGGGGCTATAAGGCCCTCCGCCTGTGGCGTCGGGCCTCATTACGCCCCTGAGCGGTCCGTTATATCCTGGTAACCCCCCCGTCAGGTATTATTACTTACATAGTAGATTAGTAATATATACCAGGTTGCATATAAATACCAGGTTTGTAATACATACCAGGTTACATATGAATACCAGGTTAGTAATATATACCAGGTTACATACGAATACCAGGTTAGTAATATATACCAGGTTACATATGAATACCAGGTTAGTAATATATACCTGATTACATATAAATACCAGGTTAGTAATACATACCAGGTTACATATGAATACCAGGTTTGTAATATATACCAGGTTACATATGAATACCAGGTTAGTAATACATACCAAGTTACATATGAATACTAGGTTTGTAATATATACCAGGTTACATATAAATACCAGGTTAGTAATACATACCAGGTTACATATGAATATCAGGTTAGTAATATATACCTGATTACATATAAATACCAGGTTAGTAATACATACCAGGTTACATATGAATACCAGGTTTGTAATATATACCTGATTACATATAAATACCAGGTTAGTAATACATACCAGGTTACATATGAATACCAGGTTAGTAATACATACCAAGTTACATATGAATACTAGGTTTGTAATATATACCAGGTTACATATAAATACCAGGTTAGTAATATATACCAGGTTACATATAAATACCAGGTTAGTAATACATACCAGGTTACATATGAATACCAGGTTTGTAATATATACCTGATTACATATAAATACCAGGTTAGTAATACATACCAGGTTACATATGAATACCAGGTTAGTAATACATACCAAGTTACATATAAATACCAGGTTAGTAATACATACCAGGTTACATATGAATACCAGGTTTGTAATATATACCTGATTACATATAAATACCAGGTTAGTAATACATACCAGGTTACATATGAATACCAGGTTAGTAATACATACCAAGTTACATATGAATACTAGGTTTGTAATACATACCAGGTTACATATGAATACCAGGTTAGTAATATATACCAGGTTACATATGAATATCAGGTTAGTAATATATACCTGATTACATATAAATACCAGGTTAGTAATACATACCAGGTTACATATGAATAGCAAGTTTATTTACTTATTTGCTTTTGGTAACCGGGTGGGTGCACAAGGCACAGAGATGCCTATTTTCAGGCATGACCCGGGAGCATACAAGTGAAAAAAAATACATGAGCAGTACAATGTGATGCAGCACAAGGAAAAGGTAGACAAAGGGATGGTCCAAAATACAACAAACTGGCAAACTGGATGATATACAGAGTAAGATAATATCCAACAATATAAACAGTACAGTTAGGAAAAAGTCAAAATGTATAAACAAGTGCCAGCAGGTCAGTACTGGTACAAACGGGAAAGTTCAGGAAAAACAGTAAGTGCCATCGTGAGGCTCAAACATAGAGAGGTAAAAGAGGAGGGGGGGGAGGGGGTTGTGGGAAACAGGGTGAAAGGGGGTGAGAGGGAAGAAAGAGAGTGCAGGAAAGAACATGGGTGAAAAATGGAAGGAGTGAATGGACTAAGGTGGATGGAAGCATGTGCAAGGACTAGAAGCCAATAGATGTTCACGGTGGAGTTTCTTGAAACCAGCATGGGTAGGAGCTAGGCGAATAGTATGAGGGATAGAGTTCCAGTACTTAGGGGTTGAGTAAGAGAAAGCACGTGCACCCATGGTGGTTTTGCATCTGGGGATGAAGACAGGGGCATGGTCATTAGATCAGGACCATAGGAGGGGGCTTGGGAGTGTAGCAAGGAGGCAAGGGATTTGGGGAGGCCTGATCTAGTTATACCATCAATTAGGGAGCCATAGGACTGTAGCTGGTGGGCAGCAGGGCTCGGCCATTTTAGGTCAGCGTAAAGCTGACAGTAATGTTTGAAACATGGTGATCCAGAGGCATAGCGGCAGATGTTATTATAGGTGGTGTCCCATTTATGGAGGGAGGTCTTTGATGCCCCTGGGTAGGTGACTGAGCTATAAGCCAGGGCCAGGAGCAGTAGGCCTTGAGCCACGGCAAGCCTGGCAGATGGCGTGAGGGTATAGGTAGTACAGTAGGCACCTCCGATTTTAGAGTTAACTGATTTGCAGGTGGCTGTGATATGGAGGTCAAAATCCAGGGATTCATCTAGGAGGATGCCCAGGTATTTGAAGGAGCTACTGCTAACTACCGTGGAACCATCGGCACTCAATATTTGAAGGGAGTTGTGATTTGATTTGAGTCTAGCTGGTGAGCCGAAAAGCATGGAGTGGGTTTTGCTTGCATTAAGAACAAAGGTTGTTTTCTATCAGGCAGGACTGAATGCTTGAGAAGTCAATAAATACCAGGTTAACAATAAATACCAGGTTACTTATAAATACCAGGTTAATAATATATACCAGGTTATATATAAATACCAGGTTTGTGATATATACAAAGGTAAAATATGAATACCCACTTAGTAATATATACCAGGTTAGTAATATGTACCAAGTTACATATAAATACCAGGTTAGTAATACATACCAGGTTAGTAAGGCGTCTGTGAGAAGCACAACTAGATTGTACAAGTGACGTTAAAATTGCAATGCGAGTTGAGAATATACCAGTGTAATTTGTACAACCAATTAAACTGGCCTTCTCGTTTTGACAGTGGTAGTTCTTACATTATCATTTTCATTTTTTAAATGCTTTCTTGATTAATTACCTTTGTATATACATTTTTGTTCTCTGCAGCACATAATGACAATTACAGCTTAAGATCTTTCAAGACAGCCTTTGTCCTCACCAGGATTTATTAAAGCCTTAAGCCGGTCCTCCTTTTATTGCGGTACAATGGAACAACTGCCCCATATTTAGTTACTCATGCAGGTTCACGGTTCATGTTAATGAGTTGTTGAAAGACCACACAACATAAGTGTGACTGCCAGCTGTGATATTTAATGTATTTTCAGATAGCTTGATATGTTGGTATTGCTGCTTCTGATCTTGCTCTTCTGTTTGCACAGCACACTTTACAAATGCCTACTTAAACAGCAACTTTCTGAGGGGTGTGGCTAGCAGCTGAAAGTAGCAGATGTGTTCCTGCAGAGCTTGGTTTCCATTTCTGCATCTTTATTATTTTTGGAGTGTTTGTAAAGTTAGAGTGAATTTGAAACTTCTACTCTGCAGCTCCACACCAGTTCTCGCTCACACGTCAAATTCAACGCTGTTTGCACCAGATGGGGAACCCATGAAAAACCATCCTGAATGATACCGGGAAAGGGAAGTAGTCTAAACTGCCAGAGGGAGCAAAGGCGCATGTGGAAGCTGATCTGTCTCTGGCCGAGATTCTGCATGCCATAAAGGATCTTGAAAAAGACATGAAAGATATTGACAAAAAAGTGAATGACTTGGACCATAAAGTAGATTCGTTTACCAACGAATGATGCTGGTTGAGACCAAATTAGAACTGGTCTCTACGAAGGCCAAGGACACGAGGGATTCAGCGAATAAGGCAGTTATAGCTGTGATGGGTGTGTTAAGGAAAACGAGATCCTCCACCTACATTTGGAACAACTGGAAAATGGGGCTTAGGCTTCAACGTGAGACTACTAGGCATTATAGGTTCCGGAGCTTGTACATTAATTGTCAGAATCCTTCCTTCCTTTCTTCATTAGAAGTTCCGGAGCCTGTACAATCTGTGTCAGAATCCATCCTTCCTTCCTTCCTTCCTCCTCCTCCTCCCTCCTCCTCAGTAAGGGCACTGGACCAAGGTTATGCAGTACATAGTCAATCAAGTATACTCGAGTATGCAGCCGTAGTTTATTTTGCTGTAGCTGCCACCCCCACCCCCATTTCCACCCTGGATTTATCTTCTCTACCCTCCCCACCCTTCCATAGAGTTGACCTTCCTTTGGACCCTGTTCCACCCCTCTTAAAAGAGCTAGTGTACTGCTTGGAATCAATAGTAATTTTCAGATGCAGTCAGCTATCACTTCCCATACCTGAAGTATTTTTTTATTTTCTGTTTGCAGATTAAAATATTTTCCACCTGGCAGTACTAGGGTGATGTGTGGAGCAGCACGCTGTCTGGAGGAAAAAAAAGTCAGTTCTGTTCCTCCCACTACATCGTCAGAAATGAGACAAAACACCTTGAAGCACCACAATACTTGCAGCCTGGGCAGTGACTTTCACAAGCAACCAATCAAAATGCAGGAAATTGTGACATAGCTAGTAACCAGGGAGAGCCAGTCCCTGCTGCTTCATGTGAAAGTGAAACCTGGCAGTGAGAAATGGTTCTCATTGGTTACTAGTGATATCATAGTCAGAGTGCTCTCAGTGTTGATCTAGTGGGAGGAACAGAACTGACTTTTATTTCCTCCTGACAGCGTGCTGCTCCACACATCACCTCAGTACTACCAGGTGGAAAATCTTCTAATTAGCAAACAGAAAAGAAAAAATACTTGAGATATATGAAGTGAAAGCTGACTACATCTGAAAGTTACAATTAATTGCAGGCAGTTTCCAGGCAGTACACTAGCTCTTTAAAACTGCCCATAGTTTTCAGTGAGATCACTTCCTCCGGCAATTTGTTCCATTTTGCCATCACCCTTTCTGTGAAATAGTGCCTCTTCATTTCCCTTCTAAATCTTCCCATCAGTTTCCCCGTTTCAGGATGTGCCCCCTTGTGGACCCCTCTCCCTTTAAGTTAAACATGCCCTCTACTTTAACCTTATTCATACTTTTTAGGTATTTGAAGGTTTCTATCATGTCCCCTTTTTCCCTCCTATCCTCCAGGGAGTACATGTTGAGCTCCCTAAGTCTCTCCTCATAGGGTTTGTCCCCCAGGCCCTGGATCATCTTGGTCACCTTTCGCTGCACCCCCTCCAGCAATCGGATATCCTTCTTCAAATATGGGCACCAGAACTGCACACAGTACTCCAAGTGTGGTCTAACTAGTGACCTGTATAATGGCACGATTACCTCCTCACTCCTTCAGGTGATATCTCTGGTGATGCACCCCAGCATTTTGTTTGCTCTGGCTGCTGCTTGACGGCACTGAGCTGAGTGTTTCATGTCCCCTCTGCCAATCATCCCTAGATCCTTTTCTTCCTCAGAAGTGGTCACCTGCACTCTCCCCAGCCAGTAGCTAGTCCTAGGGTTCTTGGTTCCCAGATGCATGACCTTACACTTCTTTGCACTTAATCCCAACTGCCAGACGGCCGACCAATACTCAAGCTTAGCCAGGTCTTCCCTGAGCTCTTGCCTCCTCTCCTCACTGTCCACTCTCTCACAGCTCTCAGCATCATCTCTGAATAGACAGACTGTACTGCTGATTCCTTCTGCTATGTCCCCAAAGAAGACGTTAAATAACACTGGACCAAGTACCAAGCCCTGTGGGACCTCTCTTGTTACAGGCCTGGGTTTCAGCAGTTCACCCCCATGGTTACCATCTGCACCCTGTTCTGCAGCCAGCTCTTGACTCACTCCACCAGTTTCTCACCTACTCCCAGGTTCACTAGATTATTGAGCATCCTACCATGTGGCACAGAGTCGAAGGCCTTGCTGCACTCCAGATACAGGACATCCACTGCATGGCCCCCATTAAGTGCCCTTGTAACCCAATAAAAAAAGTCTATTAGGTTGGCAAGATCTCCCGGAGACAAACCCATGCTGCCTATCATCCTGGAGACCTTTGGCTTCCAGAAAGCACACCCGTCTCTCCTTCAGATTGGTCTCCAGTAACTTCCCCACAGTGGAGATAAGGCTGACCAGTCTGTAGCTGCCCAGTTCATCCCTGGGTCCACACTTGTGGAGAGGCACCACATGCACTATTCTCAAGTCCTGAGGCAAGCGACCTGACTTCAGTGAGGTGTTGAACAGGTCCACCAGGGGGCCAGCTAGGACCTCCGTTAACTCCCTCAGGACTCTTGGGTGCACAACATCTGGTCCCGATGCCTTGTCCACCCATAGGGCCTTAAGACCCTTTAAAATCTTGTCCTCTGTGATTTCTTCGTCAGTAATCCCCACACCCTCTTTCGCTGCCCCTATTATCTCCTGTGGTATGGTACCATCCTTTTCCCTAGTGAACACTGAACAGAAGTACTCATTCAGTGCATCCGCCTGGTCCACCCCACTTTCAGCCCATCTCCCCTTCCTCTTAATCCTGATTATCCCATCCTTGCATCTTCTTTTCTCTCTTATGTACCTGAAGAAATCCTTCTCCCCATCTCTGATCCCTTGTGCCAACCTTAGTTCTCTTGTGGCCTTAGCTGCCCTGACCATTTTACTCACTTCCCTGGATTTCCTCAAATACTCCTCACTGTCCACCTCTCTAACAGATCTCTTATATCTGCGGAATGCCACTCTCTTATCCCTCACTTTTTCTGCCACCCCCTTGCTGAGCCAGCTAGGCTTTGTGGACCTGACTTCTTACTCTGGGTATTAGCACACATGTTCATGGACTTAATCAGTCCCAGCTTGATAATGGACCATCTTGGCCACGTGCCCTTCTAGGATGTTACTCATCCATCCAAAGTCAGCTCTCCTGAAGTCCACCACCTGTGTCTTGGTCCTAGCTGCTTTTTTGCCCAAGGTGAGGGAAAACCACACCGTGTGGTGGTCGCTGCCTGCTAGGGAGTCCTCAATTACTATGTCCCAGACCGGTTCACCGTTCGACAACACCATGTCCAATATGGTACACTCCCTGGTTGACTCTGTGACCCCCTGCACCAGGAAAGAGTCCTGGAATGCTTCCAGGAGAACCTGTTCCCTACACAGGAGGTAGTCTGGGTGTTCCAGTCTATCCCCAGCAGACTGAAATCCCCTGCCAAGACAAAGTTGCCTTTGCCACTTAGCCTTCTAATTTGCTCCCCCAGCTCCCTGTCCAAGACTTCATCCTGTAAGGGTGGTCTGTATACCACCCCCAATCTAACTTTCCTCCCTTCAGAGTTTTGAAGCTGTACCCATAAGGATTCAGTCCTGCTCTCTTCTACCTCCTCCCTAGTGCATAGGATCCTATTCCTTACAAATAAAGCAACACCTCTCCCCTTTTCCCTGTCCATCCAGTGCAACCTACATCCAGGGATCACGAGGTCCCAGTCATGGTACTGGGTGTCTCACGTCTCCGCGATGGCTACTATGTCTACCTCTCCCTCCACCATCAGTGCCTGTAGCTCAGCCATCTTATTTGCCAGGCTCCTTGCACCTTCCATTGTAAGCCCTGTACACCATTCCCCCTCCCACACTTTCACTCCCTCCTCATTTTGATTCCCATTCACTCACCCCTGACCTGCTTGGGGTGGGGGGGCTTAGGTCTCCCTCTCCTGTGGCTCTGGCTGGAACACACCCTAACTACCCCACTTCTTTAGTTTAAACTAAGCTTAGTCGACAAATATTTTTCCAGTTTTAATTTCACTACCCTAGTGCCCTCCTTACTTAAGTGTAGCCTATCTGTTGCATACAGGTTTCTGTTTTCCCACGTCCTACCCCAGCTAGGTAACATCTTTCTAATAGAAACTAGGTCAGAAAGGGCCCCGGAACAGATGAAAATATAGTTTTATGAACCAAACAACCAAAAAAAGTGCTCAACACATAAGGCTGGAGATAACCAGCCAAGCTGAGAGTACAAAGAACAATGACAGGGAGGCAAAGGGGCCAATAAAACAAAACAACAAATATTATTATAAACAACAGAAAGACTGACATTCTGTAACACCCAAACTATAAAAAAGACTAACTGCATAATCAAAGAGAAAAACTGATCTTCGAGGATGTCTCTTTCATCAAGCCACACCTATGGAACTTACAGCTCCCGGCACTAGGACCACACTGAAACTTTTTGCAAGCAGTCCACCAGGGGCCCCCCATGGCAATGTCAGACACCATATAAGCAAGGGCGGACCTATTCCTCCTCAGTTCTTTTCCTGCCATTAACCATACTTATTGGACATAGTGTACGGAAACATTGCTGCACTGGCCGCCATTTTCATTATTTTCTCCTTAATACAGTAATCACTTTTTTTTTTTTCCAATATACATTTGTTTCCGTTTTTTCCCTGATTTTTTTCCCTGAACCAAGACCCTGGCAATCACAGCAGTGCATGCATGTGGAGGTGCACACGCACTCCGGGCACTGGCTCAGCCCCTTCCACCCCACCCCTGCATTGCAGTCATCCCCTCCCACCTACACTACCCATTGGACCTCCACCCAATAACAGCGGAACTATGGGGGGGTGGGGCGGACCACCTCCCCTGGAGAGGAGAGCTGCCTTTCAGCTGCTCAATCCAGCTCCCTCCCCCCCCCCACTGGCTCTCCGATAGCCCAAGGTCATTCCTGAACCCGGGTTGCTGGCATGATGTGAGGTAAGGCGTCCAGTGCCTCAGCCCTCTGCACCACAGGACCAGCTAGTAATCACTTTTTAAAGTGATTTTTTCGACAGTGTGTATGTCATCAAAGGAATCTTGTCGAAACTATTTCGATATTGCGAATACGGTGAGTAGATCTACAACGGCGACTCACACAATGTCTGCGTTTGCTGTCTAGGCCCGAGCCACAATATTTAAGTGTAACCCTCCCCTGCAAATGGGGGTTCCCAAAAGACTTCCAGGTGCTTGCTTGAATGCTCCAAGCCTGAATGGTGTTTGGCGTTTAAGCCATTTATCTGTGAGTGTTTTTAGAGCCTCTGGTACTGTCTCTTTAAGAGCTGTCTGCTTGCAGACACAATTAGTTTGTATGGGGGGACTGTGTGTTTCTCTGCTTGAGTACCACTCGAGCTTCTGCCAATTCACTCCATTTTTGCAGTCACTAGGAGTGCAAAGGGAACCTATCTGAAAGATGTAACTGTTTGCCAGAAATCATTTAGAGTAATAATGAAAATACAGTTTGTCTAACCTGCTTTCTTTGCAGTCAGAACTGTTTGCCTAGTTCCCCATTCTAGTTTTGAACTGCTGAACTGGACCAATCAGTGTGGGTTAAGGTAGCTCTAAAATGGTGCCTTAGAGCGAATCAGAACTTGGACTCGTAATCTGAGCCATCCACAAGAGGATTGTATGGGCAGTGACTCTGGGAGATGTAGTTTGGACTTGATTGCCTTTTGGACCAACAGGGGCAGTCTATTGTGAGTGACAGCCAATCCAGCCAAGAACTGGGAGGAACTCAAAGGAAGTGCCGGTTTGTCTGCTGGAGTTTCAGTTGAGCTCTGGCAGTGAAGAGGGAAGGAGCCCTGTGCTTTTCAGTGTGCAGTTTTAGTGGAAATGTGTAAGGCCCGAATTCCGGTCTGCAGCTTGTGTAACTGCTTGTTAGGACTGAATCCGTCCTGTGAAGAGAATCAAAGGATATCTGAAGAGTAGAAACC
Source organism: Neoceratodus forsteri (assembly GCA_016271365.2). NCBI lineage: Eukaryota > Metazoa > Chordata > Ceratodontiformes > Ceratodontidae > Neoceratodus > Neoceratodus forsteri. The sequence goes on from JADMNL010000024.1 coordinate 394,910,834, forward strand.
AGGCTCACCCTGTAGAAGACTAGAGAAATTGCTGAATTGCTCGGTCTGTCAGGAACTGAATCTGCTGTGTGTCTCCCGGTATTGTGCAGTAATTGCGATCGGGATAGAGAAGCAGCCTGCCTGGTATAGTACTTTCTTTTTACCATATAAATGTGTGAGGAGGCTTGTGTAGCTCAAGTGAATCCTGCTGCCATTAAAGGACTTTTGCCTGTTACTGTTTACCATATAAATGTGTGAGGAAGCTTGTGTAGCTCAAGTGAATCCTGCTGCCATTAAAGGACTTTTGCCTGTGACTGTTTACCATATAAATGTGTGAGGAGGCTTGTGTAGCTCAAGTGAATCCTACTGCCATTAAAGGACTTTTGCCTGTTGCAGTTTGTCATATAAATGTGTGAGGAGTCTTGTGGAGCTCAAGAGTAGCCCTGCTGACGTTGAAGGACCCTATCTTTTTTGGAGGTCGTGAGTACTAATTCAGGGTCACTCCCTGTTGAATTGCCACATTGAATCCAAATGGAATTACTGTACTGCTGACTGTTTAACTAATTTTTCTTTTCTCTGTGTGAAAGGGCCCCTACCAGCTGCCACGGTTTGGACTAGCCACTAGGGCTTGGGTACCCAGGGACAGTAACTGGTAGGGATAGGCCTGTGCACAGAGCCATAGGTAGATGATGTAAAGTGATAAGCTAATTAACCTGATTTCCCCCTGTCCTTGTTCTATCCCCCTAAATAAATCAGAGCTGCTTGTTTCAGCAAAGTTATACTGCCTGAGGTATTTGTCTATGTTAAAGTATTGTACTGTGATTGTTGCACTGTATCTTCTTGTTTTACAGGGGGTCCCATTGCCTGAACCAGTCCTGGGGGTAAGTGTATACTGTGAAGGTAATTCTGATATACTGTGTGGGCCACTAGTGGAAAGAAAGGGGGGTTGCAGTGTCCCAGAGGGCTGTGACCAAGTTAGTTTAACTATTGCAAATCCTGACCTCTGGGTGGAGGCACCCGCCATCGGATCCAGGCCCCTCAACCTGTTAGTGGCAAATCAGGCAGGGGTAGTAGCCCCTGGGATAGCGCCATCTAGGGGTTACATAAGCTTGCCTGATTTGTAAGGGATTCAATGCTGCTACTCAGTGACACTGAAAAGGAACCTTAGAAATGAACCTTTTAAAACTGCAAGTAGCCTGCTTGGGGAATGGAGCTTTAGCAAAAAAACCTGGCTGTGTCGCCAGCCCATTCTTCCAGGCCAAGGCCTTCTTCACCCCAATAGAATCCTCCGGGTCTCACAAGCACCGGGAGAAGGACAAGGAGAAAAGCAAATCCTCCCCACTACTCTTCAGGTTGCCCCTTCATACAGCAGGTGAGACCTCTTCCATTCTATCATCCGCCTCAACAGTGACACTGCTTGCCTCTTCGACTGTCAACCTAATTTCTAGGTTGGGGCATGGAGCAAGCGCTACCAGGCCTAGTATGACTGGTACATCATAGCTGGGGACTCTGCCACCCATGCTGATCCTTTCTGACGCACCCATTGATCACATGGGCACCACCGTTCAGACAGCATTAGCGTTGCTAACTGATATACTAGAATGCCTCCTGCCCCTCTGCCAGTGGAAGGTGGTGCACTGGCAAGGTCTGCACCTTAAATGCCCACAATGATGTGTCCCAAGATGAACCCTATGATACCTCCTACAGTGCAGCTGACATTGGCAACACACTCTCTTGGACCTGTCAACCAGGGCGACAACAAGAGGGAATATAATCCTGATCCAATGATACAGGCGGAAGAGGAGGATGCCAAGGGCTATGTGGGTAGTCTCTATGAGAGAAGCACTGGCTCTACTATATCCACTGCCAGTGAAGAGTCAGTGCTATACAACCCAAGGACCCCTCTGTTATCACCATGATGCAGCAACTGCAGGCTGCTATGGGCTTTCAGAGGAGCAGGATACTAACAAAAGAAATGTCAGATTTCTTAGAGTTAACTGGTCCATGCCTTTGTGTCCTCTCGCCTGGATTATTGCAATACACTCTACCTAGGGCTTCTGGGGGTGGATATTCACCACCTGCAGCTGGTGCACAACGCAGCGACCCGGTTATTGACAGGAACCTCTCAGTCCTGTCATATTTCTCCGGTGCTGCGTGAACTGCACTGGCTGTCATTACAGTGGCGAATCACCTTCAAAGTCGGACTTCTGACTTATAAAGCCCTACACAGGCAGGGTCCGGACTACCTGAAAGAGCTTCTGGTCCCTTACTGTCCTGGGCGATCACTCCGCTTGACTGATGAGGGGTTGCTAAAGATTCCAAGGATTTGTCTAAAATCTTCCGGGGCCCATGCATTCATACACGCGGCCCCCACCCTTTGGAATTCTCTACTCCATCAGTTACGTGAGTGTCCGACCATGGAGGGATTTAAACAGGTGCTCAAAACTGTTTTATGGATCCATGCTTTTGGGGATTAGTTTAATATTGCTGACTGTTTACTGCTATTTTATATTATTTATAATATATGTAATTTTATGTTGAAGCTGTTTTAATCTTTTGTAAGGCGCCTTGGTATTCGAAAAGTACCATATAAATAAAATTGAATTTAAGTGAATTGAACTGATGCCCTTCCTTTAGTAATACCACCCCCTCTTCCCTGCTCTGGAGGATGCTATCTTTGCTGCCTGGCACAGACCAAATGTTATACCTGCCACACCAAGGAAGACAGATAAAATGTATCTGGCCCCTCAGGACACGCGTTTTTTGCGAGTCAGCTTGAGGCAGACTCTGTCATCATCAATACCACCAATGACAAATCTAGGGCACCAAAATACCTCAGTTCCCTTCCACCAGATAAAGAATCTAGGTGGCTGAATGTTATGGGCAAAACCACCTTCACCTCAGCTTCTGTAGGCCTTAGGGTTGCCATCTATCTAGCCCATATGATTAAGTGCCAGAGCAAACTCTGGAGTAAGGCAAAAGCAGCTGCCAGAATAAACTCTGGAGTAAGGCAAAATCAGCTGCACAGGCTTGTCAGAGAATACCCCCCAAACAGGAGCTGTTAAAAGCTCTTTCTACTGGGGCCGATGTGGGCAAACATCTGCTGCGTACAGCCTATGATGTCTCTGAAACCTCCACTAGGGCTGCTGTTTTAGGCATTTGCTTGAAGACATGCCTGCCTCAGGGTGGCAGGTTTGCGAATGATGTACAACTGTCAATTCTCAATGCCCCTTTTATAAGATACAAATTATTTGGTTCAGATGTCCAGGATATCCTTCACAACCTCCAGGCCTCAGCAGAACCCTAAAGTTGGTGCATTCCCTTTACCGTACTCAACCTAGGAGTAGGCAGAAGGTCCCTTTTCATCCAGACGATGACAGACATCATCCTGTTACAAGACAGCAGGGTAAGGGAGCAGCAGCCTTACCCAACCCTGGTGCCACTACAGGAGCACATTCAAAAGTCTCTAGAGATGGTGGTGCAACAGGATCCACCACAACCAGCTCTGCCTGACTCCTTGCACCAAGCACCATTACCTCCAGGGGTGGTTGTAGGAAGTCATCTCTTCCTCCACCTCAGTCAGTGGAAGGAGGACACATCTGATGCCTGAGTTCTGGAAATCACTGTACAAGGCCATGCTCTGGAACTTCTGGATACACCTTCAGTTCACCCACCAGTGCCATCTTTTTATCTTCTAGACCATATTCTTCTGCACGAAAAGGAGCTTCAGATTTTGCTTCAAAAGAAAGCCATAGAACCTATGCCATTAGCACAAAGAAACACACAGCTCTTCTCCTGATACTTCCTATTCACAAAGTGGACAGGAGACCTGCAGCCTATTCTGGATCTCAGGGACTTGAACCTGTTCATACAGCAAAAAAGTTCAGAATTTTCACCCTGCAAGGTCTGCTTCCGCTACTGCAAGTGGGGGACTGGATCTGCTCCCTCAACATGAAGGAAGCTTACCTTCACATCAAAATTTGCAAATACCACAAAAGTACTGGAGGTTCCCGTTTCAGGGGGAACACTATCAATTCAGAGTACTGCCTTTTGACTTGTCCTCTGTACCATGAGTCTTTACCAAATGCTTGGCAGTTGTGGCAGCAACCATTCAAAGGGAAGGCCTCTATGTCTTCCCCTACCTGGATAATTGGCTATTGAAAGACCACGCCAAGGAGCAGCTTCTGCACACCTTAGCTCAAACAAGACAGATGTTTGATGCTCTGGGTGTCACTGTCAATGTACCAAAGTCTATCTTGACATCTAGTCAGCACCTGCAGTACATAGGAGCAGTCTTGAACACAGTTCAAGGTTCAGCCTTCTGCCTCTGGACAGGACTGAACGTCTGATTTCACAGGACCAACTGGTACACGACAGCCGGTATGTTTCAGCCAGGACATTCCTGTCGCTCTTGGGCCTCATGGCAGCAACCACTGTGACAGTGCCACTGGCCAGGCTGCATATGAGGATCCCCCAGTGGACTTTAAGAGTCCAGTGGGACCAGCTCATGGATGATCTAAAACAAAGGGGTTCTAGTAACCTCGCCTGTGTGCAAAGTGCCGCACAGTAAAGCTAAGGTCAGGGAAGACGTGGATCTGTAAACCACTTGCCAGATAAATTTGGCCCTTTTGCTTCACTGCATTTAGTATGATGCCTTTAATGTAAGGGCTGCCAGTTATCACCAGAATTGTACTAGGCTGATCAGTATCAGCAGGTTTTCTGCAACAGGTAATCCTGTACACCTGGATCAGATGAACTACCTTTTATTACCCCAGAGAAATGTCAGCTACTTCATTAACGCAGCAGAGGAGGTCTCCACCCTCGGATCCCTCCAGGACCCCCAAGAGTTAAACATTACTCCTCTGGGCTCCATTCTCCAGCTGCTCTAACTGAAGCCGCATGAGTTTGTTCTATGGCTGATTTCTGAGCTGACTCTGTCACAGTTTTAGCTTCAGATGAGACCAGGTTCAGTTTCGTGTCCATTAGGGAGAACTTGCTGTTTAAAGAGTCCATTTTTTTACCAAGATCTCTAACGGCATTGAGAAGCGCTATGTTAGACGGTTCTCCACCCGTAGTAGTCTCATGGCTCAGACTGCTCCATTGTGCTGCATCCCACAGCTTAGTGTGCTTCCCTTTCCCCATTTCTTATGCCGATGTTTTCCTAGGGTTCCTCATTGTACATTTTTCTAAGTAAGGTATTAAAATGTTCCTGGGAAAAAATGCTATACGATGCTGCTATTCTTGCTAGTTTTAGTACGTTTTGAGAAATCTAAAGTCTGTTGTAAAGTGAGCCTGAAATGGCATTCTCATTTAATTGTTTTGCTCTGTCAGCTGTGGGCCATGTTCCCCCATGCACACTTCATACAATACAACTAACTTCGGGAAGGGGATATAGATCAAAAGATCATCTTATTATAACAAGAAATCATGCCTTTGGCCATGCAAGGTACGGTATGCCATTAACTTTCAGCACAGTCAAACATGGACCTCTAAAAAACATATTTATTTTTGTTGGAAGACAGATAAAGAGCTTTAAAGTTCATTAAGTGCAATTTCTCAAAATGATGCACTGAACAAGAATCCTTGGCCAACTGTCAGAGAAGGGAAAGTTATCTGGCTATCTAAATCTTAATAATCTCACACGACTGTTTGGCACTGGACCTCAGTGCTGTCTAGGAGGTCTAATTAACAACAGAAAATTTAGGAGACAGATATGCAACTACAGGAGTTGGAATGCTGGAAAAACATTCACAGAATGAGAAAAGCCATTAAGAAAATAGGGTACCAAAACCTATTTCTATTAAAGCTATTTTCTCTACATTCTATCTCTGATGAATCTGTAGAGTGTCAAAAGCACTGTCCTACCTCTACTGTACCTTTGTACTTCTTTCAGAAGATACGGTGGGGGGGGGGGCTTCTCCACAACTCGTTACATGACACTTGCGTCATACTTCATCTCTAGTCTGGGATGCAGTAAATGACTTCAGTGTGGCTCCATACAAGCTGATGGCAGTTGAGTCAGCTGGGGCAAGGAGGAGGAGGATAACTGAACAGGTTATGGTTGGATTCCTCCACCTCAAAGTCAAGGTACATCACCGCCCTTATGTGCCTAGGCCTGGCAAGCAGTGCCTCCTTCCGAAACCATGGTCCAGAGTTTCATCATAGGCAAACAGAGACACAATGCCTGATCCTTATGCGTCTTCATCTGGTGTTTTCATAATTTGTGCCTTTTTGTCACACAGTGGCATAACTGGTGGCACTCTGGGTCAGAATCCAGATTCAGAACCAGCTCCACGGCACTGAGCAGAGGAGAACCATTCTGACATGCTGGCGACACTAGTTCGCACCCTAAACCTGGGATGTCAGGAGCAGAGGGCAGCAGGAAGCACTCTCCTCCTGAGGGGGAGGCCTGTAGCACACTGCTACAACAGCGTCTCATAGAGGAGATGTATCATGGTATTTTTGGTGGTATGGGTAACTTCATCCTGCAGGGCATCCCTCCTAGTCCACTGCAGGATATGGTCACATGCAAGGGGTGTCATGGGACTGGAAAATGGAAACAGATACACCAGATGATGGCTCTTGGAAACCATATGCCACCTAGCCCTGCAACACGTTGGTTCCACCCCTCTTCCCCCCCCCTTCACCATGTCTCCACTTACAAATTAATTTCTCCATGTTGGTAATAGAGACCGCCCTGATAAAACAGTGAAGCACTTGCGGGGACATGGAGGATCAGAAAGAGTTTGAGGGCAGATCACGGTAGCAGGTGGTGAGCTCAGCGAGCAGCGGTGAGTGACCTTGGGAAGGCATGAAGGCGGAGGTGTCAGGAGAAAGTGCAAGGGGTTAAAAGAGCACATAAAAAAAACAAAAAAAAAAAATAGAATCAAATGTAATCCAGTTTTGAATTTAGATGCAAGTTCCTGCAGACGGACACAAGTGCCAAACCATCCAAAAGACAGCCTAGCGCTCGGAGCGGATATGACAGAAATTACACTTTTGAAAACAGTGTCAGGCAGGTCACAGACGAGTGCCTCTGAAAATCCTGCCCCGGTTCTCCATGATGGTGACCCACCACACTGAAGTCACTCTATCCAACCATCCATTTATTCCAGCAAACACCTCAGTGGGATTTAAAGCAAGGTGTGTTTTCCTTTTAAAATACTGAAAGGTTTCAGAATAAAATCTAGTTTTTAAATTCCATTTATGTTTTGTCCGTGATCTAGAAGTGTGGTTGTGGGTTTTTTTTTAGGCAACTGTTTGTTGTAGTTACTGGTCCTTGTACAAACAGATGAACAAAGTAAGTGATTTGATACATTTTATTGGACCAATGAGACATTTTCTTAACACAAGCTTTTAGGTTACACAGGGCCCCTCTTCAGGTAACATTTCATGAGAGGCAGGGCCCTGTGTAGCCTGGAAGCTTATGTTCTGAAAATTTGTTGTTGGTCCAATAAAAGGTGTCAAATCAGCTACTTTGTTCATCTATTTTTTTTTTTTTTTTTTTTTTTAGTAACTGATATGTGGGCTGGGGGTCTCCACAAAGAAAATACATCAAGGCAGAGCATAGCCCCAGACAAGAAAAGAAGAGAGAGAGAGACACACCAGCGTCTACAGAACTGCAGACTGCTGACTGAGCAAAACTGTATAATAAATATTAGGTATGCTGCTGCTGCTGTTCAGTCACTTAGAGGATAGAAGTGATCAATTTCTTTTTTTTTTTGGGGGGGGGTAAAACAATAATTAGATTTCAGAAGCATCTGAAGGTCCCTGGAAGCAAGACATGGGTGAAGGATAATAGAGTTATCATTTATAAGGGATATTATTGGTACGACAGAGACTGTAAAACCAAAGGACTTTTTAGTTGTGATGTATTGCGTTAATAAAAGCCACTTTCTAAAAAATAAACTGGCAATGAATTCAGCTATCCTTGGATCGTAGGGTTCTTAAAGAACTGACAATATTTTTTTCTTTTTACTGGTAACATACAGTGCGAAGAGTAAAGACCAAGCAAGCAAGTAAGTAAACCTTTACTTTTCAAGCGCTAATTCCCGCGGGCTCAGAGAGAGTGCTGTACAGAGCGTCAATGTTGCTAACCACAGAATTAATATAAAATAACACAACAATTCAATTATACCAAATAAAACAAATTAAATACACAAATTATAATAAATTATACAATCAGTAAAATCGACAGCCAGTGAAGGTGAGGAATTATAAGCCAAATGCCTCTTTAAAAAGGTGGGATTTCAGACCCTTCTTAAAGGCCTCCCTCAGAGGTCTGGGAAGAGAGTTCCACAAGGCTCGGGTGGGTGGGTCAGGAGGTCACACAAGTAGCTATAGCCTTGACCATGTAGGGCTTTATAGGTCAGCAAGCCGACCTTGAAGGTGATTATCCACCTCACCAGCAGACAGTGTAGACAACACAGAACTAGGATTACATGGCAAGACCTAGGTAGGCCCAACAACAACCCAGCTGTTACATTCTGTGACAGCTGCAGGCAACATACGACACTCCACTTACCCCGAGGTAGTACAGAGCACTACAAAAGTCGAATCTGGAACTGAATGTGCCAAGTTACTTACTTCTTACTGTAGTTTTTCTACATATACTCCTTCCACAGTCACATCAGTACAGTTTCACTGAGCAGAGGCAAAGTCCTCGAAAAGCACATTGGCTAGAGCTTTGTCTCCTCCCCTTTTTGTGTCCTGGCCCCTCCATACTCCAAATCTTCAATCAACCCACAGAAAAAGTGAGAAGCCACGCAGTCATCAGAAACGTTTTGAGGGCCTGTGGTCAGGCAACTGTGAAAGGTATATCAGTAGTAGAACTACAGTTACAAATAAGTAACTTAGTCTTAGAGCTGTCTGGATTCCTTCCATGCTAGTCACACTGGTGCAGACTACCAGCAGTACCCTAGTAGTGTGGGGGGGGGAGGGATAGCAATCTCAGCTCAGCTGAAGAGAGACCTTTGGACCAAGGTCCTAGAAGTAGCACCCGTGCAAAGAGGGAATTTCCTCAGGCAGTAGGGCTTGGGGTGATAGACCGGGAGTGACCACAAAAGTTGAAGCTCCTTAAAGGAAATACAGTAGAAGGAGCTACTTAAGGAGCGAACTCACCAAGATAATGAAAGATCAAGGTTATGGGGGAGGTGAGGATGCGAGAAAAGGGGAGGAGACAAAGTTCTAACCAATGGACCTTTCCCAGTATGTGACCATATGCTCAGTAGAATTATACTAGTGCGACTACTGTCCATGGAAGGAATCCAGGCAGCTATAAACACAAGAAGACATTTTCTCAGTGTCCTGTAATGGAGGAAAAGGAACGTAAATCAAGCTGAACAGCCAGCCAGCCAGTCAATCCCCTCCATTTCCTGGTCCACTGCCCCAGCACTCAGAAGTTTTGTGACTTCTTACTAGGGAGAGCGTGGGGCTGCACCCCACTGAAGCCTATGGGGGAGGTTTTCAAAATGTGTTTATCCATGTTTAAGCAAATGTTGATAAAAATAAAAGCCACTGCTCAACTAACAGGACCTTATTACAGGTGTATGGGCAGGGTTAGTATTCCTTGCACCTGATGAAGGGATCTGAGAGGTCTCGAAAGCTTGCCTTAAAATTCTTCAGTTAGTCTAACGAAAGGTATTACCACAAAAAAAGTGTACTGGATTTTCCTGAGACTAATACGGCATCACTGACCTGCATCTTAAGCAATTTACTTTACTAGACTTCATTATGCAGTTCTTTTCATCCCCCACTGCTGAGCTACGCTGATTACTTTTGTTTCCAAATCCATTTATATGGTGCAGCAATTCATTATGTTCATCATGCCAGAGCTTAGGTTTTGTGGCCTGGAAAATTGTTTATTGAAAAAATAATAAAAAGAGCAATAAAACTTAAACAATCAAGAGAGAAGAACAATACCACCGAAGCAAGATATGATAAAAGAAATAAATAAGGGCAAAAATTATTTTCCACTTCACCCTCAGCTCTATCGGTGACAAATGTACCAAATCTGATGCATATACAGTATGAACCACTGATTAAATATTTATTTTGAATTTTACACTCCAGGATATCCATATGAGCCTAGTGCCAAGTTTTCAAGTGGGTCCTTGGGGAGCAGTTAAGCAGTAGCAGTTGAATAATTAATAATGTTTGTCAAAACGTAAGTGACAAATTTACAGTAATATGAAAATGCCCCCTTGTCCCTAATGCTGCCCTTCCTTCTGCCAGGTGACCTTCTAGACCCCATTTGCTGCCTTTTCTGACATTTACTCGGTCCCAGGAGGCCCATAGAGGGCATTTCTTCAGGAAGGGCAATTTCCCTTTGGTGGGCTCCCTCCAGGGTGCCGACAGTCGGAAGCTGCAGAGCCCAAGCGTGCCGATGCCATTTTGACACACATCAGGAGATCTGAGGGTAATTTCTCCCCACCATCCCAGGACGCAGCTGACTAGGGCTCCTAGGTGTGCATGCACACAGACATGCTGGATCGCATGCCGAAGCCAGGCTGCGTTCCTGTTCTCCACGTCACCAACCAGCTTCACTCTCGAGGTCTGATGTAATCAGAACCCCTCCATGGCAGCACAGGCTTGTTGTGCATGGTTGCCCATGCAGTATTTTCTATATATCACTGATACTGGAAGATGCAGTTTGACAGCCAGTGCATTCCAGTGTTCGAGATCAAAGAGACACTCAAGCAGCATATGTTTCAGGGTTTCAGTACCCGAAGGACAAGTGTGGCGAGGGCAAGCCTGTTCATTCACATTCTGGCATTTCTAATTCACCTTACGAAGCTCATGTAGGAAAGAAGAAGGGCTCCACTCCACCATAAAAACAGAGAGGCTTCCAAACAAATGAGGAATGTTGGCATGCATGCTTGCCCCACCTTAAGGGTGTTTGAAATATCTTTGGGAGGGAACTATAGCCTGGAGCAGAAACTGGGTAAAAGGCAGATTTTGAACAATTTACCACAAAATAAACATAAATACATACATACATACATTTCATTACCGACAACTATCCCAACCTTTTGGATTGTGTGCACATCAGCTTCTGGTAACTGAGTCCTCTCCCTCATTCCCAACATGAAAATATTGTTAAACAGGGTGCCCCACTGGTTCTGTGCAACAGACCTGGGTTCAAGAAAGACTTGTGGCTCTTGCCCGGGGTGGGCTGACACAACACCAGTACAGTTCCTGAGGTGATGATCTTGTCAGTGAGGCTGCACAACCACCTGCTACACCAGCGCCACCTGCAGGGCACTTGTTGCCAAGGGCGGTAACCTCGGTGGGACAGTGGGTAATCCCCTCCTCAATAGGTGTGCGTTTGAGTTAGGGGATGAAATAAACAATCTGTAGGGTTGGCAAATTGCCATAAAGCATACATTTTAAAAATATATATTGTTCAGTAAACAGTACAAGCCACTGAGATGGAACAGATGTTCTTATAACAGAGAATTATATTAGCTTTTCCTTTAGGTCAATATAAAAAAAGTGGCTTGACCTTGTATAACCACGCAATGCAGGTGCTAAACAAGTCATCTTAATCCAAAACAAAAAAAATTGCTCTGTCAGAGGGAAAGCCTACAGTTACAAGAAGAAGGGCTCACTCGATCTTTGCAGGGCATACAGAGATTTGTGGAAGGCGCTGAGTCTATAATACTTTTAGAGTGGTCGAAATTGCTTCCTATTGATTTTAATTAAAGCTGAATCACTCAAAGCCTCCACAGGAATCCTGGTAATATAGAGAAGGAACAAGAGAAATGATGAGCCAAGTCTTGAAGACACATGAACTAGACAGCTAGGATCCAGGACAAATCGGAGTGACAGAAACAAGGCTTTGAAAAGTGTTCTGTCCTAAGGGGGCCCAGCATCATCTCTCCCAGGATCCGGCTTTTATGATGTGGATATCCTTATTCTACTGAAGGAGACAGCATTTTGTTGTATGGCAGGGCAGAATAGGACCCTGTCCCATTTGTTATGGACACAGTGTTTAAATGCAAGGATCTTTCCTTTTTCTGTCTTTTCTCTGTCTGGTTGTGCAACCCAATTTTCTTGTGAGACCTCGGACTTGATCATCCCGAACAGTCTAGCAATTCTTTGGCCCTCTCTGTGTCCCTTTTTCTTGTAAGCTCCCTTGCATATCTACAGTATATTAGCTAATATAACAAATATGTGCAAATCACTGTATTGAATTAAACTGATAATGGGATCACTTTTGTTTAGAAAATATTTAGTATTACTGTTGCCATGTATATTAACTGTATTTTGACATGGCTTGAAAAAGCTAGAGGCTACCTGAGTGCAAATGCTTGAGCCTTTTGCAAGGGCTGTAGTGGCCTCAGGAAGCTCACTGTTCTAGCAGCTCCTGCTACTTACGAGAACAGAACATTTGGCAAAAACAGGATGCTTGCTAAGGATAGGGGTTGAAATGTCTTATAACACAGCTAAGCTGAGCTGCAAGGGAGATTACAAGAAAAAGGGACACAGAGAGAGGCAAAGAACTGATAGACCGTTCGGGTTGATCAAGTTTGAAGTCTCACAAGAAAATTTGGTTGCACAACCAGGCAGAGAAAAGACAGAAAAAGGAAAGATCCTCGCATTTAAACACCATCTCCATAACAAATAGGCCTGGGTCCTATTCTACCGTCACATGTTGTTTTATTCACAGTGTAAAGATATAAATCACGTTTTGTCTTTCTTAGGATTCTCAGTGTTGCCCAGTCACTATTTTAACATGGTGGGACACCTCCACCCTACATTGGTTTTACAATTACCTAATGCTAATTTACCTATTTTCTGTCACCAACCTTTTTTTTTTTTTTTTAACATTATACACAATTGTCTTACCATCCCCTTTTATTTCACTACTACCACTCTTTTGGTACCAGTGCTCTACACCTAGTTTAAAACATATTTGTGAACATTTATTTATTTATTTGCTTTTGTTTACCAAGTAAGCACACTAGACAACCAAGTGCCTATTCTCAGGTGTGACCTGGGAGATTACAAAGGTACATTCAGGCACAACAGGCAAGAACAAGAGCGGGTACAAGCAAGAGCAACAAACACAGCAAGGTCAATGCAGGAACAACAAGGGTTTACATTGCAAGTGGGAGAAGATAACGGCATGGTACAAGCAAGGAAGGCAGTAATCAACATTCCGGGCAACAACGCCTTAAAAGGATAAGGGTCACACATACAACGAGTAGTTACAAGAAGGGATTGGAGAGACCACTGGCAAACAAGAGGATAGAACAGTAGCATATACACGATTAATGAGCAGTAGAACCAGGGTGGCCCCATCACAATCAATTACTCAGGTAGCTGAAAGCTTCACTAGTGGATAAGGTGCAGAGACCCACCACCACCTTAAGCAGCGGAGTTAGGTATCGACTCAGCCAGACAGAGTGGAATGCTCAAGGGGGTACGTTAAGTGCAGAAGCAGGTAGAGGCCGATTTGAGGAACCCTCAGAGGGAGACATTAAACAGGGATGGGAGGTGGAGGAGCGAGTGCCTGCTGGAAGGGAGTTCCATAACCTGGGCGCATACACAGCGAAGGCCCGATCGCCCATCTGGGTGTGGGTTTTTGGAACTAGGAGGACATGAGAGTCACTGGATCTTAAAAGGTAGGAGGTGGTAACGGGTAAGAGGGATACAGTGAGGGCAGAAGGGGTTGCAGTTCTGACAACATTGTTGATGAAGTTGCCTAGGACAAAGGTGCAGTGCTTTTCCAGTGGGAGCCACTCAAGCTGGGAGTAGAGCTCACAGTGGTGGGTGAGGCGGGGAGCTGAGAGTGCAAAGCGACATACACTTGTACGCCGTGTCCCATTTGGAGAGACTGTTTTTTGTGACGTGGGCAAATGTGAAGTCCATAGCAGAGCGTGGGTAGGAGGAGCCCTCTGGCTAGGGCGAGATGAGCAGCCGGGGTGAGACAGCTTTTTGCTCTGTATGCAAGGCCCTACTTACAGTTTGAGGCCTTACATGAATTGCAAATATGCAGAATGAGATCCAGTTGTGGGTCAAAAGTCACCCCAGGTACTTGATAGAGTCTGCAACTTGTAGGAGGAACCCATCGGCACATGAGATCTTTAGAAGGGAAGGGACAGCTTTCGTCTTGGCTGTGGAGCCAAAGAGCATGGTCTGAGATTTCTGCAGGTTGATAGTGAGCTTGTGGCCCTTTAGCCAGGTTTGGAGTTAGTCGAAGTCTGAGTTTAGCTTGGCGTTGATGATAGAGATGTCCTAGGAGCTGGTCAGGATGACTAGGTCATCTGCGTACAGGGTAGATTGCCTATGGGCCGGGGCCGAGGGCAGCTCATTTATGAATAGGGAAAATAGGAGATGCCCAAGGACAGAGCCCTGGGGGACCCCACAGTTAACCAGAGAGGGCTCAGACAGGGCCTTGTTGAACTTGGTGTACTGCTGTCTGCCTGTGAGGTAGTTACTGATCCAGGCAAGGGCAGGGGAGGAGAAGCCAAGGGACAGGAGAGAGGAGCACAGGAGTGAGTAGTCAACCCAGTCGAAGGCTTTCGAGAGATCCACAAAGATGGCTCCAGTCAGTTTGCCTCGGCCTGTGACGGACCTGATCTCGGAGGTGACAATGGCTAGAGCGGTGGAGGTACTGGGCCCTTTTCTGAAGCTGTGTTGTGCAGGGGAGAGTAGATCGTATGTCTGTAGGTAGTGGGTGAGCTGTGAGTCAACCACTTTTTCAAACAGCTTGCTGATCGTTGACAGGATCGCTATAGGGTGGTAGTTCTTGAGTTCTTTAGGGTCGCCTTGTTTGTGAACAGGGACGACTTTGGCCACTTTCCAGATGTCCAGGAAGGTACCCGATATTAGCGATGTATTAAAGATGTGGGTGACAGGCCGGACTAGGATGGAAGCCCCTAAACGTTAAGCAGCATATGGGAGTCCCAAGAAATTCTGGTCTGTCATCACCACCACATCTCTCTAGTTCCAAGCAATGAGAATTCCTGCATTCTCTTGCTAAACAACTGCAAGTCTCAGAGTCAATTCAGGAGTCCTTGGCCCTGTGGATTCAAACCGAATAAAGTTGTTGAGATTAGTTCTCTTGTGTTTTTACTAAATGATGGAAAAGTCAAACAAAGGGTGTATATGTCCCGTTTTGGAAAAAAGCAGTGACTCTGCAAAACAGATGTTCATCCCATATCTGAAACCAAGTCCTGAAGCATATGGATCTTTTTGGAATATTGCTGGCTAGATCAGTGCTGTATATGAACAATTTCTCTTGAACACGTACTTTAGAATAGACACTATAATATCTGTAGCTGGAGAGAGTGCGCACAAGGAAAGTGGTGCTGTAAGATCGCATAGAAATCAAATGCAATAGGTCTCAGCACTCACAACCCAAAAAGGGATGCCAAAGACATATTAGTCAGTTGGGGGGGGCACAGAGAGAGAGACAGCTGGGAAGTGAAACAAGGAAAACAAGGAGACCTTTTTCCTTGTTTACGCTTCAACTTCCCTCCCTTTTGTTCCTGTTCTCCATCTATTTTATATGTTTATAATTCTTGTTTTATATATATCATTTTTCTTTCCCCCTTCTCTCTTTTTATTCCCCATTTGCTAGTTTTATTGTATATAATTTGAACGTATAAGGGATTATGAGTTTGTTGGTTAACACCTTTATCACCAAAACTTTGATATATTCATTGTTTTTATAAAAGCTTTTTGAATAAAGTGGAAATTTTAACCTTTAAATTAATCATTATCACGGAGTGCCACAGGTGTGTCATTATGTGTCAGTGCATCACGTGTCTTGTTTTAGCCCATATTAAGTCTTCAGTTGTATATATTCCTTAGCCTTTGAGAAAGGACTTCTTGTTCGAAACATGTCAGGCGGGATTATTATGTCCATTATGTGGTAAACAAAATGCTTTTTAATGGACACTATAATATCTATCTAGGAAAACACATTCGTTGGAGGGGCGACTCACAGAAAAAATGCAGGAAAAGTTTGCAAGACAATCTAAATTTCAATCCACAATAAACCAGTTAATAATAATAATCTTTATTTCTTAAGCGCAATTCAAAATATCACAGCGCTTCACAATAAATAAAACTGTTAAAACACAGCGGTAACACACAGACAATCATAATCTCAGCTAATCGAAAAGGCAAGATTAAATAAATACGTTTTGAGTGCTGTTTCAAAGCTCTCCACGGTCTGGCACTCTTGAACCCGATGAGGCAGACAGTTCCACAGGGTTGGGGCTACAAACGCAAATGAACGGGTCCCAGATGACTTTAACTGAATCCTGGAAATCTCTAGCAATCCCTTGTCGGTGGAGCGAAGTGATTGGGAGGGACAGTAGGGGCAAAGAAGTTCTTGCAGGTAAGTCAGCCCGAGTACATGTAGGGCTCTACAGGTCAGCAAGCCAACCTCAAAGGTGGTCTGCCATTGACCTGGCAGCCAGTGCAGTTCGTACAGCACAGGTGTAACACGGCTAGATCTAGAAAGCCCAGTCAGTAACCTGGCTGCCGCATTCTGCACCAGCTGCAGATGGTGGATATCAACCCCAGGAAGCCCTAGGTAAAGGGAATTGCAGTAATCCAGCTGAGAGGTCACAAAGGCATAGACCAGAATAGAAAGGTCATCAGGTGGAACCAAGTGCCTAATCTGGGCGATATTCCTCAGGTGGTAAAATGAGGTCTTGACGATGGACGACACCAGAGATTTCAGGGTCAGACCCTCATCAAGAATAACACCCAGACTACGCACCTGTTCAAAGGTAATCAGCTGGCAGCCACCCAACGTAAGTCCAGATGCCTGCCCTGCCGTAGACCCCTCTGACCAGCGACCAGGATCCACGACTAACACCTCGGTCTTATCGAAATTCAGTTTCAGCCAGCTGGCACTCATCCAGTCCTGGATCTCAGATAGGCAGTTGTTAAATACAGAGACTGCAACATCTCTGTCGGGCGCAAAAGACATGTACAGCTGAGTATGATCTGCATAGCAGTAAAAACTCAGTCTGCACCATCTAACAATGTCTCCCAGCAGCAACATGTACACCGTAAACAACATGGGGAACAGTACTGAGCCCTGCGGGACACCACATGGCAGGGAGACAGCATCAGAGAGAAAACATTCCCACTACTACTCTCTGAGACCTGCCAGAGAGGAAAAAGAAGAACCATCTGAGGACTGTACCAGACAATCTGCGGGCCATCCGCAGGTGCTCTAACAGTACCCCATGATCCACAGCGTCAAATGACGCTGCGAGATCAAAGAGGACCAAGATAGAATGGCTCCTCCGATCTGTTTCTGTTAAGAGAACAGCTGTAATTTTCAAGATCTTAAAGTGAGGCGAGTCTGTTAATTTTAGGCAAGTCATCAGAGAACATAATAAGCCAGCATTACAGAATCCCAAATTCACACACTTACAGAAAGAACAGTTAGGTACTTACCGTAACAGCTGATCTTTGAGAGACTCTCTTTCATCAGGCCACACCTACGGAACTGTAAGCTGCCAGGTACTAGGACCACACAAAAACTTTGCAGCAGTCAGCCAGGGGCTGCCCATGACGATGTCAGACGTTGGCTCTCATATAAACGTGGACGGCACCTCCTCTCCCCAGTTTTCTGCCAGAGATCATACTTGGAGGATGTCTCTATAGGGAACCAAGAGAGAAACCAGTACTCTGTGAACCCAGGCAAGGCAGAGGGCTAGGGGTAGACTGGAATTTAGATAGGAGCAATACAGGCTAGAGTTTTAGGGCCAAAAAAGGGGATGGAGGGTGGGACGGCATGGCCTGATGAGATTCTCTTGAAGATCTACCGTTGTGGTAAGTAGGTAACTGTTCTATCTTCTTCGAGGATATCTCTTTCATCAGGCCACACATATGGAACAAGTACCAAGCAGTACTGACAATAAAACAGTCTGGGTGGCTGGAGCCTACATGGCTTAAGAAAGTAAGCCTTGTAGCACAACTAAGGCAAAGTCAGCCATTCTGCGACAGACAATGTCCAGACTGTAGTGTTTAGTGAAGGTGTGGACTGTAGTCCAGGTGGCAGCTGCACAGATCCATAGGAGCCGGCTTTTATTTTTCCGGGGTGGGGTGGGGACTCAACTAATGGCCGGGGGTGGAAGCTCTGGGGTTTTTGGTGTTCTGTGGTGCATTTTGAGGGTTATACTAAACAGATAGTACAGTACAAATTAACACCACTGAAATCATAGCACAGTACCCACATTTGTCTTCTTTCCTGCAGGGCATTCTGACGCAGAATGCCCGGCAGGAAAGTAGCTCTTTCTGTAGTGCTTTCTTCCATCAGTATTTAATTACACAGTGCTACAGGATCTGCCAAATCTTGTTCAAAACAGCATGCTAGTTTCAAACTTCCAGTTGAAAATGCAAACCCACATACATAGAGCCACCACTGCACAGGTGATGGGAATTCCATGCAGTTGCAGCTGCTAACTTGCTATACTTCTGTTTGTGACGATCGTTTCATTCATGAATCATTAGTTACCAACTTAAATTACTACCACAGTTGTGTTCAGATTCCTTGGCAGGCATTTAACTAGTAGTACAACACAGCTCAGCTTCAGTTCGGACCTTAGACTTTGTACACACACCCCGACCCCCTCAACTTACAATTAAATGTATGAGACTGAATAAAAATTTAAATACTTCAATCAATCAATCAAACTTTATTTAACTAGGCAGTTACATCATTGAGCAAGCTCATTTTCAAGATGGTCCAGGACACACAGGGCACTTTCATTTACAAAACAAAACAATTCATAACGTAAGCCAGGCAGTAATACAGAGCATTATACAATACAAGGTCAACAGGCATTGGAGCTAAGCTTGACAGAAGCTACAGGATGAAAAGGTCATCTACATATATTAATATAGCTATATCAAATTCATAATAGTTATACCTTTTTTGCAACTAAATCTACCAATATTAATATTCAATATTATAATCTTCCTGGAAATACACATACTGTATATTAAACTTAAACTATACCAATACATGCTACATGAGAGAAATAAATATTCCATCCATTTAAAAAAAATTGATAATTAGAAACATTCATTTAGACCTGGAGGAGAAAGAGCTCACAATTTATGCTGCCAAATGGTTTCTCTACGCAGTAGTAAATTTGAATGCACGTCCCGGATCATTTCTTTAGATGTGCGCACTGCTAAAGCACTATCATTGTGTTCTAGTCAAATACTGCACAAATGTTCAGTTATTCTTGTTCAGAACTTTCTAATTGCCTTGCCTACATAAAACCATTTACAGTTGCCCACTGCTATGAATACAACTATATCCATATTACTTGAAATGCCAGTTCTTTCCCTTATACTCTGTTCCCCTAACAGGTTGAATAAATGCGTCTCCACCTGAATGTGGTCACATACATTATGCTTCCCACACCGATACATCTCATGAGGTAACATTTTCTTTGTTTGTTCTTATGTGGGGATATTTAGGCTGTGCACCAAATTATATGCCAGGTTTCAGCCCTTTATAAATGTATTATATTAGGGCCTTTATTAGTGATGTCTCTCAAAACAGGTTTGGTCTACATAATAATTTGCCAATTTTTAGTCAGTCTCTCTCATATCTTGTTTGCCTGTGTGTTAAAAACAGTCACAGAATTAGGAGAACCCCTTTGGAACTGATTTTGCTGCCTTCTCCTCGGTATTAGTAAGGAGGTAATATAGCGCAATGTTTTAGGGCTCTGAGCTGCAAATCTGGAGACCTGGATTTGAATCCCACAGCCCCCGCCCTCCCACTTGCATACTGTGTGATCCTGAGCAAATCACTTAACTTCCTTGTGCTCCCAGGTTACACCTGGAAACAAGCTTTAGCTTAGTGTGTCTTTCCTGGTTAAACAATTTCCCCTTTCTTTTAGTAACTGTTGTCTATGCATTTCTTTTCATCCACCTTTTTTTAGCTTGCATCATACATTCATTGGCATATCCTCTATCATAAAATATCCGCACTAACACTCATAACTGACCTATCTTCATGTGTGTCCACCAAGTCACAATTACATTTAAGAACTAGCCTAGGATAGGATTATATTTATTCTGCTTTTTAAAACATGGGCAGGGACTCATGGAGGGAGGATGGATAAATGAGGCAAGGCAGCAAGGGGAGTCTGATCTAGTCTCTGTTCTGTTTGGCATGTAATTTCTTGAGATTACAGGCCACACAGGATAGAGACCGAACCCCCAGTCCCCTCGCGGCCTTACCCCATTATTAATCTGCCCTCCCTGAACCGAGTCCCTGCCCATGTTTTTAAAAGCATGATAAACCTATCCTAGGCTAGCTAGTTCTTCTGATATATTTGGAAGGTGGTGGTGTGGGGGGGGGGAAGGGGCAGAGAGTCTTACATCAGACCAATACTGCAGGCCGGAGAAAGTTTTGTTGTGAATTTGTATTTAAATAAAATTACTTTAGTCTTCTTGAAGAACTAGTTTAGAAAGTTCACCGGGGGGGCGCTGTGGAGCCTGAGCAGTGTACAGCAGCTTTTTCTGCGCTCTCGACGAACTGTCCCTTCTTTAGCCCAAATACACTTTGGAGGCTTAATTGCAGATTTTTATTCAAACTACTGAACAGAGCGACCCTGACTTCACCAGAATGGGTAATCCTAAAAAAGAGAGACAGTATGGCAGTGGTATAAAAAGTAAAGGAAACACCGGGGCCTTACATTCTGAGGACACCATGCAGCCTGCAGAAGCGTCGGGCTCAGGAGAAACTATCGACACTCTGGGTCATAAACTGCAAATGCTAATCCAATCTGTGACAACTTTAAACACTAAAGAAAATTTTAATGGAACAGTCGTGCTGTTGGATGCCCGCTGACGTTCTAAAGGGAGATGTGAGCCAGATTAAAAAACAAGCTGATGCCTCCGTGGGGGCTACAGCATTAATGGTGAAAGAAAATCAGCATCTCCGTGCAAGGCTCGAGACACTCGAGAATCAATCCAGGGCGGCAAATGTTCGAATTGTCGGCTTACCTGAAGGATCAGAGGGTGATAACCCCTAATGTATCTCAGGGAATGGCTTACTGAAAAATTAATACCTGAAGGGACTGAAGAAACATGGGGCATCCAGAAAGCTTACAGGATTACCCCGCGTGGTCGGGCAACGAACTCTAAAGAACACCGTACGTTTATGCAGATCACAACAGGTGTGGGGGAAAGAGATAAAATCTTGAAGTACGCGAGGAGACAGACCCCTCTATTTCAGGATAACCAGCAGATTCACTCCCCCCCCATAGATAAGCTATGCCACACGACAGCGCAGAAAGCGCTTTGATGGAGTTCGTCAGCAGTTGCGTGCACTGGAGAGCCCTCATACCATGATCATTCCTGCCAGACTCCGTCTTGTTTCCCACAGCAAAGTGTATATTTTCTCAGACCCGGTGGAAGCAGGCAAATGGGTCGACCGCAAGGTTGTGGGAGTCGCGTTCACAAACAACTGATTTGGGAGATGAAGAGGAGCTTCTGAGCCCTACATGACTTTCTCTAAGAGACGATTAGGTCTTAATATTAACACCAAGTATGAAGTATTTTAGTGAAATGATATTTTACCTTTTTTTGTCTCTGCTCCCTGATGGCTAGTTGTCCTGTTTTGTTGCCAGGGAAAAAGGCTTTACTCAGTATGCATAATGTCTAAGGTAGGTGAATATCCTGCCTGTTGTCTCTCCAGTGATTGCACCGTTCACTTATTATATTCTATTCTAAGAATTCATGAAGTGTTCCATTATGGGGCTGCACTTTTTTGACTTGGGGCTATGAGGGGGAATACAAAATCACACATGCCCACACAATGCAAAGCATCATGGGCTGCATATGCAAATCACCACAGAATGTTATGCTTCCCAGAACAAAGTGTATATTAGCACCCTTTGCAAACTGTGTGAGAGGCCTTTCGGCACCATGCAATTCTGCTTAAAGTTGAACCAGCATAACATTCTGTGGTGATTTGCATATGCAGCCCATGATGCTTTGCACTATGTGGGCATGTGTGATTTTGTATTTTCTTGAAACTTGGCTTCCCAGCCAAATGCCCTTTGGGGTAACCCCTGCCTCTGTGTTTGCACACAGAGGTTCTTTGTCTTTTATGAGGGGGAAGTTTTATTGTTTATTTCCTACAGAGCTTGTT
The DNA here is from genome assembly GCA_016271365.2 of Neoceratodus forsteri. Lineage (NCBI taxonomy): Eukaryota > Metazoa > Chordata > Ceratodontiformes > Ceratodontidae > Neoceratodus > Neoceratodus forsteri. Next base: position 394,932,966 of record JADMNL010000024.1, read on the forward strand.
AGATCTTCCTGCTGCAAATATTTAGTTGGGAGTTTCACATTAAGCATTAGACATGGCACCATTGTATCCCTTTTTTAAGGGATTATGGGGTTTCGGAATGGAATTGCTGGACAATCCTTTATCATCAGGCTTTTCTGCCATGTGGCTCTTGGACTTCTTATACAACACCAATCAGGGCTCAATCTTAGTATAAAATGATGTTTCCCCTGAATGTTGTACCACTATATGGCACATGCATGTTAACCCTGTATCTCAGAGAATAGTTGTCTCAGTGGTGTAACCTTGTGTTGGTCTGTGTACTGTATGTATTATGATGATCTGTCATGTATAAATGATATCAGCTAAAAATAAGGTATTAAAAAAAAAGAAAGCTCACCAGGGAGCCCCGGACCAGGCCTCGCCCCTCGCTGCTGACAGTCTGGTCTCCAGTGTCCTCCAAGTCCGAGTCCCAACCTCACTCCTCTTGAGTCTGTCTGATCGTGGACCATCTCCTGAACCTTCCTAACACTCTCTCTCTCTCTCTCACAGTGCCAGGTCAGTCTCGCTAATGAGTCACTCGCAGTTGGCGCAGACAGAGTCTGAATGGATGCAGACCAACCATGGCATCAGCAACCGTACTACCGGCTCCTCAACCTCTAGTACTACCATCTGTGTGAGCCAAGCAAAACAAATGGTAGATGGTGGTGTTGGCATCTTGGCGCCATTGCTGGTGCTGGGCGCCATGCTTGTGTACTTGAACCCGGGCTGCCGCATGACTGTCCTTCCAACCACTGTTCCACCAATGAAAATGCAGATTAATAATAATGTCCCAGGCTCCCAAACAGATGAATGTGGTGCTGCTGAGAGTATGACCATCCAGCCCCACCCTGTGTGCTCCAGCCTCCAGAATGGGAAAAAATTATGTTTAATTGCCCAGCAGTGCCCAATAGAAAAAAAATACACACAACCCCAGCTGGGCAGCTGGAGGGGGCTTAGCCCCCACTTTAACTTCCCGGGGGGGACGTCAGCCCCTCAGCCCCCCCATAGTTGTCACCTATGGACAGATGTCTGCAGCAGAAACTTTTTTTTTTTTTTTTGAAATTTCTATTTTTTTACTCCCTCCAGCCTCCTCGGAGCCGTTCCATCCAGTGCACCCATGAAGCCCTGCCCTGCCAGCACCTCCTACTCTCACCACGGACCCATCATCGCGCCTCGGATTACCCAGGATCGGGTCAGGAGGACCCCGAATCTGAGGGACTTGTCCAGGTCCTGGGTTGTGGACGGGCGCTGGCACAGTAGGGCCGTGGCTCGGTGCCCCTGTCATCAAGGCTCCGAAGGGGATCCATTTTTCCACTTTTCTCCCCGCTGTGTGCCTATGCGTCTCGGCATCCACTGGCGTCAGCACCGTCCCCCCCCCACTCCTCGCTCGAAGGAGCCGCCTCTTGAGGCTGATAGGCTGCCGGCCTACGCCAGCAACCAATCAAGCCTCTTGAGACTCGGCTTGCTGTCGCTCTCCCAGTCTCCACGGGAGTGCCGGCTACTTGAGTCAAGGCCCCTTCCCCGGAGAAGGCAAGCTGTCTCTCGGACACTCCAGCCTGTCTCCCCCCGGCCGACCCTCAACGATCCGAGCTCACTCCCGAACCCGGGTCGCAGGCGTGGCGCGAGGTGTGGCATCCAGCGCCTCAACCCTCAGCGCCACCGGGCAGGCTAGAAACATTTTTAAAACAAGCAACAGGGGTGACCATGCCTCTTGTGGAAAGACCATGAACCACCCCAGGATGTTCCTTATCGTTCTTCCTCTAACAGAAAGTAATACAGTTAGCTAGCCACTTGGACAAGCACTGTTTGGAAACTGAGGTGCCCTCTTTCCCGGGGTGAATGAAACAAAAAGCTCAAGGAGTTTCTGCAGTCTTTTGTGCAGTGTATATAGTACCTGAGTACCCTATGTACATCTAGAGTATGCAGCAATGCTTCCCCTGGATCGGCACACAGGATAATAAACTGGCAGGTGGATGGTTTGATTTAAAGTGAACTTAGACACCACATTTGGTAAATACTTAGGATTGGTATGCAAAGACACCCTGTCTTTGTGGAAAATCAAATAAGGAGGCTCATACATTATAGCCTGTAGTTCTGAAATCTGTTGAGCAGAAGTGATTGCAACTAAAAACAATGCTTTCTAAGAACGAAAGTGTAAGCCACAACTCATGTGTGGCTCAAAAGGAACCAAAGTAAGCTTTTCCAAAACAAAATTCAGGTTCCAAGCTGGGACTGGATTACAGAGGGGAGGCTTCAGATGTAGAATGCCTCTCAAAAAACATATGGGCCATCTCCAACTGGGCAACTGTACGACCCTCTATAGGCAAATGAAAAGTTGATACGGCAGTCAAGTGCATCATGATAGAGGAATACTGCAGGCCTGAATCTGATAAGGACAGCAGATACTCTAGCACCTGATTAGCTGAACAGGTGGTCAGAACCAGGTGGAAGTAGCCCATAAAGTAAACTGCTTCCATTTCGTAGAATAAGTGGATCTAGTGGAAGACTTTCTAGCAGCCACTAGGACATCAGCCACTTTTTGGGAAATCCCAAAATGAGCAATGGCTATGTCTTTAGGAGCCATGCATGCAGATGGAGATATCTGAGGTGTGGATGAACCAGGATTCGCTGTTCCTGTGACAGTAGACCCTTGCACAGGGGCAGAGACACTGGGGGGAGGGGTTCAACCGCTAGCTGCTGCAATAAGGGGAACCAGATATGTTGAGGCCATTCGGCAGAAATGAGCATGAGTTGCCCCCTCCATTTGCAGCTTGAGTAGCACTCTGAATTTGCAGGAAGGGAAAGAAAGCATACAGGAACCTCCCTTTCCAGTTAAGGGACAACTTGTCTCGCCAGAAAACTCCAGGCGCTGGAGTTAGTAAGCAGAAAAGTGGCAATTTTGCATTGTGTAAGGATGCAAAAAGGTCCAACTCTGGACGACCCCATCAGTCGAATAGGTCTACGACTACTGAGGTCAGCAGTTCCCACTCGTGCATCCAGGACGGGGACTTGCTTAGCCCATCTGCAAAGAATTTTGGATGCCTGGAACATGTACTGCAGACAGTTCTAGACCGTGTTCCAGAGCCCAATACCAGACCCTCACTGCTTCCCTGCATAGGGGATAGGAATGAGTCCCCCCCCCTTACTTGTAATGCATCACACTGACATTGTCCATCTGTACCAGCAGAGGGCCTGGGGACAAGAGGTTCTGGAAGGCCTGGAGCCCATACAGGACAGCTCAAATTTCTAGAACATTTATATGCAAGGTGCTCTCCACTAGGGACCATGTACTCTACATCTGATGGGAGTCGAAGTGGGCACCCCAACCCATCACTAAGGCATCTGTTGTGAGAATCTGGAGAGAATCAGGAAGGAAACACCCTTAAATAGGTTGCTGGGTTCCATCCACCGCTTGAGTACTTTGCACACAGGGGACATGACTAGAACCCTTTGTTCTAGGTTGTCTATGAGCTGATCCCACTGGACTCTCAGGGTCCACTGGGGAATTTGCATGTACAACCTGGCCACAGGTACTGTCACTATGGTCACTGCCATGAAACCCAGTAGGTGTAGGAACATCCTGGCTGAAACATACCTGCTGTCGTACACTAACTGTGCTTGGGCAACCAGGTGGTAGACCCTGTCCAGAAGCAGGAAGGCTAAGCCCTGGGCCTTGTCCAAGGCTGATTTTATATACTGCAGGTGTTGGCAACGTGTCAACACTGATTTTTTTTATGTTGACAGTCACCCACAGAGCATCGAACATCTGTCTGGTTCGAGCGAAAGTCTGCAGGGGCTTTCAATAGCCAGTCGTCCAGGTAAGAGAAAACATAAAGGCCTTCTATGTGAAGGGCTGCTGCCACTACTGCCAAACATTTGGTAAAGACCCATGGCATAGAAGGCAAGCCAAAGGGCAACACTCTAAACTGGTAATGTCCCCCTTGAAACAGGAACCTCAAGTATTTTCTGTGAGACTTCTGGATTTTGATATGGAGGTAAGCATCCTTCATATCGAAGGAACAGATCCGGTCCCCTGCATGCACCAGTGGGAGTATGCCTTGCAAGGTGACCATTCTGAACTCCTTGTACTCTGCGAAGAGGTTCAGCTCCCTGAGATCCAAAGATAGATTACCGGTCTCCTGTCCACTTTGGAACCAAGAAGTACAGAGACTACAAACCCATGTGTCTTTGTTCTAAGGGCACAGGTTCTATGGCCCTCTTTTGTAGCAAAGTCTGCATTTCCTCCAGAGGCAGAAGTAGGTGTTCTGGAGAATAATGGGTCACAAGTGGGGGATGATCGGGAGGTATGTCTAGAAGTTCCAGAGCATGGCCCTGTTCTATGATTTTCAGAACCCATGCATCTGTTGTCATTTCCTTCCTTTGGTTTAAGTGGCGAGAGAGGCAACCCCCTACAACCACCCCTGTAGGTAAAGGTGGTTGGGGGTGTATAAGGAGTTGGTGAAACCAGTAGAGGCGGCTCTCCCTAAGCCACCACCTCTAGAGGCTTTTGAATGGGCAACTGGGGTGGTACTGGGGGCAGGCAAGGCTCCTGCTCCCTTGACCATGCCCTGCTGTCTGGGTGCTGACACCAGGTGGACAAAAAGGACCTCTACTCCTACCCCTACCCCTACTCCTAGACTGGGTATGGTAGAGGGAATGCACAGACATCAGGGTTCTTCCCAAGGCCTGAAGAGTTGATAGAATATCTTGGACCTCAGCACCAAACAACTTATGTCCTCAAAATGAACATTGAGAGTAGACTGTTGCATATCATTCGCAAACCCTGCCACCCTAAGTCAAGAATATTTTATTTTTATTTATTTATAATAACTGGTCAGCAATTTTTTCAATGGGCTGAGCCAGTTATAATTTGCCGTTATAACCCACGAGCATGTGCCGAGTCAGTCAACAATAACCATTCCATGATTGGTTGTTAATGTCCTACTGTGTGGGCTTCCACTCGTTATCCGTATAGCAAGGAGCCGCCAGACCGAAAGTCCTCATCGTGTTTTTTAAAATAAAATAAAGTGACAGCTATGTCAACTACATTGCAAAAAAATCTGGTTGATCCTGCCAATCGAAAGCCGTAGAGGACAACTGCCACGAACAACGGCTCTGACCTCGCTCCTTGAGGTAAGAAGATCACGATTGCAACACAGAAATCTGCCCAAAGTAAATAAATAAATAAATAAATAAAACAGCAACTCTAAAAAAGAAAACTACAAGAAGAAAAAAAAAAAAGAGGAATGGGAAGACAGACAGGTTGTGTGTGTGAGAGAGACAGTCAGAGAGTGTGAGTGTGTGTGTGTGTGTGTGTGTGTGTGTGGGAGACATTCAGACATAGGGCTGGAAAAAATTGCTGCCCAGCAATTATAAATAATAAAAGATGGGGAAGTGTGCTTACATTCGAAATGAATGGTTGCCCTCAGTGTGAGATGCTTTAATAAACCCCTCGGCGTTTATGTAGCATCCCACAACTTGGGAAACCATTAATTTCTCATTAAGCACACTTCCGCGTACATTAATGTATATATTATTTGTTAACTAGGTAAGGCCCACTAGGCACAAGTGCCTGTTTTCAGGGGCGACCCGGGAGCTTCGGGCTGGTTAAGTTACTTGCTCAGAGTTGCACACTATGCAAGTGGAGGTTGTGGGAATCAAACCCAGGTCAGCTGGATGTACCAAGCTCATTCAAAGCTTATTGCTCTAACCTCTATGCTATACTGCCAGCTGAATATCTCCTTAGACAGATGCCAGAGGCCGCAGCATTGGCAAAAGCATCTGAAACATCATAGGCTGTGCAAAGCAAATGCTTGTCCACATCAGCCCCCAGAGATAAGGGCTTTGAGAAGCTTCTGTTTTGGGGTATCCTCTGGTAAGGCTTATACAGCTGCCTTGGCCTTCCCCAGAGGGTGTTCTGGTACTTCATCATGTGGGCCTGGTAATTAGCAATGCACAGGCCCAATGATGCTGAGGAAAAGGTCCTTTTGTGTAAAACATCCAGCCTCCTGTACACCTTATCTGGAGGGAAGTAACTCAGGTGCTTAGGTGCCCTAGACCTATCATGGGAAGCATTAATGACTACTTAATCTGTCTCAGGCTGGGTGGCATAAAATGGCTTCTCAGAGGGGGCCATGTACAATGTATCTGCTTTCCTGGGTACAGCTGAGATATTACTGGGCCTATACCAGGCAGCAAAGGTGGCATCCTCTAAGGCTAGGAGCAGAGGTGGTGCCACTATTGCAGGAGATTCTGGCAACTCCAGGAACTCTATTAGGTTTTTCTTAGTGGTGTTTTGTTTCTCCAGATCAAAGCTCATGGCAGCTTGCAACTGCTGCATCATGGTAAGGGAAGTGGGATCCTCTGGAGGGGACCTCGGTGTGTTAATCACCAAGTCCTCACTACAAGTGGACAATGTGGAGCTGATGCCCCTGTCATACAGGCTTTCAGCATAGCCCTCAGCACCCCCCCCTTACTGATCCTGTATTATTAAGTCAGGATTATAGGCCAGCCTGGTGGTGCTGAGGGTTGAGGCGCTGGACACAACACATCTCGCCACACCGGTGACCGAGGTTCGGGAATAAGCCGTGGCTGCCAGGGGTTGGCATGGGATGGAAGGGTTCGAGTGTCCAGAGGACAGCTCTCCCTTCCCTGGGGAGGGTTCTGGGGATACGCCACTCTGTAGCGGCACCTGGTGGCAGTCAGGTGCAGCACAAACAGTTGGTGCACGTTCAGTAGGGGAGAAGCTCGGCAGGCGGCAGCACAAAGTGCCCAGCCCTCATTGCATGTCCGAGCTCCTTGGGGGACCAAAACAAGCCTGAAATACCCCCTTCCCACTGGTAGGTGAAGTGGAAGGCGGGTCTAGCGGTGCCAAGGCATCATGTCCAATGTTGGGCTGGGGTGTCCTCCTGGTTTCTCCACGCCCGTGTCAGCCAGACACTCACAGACAGAGCGCAGAGTAGGAGTTGGCAGTCCTTGCCCCCAGGGGATGTAGATCGGGGGGGGGTACAGGGACAGACTGTGGGGAGAGCCAGCCCCCAGGAGGATTGTCCGAGGCTTCAGGTGGACAGGATCAGCCAAGGTAAGCCCCATGACCCAGCTGCAAAGAGTCCAGTGAAGAAGGGCGAATAAATAAAGTCTACCAAAAAAAAAAAAGTCAGTATTATATTCACACTCATTGTTGAGCAGGAGAAGGGAGTGAGCTGGTGACATTGGTGGCACTCTAGGAGGCAGCTGTGGCAAGGGTATACCTTGCAGCGTCAAGAGGGGATTAGCAGTAGGCCCCATCGATGGACCCCCTAGAAGCGGGAGGTTAGGTAGCATGCATCTAATCATATCCAAGAAGGAGGACAGTATCGCCTGAGCGTTGGTACCTGTATACTCGACGGGCGCAACTGGAGGAGTCGACGGGGGAGGCAGAGTTCCCATTGACAGCAATGTACCAGCCACACTAGGCCCAGTAGTGTCCATGCCAAGCCTCGACCCTGATGTCATGTCGATGGTCAGGGGGACGAGCGGCATCACTGCCGGAGTGGACAAAGGCGCTGAGGAGGTCTGTACCCGATGTGCAGAAGGGCAACCTGAAACACACCGAGGAGGCGTTCTCTTTATCCTTCTCCCAGTGCTTCTTTTTGTGACTCCCTGACGCCTTGTCCCAGGATTTAGAGAACCTGGACTCAATAGACTGGGCCGGCAACACGGTGGTGCTCTTATGCTTGCGCTCCTTCTCCATTCTAGCCACCTTCTGTTCAAGGAGGTGTTTTTCTAAAGCCCCTTTATGGCATCGCCTGGTCACAAAATAAAAACTCTGGCAAATTCTGCAGGCTTTCACGTTGTGGTGCGGGCCTAGGCAGCCAGCAGACCTAAACATCATGGGAGTCACCGGTGTAGATCTTTTCTCCACGCTCACAATACCAGAACAACTTCAATGGTTCCTTCAACTGCATATTGGTCATCGAAAATCACGATAAAAGTGATTACTTTTCTAATAAAAGAAATAAAATGGCGGCTATTGCATTGACCTTTCCTTCAGCAGTCCGACGAGTATGGTCGACAAAGGGAAAAGAACTGGGGAGAGGAGGGGCTGCGCACCTTTATATGACAGCTGACGTCTGACCTTATCGTAGGTGGCTCCAGGCTGACTGCTTGCAAAGTTTTCATGTGGTCCTAGCGCCTGGTTCCCCAGGTGTGGCCTGATGAAAGAGATATCCTCGAAGAAAATCAGCCCATATCTGGCAATACACAGGAAACAATATTCTCTTTGATTTTTTTTATTCCATAATTTTCTCATGTGGATTGCGGGTGGTTGGATGTCAGCCAAGTTCCCACTCCAACTGACCACTGGAGAGTTAGAGTCCCTTGCAGATTGCCCCCCTTCCCCAAGCAGACCAGGAGGGGTGGCCGTCCCACCCCCCACTACACACATATCCAGATGCCAGCAGCTGGGTGACAATGCCGGCTTGAGGAGAACAGGCATGGCTTTATGAAGCCTCTCTCAACCCCCTGTCCTGTTTTCAAGTCTCTTCCTGTAGCTGGGGCACCCACAGAGGCGTGTGCATGTGGAGGCATACATGCAATGCGGACGTCCTGTAGCTTCCTCCTACTGTGCCGCTCCTGTCTCACCTTACCACCAGGCCTCCAGCTGGTGGCAGTCTTGCGGTGAAGCCATCAACCCTCCTTCCTTGGGAGATGAGAGCAGTACAATGGACACTTGATCCTTGTGACAGGGTGGAATAAGGCCCTGACCCATTTGTTATGCAGCAAAAGTTAAACTTAAGGATCTGTTCTATCCTCTCCTTTTCTGTCTCGTTTGTCTGGCTGCGCAACCAAATGTTCTCATAAGACCTGGGAACTGATCACTCTTATGGTCTTGTGATTCTCTGCCTCTTGTGATCACTCTACCTTCGCTTGCTGTTTCTGTCTTTTCTTCCCCCTTGCATATGTGCGGTTATAAAATATATGTGAATCTTTATGTGAAACTGGGATCCCTTAGTTTGAAAATGTATATAGTTAGACTGTTGAAATGACTGCAAAAAACTATTTGGGATTCAGGAGGTTAACCTGAGATGCAGTTTGAGCTCCTCTCAGGCTTGTTTGCAAACTCTTTTGCAGAACTATCAACAGGAGGCCAGCTTGGGAAACTGTTCTATTTGCAAGCCTGCTCTGCAAAGAAACTGACAAGAACTCTGATACATTTTATGAGAAACAGGATGTCTCCTTAACGAGCTCAGGATGAAGAAGTTACATGCCAGCCAAAGACTTGTTATAAAAAGAGCAGCAATCTTTTGCTGGGAGAAGACTGAAACTTGGAATTAGAGATACCCTCAGACTGGTGGCGGAGCCAGGTTTGGGAGTGTTTGGGAGCCAGGGGGGCCATTAAGTCAATCATGGGCTCCACAATGGGCACTAAACAGTGAATAAAGATGGTTGTAGGGCATCACTACTCACAATGGGGCAGCCAGGAGGGGCGACCGCCCCCCCAGCCCTCCCCTAGCTCCACCACTGCCTCAGACGAAGGACTTAGTTTGCACTGCCTTTGTAAAATAGTTACACTGAATATTTTTATTTTACTGTTATTGATAATAAAACTCTACTTATGAATTTTATAACTGCTCGTGGTTTTCCTATGCTGCCTGACTTGTACCTCGATGGCAATCATGCTCCGCCCCACAGCACATCCCAGAAACCAGAGACTGCTCCCAATCTAGGGTCGCTGGCATGGTGGGCAATAGCACTACTGCCACACCACTAGGCTGGCCTGAAATAATTTGGGAAGACAGTATAGTGCAGCGGTTTAAGGCTTTGAGCTGCAAATCTGGAGACGTGGGTTTGAATCCTACAGTCCCCACTTGCATACTGTGTGACCCTGAGCAAGTCACTTAACTTCCCTGTGCTCTGAGGTTGCACCTGTAAACAAGCTTTCAGCTTAGTGTGTGTCTCACCTGGTTAAACAATTGGAAAAAAAAAATTAAAAAATAATACTCAAGACTTTTTCGGATCAAAGGGGACAGGAAGTTATTTCTGATGTGCAGTTGCTTTCACTGATCCTATATTCAGAAATTTCCTGAATGGTGTTGCTTGTTTTGTATGGGGAGCATGCCGTCCAGTTCCTTGCATGGAAGCAGGAATTAGGATTCTGAACTCAAAGTATCAACTTGTTTCCTTGGCAACAACCAAGAAAGATGCAATAATACAGCAACAAGCTTGATTAATCACTACCAGCTTGAGTCCGGAAGACCAATTCAATGATGCACACAGTTCACTTACTCCTTAAAAAAAAACTCCCGTCCACCAAGACACATAAGCCTTGCCATCCATGAGGGAAAAGTGTAGCTCTCTACCCCACCCCCACCCCCAGCTGCTGGAGGTCTGACTCCGACAAGGAAGGAGACTACCAAGGCACATAAACACTTAACTCGGAGGAAGGAGGTAGGGACAGAGAAGGGGAGATGAACAGCACTATTCAACAAATCAGTAGTGACAGGGGTGGTTCCAGGGAATTGAGGAGGGTGCATGTAGTCCCTCTCCACAAAAGTGGGAACAGGGAGGAGACCGGCAATTAGAGGTCAGTCAGCCTGACCTCAGTGGTAGGGAAATTAATGGAGTCATTGCTAAAGCAAAGCAAAGCAAATCTTATAAAATCAAGGCGCTGTACACAGTATAAACTAAATATTAAAGACAGACAGCATTATAAATTATTTAAAATCAATCAGGGAAAGCCAAAAAAAAAAAGTTTTTAACATAGATTTAAAACTACTGAAAAGGATTTTGTTATTTCTTGAATCCAGCACAGCACAAGATCCTAGGCAGCACGGATTACCAGTGAGAAGGTCTTGTCAAACAATTCTGATAGTTTTTTTGACTGGGTGACCAGGGAGGTAGATCGGGGAAGAGTGGTGGATGTGGCCTACCTAGATTCCAGCAAGGCCTTTGACACCATCCCACATAGTAAGTTGCCCCAAGGTGGTAAACTGCGCCAGAAACTGCTTGAGTGACAGGACACAGAGGGTGTTGGTAAATGGGGTTCAATCTGAGGACATGGGGTGACCAGTGGGGTGCCACAGGGATCCATGCTTAGGCCAGTCCTCTTTAATGTCTTCATAAGTGACATTGCAGAGGGGTTGGAGGGGAAGGTATGATCTGCAACAGGTTCAACACTCCAGGAGGGGTGGAAAAAATGAAAAATAACCTAAACATGCTTGAGGAGTGGTCGAGAGTGTGGCAGCTAAGATTAAATACAAAAAAGTGCAAGATCATGCATTTGGGGCACAGAAATCCAAGGGAAGAGTACAAGATGGGGGAGAGGTACTGACAGCTACCAATCAAGAAAGGGACGGCTGGGGTAATCATATCTGATGACCTAAAGGTAACCAAACAATGTGAGAAGGCTGTTGGGGGGAGCCAGTGGGATGCTAGGGAGAGGTATCACCAGCAGAAAAAAAGGAGGTGGTCATGCCACTGTACAGATCACTAGTGAGACCTCTTCTGGAGTACTGTGTCCAGTTCTGGAGAGGCCACATCTCCAGAAGGACACAGACAAAATAGAGGCAGTCCAGAGAAGGGCAACAAAAATGGTGCAAGGACTGCACAAAAGTCTTAAGAGGAAAGACTAGAGGACCTCAATATGTATTCCCTGGAGGAGATGAGAGAGGGGGGATATGACAGAGACATTCAAGTACCTTAGGGGTAGAAACAAAGTACAGGACGGTAGCATCTTTCAGAAAAGAAGGTGTACAAGAACAAGGGGGCATGATATGAGGCTAGAGGGTGGATAGGCTCAGGGGCAATGTGAGGAAGTACTTTTTCACAGAGACAGAGTAGTGGATGCTTGGAACAGCCTCCCTGCAGCGGTGGTGGGGGGAAAAATAGTAGGGGAATTAAAGAATGCATGGAATAGACATAAGAGTACTCTTGCAATAGGGAAGAGATGGTAAGCCGCAGATTAACTAGGGTCTGCGGTATTGCAGTATGTAGGGAAAAGGGGTAGACTAGGTGAGCCACACAGTTCTTATCTGATGTCACCTTTTATGTTTCTATGTTTTTATCACAGAGGGGTTGGAAGAAAAGGTATGCTTGTTCGTTGATGACAAAAAAATCTGCAACAGAGTGGACACACTGGGAGGGGGATGAAGAAAATGAAAAAAGATCTAAAAAAAAAACTGGAAGATTGGTCAAGGGTTTGGCAACTGGGCTTCAACACCAAAAAAAATTAAAATTATGCACATGGGGCACAGAAACTCAAGGGCAACGTATCATTTAGAGGGGTGTTAACAACAACAAAACAGGAAAGAGATCTGGGGATCCAGCAAAGCAGTGTGATAAGACAGTAGGAATGGCTAGTAGGATTCTGGAATGCACAGGGAGAGGTATCACCAGCAGAAAAAAGGGAGGTAGTGTTACCCCAATATAGATCAATGATGAGGCCGCACCTGAAGTACTGTGTCCAGTTCTGGAGGCCTCATCTCAGGAAGGACATAGACCAGGTGGACGCCGGTAAAGAGTAGGGCAATCAAAATAGTGCATGATCTGCATCAGAAGCCCTATGAGGAAAGACTCAGTGAATTAAATATGTACTCACTGGAGGAAAGGAGAGACATGATAGAAACATTGAAATAACTCAAGGGTATCAGTAAGGTACAGCAGAGTGGCATATAGTAGAGAAAGAGATGCTCAAGGATGATGAGGCATGATATGAAGCTGGAAGAGGGAAGACATAGAGGGGATGTGAGGAAATATTTCTTCACAGAAAGGGTGGTGGACACCTGGAACAGCCTCCCAGCAGAAGTAATAGGTTTCAGACATGCATGCGATAGACACAGGGGTACCTTGGTGGCAGGGCTGGGGGGAGAGGGGAGGAGGGTAAGGCTAGAGATCAATTAGGGTCTACAGTCACACATTAAGTAAGGACTTTAGAGCAGACTAGGTGGGACAAAAGGTCCTTTTCTGCCCACAGGTGCTATGTTTCTATGTTTCACTTCACACTAATGGATGAAACACACATTACAGTCAGAAGTAACATTTCCAAAAACCAGCATAATAAAAGCAGTCTGAAAGAACAGTAGGCTATAGGATGCAAAAACAATAAAAGATGACAGATAATTTTCAATATGTCTGGTTTCTGTAACTCTCTTCTAGGCAACATGTATTCTAAAGCATAAAAGCCCACACAAAGCATCATGGGTATGCAAATCCTTCTGGGAGTGTGTTTGTATGTGTGGGGGGTTAAACTGTACAGGAAATTTCAACTGGCATTATATTCTGCAGGAGGTGTCACTACTCAGACCTCACTACAGTTGACTTACACACACTAAACAGAACAATATTCTTCAAAATCAGCATGAAAGAGGACACATTACTCCAAGAGGTGCCTACAAGTTATGCATGCCATCTAATAAAAATTCTTAAACTGGACTGTAATGATGATTATTACGGATCTTTTTCAAGAACATTGTGCTCTGCTTCATATCCCAGTTGTCATTGCAAGCTATACTGTTCCATATGGAAATCAAAACTGTCAGAAAGCTTTTGCAATAATGTTTTTTTTTAAACAGAAAATAGAAAAGTGTAATTTTGATACCCTGAAAGGTTCATCACCAGTTACAAATCCCAATTGCCTTGGGGAACCAGTGAAGACCTAAAGCTTTGTTATTGTCCACATTTATGGGAGGGAGGTTAGCTTAGCTTCAGTAGTTACAGAGTTAGGCTGCTTAAGCCACAGTTTCAATTCACTTATGTGCGAACCAAGCTCAAATACAATAGCCAAGTTTAACACGAATAGAATCAACTCCAATACAGCTACTGAACTCAAGCGCCACATTAGACAACTTTAATCTGTTGAGAAATGAAGAGACAGTGGGATCAACTACACTCTTTTATGTTCTAAGATGCTAAGTAATATACTGTACTGTATTTGATTCAGTCAGTTTAAATGTTAAAAGTAGGTGTTTTCATTTTTTGTAGACTAACAGAACAGTTACATAAGAACTTAACGTAACAGTAGATCTTCAAGAGAATTTCTTGCAACAGGTCACACCTTAGGAACTATTATCATCAGGCACCAGGACCACATGGAAGCTTTTTCACTAGCAATCTATCTGGGGCCGCCCATGGTGACATCATCACATCAACGTTTCCCTATACAGTATAGCTGTGGGCAGCCCCACGCCCTCCTCAGGTCACTGCCCGAGACCATCCAGCAAAGATGCACTCACAAGACACCGGAGGGAGAGCCAGAGTGACCTGCCAAAAGGAGCATGGGAAACTGAAGGTTGACCATCCTGAAGAAGGGAGAAAAGGAAATTGAATGAAGTGGGAAGGTGGGAGGAACGGCGTGACCTGCTGCAGGAGATTCCATCAAAGATCTACTGTTACGGTAAGTTCTTACGTAACTGTTCTACCTTATTCTAGGATATCTCTTGCAGCAGGTCACACCTGAGGAATGAGTCCCAAGCAGTATTGCAGAAGAGACCAGATTGGGCGGTTGGAATACAGGGACATAAAAAAGGAGGCCCTGTTAAACAGCTAGGCTGAAATTTGCCCGCCTTCTAGAGGCGATGTCCAGATTGCAGTTCCTAGTGAAAGTGTGGACAGTATTCCAGGTGGCAGCAGCACAGATCTCAGCTGTGGAAACCCCCCTGAAACAAGAAATGGAAGTGGCCATGCCTCTGGTAAAGTGGCCCTAGACACCTCCAGGAAGTTCCTTACCGTACCTCCTGTAACAGAAAACAATACAGTGGCCAACCATTTGGGCAGACACGGTTTAGAAACCCGTACACCCTCTTTCTAGGGGTGAATGAAAGAAACATCTGCAAGGACTTCCTGCAGTCCATCATGCGGTGAATATAATATCTAATAATTCTATGTACATCCAAAGTATGGAACAATGCTTCCCCTGGATTGGTATGCTCCAGATAAGACAGGCAGGTAGATGGCTTGATTCAGAGTAAACTTGGACACCACCTTCAGCAAGAACTTAGGATTAGTACGCAAAGACACCCGGTCTTTGTGAAAAATCAAATAAGGTTGCTCACACATGAGTGCCAACAGCTCGGAAATCCTCTGAGCAGAAGTAATAGCAACTAAAAACACCACCTTCCATGACAGAAAGCACAGCTTGCAAGTTGCAGCAAGCTCAAAAGGAGCCAAAGTAAGTTTTTCTAAAACAAAGTTTAAGTCCCATGCCAGGACAGGGTTACGGGTGGGAGGCTTCAAGTGCAGGATGCCTCTCAGAAATGTATGGGCCATGTCTAACTGGGCCACCGTATGACCCTCAACGGGCACATGGAAGGCTGATATACGAACATACGAACTGCCAGCAGAAGCAGGCCATATGGTCTATCAAGTCTGCTCGATTGTGCAGCTAGCCCCTCAGCATGCAGCTGCCCCGCTCTTCCCTCCCCTTCTCACTGACCTTCCCCTCTCACTCTGTCAAATCCCCTCTTGAAGCTGCCCACCATCCTACAGGAATCCACCTCCTCAGATAGAGTGTTCCATTTGTCTATAACCCTCTCCGTGAAATAATGTCTCCTGATTTCCCTCCTGAATCTCCCCCCAACCTCATTTGATGCCTTATCGTTTCCTTTCCTCCTCTGATATGGAATATCTCTCCTGTATTAGCCTTGTTTATCCCCTTCAGGTATTTAAAGGCCTCGATCATATCTCCCCTGTTCCTCCTCTCCTCCAGTGAGTACATGTTGAGCATGTTCAGCCTTTCTTCGTATGAATTCCCTTCCATACCCTGGATCATCTCTGTTGCTCTGTGCTGCATTCCCACCAACAGCTTGATGTCCCTCTTTAGAAATGGGTGCCAGAGCCGGCCCAGTGGCACAGAGGGTTGAGGCACTGGCACCTTACCTCGGCCCATGCCGGCGACTCGGGTTCGGGAACGGACTCGGGACATCGAGGGCTGGCACAGGCAGGAGAGGATCGAGTGTCCGTAGGACTGCTCTCCTCTCCTGGGGTGGGTAGTGCTTTGTCGTCACACTGCAGTGGCCTCTGGTGGAGACCAGGAGCACTGCCGACGCATGTAGGCGGGATCAGCTAGAAAAGCGGAAATACTGCTACACGGCAGCCAGATGATGGCTGCCCGGCTCTTTGAGGCCATCCAGGTCCTACCGAGCTCTCCATCTCAGTAGCACCCCCGGGGCTAAGTGTTGCGCTGGTCTGCCTCCCCCCTTGGAAGAGAGGGACCCATTCGGCGAACAGTTACGCCGGGTCACCCTGGGAGCCGACTGCGATTTGAGGCGGAGGCTCAAAGGATGGATGGGCTGGAGGTCAGTCTTGGTAAGCCCAAAGGAGTGGCTGCCGTAGAGCTCGTAGGGGCAAAAAGAAATAACCCAAAAAAAAAAAAAAGAAAAGAAATGGGCGCCAGTACGGCACGCAGTACTCCAGGTGTGGCCTGACCAGTGACCTGTATAAGGGAAGCATCACCTCATTACGTCTAGAGGAGATCCCCCTTGCTATACAGCTTAGCATCCTGTTGGCTTTCACTGCTGCCTTCCTGCACTGAGCTGACTTGTTCATATTCCCCATTATCACCCCCAGGTCTTTTTCCTCTTCTGTGCTCCCCAGCTGTACCCCGCCCAGCTGATAGCTCCTCCTCCTCTGGTTCTTAGCTCTGAAGTGCATTACCTTGCACTTCTTGGCACTGAACCCCACCTGCCATGTTTCTGACTACTCCTGTAGTTTGGTCAGGTCCCCCTGCAGTCTCCTCCACCCCTCAATGTCATCTACCACAGCTCCCATCTTGGTATTGTCTGCAAACAGACTGATCTTACTCTAGGTCCCATGTGAGATGTCTGCTATGAATATCCCAAACAGCACTGGCCCCAGTACCAATCCCTATGGCACCCCACTTATTACCACTCTTGGTAATGAGAGTTTCTCCTCCACCATCACCCTTTGCTGCCTGCCCTTCAGCCAGTTTGTGATCCATCTGACCATCCTTGTACCCACCCCTACATCTTCCAGCTTTCCCCTAGCCTCCCATGCGGCACAGATTTGAAGACCTTGCTGAAGTCCAAGTACAGGACATCCACTGCATGGCCCCTGTCCAGCTCCCTGGTCACCCAATCATAGTACTCAATCAGATTTGTCTGGCAGGACCTGCCTGAGACAAACCTATGTTGCTGCCTGCCCTGGAGACCACTGTCCTCCAAAAAAGTCACCAGTTTCTCTTTAAGGATTTTCTCCATGAGCTTACCCACAATTGATGTAAGGCTCACTGGTCTGTAGTTACCTGGATCATTCTTTGATCCACCTTTGCGAATGGGCACCACATGTGCCAATCTCCAGTCCTGTGGTACGCATCCTGTGCACAGAGAGGTATTGAACAGGTCAGCCAGTGGTCCTGCCAGGCTCCCTGCCAGCTCCTTGAGTACCCTAGGGTGAATGCCGTCGGGTCCCAGTGCCTTTTCCACCCGCAGTGTCCTCAGCTTCTCCAGTACTCTTCCCTCTGTAATTTCTCAGTCACCTCCTCCACCACTCCCATGAGGTATCTGTCCCCCCTCCACAATGAATACCAAGCAGAAGGACTCATTCAGTGCCTCTGCCTGCTCCTCCCCCTTCTCTACCTCCCCCCATCCTTCTTAACTCTCACTATCTAGTCTCTGTTCTTCCTTCTTTCTCCAATGTATCTAAAGAAGTCATTCTCTCCCTCTTTAATTCCCTATGCCAGCCTCAGCTCTCTGGATGCTTTGGCAGCTCTATCTAGTTTTGTAACCTCCATGGACTTCTTTGTATTCTCCTCCCCATCCCCCCCCCGATCTCTTGAATCTTTGGAAAGGTCTCTTATTGGCTCTCACCCCCTCTGCTACCTCCTTGGCCAGTCAACTGGGCTTTTTTGCCCTTCCCTTCTTTCTCTGTACCCTAGTGCATGTTCCAGTAGCCTCTGTCAGCCCTGCAGTAATAATACTCCATTTTTGATTAGCATCCATGGTGGATTGGATCCCCTTCAGATGCCTTATCAGGATTTCACCCATCTTGTTGAAGTCTACCCCCCCGAAGCTAATCACCCTGGTACCTGAACCACCAGTTTGCTTCCCCATTCTGAGTATGAACCACACTGAGTGGTGATCACTCCCAGCTAGAGGGTCCTCCACCTCCAGGTCCCTTACAGCCTCCCCGTTTGTTAGTACAAGGTCCAGAGTTCTTCCCAATCTAGTTGGCTTGTGCACTAATTGTACCAGGAAGCTATCTTGGAATGACCCCAGTATTACCCGCTCCCTAGCACATGTGGCGGTTGGTGTGCTCCAGTCCACTCCAGGTAGATTCAAGTCCCCCATCACCACTGTGTGTCCCTTCCTGCAAACCCTCCTAGTTTAATCTGCCAACGCTCTGTCCAGCCCCTTCCCCTGAGTTGGTGCCCTATACACTACCCCCCATCCTTAGTACCCTGCCCTTTGGATCCTGAAACTGTATCCACAGGGCCTCTGTCCTGCCTTCCTCCCCTTATGCATCTTATTCCCTCCCTTACATAGACTGCCACCCCCAACCTTTCCTGTTTGCCCTGTCCTTCCTAAATAGTCTGTATCCAGGGATCATCATATCCCAGTCCTGGTACTGGGTGGCACAGGTTTCTGTTACGGCTGCAATGTCCACCTGCTCCACTGCCAAGAGAGCCTGTAATTCCGCTGATTTGTTTCCTGGGCTCCTCACATTTAAGGACACTACCCTCCACCCTTCTCCTATCCCCTCACCCCCTCCCCGTTATCCCCCCATTGCCCCTACCCTGATGCCTCCCCTATGGCTGGGGTGGAGCTCATCTGGCTCCCTCTTTGGAAACCCTGCCTACCAGCTTTCCACTTGCCACCCCCCCCTTTCCTAGTTTAAAGCTCCCCTTGTTGCTATGTATCCCTCCATCCCCTGCTTCAATACTCCCATCCCCTCCCCACTCAAGTGCAGCCTGTCCCATGCATACAGGTCGTTACTGTCCCAGGCTGTGCCTCAGCCCCTACCAGCCCGTACCCCTAAGTCTGACACCATTCTTGCAACCAGGTGTTGAACTCCCTTTTCCTTCCCTTCCTTGCAGTACTTGCACAGGTACCAGAATCACCGCCGAGAAGGCCACCGATTCCCCCACCTCCCCACACAGCTTCCCCAGTTCCTCAAATTTCCCCTTTACTACCTCCACTGTCTCCCCTGACAGGTCGTCCATGCTCACGTGCACCACCACATGCGGATTCTTCCGCCCCCTCCCTGTGCACTTGAGAATGGCCTACCCTGCCCGGCCTACCGTCAGCCTGGGAATAGCCTTGACCCACATTAGACTATGTCTTTCCCCCTTACTGCCTCCTCTGATCCCTTTCAGTATGGAATCTCCCAACATTAGTGGCACTAGATATGGTGGACAAGTGCACCTTTAGGGAAGAGTATTTCAGTCCGGCATCAGACAAGGGATACCAAGTACTCTAGAATCTGGTTCACCGGGCAGATGAAGGGGTCCAAGTGATGGGAAGCCACCCACAAAGCAAAGCACTTCCACTTCATGGAATAAGTCGCCCTGGTGGAAGGCTTTCTGGTGGCCACCAGAATGTCAGCCACTTTACGGGAGACCCCAAACCTGGCAATGGCTACACCTTCAGGAGCCAAGCATGCAGGTAAAGAGACCGGAGGTTCAGATGGACAAGGTTTTCCCATTCCTGTGACAGCAAGCCTGGGCACAGGGGGAAGAGAACTGAAGGCTCCACTGCTAACTGTTGCAAAAGTGGAAACCAGATCTGACGCAGCCCAAAGTGGGCCACCAGAATCAGGGTGACTCCCTCCATTTGGAGCTTGAGTAGCACTCTTTGAATTAGGGGGAAGGAAGGAAAGGCATGAAGAAACCTCCCTTTCCAAGAGAGGGACAATGTGTCATGCCAGAAAACTCTAGGACCTGGAATAAGCGAGCAGAAAAGTGGCAGTTTTGCTTTGTGTAGGATGCAAAAAGGTCCAACTCTGGGGGACCCATCTGTCGAACAGGTCTTCTACCATTCTACCACAGAGGTGAGCAGTTCCCATTTATGCATTCTGGACTGCAACCTGCTTAGCTTGTCTTCCAGGACATTTCAGGCACCTGGAACATGGACAGTTGACAGTTCGAGGCCATGGTCCAGTGCCCAGTACCAAACCCTCATCGCCTCCTGACATGGGGGTAAGAGTGAGTGCACCCTTGCTTGTTGATGTAGTGCACCACACTGATATTGTCTGTCTGTAATAGCAGATGGCCCGGAGATAGGTGGCACTGAAAGGCCTGCAGGCTACACAGGCTGCTCTCATCTCAAGCAAATTGATATGGAGCAAGACATTGAGTGGAGTCTATGTCCCCTGGGTCTGGTAAGGATCCAGATGTGTGCCCCAGCCTGTTCCCGAGGTGTCACGGTGAGGATCTAATGAGGGGAAGGAATGAATAAAGGAACCCCCTTAAGCAAGTGGCTGGGTTCCACCCACCACAGGAGAAACGTCTTCACCGGTGATGAGACCAGAACCTTCTGCTCCAAATGATCAATTCACTGATGCCACTACAACCTGAAAATCCATTGAGGGGATGCGCATGTGCAGCCCCACCAGAGGAACTGTGGTAATTGCCGCTGCCATCAGGCCCAGCAGCCAGAGATATGTTCTGGCAGTGACACAGCGGCTGTTGTAGAGATCTTGAGCCTGCGCTATCAGGGACTCTGTCTGGGGGCAGGAAGGCAAAATCCTGGGCCATGTCCAGTACAAGCCCAATGTACTGGAGATGCTGGCTGTGAGAAAACACTGACTTGGAGAGGTTGACAGTGATTCCCAAATTGATGAACAACTGCAGAGCATGCACCAGGGTCAAAGACAGTTGCTCCTGGAACTCAGCTTTGACTAACCAGTCATCCAGGTAGAGGAAGACGCAGAAACCCTATCTTCTGAGGGCTTCTGCCACCACCACTAGTCATTTGGTGAAGACCTGTGGCACTGAAGACAAGCCGAAGGGAAGGACCCTGAACTGGTAGTGCTCCCCCTGAAACAGGAACATGAGGTACTTCCTGTGGGGAAGGTAGACTTTGATGTGCAGGTATGCGTCCTGCATATCCAGGGAACAATTCCAGTCTCCCTTCTGGAGCAAAGGCAACAGGTTCGGGAGGGTGACCATACTGAACTTTTTGTATTGGATGTAATAATTCAGGTTTCACAAGTTCAGGATGTGCCTCAAGACCCCAGTGGATTTGGGGATGAGGAAGAAGTGAGAATAGAACCCCAGGTTCCACTGGCTCTCAGGGATCGATTCTATGGCCCTTTTTCACAGCAGCATATGGACCTCCTCCAGCAACACAGGTAAATGGCCTAAAAAGTAAGTCGAAGGCCTTGGGGAGAGATCTGGAGGCATCTACATGAACTCTAGGGCGTATCCCTGTTCTATAAGCTGTAGCACCCAGGCATCTGTTGTGATCTCCTGCTACCCATCCAGATGGATGGAGATGCGACCCCCCAACCACCACATTCTGGGGCATCAGATGGAGGGGGTCAGGCAAAGAGTCGGGATGAGGCTAAGCCCATGGCCAGGCCCACTCCTCCACCTCTCGAGGACTTTCTGCTGGTGGTGGAGGAGGGGGTAGGTGGAGCTGAGGTAGCTTTGCCCTTGCAGGGCTGCTTGGTGCCAGACCTAGGCCGATATGTGGCACATCGAAAGAGCACCCTCTGTCCACTTTTTGGTGAATGTGGTAGACAGAGCGAACAGAACACAGGGTTCTCCCCAAGGCTAGCAGTTCGTTGAGAATGGTCCTTCTCCCAGTGGCGATGCTTCCCTGATAAATTTGTCCCAGGCCTCAGCAGAATGAGAGCCCTAGGGCAGGGTAAGGGAATCAGAGGAGCTCCTGGCCTGAAGCTCCTTCTCCACGGCAGTGACCTTCTGTTCCATGAGCAAAGCCTTCGGCTCTTTCAGGTGATGCTGCCAAGTAGCTTGAGTGAAGCCATGGCAGATCTTGCAGGCCTGGACGTCACTGTCACTGCCGAGGCAATGGACACAGGCCTTGTGGAAATCCTCATCATAGATTATCCGTCTGCAGCTGCAGTGATGTAAAAGGTTATCAGATCTGGGCATTAATGAAAAGAAGAAGGGAAAATCACTTTAGGGAACAAAATGATTAAGAACTAGAGTGAGAAATAAAAATGGGAAAGTTCAAGAAAAATGGCAGTTGACTGAAGCAATGGTGCTCCACAGAGTCCGAGGTGCAATTGTCAGCAGCAGGAAAAGAACTGAGGAGGGCGTGGGGCCTCCAACATGTATACAGGGGAACGCTGACATGGTGACGTCGCCGTGGGTGGCTCCAGATAGACTGCTGGTGAAAAAGCTTCCATGTGGTCCAGGTGCCTGATAACAATAGTTCCTAAGGTGTGATCTGCTGCAAGAGGGTGGAAACCTAAACGCATCAACCAACTAGGTGGGGGTTACTTATCCATGGGCAGACTAGAAGGACCATATGGTCCCCATCTGCCATCACATTCTATGTATCTATGTAAGAGACATCCTCAAAGAAGATGCTTATTTTCCCTCATCTGCAGCAGGCCTGCCAAGTCTGCGTCAGTCCTAACACTGGAAGGGGGAACCAAGTGTGCAGCCTTTGCAGAAGAGGTCAGTGCCTATTAATGGTTGGTTAGTGGAGGGTGTGTGTAAACACCAGGCAGCCAGGCACTTTCCTTCCTGCCAATCCCAGGGTGATAACTATGAGGTCGCTCCAAAAAAAACAGTTTCTCAGGTGGCAAAACAGAACAATGTTGCTACCTCAATGAGCTGGGAAGTTAGTGTGAGAAAATATTGTAGGAAATAAATCTCCCCGTAAGTGGCCACCCAAACATTCTATCTGGTGCCGCCATTTTGGGTCAGGTTAAGCAATGGATGGTTCTGAAGCCATATGGCGCTAATGGGTATAATGGATTAATTCCTTAGCCAGCTGAAACTGACCACACTGCTCCATCAACCACAGGGCTGGGAGCCTGACCGAGTCTTTTCCTGAACTCAGATTTTCCATCTGACAGCAAGAGACTGACCTGAAATGCAATCCTGTTCTAAAAATGAAACTGTGACCACGGGAGGGTCAGCCAACAGCCAATCAGTAGTACACTACCATGTAGATGGCCAGGATTCAGGAACAAGTTTGGCCCTTTATGTCAAGTGGCCAAAAGCAGTGCTCTCTGTCTTGCAGAGCGTGGTGCTGCTCCAGCGGTGACCATGCAATGAGCCAAGGAAGGCTGAGGCACTACACTGCTATACTTTCTCTTAGCAGA
Organism: Neoceratodus forsteri; assembly: GCA_016271365.2. Classification (NCBI taxonomy): domain Eukaryota; kingdom Metazoa; phylum Chordata; order Ceratodontiformes; family Ceratodontidae; genus Neoceratodus; species Neoceratodus forsteri. The sequence goes on from JADMNL010000024.1 coordinate 394,956,216, forward strand.
GGCACTGTGGAAACAGGATGGACTAACTTGCTGGTGGGTGGGGGGAAGGGTTGAAGGGAACATACTACTCCAGTGCTGTGAGTGACCACAAAGTTCTAATGGCTCCCAGGAGGATATGAAATAGGTAATAACAAAAGGGAGGTGACAGACTGGTGGCATAGAAACACAGACACTGTTGCCAGAGAAAGATCATTGGTTCATCAAGTCTGCCCTATTTTGTTACCCTACCATACCCCATGACCTACTGTCCAGCCAAGGTTTTTGCCCTGGTCTCCCACCCCCTCATTTCCTACCCTATCGCTACCCCCGTGTAAGTAACCCCTTACTCTGTCCCAGCCATGCTGAAACTTATTTATGGTTTTTGCACCGACCACATCAGCTGGTAGGCTGTTCCAAGGCACAGCCACTCTTTCTGTGTGTAGTTAAACTATCTCACATCCCTCCTGAACCTCCCTCCCACCAGCTTCTATTCCTGTCCCCTTGGTACTGACCAAAGACTCCTACTAAATAGCCTCCCCCCCCCCCCACAAACACACAGTTCACCTTATTTACTTATTTCAGGAACTTGAAGGTCTATAGCTCTACAACTGGATCTGGTCCCTCCCCAGTGCTGCACAGGGAGCCCTGCCATGGAGATTGAGTTGGGGGTACATGCCATGGGGAAATGTGGGGCTGCATGGTTCCTGAGAGATGGGGCAGCAGGGCAACTCCCCCAGTGCTAAACAGAAACGCCCCTCCCTCAAAAAAGGATTCAGGGGAAAACAACTCTTTAACAGCTTCACTAGCTATCCCCTCAGAGGCAACAGAAAGATACAAAGATGGGCAGCTGTTCCCTCGGATCTGCCATTCTATGTATATTCTTATGAGGCACAGAACCAAGCTAGCAACCCTTGGAAAACAACAGTTCATGCATAATTAAATGCTTTTCATGCTTTTTGCTTTCACCACTACGAATTTCTCACATGTGTTTATGAAAAGCTTTTTTCTCCTCCGCCTTGCCTTTTTGTGCATTAGGTTCAAAATCACAAACCAATTTATTTATTCATTTCAAAATCCTTTAACAAGGAACAAACCATATGAGCTAGTCAAACTGCAGATGATATGCATTTTAAAATAGTTCTGCCATGATTGTTTCTATGTACAGCGAACTACAGAACTTATTTTTTTCCCCATTCAAGATGTTTATAAGGGTAGTTCTGTTTTGTCAGATGTATTCCTAAAGATGTAAGTCCAGTCTACAGGTAGCAGCAGTCCATGCAGACAGGGCAGACAGAAAGGGAGAGGTTTTGACTGACACATTACCAAGCATAACTGGCACATTCCTCAGTTTAACTTCCAGTCTGGCAGGGGCGACAGCTCTTTCAAGCTGTTTCAGTAACAAATTGGGCAACACTAGAATCAAGCAGCATAATTCGAATCTGGTTGATCAAATCAACTCAAATCAACTTTATTTTTATAGCGCCTTTCAAAGCCAAGGCGCTGTACATAAAACCAAATACGTCAAATATAAACAGAATTAAAACAGACATTTAAAACAAATCATCCATAACTAGGGAAGGCTAAGTTAAATAAATATGTTTTTAACTCAATTTTAAATCTACCGACAGTTGGGCATTCTCTTAACCGGCGAGGTAGAGAATTCCACAGGGTTGGAGCCGAAAAAGAGAAGGCACGAGAACCAGATGTCTTCAATCGTACCCTGGGAATCTCCAGCAATCCCTCGTCGGTGGATCGGAGAGGATGGAGGGGACAGTAGGGTACCAGGAGATCTTGCAGGTAACCGGGTCCCTGATCATGTAGGGCTTTAAAGGTTAGCAAGCCAACCTTAAAGGTGATCAGCCACTGAACAGGCAGCCAGTGCAGCTCGCGGAGCACAGGCGTGGTATGATAGTTCTAGAAGTCCCAGTCAGAAGCCTGGCTGCTGCGTTCTGCACCAGCTGCAAGTGGCGGATATCAACCCCTGGAAGCCCTAGGTAGAGGGAGTTGCAGTAATCAAGACAGGTAGTGACAAAGGCATGGACCAATGTTGGAAGATCATCTGGAGGAACCAGGTGGTTCACCCGGGCGATATTCCTCAGATGATAAAAAGAGGATTTGACGACAGCTGACACCTGAGATTTTAGAGTCAGACTATCATCAAAAATAATGCCCAGGTTACACACTCAATCTGAGGTAGTGAGCGACATACCACCAAGTAACAAACCTGATGGTTGTCCAGCTCCCAAACCCACCCCCGAATGACCTGGGTCCACTACCAGCACTTCAGTCTTATCTAGATTCAGTCTCAGCTAGCTGAAACTCATCCAGGATTTGATCTCTGTAGGGCAATTATTTAGCACAGAGAGTACATCATTCTGTCCAGGCAGAAAGGACATATACAGCTGAGTATCATCTGCATAGCAGTGAAAACTCAGACTGTATCGCCTGATGATATCTCCCAATGGCAGCATGTACACTATAATCAGCATGGGGGCCAAAATGGAACCCTGCAGCACCCTACAAGGCAGGGAGTGAGCACCAGAGGAATAAATTCCAGTGGCAACTCTCCGAAACCTGCCCGTGAGGTATGAATGGAACTATTTGAGGACTGTACCAGACAGCCCACAAAAAAGCCGCAGGCGCTCCAACAGCACACCATGGTCTACAGTGTCAAATGCAGCAGAGAGTTCAAGAAGTACCAGAATGGTATGTGCCTTTCGATCGCTGGCCATTGGGAGGTCATTCAATATCTGGGCAAGAGCAGTCTCCATGCTATGCTTCTTCCTAAAACCAGACTGGAGAGTATCATAGACATTGTGAGTTGCAAGATGATCATCCAATTGCAGAGCAACCACCTCTTCAATAACCTTACCAACAAATGACAGGTTAGAGATAGGCCGGTAGTTAGCTAGACAGTCTGGATCCAAAGAAGGTTTTTTAAGGAGTGGTCAAACAACCGCCTCCTTGAGGGGGTTAGGAAAGACCCCCCTCTCCAAGGATTTCCAGACAATGTCAGCAAGGATCGGGCAGATAATGTCTACACATCCCACCAAGCGGAGTGTAGGGCCTGGATCCAAACCACAACTGGTTGGACACAATGTCTGGACGATCTTCACAATGTCAGTGAATTCTGGCCGGCGGAAATCTGACTAGACAGACTGAGTGCATGCCACTTCCTGTTGACCACTGCAATCCCTCATAGGAGAGGTCAGACTGATGCCAGACCTGATGCGGTCAACCTTATCTGCAAAGAATTGAGCAAACTCCTCACATCTCAGCTGAGAAAAAGCTTCTCTGGGCTGGAGACAGATTGGATTGCACAATCTGTCAACAGTCCAGAAGAGCTGAGCCGGGCGATTCTGTGCAGCAGAAATCTCCCTGGAAAGGAATTCTGCCTTCTTACGGGTGATTTCTGATTGATAGCCATCATAATGTGCCATCAACCTAAGCCAGTCAGCATCAAGACCGGACTTCCACCAGGATCTCTCCATCCTTCGGCCAACTCGCCTCAACTCCTTCAAGAAGTCATCAAACCAAGGACTCCTTGGGCGAAGGGTGAGAGGCCGAACACAAACAGGAGCAATCTTGTCCAGAGCATCTCCCACGGCCTTATTATAGGCTATTACAAGATCTTCTGGACTCATGCATTCACCTGACAAGCCCGACAGGTCCAGTACCGCCAATAGGTCACTAGGGTTAACCTCCCTTAAAGGGCAGTACTGAACCATCTCCGTAGGGGCAGACCTATTGGGGGGGGCCCTGAAGCTGAACCTTATGGTGTGATGGTCAGACCAGCTGACTGGTTCCACCCCCAGATCAGCAATCTCCATGCCCAAAAGAAAGATCAGATCCAATGAATGACCCCCTACATGGGTTGAGGAGGTAACTACCTGTGTAAGGCCCAGCATCGTCATCAGCTGGAGGAGATTTTGACCAAAATGAGAGAGTTCATCGTTGACTCAGGCACTGAAGTCCCCCAGAACTATCCATCTGGGGGAACTCAACACCATGTCGACGATGAAGTCTGCTACCTCCTGCAGGAATTCTCCTCTGTCTCCTGGTGGACGGTAGACGAGGAGAATCCCGTAACCTACACCTTCTCCCAGCATCTATTCGAAGGATCTGGCACTTCCTAATGGCACATCCACAAGGCCCAGCTCAGTTTTAAACATAATGGCCACACTCCTGCCCCTATGATCCAATCTTGTACGGTGTATCACCGAGAACCCGGTTGGAGTTGCCGAGGCCAATACAGGGCCTGTATTTTCATCCAGCCAGGTCTTGGTGATGCAAGCCAGATCAGTTGTTCCAACAAGATCAGCTATAATAGCTGTCTTGTTTTTAATAGATCTGGCATTGCATAACACCGCCAAGGTAGGATGAGCTGCCAGGGAAGCCCTCGGCACCTGCCCACTAACGTTGGAGCCCTTGGGTATGGGGACAAGACAAGGATAACCTCTGTCCTGACTCTATTTCGCCTCAGGGCATCTCCTGGACCCCACAACTCCAATCCGCCCTCCCCTTTCCTGTCCCCCACCAGGCACAGCTCCCCCCTTCTTTTACGCTTTCTAAGTATGCCCAAAGCACGGCACCTAAAATAGTTGTCGGATGAAAATGGGGACATTCAAAAGGACATAATTCCCTGAGCCTGGTGGGGGAATAATGCCCAACCGTCACCAAACCTCCCCAACACATTATAATAAAAAACAATTAAACTAAAATCAAAAACCCACCCCAAATAAAATAAGTAAATCTAATCTTAATAACAGTACTAAATTAAATACTTTCCACTCTCTCTCTCACAGAGTGTGGAGGGGTAATGAAAAATAAAATAAAATAATAAACATAAAACAAATAAACAAAACAAAGACCTACCCACTCTCAAATAACCAGAAAATTCACTCCTCCACTCTCTCTCTCTCTCTCACAGAATGGGGGGAGAGGGGAGGGAGGGAAGGTCGACAAATAAAAAATCCCACATAATGTCTCTCACACAATAGGGGAAAACAAAAACATAAACATATAAAACAACACAGAATACCAAAAATGAACACACATTTAAATCTAAAACAAAATAATAAAATAGAATACTAAAACAGCAAAAATCATTTGGTTTCTTAATTTGTTTATAAGTCCTGATAAGTCCAGCACTTCTTAGTTACAGACAACTTTAAAGCTCCTATTATCCATTGAAATAGATGAGTGTACCCAGGAGCTCGCACCTCCAGGGGACCATAAAATGCTGTTCAATTTCTTTCGTAGGCTCTCACCTCCACTTAAAAAGCAACAAAGCCCCAATATGTTACGAATAGTCACAAATCCCAGGAAGCAGTCCAAAGTCAGCTCTACAGGTAAAAACAGAATAACTCACTTTATAATCCAGGACCATTCCTCGATCTGCATGTCCCACGACAGCCACTCCTCACACTGGCCATGGCCCACACAAGCTGAAGGGAATAAAACAGGGTGATGATAGAACCACCGTCCCACTTCACCACTCCACCGAATCTTCAACCCGGCAGATATCGGGGCTGAGCTGCAGTCGAGGCACTCAAGACGACAAATCCATGGCCAATATTTGGCCAACACTAGGAGAGTCCCACCCAGCCCCCGAACCTCTCCCCAGATCTGCTCGACACCACAGCTGCCCACCAGCTACCGCACAGCCGGACGGAAGTGCTGCAGAGACGGCCACCCAACAGCAGCAGCCCTACAGCACACCACTAGGTCAGGGGCCAGGGCCAGGAAAGAACTCCTCCCAAACAATTCACCAGCATCCGCTGCCAGACCGGGTCGTTACCAACTCCACTCCTTCTTTTCCACCAGCACAATCCGACTAGCAGAAGCGGGCCAATCTTCACTCCACCACCGGGACTCCACACCCTGCTCACAGTGCTCCCCTCAGCAACCAATTTCCTAAACACTCCAGGTAATGGTTACTAGTTGCAGTTCGTAACTTCCAAAAAATATTTATTGTATGCAGACACAGATGTCAATAAACGAGTCCGCAGCTTGGTTTTTCACGAAGGACCAACCAGAAAAATAAAGTCATTAAAATAAATAAACTAAACAAACGAACAATTAAAACGAACGAATAAAACAAAAATAAAGAAACAAATAAACTAGTTTAAAATAATCCTACTCCTACTCCTCACTACTGCTTATAGCCAGCCCAACACGGTGGCCATCTTTGTCCTAGGAAAATAAAATCTGTAAGCCAGCACTCCTTGGTGCCTCCCCCATGCAGACATACCTATTTTGTTACCCAAGCCTCTTTTTATATTGCTCAGTTCTACGCATTCAGCATTATGATTAGCAAAAATACAGCATATTAATTATAACACCAGTAGAGGTGGATATCAGACACTTAAACCAGACTCAATGGTGAGGGCCCAGAATGCCACCCCCTCTCCAATAAAATCGTAAGCTGTGGCTTACTTGCCGTATGCGTTCCTACACCCATGCCAGGTTCAACCAACCTGAAAACAATTTTCCATGTTTCAACTCGTATACTTTCAAGGTGGACTCCAGAAATCCGTTAACAATTATCTGCACACGGTTAGTGATTGAGATATACTCCAATTTAACATAATGTTTATACTTTATTTTTTATTGATTATGATGTCGATGTACCATCCTGATCCCTCAGCAGGACACAATGGAAAATAAGATGTCTTTATACCTAAGAGTATTTCTAGTCTGTTTAGAGGGCATAGCCCCATCTCTTGTAGTCACTCTGAGAGATCATCTAAAAACAAGAGGTACTATTTCAGCCAGTTACAAATTCCTATATTTAAAAATGGGAAACAGGTTCCAAACTGGGGCTGTAAATGATTCGGAACATGTTGCTCTGTCACTCCGTGTCAAAGTCTATCAGAAGCTGTAAAGGTGATGTCATAACTACGAGTGCATCAACATGCTTGATGCGGTGTTTCTTTACTTCTGGGCCGGAGACCGTTGCCATGTTGCATAATTTTCTGGCTGGACACCCAAGTGGCAGGGTTGGAAGAGAGACGTTTCACTAGATAATTGAAGAAAAGTGAAGAACACCAGGAAATGTTGGGGCTGCAGGTACAAGATAGCATAGGAGATTTAAAAACTGTAAAGTTGCTCTGAGTTAAAAAAAAAAAAAAAATAGTTTTGAGGGTGGTTGTAGCTACTTAGTTTCCACTAGTTTAAGAAGGAAGGCCTGAAGTTTAGGAAACTTTACAAGAGGTAAGGGAGCTTCCCTTTTTTTTGGGAGTTTCAAAAATAGCAGGAATGGTTCTCTTTAAATCATGTGCCTTGTACAATTTGAGGCCACATTAGAAATCTATACTGTTCTATAATATTAAATCAGGGCTTGAAACAGTGGCCTGTCTTCTGATGCTGATGGATGAAGAGGCATTGTTTTGCTCAGGCTTTTCTAGGCATTAATTATTAATTATGAGGTATAAGCAATTAACTTAGTAGTAATGGATATGACTGAACAGTACGGAGCTGACACTGTGGTGTTGTACTATTTATATATGTATGCTACTATAAAGCACTCACAGTCTTGAGAAAAATGCTATAATAAAAAGAAAATCCATGTAATCTACTGCCTACAAGAAACACGTTTTCACATTATTTTAAAAAGACACGTGGTGCCGGCCCGGTGGCGCTGAGGGTTGAGGCGCTGGATGCCACTTCCCACACCATGTTGGTGACCCGGGGTTTAGGAACGGACTCGGGACGCTGGGGGTTGGCAGGGGAAGAAGAGGATTGAGCATCCAGATGACTGCTTTCCTCTCCCGGGGTGGGTTGTAGGGGTTGCCTTGCTCTGTAGCGGCCCCTGGTGGAGATCGGGAGCACTACAAGAGTGGCGCTGTAGACAGGGAAAGGGAAAAACATGGAAAATGGCACCCACATCAACCAAATGATGGCGACAACGCCTCCCCACACCGAGAAGCCCCTGAAGCTGCATTCTCTCACCCGGCTTAGAAGCAAGTGAGTTCCTACGAGCACTCCAGTCTCCCTTCCCGATGGCCCCGAGCAGGCAGGCCCCCCCCCCATGAAGGAATACGTCCAGGTCAACCAGGTGGTAGGAGCAGCTGGACGGCAGAACAGGTGAGGCGGTGTCGGGTAAATGCTGGCCGCCCAAAGGAGTGGGTGGCTGGGTGCAAGTGAAGAGGATAAAAATAACATGCAAAAAAAAGACGTGGTACTGTGGCTGGGCAATACAAAAAGTGGCATTACACTTCACTACTGTGTACCTCTGCACTTTAACCCTTTTGCTGCAGACCAATAAAGATCCCAAACGAGCACAAGAGGCAGTGCTGCTGGTGCTCCCTGAAAAAGCATCGGTGCGAAGTGAAGTGGCAGGTTTTCTGTTGCCTCTGCATTGCGCCATAAATGTACTTCACTTGAGGTTTTTGGAGTTCATTTTTTTGGGAGGGAGGGGTGGGTAACTCATCAGCAGTGCCACCTTTTGTGATCATTAGCAGAAGTAAAATCTATTTTTCAAGTGCCCATTCCCTGGGCCTCAGAGCACCATACTACAAAATACAATGACTACAACACAAATAAATAATATCAGCAATGAAGATAAAATATAAACAATCATAGCATATGTGCAAATTCACAGTAACCCATAAAGTATCCAGGTAGCATCGGAGCAAGAGCTTGCTAAACAGAACTAAAGGCCTCCTAAAAAAGGAAGGATTTCAGGCCTTCTTAAAGGCCTCCACTGAGAGGACCTCCCATAGGGATCGTGGGAGCTGTTCCACAAGGTAGGCCCTGCAAGTGTGAACACTTGCTCACCCGAGGATTTGAGCCTTGTCCTATTGGCTAGGAAGCCAACCTCAGAGGAGCAGAGGGGGTTGGAGGTTTGATAAGGAGTCAGAAGGTCTCCGAGGTAACCAGGACCCAATCCACATAGGGCTCATAGGTCAGCAAACCAACCTTGAAGGTGATACACCACTTCACCAGCAGCCTGTGCAGTTTATGCAAAACCAGGGTCATACCCCAGGACCTGGGAGGGCCCAACAACCTTGCTCTACTCTTCTGCACTAGCTGCAGGCAACGTAGGACACTTTCCTCACCCCAAAGTATAGCGTGTTTTAGCAGTCAAGCCTGGACGTGACAAAAGCATGCATCAGTGATGGCAGGTCTTCTGGGGGGAATCAAGGCTTTTTTTTTTTTTTATTATTTTTGGGGATGCTGACAGGGAGCTCCAGTCCCTCCCTCAGAGGGACTCATTTTCCGACCCGATAGTCGGGTCATCATGGACCCTGTTGGCTCCCGATTTTTGTGCTGCTTTATCCCCCCGGACCCATGACCGTGCAATGGGCAGACTGGCTGTCTCTGCCTCCATTGAGGCAGGCTAACGCTCTGGATGTGGGCTCTTCCCCGTTCTCGGTGGTGCACCTGTGCTGACAGCCAGCCACTGTTTTCATTTTATTTTAGGGGCCCGTAGGGACTGTGGTTCGAGCCACCTGCCAGGCTATCCAAGGGGACCAGATCATCCTGAACTTCTCCTCTCTCAGGTGTAATTTGGCTGTGATGGATTCCATGCCCATAATATTATTAACCCGAGAGACCCAATGCCCTAATTCAGGAGGTTCTCGATACAACCAACGTACTGTTAGACATTTCAAGGCTGCGGCTATGAGTGCCAAAGCTAGTTTCCTTTTAGAAGAAGGAAAGTTCGCAATGGTCGGGAAGCCCAGAACCTAGTCTTTAAAGGTGTCTGGAATACATTCAGACAGTAGTCCTTGTACCGCCCCTTGAATGTCCTGCCAGTATTGAGCAATAATGGGACATCCCCAGTAGATATGCCAATGTGTACCCACTAAGCCACACCTCCTCCAGCAAAGGTCCGTATTAGTAGTGTTATGATGTTTAGACACCACTGGGACCAAAAAATATCTAACCAGAATCCTTCAGAAGAATTCTCTCCAAGTGGGAGACGAGGTCACCCTCCAGCCCCGCCTTAACCTTTGAAGCCATACTCCGAGATGTTTTCTGACATCTCTCTTTCCCATGCCAACTTGATTGTCCTGAGTGGGTATGCTTCCTCAGGGCCAATTAATTTATGTAACTGAGAGGTCCACCTCACCTTATCTTTTGCTTGTTGTACCAACTGCAAAAAAATGTTCCCAGGGGTTAGGTTGACATGTGAGTTCTTTCATGTTGGTGGGGGTATTACTAAAATGACGTACCTGTAAATATCTTTGGAAATCCAAATCCTGTAGGCCATATGTCTCCTTGAGTTGAGAAAAGGCCAGACAAGTACCCTGTTTCGCAAATTGTGAAAATCTGGTTAGCCCTCTCTGGTCCCACCTAGCATATGTACCATCTAGATGCAGGGGAAGGAAGTCAACATGCTGACGAATCAGGGAGAGGGGACCAGAGCCTCCTCAGAGCTCACATGTCTCCGACACCTTTTTAGAACTCGCAGGGTGTGTTGCGTCCATGGGTTGCTTGACAACAAGGAAACTGGTGTTTTACATAGGGAATACGCCAAAGAGCACAAGGACACCTCCATAATATCCTGTTCCTCCATGTCTAACCAGCCGAAGAGCTGCGCCCTGTGATCCAGGTATGAAGCACTTGAAGTTGGCAGGCCAAATAATACCAGTAAAAATCAGGTAATCCCAAACCCCCTCCATCCCTTGGAAGTGATAATGTCTGCCTAGAGATTCGGGGACGGCGGTCCCCCCAAATAAACCTGGAGAAGCTGGCCGTAATACCATGCCAGAATGATGGGGGGATTGGTATTGGAAGGTTAGTGAATAAAAACAGGAATCGGGGCAAAAGATTCATCTTGATCGACTCTATTCTCCCCACCACCGTCAATGGCAACAGGGACCATCTTGCTAAATCCTGTTTGGCTATGCCCCATAACCTCTTATCATTAATCTCAAATAATTTAGAGGTATTCACTTGGACCCTTATTCCCAGGCAGCATATTTGATTATTTTTGGCCTGAGAGAATGGGAACTCCTTCTGAAATCCCCTTGGGGGTGCTCCACTTAATTTAAGAGCTTCTGACTTGTCATAATATAATTTGTACCCGGACAGTTCTCCAACCCTCCCCAAGATAGATAAAACTCGAGGAACCAATGTCTGTGGGGCTCCCAGGAAGAACAAAGAATCATATGCATAAAGTGTGGCCTTTTGCTCCCTCCTACCGGCCATGACCCTAACCACCTCCGAATCCTGGCACACAGCCACCGCCAAAGGTTCCAAGCAGATCGCAAAAAAGAACCGGGGATAGGGGACAACCCTGCCTCGTGCCCCTGGCCAATGGAAAACGTCTGGAATTTACTTCATTTACGTTAATTTGGGCTTGTGGCTGGGTATATAAATTTTGAAAGATTTTTAAGAATTTAGGGCCGAAATGCATTTTCTCCATGGTGAGTTTTAAAAATTGCCAATTAACCCGATCAAAGGTTTTTTCAGCATACATGGAGATAGCCAATTGAAATCCCGATTTGTTCTGCTGGGAGGTGATGATGTTGAGCAACTTTCTGATGTTGTCGGATAGATATCTACCCGCTACAAAACCCGTTTGGTCAGAGTGTATAACTGTCTCTATTACCTACTGCAACCTGTCAGCCAGGATACCAGTAAAAATCTTCATGTCCACTTTTAAAAGTGATGTGGGCCAGTAGGAGGAACAAAACAACGGATTCTTACCATCCTTCGGGAGCACCACTATCTGTGCCTGTGTCCAGGACCCGGTACCTCCCTGCCCCCCCAGTATGTGGTGAAACAATTTAACTTGACGAGGAGCAACCTTTCTGAAACATTTAGAAAATTCAGATGGTAACCTGTTCAGACCCAGGGAATTGCCTGATTTGGTTTGTGCGATTTTCTCCAGGACCTCCTGGGCCGAGATAGTCAGCTCCAGGATCCTCCTGTGGTGTGCCTCCAGGGCAGGAAGCACAATCCCATTCAGGAAGGAGTCCACCTTATTTTCATGGTCTGGGACCGATTCTTGTCTATATAATGTTGCATAAAAATCTGCAAAACTGGCTGATATGTTTATGGGATCTGACACCCCCTTCCTCCTCTGGGGTCCTGTAATTGAAGGACTGTCCTTGAGGTCACTTGCTTTCGTAAAGCCAAGGCAAGAAGATGCCCTGCTTTATTTCCACCCTCATAGAATTTTTGTACTGTTTTCCTAAGCATGCCCTCTGTTTGGGTAGCTAATAAAGATTCCAACCTCTTTTCCTTGGCCAACCAAAGTTTCTTGGCTTCTGAATTTAAGGTGAGCTTATAATGGAAGTCTGCTTCCCTTAACTCCTCCTCTATCTGGTCCTGTAGTTTTTGGCAGGCTTTTTTTTGCTGGGAACTACACTGTATAAATTTGCCCCTTAAGACGGCCTTCAAGGTGTCCCAGTGAACTGAGGGGGTTGTGTCCGAGGAAGGGTTAGTCTCCATAAACTCCTGAATAGATTCAGAGATTGACTGTTTGGTCGAGGACTGATTTAAAAGCCCTACATTGAGATGCCAAGTGCTATTTCTCGGGCTGGGGGAAATCACCAGTTTTAACAGTAGTGGGGCGTGATCAGACCGTGTCATGGGGAGAATGCTGTAGGTATCCAACGTGCATGCCCGCTCTCTAGAACAAGGAACATGCTGATCCTGGAGAAACTGGCATGTTTGTGAGAGTAAAAGGTATAATCAGCTACATTAGGGTGGAGATGTCTCCAGGCATCGAGAAGTCCCACCTCCCCAGTAGGTGCATAGATGTTTCAAAAAACGTTCCTTGTTCACATTCCCCACTAATGTCCGAATAACCCTTCTGTTCCTCCTCGGCGACAGGACTGTGTTAAAATCCCCCTCCCAAAATACAAAAGGAGTCTGGAGTATCTATAGTGCCAAGGATTATCTTTTTGAGAAAAGCTCTATTTTCTGTTTGATCATTTGGGGCATATAGGTTTAAAAAGGTGCATTTCATGTTGAAGAAAGTGACCTGCAAATGAACATACTGCCCCTTAGGGTCCAATTCATCACGATGTACATGGATTGGTGTGTCCCTTCTAATTAGTATGGCAGTCCCTCTCCTGTGAGGATGCTCGGACCACAAGGCTGCATAAACCTCCCCCACCCACATCAGACGCAGTTTAGTGTGCTCAAGCGTAGTCAAATGTGTTTCTTGCAGAAATACCACTGCGGCTTTCATTCTACCTAGTTCTTGAAGCACCCTAAACCTTTTTATAGGGCTATTCGGCCCTTGAACATTATAAGAAATAAACGTTAGATCCATAAAAGATTTTTAAAGGAAAAAAATTAAAAGTCAATATTTTCCCTTGGCAAAGACCATGTACAGCCCTTTCCCACTGAGCATCCCCACATCCGCCCCCCCCCCCCAAATTCCCACTGCACAATGAATTTCTTCTCCCTAGTATAACAAAGTAACTTGAACCATGTAACCAACTGTTTTGAAACTGTATCAAAACATATTAAACTTTGAAACTGTGACTCCCAAACGTGCCACCATGCCCCCAACCTCTATGCGTGGAGGTGGGAAGGTGTGATATCCTGTCTTCGCACTCAATCAAGGGCCATATTCCAAGACCCCATCTCGTGTGGTGGGCCACGTCACTTCAAGCATAGTCCCACAAGTCCCCAATCCCCCCCCCACAATCTACTGTCAGAATTATAGATTTCCCAAGGAAAAAAAATGAGATACAGAGGACAAGACCCCTGTTTATGGCTACCTTGCCTTGGTATGAATAATTATTATTCTGCTTAAATCACATAAACTCCATTTTCACTGCCTAAGGGCCAAAGGAATAAATCACCCCCCCCTTCCCCCATGTCCCCAGCACCCTTCCCACCAAGTGTCAAGCCTTATTTGAGTTTATGACATGGTATGTTAAATACTCCTCTGACTAATCCAAATATCCCTCATTCAGTGGATCACTTTATGTTAAAAAAAATGTGGCTGTATGAAGTATAGCCTCACTCCCCTATATTAGAGGAGCGAAACCCCTGCCCCTCAAAAGGCAATTTGTGCCACTATTTAAACTTATTAAATCCGAAAAATAACATCTGTGGAGGTGCAGTATAATGAGTTCTCCTTTCGATCAGTGCACCGCCTTGAGCGATACATGTGGCAGTCCCCCGAACATCAGGAAGGAAGCCTGAGGAGAGTTCAGAGTCATCTTGGGCCCAAAACTGAAGTGTGCATAGTTCTAATATCCCAGGCCATTACAGTTAAGCAACAGTTTCCAGGACTCTCAAGGAACATCGAGTGAATCACACTCACCAGCCCTTCACATCGCTGTTCAGCTCCCGTTAGCCTCTGATTTTTTGCCCTTGTTCCTGTTACACTTCCTGCCTCTCTCCCTCTATTGCAGCAGGTGCGCTGATGAGCCATCTTGGGACCCTGTGAGCGATTCCAGTAGGTCGGTTGGGGCTGACCCGCCTCTTGTGGCCTGCCTCCTGGTGAAGACCGGGTTCTTGACTGTGTACCATCTGCGGCGATCTAGCTCCTTTAGGGCCTCTGCATCCAACACCTTGTCAACCGAAATATTCCACTGCTGCAGGAAAGTTATGGCCTCCGAAACTGTCGGAAACAGGTGGGTGCCTTTGTCAGTGGTGACACGAAGGATAGAGGGACAGTCGATGCGTGCTTTAACCCCTTTTTCTCCTCAGCAACTTTATTATGGTGAACATTTTTCTCCGATGATCCATAGTCATAGGGGCGTCATCATGCTAGAAAAAAAGCCTCGTATCACCAAAAATAAGTTCTTTCTTTTGCCAAGCTTTTTGTAGGATATCTGATTTTGTTCTGTAGTCGATATCATTATTTCATCCTCATCCTCCAAGCTTGAGTCATCCGTGGGGGCCTGGCGTAGTGGAGACATACAGCTCTCCGTCTCCCGTGGGGTAGGCCCTCGGTCAGGATTTTTCATCAGCGTTTCTGTAACAGTTCCCGAGCCCGTCGGGGTGGCAAAATCTTTAAGTTTACTTCTTGTGTTAGCCATAATAAGGTCCAGCTTAGGTTTTTTAAGCAAGGCAGCCAGTTTTAATAAAGATTTGGCTGGATTTTGGCAGAGGGTCGAGGAAGTGCCAAAGAGCTAGTCCACCATGCTCAGTGACGTCACCAGAAGTCCCCAGAACCGTTTCTTCACTGTCGAGGAGGAACTGGTACTATGGGTCACATTTCTGAAATAGTGACTGCACACCTTCTGTCACAAGGCAAAAACTGTCCCGGAGGACAACAGGAAAGAGGCAGAGGATGATCTGGAGGGGTTTCTATAAACGCCAGAGCGTGCTGCTTAGCAATTATCTTCAGAACCCACTTGTCCATTTTAGTCTCCCTCCACTGATTTCGATTCAGAGAGATCCTGCCCCCTACAACCACCCCTGAAGGCAAAAGGGGAGGTGGGGCAGGGTTCAGAAGTGAGTCATGTGGAACCGGTGGGGGCACTGCAGCCAGTACTGACTGCTTTGTTGTTTTTGTACAAGCATCATTAGGGAGGGGTCCTGCTAGGCACAGCTTCCATTACCTCGGCCTTGTTGATGACAGGCACACCCACTTCTGGCAACAGGCTGATGAAAGTATCCCCTCCCACTACCCCTTACGGGAGTGGGATACAAGGATTTCATAGACCCTAAAGTCCTTTTTGGAGGTCTGAAGGCCTCTTAGGGCCTCTTACACATCATATTCCATGCAGTTTTGTTCCCCTGAAAAGGGCATTCAAAACTACCTGTTGCACATTTGTGGTACAGCCAGGAACTCTGAGCCAAGAATACATTCCCATACAAATGCCAGAAGCAGCAGCCCTGGCAGAGGCATCAGAGATATCATAAGCTGAGCAGAGCAACATTTGCCAACCTCAGCACCACAAATTAAAGTTTTAAGCCAGTCAGTCTTGGTCAAGTCTTCAGGAAAAGCCTGTGCTGTAGTCTTGGCAGCTTTCCACAGGCTGTTCCCATATTTTCGATAGGGCACTACCCTCCAAAATCACCATCGACAATGTCACTATCAGTGATACATCTGAAATTCTTCAAGCCTTCAACCACTTCGCCACTGCAGGCATGTGTAACCCCCCTGCAAATGGGGGTTCCCAAAAGACTTCCAGGAGCTTGCTTGAATGCTCCAAGCCTGAATGGTGTTTGGCGTTTAAGCCATTTATCAGTGAGTGTTTTTAGAACCTCTGGTACTGTCTCTTTAAGAGCTGTCTGCTTGCAGACATAATTAGTTTGTATGGGGGACTGTGTGTTTCTTTGATTGAGTACCACTCAAGCTGCTGCCAATTCACTCCATTTTGCAGTCACTAGGAGTGCAAAGGAACCTATCTGAAAGATGTAACTGTTTGCCAGAAACCATTTAGAGTGATAATGAAATTACAGTTTGTCTAACCTGCTTTCTTTTGCAGTCAGAACAGTGTCTGCCTAGTTCCCCATTCTGGTTTTGAACTGCTGAACTGGACCAATCAGTGTGGGTAAGCTAGCTCTAAAATGGTGCCTTGGACTGAATCAGAACTTGGACTCATAATCTGAGCCAGCCACAAGAGGATTGTATGGGCAGTGACTCTGGGAGATGTAGTTTAGACTTCAGTGCCTTTTTGGACCAACAGCAGCAGTCTATTGTGAGTGACAGCCAATCCAGTCAAGAACTGGGAGGAACTCAAAGGAAGTGCCCGGTTTTGTCAGTTGGAGTTTCAGTTGAGCTTTGGCAGTGAAGAAGGAAGGAGCCCTGTGTTTTTCAGTGTGCAGTTTTAGTCAAAAACGGTGTAAGGCCCAGAGTTCCGTCTGCAGCTTGTGTAACTGCTTGTTAGGACTGAATCGTCCTGTGAAGAGAATCAAGGATATCTGAAGAGTAGAAACCAGGCTCACCCTGTAGAAGACTGGAGGAATTGCTGAAAATTGCACTGGTCTGTCAGGAACTGAATCTGCTGTGTGTTCTCCCGGTATTGTGCAGTAATTGCGATCGGGATACAGATGCAGCCTGCCTGGTATAGTGCTTTCTTTTATATAAATGTGTGAAGAGGTTTGTGTACTCAAGTGAGCCCTGCTGACATTGAAGGACCCTATCTTATTTGGAGGTCGTGAGTACTAATTCAGGGTCGCTCCCTGTTGAATTGCCACATTAAATCCAAATGGAATTACTGTACTGCTGACTGTTTAATTCTCCTTTCTCTGTGTGAAAGGGCCCCACCAGCTGCCACGGTTTGGACTAGCCACTAGGGCTTGGGTACCCAGGGACAGTAACTGATAGGGATAGGCCTGTGCACAGAGCCATAGGTAGATGAGTAGAGTGATAAGCTAATTAACCTGATTTCCCCTGTCCTTGTTATATCCCCTAAATAAATCAGAGCTGCTTGTTTCAGCAAAGTTATACTGCCTGGAGGTATTTGTCTATGTTAAAGTACTGTACTGTGATTGTTGCACTGTATCTTATTTCACAGGAGGTCCCAGTGCCGGAACCAGTCCTGGGGTAAGTGTATACTGTAAAGGTAATTTGATGTATTGTGTGGGCCACTAGTGGGAAGAAAGGGGGGTTGCAGTGTCCCAGAGGGCTGTGACCAAGTTAGTTTAACTATTGTAAACCCTGACCTCTGGGTGGAGGCACCCGCCATTGGATCCAGGCCCCTCAACCTGTTAGTGGCAAATCAGGCAGGGGTAGTAGTCCCTGGGATAGCGCCATCTAGGGGTTACACATGGCATTCAATAATGCACCAGTAAGTAGTCTCCGTCCACAGCTCACTGCCGAGCCTCCAGACCAAAGTAACAAAGATACGATCTTCTCCTTTTCCCCAACCACCATAAAAGAAGTTGAAGACCTTATGCTATGGCTAGACACCAGAAAAAGTGCAGGAGCCGACTCCTTTGACCCATACTTTCTGAAAATAGCATACCACATACTTGCCCCACCTATATCACACTTATGAAACCTGTCTCTAGCCCAGGGCTCTATCCCCATGGAATGGAAAACCTCTCATGTTATCCCCCTATTTAAAGCAGGGGACCCATGCAACCTGAACAATTATAGGCCAATCTCTCTTCTATCTATACTCTCAAAACTGCTGGAAAAAGTCATGGATTTACAGCTGAGATCGTTTCTAGACAACTCTACATTGCTTAACCCCACGCAGTCTGGCTTTAGAGCAAAGCATAGCACTGTTACAGTGCTGGCCAAAGTCACTAATGACTGGCAACAGGACTTTGACAACAAAAAATGTGTTTGTGCTGTGTTTTTAGACCTCAGCAAGGCCTTTGATACCGTCGACCACTGCCTACTTCTCTCCACCTTAAAAACCATAGGTATGGACTCAACCTTACTGGACTGGTTCCAGGATTATCTCTCTGATAGGCAGCAACAAATTAAGGCTGAAGGTGAGCTCTCTCCTCTCAAACCAATAAAAAGAGGAGTCCCACAGGGTTCCATACTGGGCCCTCTACTGTTCACCATCTACATTAACAACTTGGACCTAGGCATTACAGAAGCCAGTATCCACTTGTTTGCCGATGATACGGTGCTTTATCTAAGCCGTGACTCCCCTGGAGCCGCATGCACAGATCTACAAACTGAATTCAACACACTGCAGCATCAGCTTCTCAGCAAAAAACTACTGCTAAATGCAAAAAAAACTAAGGCCATGCTCTTTACCCCATCTAGCACTAGGGCCTACTCTGCTGCTGCTGGTACCCTTCCTCCCATAACTACCCTTCTAGGTGAAGATCTTGAGTTCGTGCCTAAATTCAAATATCTGGGTATATGGCTGGACAACAAACTATCCTTTGTGGAGCACACAGAAGAAATGATGAAAAAGCTTAGGCAGAGGCTTGGCCTCTTCTTCAGAATTAAACACCTTCTGACCGAAGACGCAAGAAGACTGCTTGTTCAATCAACTTTCCTCTCATTAATCGACTACGCCGACATTATCTATGGCCAGTGCTCCATCTCACACCTTGCAAAACTGGATGTCCTGTACCACAGAGTGCTAAGATTTATAACTGGTCTCCCATCCTCCACACATCACTGCTCTTTATATGCAGCCGTAGGGTGGCCTTCCCTTCAATATAGGCGGTGTAGAAATGCAGCACTCTGGACATTCCGAGCCCTTACCAACAAACTCCCAGATTACATTGTTGCCTGCCTCCCCCTGAGCCCAATCAGTAGCTACGCACTAAGAAGCCACTCGCTAATTTCTCTGAAAATCCCCAGGATCAGTACCCACTTTGGCAGGGCTGCCATAAGCCACGCTTTGCCTACACTCTGGAACAGGGCACAAAAAAACTTGAGACTCAGCTCTCCTGTCAGTTTTGCCCTGTTTAGGATCATTTATGACAAAACGTTCACCGAAATCTGTAAGTGTTTCCATAGTTCCTAGCTGTCCTGCTGAAGGTTCACTCCGTATCCTTACCATATCCAGGCACGAACCTAGTTCCTCCCCTCCCTATTTTAATCAAGTCCAGTAGTCAGCTGCCATAGTGGCCCTCGGCACCCAAGGCACCACTTCTCCCATAGTACTCTCCTCTCACCATTTAAGCGGAACATACAGACCTCATTAGGGGCCCCTATGCAGCCCAGGACCCTCACCCAAGTATGGTAAACGATCACTGAGGGCCGAAATGCAAAGAATTGTACCCTCTGATTGAGGCTTGACTAAGAATGACTAAACATATCACCTCAACTTCTGCATACTTCTGCTCTGTATATACCACAGCAAAGTTGAGTGATGCATGTATGTTCCTACAAGAATGCTTGGAATGTATATCATGCACCTACCACTTTTCTGTAAATTTGTTTGTAACTCTTTGCACATGTTGTACTTTGTATTCTCAATCTATGTATGTATAACTGTCTTGGACAACAGCAAGTATATCTTGTAAATGAGCTTGCTCAATGATGATCGCCTGGATAAATAAAGATTTGATTTGATTTGATCGTATGGGCCTAACAGTTTGCAATTCTAAGGCCCAGTGAGGCAGAGGTGTAACTGCACTTGCCCATCACATCCATCCTCCTAGATTCTATTGCGAGCAGCCACAACGACTACAGCGTGAGTTTCTGGCTGATTAGCATAGTAAGGCTTAGCAGATGGAGCAGGATACTGCCTGTCAGCCTTTCTAGGAACTGAAGACAGGGAGTTAAGTATTAATTAATTCATTTATTTATTTGGTTTTTGATAACCGGGTAGGTGCACTAGACAATAAATATGCCTATTTTTCAGGCACGACCCAGTAAAGTACAAGTTACAAACAGTCATGAAACACAATACAAAGAAACAGTGTAACATACAATGTAAAGGGTAAACTAGTTACAAATACAAAAGCAGCTGAAGAATAAATACCAGCAACAAGGAGACATCAGTACAATAGCAGCAAAACATGAAATAAACAGAGCAGTGTGGCTAAACAATTTAAAAACAGACAGAACATCTTACGTAAGTGCAACAAATTAAGCCGTAATGACGAGCACTAGTCAGGTAGCATAGGTTGGGTGATCAAGGAGGCAGGAAACAGGTACAGGGGTCAGAGACAGAGAGACAGTGGTGTAGCTCCCTTTTGAAGTAGGCATGAGAGGGGGGAGAGTCGGAGGGACACAGGCAGGGAGTTCCATAAATTCAGGGCAGAGTGGGAGAAGGCCTGGGACCCCATAGTGGTCATAGAGACCGCATAATTATTTATTTATTAAATTTTGGTAACCGGGTAAGCCCACTGGGCCCCGAAGGTCCCTTTTTCAGGGGCGACCCGGGGATTACGTGGAATATTACAAGAGATTGTATGCAGCAAGGGTAGCATCCTCTAATCCAGGATAAATGGATGGAAATATATAATAGAGGGGGATAATGACACCTCCAAAATTTCCATCAGATGTCTTTTTGTGAAGTCTTCATTTTCTAGTTCCATGGCAGTCTGAATCTGCTGTAACATGGCTTGAGAAGTGATATCCACAGGAAGAGACCTAGGGGTACAGACCACAGAGTCTTCGCTGCAGAATGAGAGGGTAGAACTGTAGCTAAGTGCCCCCTAGTGTTCTCCCTCATACTCCTTCTCTAAATCCTTCTCTAAAACCATGAGGTTAAGATGATATTCTGTTTTGTCATCAATGTCCCTGTCAACGACGGGAGCACCAGAGTGTGCTGGCAACACTAGTGGTGGCTGAGAAAGAGGAATCTGCGATGTGCTAGTCACAGGTGTCAACAAGGTGCATGACTGGAGGCCCCATCGACTGCATAACTGTCTGCATAGGTATAGCCAAACAGAAAGTATCATAGCATTTCAGAAAATGATGCCAGGCCAGCCCGCTGGCATAGTGGTTGGATTTCCGCTTGCGACACCGGCAACTGTCCAGCCCACCCCAAGCACTTTTTGGTTGGGGAGGGAGCATTAAACTTTGATGTACGTAAAAAATGTAGTACTATACAACTTAATGAAGGGTGAAGCAGACCTAATGCAGTTGATGCCAAGGACTCTTCCATCCTTGCCAAGAAAATAAACATAAGACATCTGTTACAAGCCTGTTCAGAGAACATTTAACACGAGCTCATTCTTGTCCTGCCAAATAAATGGTGCCAAAACAACTAATTACTGGCATTCCCAGGAGCATGTTTTAGTGTTCGCAGAGTGGGGAAACTGATAACTGAACAGTGTTATCGCTAACAGAAGAATATTAGTAGACATACAATCTATACCTAATGCTGCCAACATGGAGCTGAGTAAATGGTTGCACATGTACTGTATTATAAAACGGGTAGGGGAAATCCTGCATCCTGATTGGCTAAAACTTGTTCGTACCCATTGGACTCTGCTAAAGGAACAGATAGAAAAGCTGATATAGAATTTTGTTCAGAAGATCAAGAAAATAGGGCATGTAGGTCGAACATAAGAATAATAGGACTCCCAGAGGGATTGGAAGGAACAGAGGGTGGTAAAGCAGTGTAAAGGTGGCTAACTGAAAAACTAGATATTGAATCAAAGGCTGCAAATCATGAAATTCAGTATGCCCATAGAATCAGACCAAAACTGAAGCCAGGAGACAAACCCAGATGCAACTTGAAAAAATACCTTTGCTTTCCAGAAAAGGAGCTGGTATTACAAGTGGCCCAAACGCATGGTCCAATCTCAGCTGATGTGGGGCAAAGTCACCACATATCAAGATTACAGCAGAGAGTTCCAAATACAGAGGCAAAAGTTTGCGGGGAATTAAAATGAATTTGCATTAACGAGGGTGGAAGTATGCACACCTAGTATATCCAGAAAAATTACGAATAAGTAAACCCGGCTGCCCACCACGTATATGCTTAAAGCCCAAGAAGCAGAGCAATATGTGAACAGAGAAGAAGCAGAGACAGAGGAAAGATCCCAACCATGCTCAGCTGCTCCAGCGCGCTAACAAAAAAATAAAAAAACTTCTGACTTTATGTACTCTACTAAATAGGTTTGTCCGCTGCTACAGTCACTGGAGCCTAATGGGGAGTGTGGGACTATGGTGACATGATTGCAATGCAACTCCCCTGGACTTTTTTTTTTCTGTCCTTGCAGCCTTATAACAAGAGATACAAGGCAGGAGACTCCACTTTTTCTTCTTTTGCAGTATAGAAATTTTAACAGAGTCCAGATCCTGATAGCCGTAAGGGGACTTAACGCTGTTATGACAAGCAAATGGTGCTCAGTTATGCTTGAAGTTATGGTCCTGCTGGCAATGGTGAATATTAAAAGTGATAAAATTGAATAGAGAGGGAGTCAAGGCTAAACAAGCAAAAGTAAGGAAAAGGAGGGGAGCACTGGGGGGGGGGCTCTTTTATTCATGTGTGACTTATACATGAATAAAATGGCCGCCGGCCATATCCTTGAAGATGACAGTTCTTTTTTTGACAGTTTTGTGGGTGTACGATCAACAAAATTGGAGGGATTTCATAAGTTGTCAATCTTGTAAAGTGACATTACTGTTATCCCCCAGTAGCAACTGAGCAACTGAACCTGCCCACAAACACACCTTCCTTCAGGAATGTGCACACTATGGGCTTCACGAGCAGCGCTTGGCTTCCAAAAATTATGAATAAACCTTCGGCCCTCTTGAGCAAGTATAAGCAGTTATACATCCTGGTTTGATAACATACAAACACTGTACCGCTAAATTGTTTTACACTGATTAAATGGCTAGCACATTTAAACAGAAATGTTACTGTTTCACCTGTGCTCTCTTTGCCATGTCTTTGCTACTACACTACATACTATGGTAACAGCTAAAGGAAGGATTCTTGTCTTAGTTTTGTTTTTGTCCACAAGATTTGTCCCGGTATTTGAAAAAAAAATACTGTATTACGCCATGGCTTAAATTTAGTTTCTCCTCCTTTTTGAGTTCCATCACTGCCTTCCTCCCCAACCGCAGCACGGGTCACAGGTAGCAGCGGGGAGGCAACGCTTGCTTTCTACATCTATGTTTACTAAGGTGAAACACAGTATCTCTTAATGACCAGCATTACGGAAATATTATTTTGTACTAAACTGTTCCATCAGTTTGGCTGTGATTGGACTGTAACATCCGTCAACTCCGAAGCCTATAACAGTGCCAGCTTTAGGGGAAAGAGACTGAGTAATACTTGACTGCTCTTTTTTTTGCTATAACATCATCACGGCTTCTGTCACCATTCATATTTTGGACTAGGGCAGCAGTTTAAAAGAAAAACAGTTACTATACAGGGAATTCAAATGAGTTACCGGCCCACCTCTACCGAATTGGTTCTAAGTGTATATTAGCGGACATTAGTCAGGGTACAGCTGTACACTCAACTCACACTGGCCATGTATTAAAACATACCATGCATCCATTAATGGAATCTGTCATGTCATACTCATTAAATCAGTTACCGTTTATGCCCAGTTTATGAAAATATCTTAGGGGGTTTCTGCCCATTCAGGGTTTTAAATACTTGATTAGCAGTTTTTTTCTTGGGACTATACTAACTGTACAGAAAGTATTTGTATAGATTTTCTAGAAGAGCTATGTTTGTTAAACACAGTGAAGCAAGAGCTATTCATTTTCACAAAGATTTAGCACTTTTATGAGCAAAACGCTAATCAGTTTTTAGGGTTAAATAAATCCCTGCCATTGGTAAGAAAAATTTCAGGTTGCCTCCCTTCTACTCGAAGTGAAATAAATCTTTAAATACTTGGGTTATCCAGACAAGGACCAATCCAAACTTGTGAAAATGTTCGTTATTGGATGAACTCCATTCGAACTCAAAATTCTTTCAAATAATCTTGTTTATTCTCAACACGTACACTTGATGGGCTACGTTTCGTGGTATTCCCAGTTCATCAGGCCCTCGTGTATTTCCTATGATGTGGTTAATAGTGGATTAATTTCCTTTTTCTCTTGTTTTTTTATGTTGTCACCGTTAGCCATGTCTCTTATTTTAAACTCTCATGCCTTTCTATATAGTATTCTCCCTCAATAGCGCTGATTTAGCTGCGAATTGGGGAGCTGCCCCTGGCTGGCTATCGGCTGACTCTTCCATATGTAGTTTCTACCCATATCAGGGGCACGGCCCCATGGTACAAATATTATATTACTGTTTGAAGTAAATATTGTTTGATTGTTCATAGGTGCATCCCTACATCAACAGTTCTAAGTTTTCCCACCAACCACAACCAGAGGGTCATGGCACATGGAGTGTGCGCGGGGAGCAAATCTCTATTCCATGTTTTGTTATAGTTGAGTGTTCTCAAGTGTTGGAGGGATTGTCATCAGATGTGTTCACAGGTTATATACTCACTGTCTTTACAGCTAGTGAAGGGTTGATTTGGATAAGTAATCAAGCCACATTGAGCACTAGGGTGAAGGTGGGGGTCCAAGGCTTTCTTGGAGATGGTGAAGTTTCCCAAGATCCCTATGCATTCTTGCCACCCCTTCCTTATTGTCCACCCTACTGAAGATTTTGGCATCATCTGCAAAAAGGCATAACTTCCCTTCCAGTTCATCTGCAATATCACTTAGGAAGACACTGAAAAGGTGAAGAGGACAAGTTCTAGTACTGAGCCCTGCAGCACTCCGCTGGTCACTCTCCCATCATTAGACTGAGTGCTGTTAACCACCAGCCTCCGTCACTATCTGTTGACCAGTTTCTAACAAAATTAACCACTTTGGCTCCCACCCCTAAGCTGCTCAATCTCTTAATCAGCCTCTTGTGTGGTACAGTGTTGAAGGCCCTGCTAATGTCCAGCTAGGCCACGTCCACTGCCATTCCCTGATCTAGTTTCCTGATCATCCAGTCCAAGAACTCACTCAGATTCATCTGGCATGACCCCTCCTTCCCCCCATGAATCCATGTTGCCTTTGGTCTTGCAGCCCACTGTATTCAAGATACTCTACCAACCTTTCCTTTAACAGTGTTTCCATTAGTCTCCCCACTACTGAGGTGAGGCTCACTGGCCTACAGTTACTAACTCTTCCGTGCTGATGCCCCTATGTAGAGGGACCACATCTGCTCTCCTCCAGTCCTCTGAAGCCATGCCTAATTCCAGTAAGCTGTTAAATATAGCTGTCAGCAGTGGAGCCAGCAGCTCCCAGAGTTCTTTCAGTACCCTTGGGTGTATACCCGTCCAGTCCCATAATCTTGTCCACTTTCAGAGTTGCAAGTCCATTCAGGACTCTTTCCTCTGAAAATGGTCTTGAGTTTACCTCCCCTCCCACTTTGTTCCTGCTGATCACTGGTGGTCCATTCCCTCCTTTCACTGTGAAGACTGAGCATAAGTACCAGTTTAGGATGTCTGCTTTTTCTTGGACCAGTTCTGCGCAGTCACCCTCTGCCGCCCTCCTTATCCTCACTATCCCTCCTCCTTGCCTTCCTTTTCTCACTTGTGTACCTGAAGAAACTCTCATCCCCATTTGCCACCCCTTTGGCTATCCTTCCCTCTGTCTGCGCCTTTGTTCCCCTCACTGCCTTAGCTGCTTCCCTCTCTTCTGCCTCGTACACCTCCCTGTCTTTCTCCCCCTTTGTCTCCTTATAGCTGCAGAGTAACACTTACAGAGACTATAAGCGTTGCCATGAGAGGAGCAAGCTCTTCAGTAAAGCAGACCCAAGTCTGCGTTCCTACAAGACAACCAGAACACTCTGCAATGTGATGTGAAGGTGTGGGTGGATGCTTATCTTGCCAGCACACAGATCTCTGTGATAGGAACAAACTTCGAGGCTGTCAAAGAGAAGGTCACATCCCTAGCTGAGTAGGCATGCAGTCCTTCAGAGCTGGGTGAGAGGCAAGGGCGCAGCAATGAGAAATGCCGGAGACTATTCAGCACAATAGGATCTTTTTGAGTATAGGAAGGCTTGGGAAGGTGACTCTAAATTTAACAAACCACCTCTTTACTGAGCCTAACAAGTTTAGTACAACTCCAGTATAAACTTAGAGTCCGCTTCATGTCAAGGTGGTGAAGGGTCATTTCACCTCTGTTGGCATAAGGTCTGGAAATAAACATTGGCAAATAAACTGAATGATGTGGAAGACAGAGATAAACTTAAGCAAGGACCTTGGATGTGTCTTAAAGGGAATGCATATCATTCTTTATAGGATTACTGTAAAAGTTACTATACATATCCAGTATGTGAACTACTAGCTTATAGTTGGCAAATATTATCTGTAAAACTGAACGAGTATGTTTCAAATTGTGATTTGGAGGCATCCATTTTGTAGGCTGGAAGAGTGTTGTGATGATGTCACTGCCTCACCAGCCCTAACAGTGTCCAATGCAGTAGGTTAAAATAAACTGCTCCTACAAGCAGGGATCATGGCACTTGTGAGGAAAAGCACTGGACTCTTGCTACATTGTGCCAAACATGAAATGTAGTGTTTTCTGTATAGTGTAATAGGACCCCAATCAGCGCAGCCCAACTATTCTCAGCTGCTGTAATGCACACTGTTAAAGGGACAGTGAACATTGCAGGGGTCCCTTGCATTTGAAAGCCCATAGAAAGATCTTTCAAATGAGGTACTGGGCTTACCTGTAGGTGCCAGGAGTCCTGAGTTATGAATACCTAAATCATCTGTAAATCAAAACAAGGCAGCAACCATTTTAGTAAATTATGAGACCAACAGTGATGTCACTGATGGGCAAGCTGTACTTAACAACATGCAGCTTGCCCCTCAGTGACATCACTTCCTGATTTAAAATGGCTGTTGCCTTTTGATTTATGGATTCATTAGATAGTTGTATCTCAGGACTCCTGACACCTATAAGGAAGTCCAGTGTCTTGTGTGTAATATCTTTTCATGGGCTTTTACAATTTGAGTGACCCTTGCAATGTTTACTGTCCCTTTAAAGCTGGTGAGGCAGTGACATCATCGTAACACCCCTCCTGTCCGCAAAATGGATTCCAACATCACCCTGTTTAAAAAGTATTTTTCATTGTTTTACTAAAGTCATTTGCTAAGTGTATCCTAGCAAACCAGTCTATGGACAGCTATAGTAAGTGCTAAAATAATCTTACTGGGAATCGTAAACATTCCCTTTAACGTTCCAGTCTCAGAAGGGAGTTGTTAGAGATGCAGATTTCAACCCTGTGAACATCCAGGACAACAAGTACTCAAAACCCAGTCAACTGGACAAGAGGCATGGGAGTTGGCAAACTTGCTTCACCCAATGAAAAACAGTTTCTGCTGAAAGACACAGGCTTTCCTTGCAGCCAGTTCCTGGAGGTAACAGCAACTCAAATACCTCATCTGCTATAGTTAAAGGAGTAGTCCACCCAAAACTTGCAAAAAACATATGCTGTGCAGAGTATTTTGATTTGTATGTTAAGTTGTTGTGTGTCCTGCAAAGAAGTGTAAGGTTATGCATTTTGGGATGAAGAACCCAAGGAGAGAATACTGGCTGGGGGTTAAGCTGGGGATCACTGAGGAGGAGAAGGACCTAGGGGTACTGATAACAGAGACCATGAACAATACTGCCCACTGCAGGAGATCAGCTGCAAAAGCGAACAAAATGCTGGGGTGCATAGCGAGGGTTTTTTTGTCCAGGTGAAATAGGTGATCTTGCCCCTCTACAGATTGCTGGCAAGGCCGCACTTGGAGTATTGTGTGCAGTTTGGGAGGCCATACCTAAAGTGTGATATCAGGCTACTGGAGGGGGTGCAGAGGAGGGCAACAAAGATGATATGTGGAATGGAGGGGGAGAGACTATGATAGCAGGCTGGGAGACCTAAATATGTACACCCTGGAGGATAGAAGGGACAGGGGGGACATGATAGTGACATTCAAGTATCTGAGGGGAATCAATAAGGATTGGGCAGATGGGGTCTTTAAGTTAAGGAGGGGGAGGGTCACCTGGGGCACGGAGCTAAGAATAGAGGAAGATTTAGGAAGGAAATGAGGAGACACTATTTCACAGAGGTGGTAGCACAAATGGAGCGCCCTACCAGAATGGGTGGTATCATGTAAATCTGCGAACAGCTTCAAAGGGCATGGGACAGGAGGCAGGGGAGAGTGGGGGGGCGTGGGGCGGCAGTGGGATGACAAAGGGGGTGGGGCAGCTGCAGCTAGGGGTGTTGGCTGCACACTCGAGCAGACTTAGATAAACCGGGTGGTCTGTCTCTGCTGGCACATTTGTATAGTCGTATGTCCTTCCCTCTGTCTGCTATAAAGAGTTTTTCCTAAATTAGCCTGCTAGCTTTAGGATAGTTTTATGACCCCTGGAGATCTCCATCTGAGACCGCTTAATTGTATTTCTTCATCCTACAATGCACCTTGTTTCATGTGACAGTGATGTAGCAGAGACCATAAATCCAGCAGAAAGCACTGCTTTAATATCAGTTCACAACAGTAGAGATGGCTATATTTTAAAATCTATAAAATTGAGCTTTGTGACTACCCTCATCATAAAGGTCTGACTGTCCTGAAGAACTTTGCTGCTGGTAATTTTTGTGCAGCTTGCAAAGCTTCCAAGACATTTAGTTTGTTTGGCATGTGTGTGCGGAATGTTGGGTCTCTGCTACATCACTGTCACATGAGACAAGATGCACTGTGGAAACAAGGAATACAATTAAGCTGTCTCAGATGAAGATCCCCAGGGTCGTAAAACTAGCATAAAGCTAGGAGGCTAACTTAGGAAAAACTCCTAATAGCAGTCAGAGAGAAGGAAACACCAGAACTTCACATACAAATTACAACACTCTGCACAACATATATTTTTTGCAAGTTTTGGGTGGACCACTCCTTTAAGTAATAGTTTACCCCAGTTGTAGAGGTAGGGAACTTCGAAGTTTTTGGTTTTGTCTAGACTGTACCTGTTTACCACCGCACTTCAGTATTTAATAAATCAATGCAAGTACCTAGCTCCTGTCTGATGCACTGTTTTTGCTTGAACTAAGTAATGGTGCTTCACTGGGCAGAAGACTGGGATGTGTCTAACACCGCAGGGGAATTACATAACGTCAGCCCTCCATCAGCAGGGGGCAGGCATGGCATGGCATGGCTGGCTATATTCGAGGGGGGTGGAGACAAAAAAATTGGATCGGTTCAGGACAGATGGCATCCAAGCCTCTTCTACACTTCAAAGGCCTATGCAGATCACAGACACCATGCCCCTTACTCTGGATCCTAGGGTGGTTGGGTCCAATAGGGGATGGGATGCTGGTGATCTGCAGATGCAGGCATGGTGTTCAAAGGAAGAGAACACTGCGGCTAAAGGTGTGGGTGTTTCAGTTCTAAAGGATATGCACATTTGGTTCTCAGGCTATACTGTACATGTAGACTGAGCCAGTATATGGGTCTCCTGTTGAGGAATGCTGGTCTGTGATTGTAACTATCAGACAAACTGTTTAATCATAGAGCGCTAAACTGTGCAGCCGAAGAGACTCTGTGAGAGAGAAGGAAGGAAGGAAAATAAAATGATGGTCAGGGTTTGCAATTACTGCAGCAAAGATTGAGGGCACAATTTAACAAGAGTGCCTTTTTATAATGCAGTTCCAGTATATTTTGTAGCTACTGAGACAGGCAGTCGTGCCAAGCAAACAGCAAATTTTTGGCACTGGGACCACACCTGGGTTGCTGGTTGCAGTCATTATCAGCACTGACAGACAAGGATTTTTCCGAGGTCTGCTGCGTCACAGAACATTCGATGATTACAAAATGTAATTTTACGAAATTAATTTTAGCTATAACATTGACTCTGGGAGCAATAAAAAGCCTTTCAGAAGATACGAAAGAAAAGTGTCATTTTCCCTTAATGAACAGATTTTTTCAAGCTACTGTTTCTTACAATGGTTCCTTATTTTCATTTGCATGAAACTTTTATCCTGGTTCTTTAACATTCTTTGCCTGGTAAAATAATTTTCCATTAAATATATATATATATATATATATATATATATATATATATATATATATATGGTTGGATGCATGCATTAAGGTAGAGCAGTATAGCTCAGCTGTTAGAGAGCACAGAACTGTGAACTAGCATGTATACCAAAAACTCACCCAAGTCACTGCTCACTGTGACCTTGACACACTTAAAGTGATTTTCCACTAACAAGGA
The DNA here is from genome assembly GCA_016271365.2 of Neoceratodus forsteri. Lineage (NCBI taxonomy): Eukaryota > Metazoa > Chordata > Ceratodontiformes > Ceratodontidae > Neoceratodus > Neoceratodus forsteri. The sequence goes on from JADMNL010000024.1 coordinate 394,986,661, forward strand.
AAAAATGTCAAAATATAATATATAGGCACAATATCGCTAATATTTCACAGCTGTTTAATAGTTCTCTCCCTCATTCTCTATTACTACCAACATTTGCATGAAAAAATCCAAGTCTCTCACATTTAATCTCCTCTTCCTACTTCTCCATTATTATCTTCCGTTTGTGACATCACAGTCTGTTGCTGTGGGAATAACAGTGTAGTCACAAACTGATTATGAGTTATGTAACCCTTAGGTGGCGCTATCCCAAGGGCTACTACCCCTGCCTGCTTGGCTAGTAGCAGGTTAAGGGTCCTGAGTTCTGAAATGGGTGCCTCCACCCAGAGGTCAGGGTTGGTAGTGGTCAAGCTAACCTGGGCACAGCCCTCCGGGACACTGTAACCCCCCCTTTCCTTACTAGTGGCCAGAACAATACACAATAATCACTTTCACAATACCCCTGATACACCACACAAGTACCCACACTGTTTGCACTTACCACCAGAGCTTTCCTCTGGCTTGACCCTGGGGACAGCAGTACAGTACTCTTGCACAAACTGGAACCACAGTCAGGGTAAAAGAGCTAGACCTGATTTATATAAGGGTCCCACAGCACCAGCACTCACACTCAAGAGAGGCAGGGCGGACGCTGGATGTCACTGCATGTCCCCGCCTCGGAGGAAAAACTAGAAAATGGAGGAGAAAGCCTCCGTCTATATGAAGCCCTACCCCGGGCTTCAATTAGCCACTGCAGCTGCACTCCCTACCAGATATTAGTCCCTCAGCGCCGGAATTGAGGGAACCGCCGCCGGGGCCCCGCCCTCCGGGGGGTAAGCTGGGAGTAACCAGGAGTAGCGGCACTTAGCAGCTAGTGGGAGCCTGGGGGCCATGACCAGGGCAGAGGAGACGAGGCTCCGGAAAAATGGTAAATAAAAAAAAAAAAAAAGAAGAAGAAGAAAAGGTGCTCAAGAACAAGGGACATGCTATGAAGCGGGGTGGGGTGGGGGCGGGCAGATAGTAATTCTTCAGAAAGAGTGGTGGATTCCTGGATCAGACTTCCAGCAGAGGTGGTGGGGCTGAAAATAGTAGTGGGGTTCAAGAATGCATGGGATAGGCACAAAGGAATCATAGTGGAAAGGAAGGAGGGAAGGGCCAAAGCTGTATAGTGAGTATGGTCTGCGTTAACAGTGTAGGTAGGGAGGAACAGGCAGACTGGATGGGTCAAGCAGTCCTTATCTGCTATCGAAATTCTACATTTCTATGTTTTATGTAAATGTCCTCAGGAATAAAGAACCATGACCCTCCCTCACCAGCCCTACGACAACCCTAGGGCAACTGGAAACAGAAAAATACTTCAGAAATATAGTGTAATAACAGACTATTTTCAAATATATATATACTGTTTTCTGCCTGTCACTTCTCATGCTACTAGTTCTTTAATGGGTTGTAACGAACTTCTTAGAGCTCCCCTTTGTTTGATGCATTTACCTTAAAGGCCTGTACTGTCTTCATGTCCATTGCTCTGATGTGAGACTGCACCATAGACTGTTCTAACTTGGTCCTCTCTGACCCTGAACTCTCCTTCTCTTCGCAAATCTGTATCTGAAACTTTGCCTGCTACCACCTGCTGCACGCTTTCCCAAGTCCCAACTTTCCAAACTCCACAATATCCAGAATATAGCCAATAACCTTCTCATCCACACCAAGAAGTAAAATTGCATCCTCCTATCCACAGGCAGCTCCACTATCTCCTCATCAAGGATTCAACTGAAAACTGGCCCCTTTATAGTCAAGATCTACTAAAGACTTGCTCCCACTAACCTAATAGACTCTGTCTCCCTTGGCTCCCCCCTCACCTACTTAACAGACCATCTCCATCAATTCCATGCTGCACCTACCTCACAGACCCCATTTCCCTCAACTCCCTCACCTACCTCATAGATACAGTCTTCCTTTTCTCCCCTTCCTACCTCCCTCCCTCCCTCATAGACTGTCTCCCACTATTCCCCCTCCCCATCTGCCTCAGAAACCACGGCACCCTTAACTTCCCCATCCCACCTACCTCACAGTCTATTAGCCCCTACAACTTCCCCACCTACCTCGTGGATCCTGTCTCCCTAGACTCCCGTTCCCCACCAGCCTCAGAGACCCTGTCTCCCTCTACTACCTCCCCACCTACCTCACAGACCTGTCTCCTGCAACTCCCCTCACTGCCTACCTCATCAGATCCCATCACCCTCCCTCCCCCTACCAACCTCACAGACCTGTCTCCTCACTCCCCACCTACCTCCACAGAACCTGTCTCACTCAGCTCCCCACCTACCTCCCAGAACCTGTCTCACTCAGCTCCCCACCTACCTCACAGAACTCGTCTCACTCGGCTCCCCACCTACCTCACAGAACCTGTCTCACTCAGCTCCCCACCTACCTCACAGAACCTGTCTCACTCAGCTCCCCACCTACCTCACAGAACCTGTCTCACTCAGCTCCCCACCTACCTCACAGAACCTGTCTCTCAGCTCCCCACCTACCTCACAGAACCTGTCTCACTCAGCTCCCCACCTACCTCACAGAACCTGTCTCACTCAGCTCCCCACCTACCTCACAGAACCTGTCTCCTCAGCTCCCACCTACCTCCACAGAACCTGTCTCACTCAGCTCCCCACCTACCTCCCCAGAACCTGTCTCACTCAGCTCCCCACCTACCTCACAGAACCTGTCTCACTCAGCTCCCCACCTACCTCACAGAACCTGTCTCACTCAGCTCCCCACCTACCTCACAGAACCTGTCTCACTCAGCTCCCCACCTACCTCACAGAACCTGTCTCACTCAGCTCCCCACCTACCTCACAGAACCTGTCTCACTCAGCTCCCCACCTACCTCACAGAACCTGTCTCACTCAGCTCCCCACCTACCTCCACAGAACCTGTCTCCTCAGCTCCCCCACCTACCTCACAGAACCTGTCTCCTCAGCTCCCCACCTACCTCACAGAACCTGTCTCACTCAGCTCCCACCTACCTCCCGAACCTGTCTCACTCAGCTCCCACCTACCTCACAGAACCTGTCTCACTCAGCTCCCCACCTACCTCACAGAACCTGTCTCGCTCAGCTCCCCACCTACCTCACAGAACCTGTCCCTCAGCTCCCCACCTACCTCCCACAGAACCTGTCTCACTCAGCTCCCCACCTACCTCCACAGAACCTGTCTCCTCAGCTCCCCACCTACCTCCACAGAACCTGTCTCCTCAGCTCCCCACCTACCTCACAGAACTTCTCACTCAGCTCCCCACCTACCTCACCAGAACCTGTCTCCTCAGCTCCCCACCTACCTCACAGAACCTGTCTCACTCAGCTCCCCACCTACCTCACAGAACCTGTCTCACTCAGCTCCCCACCTACCTCACAGAACCTGTCTCCTCAGCTCCCACCTACCTCACAGAACCTGTCTCACTCAGCTCCCCACCTACCTCCACAGAACCTGTCTCCTCAGCTCCCACCTACCTCCACAGAACCTGTCTCACTCAGCTCCCCACCTACCTCCACAGAACCTGTCTCCTCAGCTCCCCACCTACCTCCACAGAACCTGTCTCAGCAGCTCCCCACCTACCTCACAGAACCTGTCTCACTCAGCTCCCCACCTACCTCCACAGAACCTGTCTCACTCAGCTCCCCACCTACCTCCCACAGAACCTGTCTCCTCAGCTCCCCACCTACCTCACAGAACCTGTCTCCTCAGCTCCCCACCTACCTCACAGAACCTGTCTCACTCAGCTCCCCACCTACCTCACAGAACCTGTCTCACTCAGCTCCCACCTACCTCCACAGAACCTGTCTCCTCAGCTCCCCACCTACCTCCAGAACCTGTCTCACTCAGCTCCCACCTACCTCACAGAACCTGTCTCACTCAGCTCCCCACCTACCTCACAGAACCTGTCTCACTCAGCTCCCACCTACCTCCACAGAACCTGTCTCACTCAGCTCCCCACCTCCTCACAGAACCTGTCTCCTCACCCCCACCTACCTCACAGAACCTCTCACAGCTCCCACCCCTCACAGAACCTGTCTCACTCAGCTCCCCACCTACCTCACAGAACCTGTCTCCTCAGCTCCCCACCTACCTCCACAGAACCTGTCTCCTCAGCTCCCCACCTACCTCCACAGAACCTGTCTCCTCAGCTCCCCACCTACCTCACAGAACCTGTCTCCTCAGCTCCCCACCTACCTCCACAGAACCTGTCTCCTCAGCTCCCCACCTACCTCCACAGAACCTGTCTCACTCAGCTCCCCACCTACCTCCACAGAACCTGTCTCCTCAGCTCCCCACCTACCTCCCAGAACCTGTCTCACTCAGCTCCCCACCTACCTCACAGAACCTGTCTCCTCAGCTCCCCACCTACCTCACAGAACCTGTCTCACTCAGCTCCCCACCTACCTCACAGAACCTGTCTCTCTCAGCTCCCCACCTACCTCCCACAGAACCTGTCTCACTCAGCTCCCCACCTACCTCCCAGAACCTGTCTCACTCAGCCTCCCCCACCTACCTCACAGAACCTGTCTCACTCAGCTCCCACCTACCTCCACAGAACCTGTCTCACTCAGCTCCCCACCTACCTCACAGAACCTGTCTCACTCAGCTCCCCACCTACCTCCCAGAGACCTGTCTCTCCAGCTCCCCACCTACCTCACAGAACCTGTCTCACTCAGCTCCCACCTACCTCCACAGAACCTGTCTCACTCAGCTCCCCACCTACCTCCAGAACCTGTCTCACTCAGCTCCCCACCTACCTCCACAGAACCTGTCTCCTCAGCTCCCCACCTACCTCCAGAACCTGTCTCACTCAGCTCCCCACCTCACCTCAGAACCTGTCTCACTCAGCTCCCACCTACCTCACAGAACCTGTCTCACTCAGCTCCCCACCTACCTCCTCAGAACCTGTCTCACTCAGCTCCCCACCTACCTCCCACAGAACCTGTCTCCTCAGCTCCCCACCTACCTCCACAGAACCTGTCTCGCTCAGCTCCCCACCTACCTCCACGAACCTGTCTCCTCAGCTCCCCACCTACCTCACAGAACCTGTCACTCACCCACCTCCTCAGAACCTGTCTCACAGCTCCCCACCTACCTCACAGAACCTGTCTCACTCAGCTCCCCACCTACCTCCAGAACCTGTCTCCTCAGCTCCCCACCTACCTCCCAGAACCTGTCTCGCTCAGCTCCCCACCTACCTCACAGAACCTGTCTCTCAGCTCCCCACCTACCTCACAGAACCTGTCTGCTCCAGCTCCCCACCTACCTCCCACAGAACCTGTCTCACTCAGCTCCCCACCTACCTCACAGAACCTGTCTCGCTCAGCTCCCACCTACCTCCCACAGAACCTGTCTCCTCAGCTCCCCACCTACCTCACAGAACCTGTCTCGCTCAGCTCCCACCTACCTCACAGAACCTGTCTCACTCCAGCTCCCCACCTACTCACAGAACCTGTCTCCTCAGCTCCCCACCTACCTCCACAGAACCTGTCTCGCTCAGCTCCCCACCTACCTCCACAGAACCTGTCTCACTCAGCTCCCCACCTACCTCCACAGAACCTGTCTCACTCAGCTCCCCACCTACCTCACAGAACCTGTCTCACTCAGCTCCCACCTACCTCCACAGAACCTGTCTCACTCAGCTCCCCACCTACCTCCACAGAACCTGTCTCACTCAGCTCCCCACCTACCTCACAGAACCTGTCTCACTCAGCTCCCCACCTACCTCACAGAACCTGTCTCACTCAGCTCCCCACCTACCTCACAGAACCTGTCTCACTCAGCTCCCCACCTACCTCACAGAACCTGTCTCACTCAGCTCCCCACCTACCTCCACAGAACCTGTCTCACTCAGCTCCCCACCTACCTCACAGAACCTGTCTCCTCAGCTCCCCACCTACCTCACAGAACCTGTCTCCTCAGCTCCCCACCTACCTCCACAGAACCTGTCTCCTCAGCTCCCCACCTACCTCCACAGAACCTGTCTCACTCAGCTCCCCACCACCTCCCACAGAACCTGTCTCACTCAGCTCCCCACCTACCTCCGAGAACCTGTCTCCTCAGCTCCCCACCTACCTCACAGAACCTGTCTCCTCAGCTCCCCACCTACCTCCAGAACCTGTCTCACTCAGCTCCCCACCTACCTCACAGAACCTGTCTCACTCAGCTCCCACCTACCTCACAGAACCTGTCTCCTCAGCTCCCACCTACCTCACAGAACCTGTCTCACTCAGCTCCCCACCTACCTCCACAGAACCTGTCTCACTCAGCTCCCACCTACTCACAGAACCTGTCTCCTCAGCTCCCCACCTACCTCCACAGAACCTGTCTCACTCAGCTCCCCACCTACCTCACAGAACCTGTCTCACTCAGCTCCCCACCTACCTCCACAGAACCTGTCTCCTCAGCTCCCCACCTACCTCACAGAACCTGTCTCACTCAGCTCCCCACCTACCTCCACAGAACCTGTCTCGCTCAGCTCCCACCTACCTCCACAGAACCTGTCTCGCTCAGCTCCCCACCTACCTCACAGAACCTGTCTCACTCAGCTCCCCACCTACCTCACAGAACCTGTCTCCTCAGCTCCCCACCTACCTCACAGAACCTGTCTCACTCAGCTCCCCACCTACCTCCACAGAACCTGTCTCACTCAGCTCCCCACCTACCTCCAGAGACCTGTCTCGCTCAGCTCCCACCTACCTCACAGAACCTGTCTCCTCAGCTCCCCACCTACCTCCACAGAACCTGTCTCACTCAGCTCCCCACCTACCTCACAGAACCTGTCTCCTCAGCTCCCCACCTACCTCCACAGAACCTGTCTCACTCAGCTCCCCACCTACCTCACAGAACCTGTCTCAGCTCCCACCTACCTCACAGAACCTGTCTCCTCAGCTCCCCACCTACCTCCCACAGAACCTGTCTCCTCAGCTCCCCCACCTACCTCCACAGAACCTGTCTCCTCAGCTCCCCACCTACCTCCAGAAACCTGTCTCACTCAGCTCCCCACCTACCTCACAGAACCTGTCTCCTCAGCTCCCCACCTACCTCACAGAACCTGTCTCACTCAGCTCCCCACCTACCTCCACAGACCTGTCTCACTCAGCTCCCCACCTACCTCCACAGAACCTGTCTCACTCAGCTCCCCACCTACCTCACAGAACCTGTCACTCAGCTCCCCACCTACCTCCACAGAACCTGTCTCGCTCAGCTCCCACCTACCTCACAGAACCTGTCTCACTCAGCTCCCCACCTACCTCACAGAACCTGTCTCACTCAGCTCCCCACCTACCTCACAGAACCTGTCTCACTCAGCTCCCCCTACCTACAGAACCTGTCTCACTCAGCTCCCCACCTACCTCCACAGAACCTGTCTGCTCAGCTCCCCACCTACCTCCACAGAACCTGTCTCGCTCAGCTCCCCACCTACCTCACAGAACCTGTCTCACTCAGCTCCCCACCTACCTCCTCAGAACCTGTCTCACTCAGCTCCCCACCTACCTCACAGAACCTGTCTCCTCAGCTCCCCACCTACCTCCACAGAACCTGTCTCCTCAGCTCCCCACCTACCTCACAGAACCTGTCTCCTCAGCTCCCCACCTACCTCCAGAACCTGTCTCAGCTCCCACCTCCACAGAACCTGTCTCCTCAGCTCCCCACCTACCTCACAGAACCTGTCTCACTCAGCTCCCCACCTACCTCCACAGAACCTGTCTCACTCAGCTCCCACCTACCTCACAGAGACCTGTCTCACTCAGCTCCCACCTACCTCACAGAACCTGTCCTCAGCTCCCACCTACCTCCCAGAACCTGTCTCCTCAGCTCCCACCTACCTCCACAGAACCTGTCTCGCTCAGCTCCCCACCTACCTCCACAGAACCTGTCTCACTCAGCTCCCCACCTACCTCACAGAACCTGTTCGCTCAGCTCCCCACCTACCTCACAGAACCTGTCTCGCTCAGCTCCCCACCTACCTCCACAGAACCTGTCTAGCTCAGCTCCCCACCTACCTCACAGAACCTGTCGCTCAGCTCCCCACCTACCTCACAGAACCTGTCTCACTCAGCTCCCCACCTACCTCCACAGAACCTGTCTCACTCAGCTCCCCACCTACCTCACAGAACCTGTCTCACTCAGCTCCCCACCTACCTCCACAGAACCTGTCTCCTCAGCTCCCCACCTACCTCACAGAACCTGTCTCACTCAGCTCCCCACCTACCTCACAGAACCTGTCTCCTCAGCTCCCCACCTACCTCACAGAACCTGTCTCCTCAGCTCCCCACCTACCTCACAGAACCTGTCTCACTCAGCTCCCCACCTACCTCACAGAACCTGTCTCCTCAGCTCCCCACCTACCTCACAGAACCTGTCTCCTCAGCTCCCCACCTACCTCCAGAAACCTGTCTCACTCAGCTCCCCACCTACCTCACAGAACCTGTCTCCTCAGCTCCCCACCTACCTCCACAGAACCTGTCTCCTCAGCTCCCCACCTACCTCACAGAACCTGTCTCTCAGCTCCCCACCTACCTCCACAGAACCTGTCTCTCAGCTCCCCACCTACCTCCACAGAACCTGTCTCACTCAGCTCCCCACCTACCTCACAGAACCTGTCTCCTCAGCTCCCCACCTACCTCACAGAACCTGTCTCACTCAGCTCCCCACCTACCTCCAGAACCTGTCTCACTCAGCTCCCCACCTACCTCCACAGAACCTGTCTCACTCAGCTCCCCACCTACCTCACAGAACCTGTCTCACTCAGCTCCCCACCTACCTCCACAGAACCTGTCTCGCTCAGCTCCCCACCTACCTCCACAGAACCTGTCTCCTCAGCTCCCCACCTACCTCCACAGAACCTGTCTCCTCAGCTCCCACCTACCTCACAGAGACCTGTCTCACTCAGCTCCCCACCTACCTCACAGAACCTGTCTCACTCAGCTCCCCACCTACCTCACAGAACCTGTCTCGCTCAGCTCCCCACCTACCTCACAGAACCTGTCTCGCTCAGCTCCCCACCTACCTCACAGAACCTGTCTCACTCAGCTCCCCACCTACCTCACAGAACCTGTCTCACTCAGCTCCCACCTACCTCACAGAACCTGTCTCTCAGCTCCCACCTACCTCCACAGAACCTGTCTCACTCCAGCTCCCCACCTACCTCACAGAACCTGTCTCAGCTCCCCCTACCTCCAGAACCTTCCTCAGCTCCCCACCTACCTCCAGAACCTGTCTCACTCAGCTCCCCACCTACCTCACAGAGACCTGTCTCACTCAGCTCCCCACCTACCTCACAGAACCTGTCTCCTCAGCTCCCCACCTACCTCACAGAACCTGTCTCCTCAGCTCCCCACCTACCTCACAGAACCTGTCTCACTCAGCTCCCACCTACCTCCACAGAACCTGTCTCCTCAGCTCCCCACCTACCTCACAGAACCTGTCTCACTCAGCTCCCCACCTACCTCCTACAGAACCTGTCTCACTCAGCTCCCACCTACCTCCACAGAACCTGTCTCCTCAGCTCCCCACCTACCTCCCAGAACCTGTCTCCTCAGCTCCCCACCTACCTCACAGAACCTGTCTCCTCAGCTCCCCACCTACCTCACAGAACCTGTCTCACTCAGCTCCCACCTACCTCCACAGAACCTGTCTCACTCAGCTCCCCACCTACCTCACAGAACCTGTCTCACTCAGCTCCCACCTACCTCCACAGAACCTGTCTCGCTCAGCTCCCCACCTACCTCCACAGAACCTGTCTCGCTCAGCTCCCCACCTACCTCACAGAACCTGTGTCGCTCAGCTCCCCACCTACCTCCACAGAACCTGTCGCTCAGCTCCCTACCACCTCACAGAACCTGTCTCCTCAGCTCCCCACCTACCTCCACAGAACCTGTCTCCTCAGCTCCCCACCTACCTCACAGAACCTGTCTCACTCAGCTCCCCACCTACCTCACAGAACCTGTCTCACTCAGCTCCCCACCTACCTCCACAGAACCTGTCTCACTCAGCTCCCCACCTACCTCCACAGAACCTCCTCAGCTCCCCACCTACCTCACAGAACCTGTCTCACTCAGCTCCCCACCTACCTCACAGAACCTGTCTCACTCAGCTCCCCACCTACCTCACAGAACCTGTCTCACTCAGCTCCCCACCTACCTCACAGAACCTGTCTCACTCAGCTCCCACCTACCTCACAGAACCTGTCTCACTCAGCTCCCCACCTACCTCACAGAACCTGTCTCACTCAGCTCCCCACCTACCTCACAGAACCTGTCTCGCTCAGCTCCCCACCTACCTCACAGAACCTGTCTCGCTCAGCTCCCCACCTACCTCACAGAACCTGTCTCACTCAGCTCCCCACCTACCTCACAGAACCTGTCTCGCTCAGCTCCCCACCTACCTCACAGAACCTGTCTCGCTCAGCTCCCCACCTACCTCACAGAACCTGTCTCACTCAGCTCCCCACCTACCTCACAGAACCTGTCTCCTCAGCTCCCCACCTACCTCCACAGAACCTGTCTCACTCAGCTCCCCTACCTCCCACAGAACCTGTCTCACTCAGCTCCCCACCTACCTCACAGAACCTGTCTCACTCAGCTCCCCACCTACCTCACAGAACCTGTCTCACTCAGCTCCCCACCTACCTCACAGAACCTGTCTCACTCAGCTCCCCACCTACCTCACAGAACCTGTCTCACTCAGCTCCCCACCTACCTCACAGAACCTGTCTCCTCAGCTCCCCACCTACCTCCACAGAACCTGTCTCCTCAGCTCCCCACCTACCTCCACAGAACCTGTCTCACTCAGCTCCCCACCTACCTCACAGAACCTGTCTCACTCAGCTCCCCACCTACCTCACAGAACCTGTCTCACTCAGCTCCCCACCTACCTCACAGAACCTGTCTCACTCAGCTCCCCACCTACCTCACAGAACCTGTGTCGCTCAGCTCCCCACCTACCTCACAGAACCTGTGTCGCTCAGCTCCCCACCTACCTCACAGAACCTGTCTCACTCAGCTCCCCACCTACCTCACAGAACCTGTCTCACTCAGCTCCCCACCTACCTCACAGAACCTGTCTCACTCAGCTCCCCACCTACCTCACAGAACCTGTCTCACTCAGCTCCCCACCTACCTCACAGAACCTGTCTCGCTCAGCTCCCCACCTACCTCACAGAACCTGTCTCACTCAGCTCCCCACCTACCTCACAGAACCTGTCTCGCTCAGCTCCCCACCTACCTCACAGAACCTGTCTCGCTCAGCTCCCCACCTACCTCACAGAACCTGTCTCACTCAGCTCCCCACCTACCTCACAGAACCTGTCTCGCTCAGCTCCCCACCTACCTCACAGAACCTGTCTCACTCAGCTCCCCACCTACCTCACAGAACCTGTCTCACTCAGCTCCCCACCTACCTCCACAGAACCTGTCTCACTCAGCTCCCCACCTACCTCCACAGAACCTGTCTCACTCAGCTCCCCACCTACCTCACAGAACCTGTCTCACTCAGCTCCCACCTACCTCACAGAACCTGTCTCACTCAGCTCCCCACCTACCTCACAGAACCTGTCTCCTCAGCTCCCCACCTACCTCCACAGAACCTGTCTCCTCAGCTCCCCACCTACCTCCACAGAACCTGTCTCACTCAGCTCCCCACCTACCTCACAGAACCTGTCTCACTCAGCTCCCCACCTACCTCACAGAACCTGTCTCCTCAGCTCCCACCACCACCTCACAGAACCTGTCTCACTCAGCTCCCCACCTACCTCACAGAACCTGTCTCACTCAGCTCCCCACCTACCTCACAGAACCTGTCTCACTCAGCTCCCACCTACCTCACAGAACCTGTCTCCTCAGCTCCCACCTACCTCACAGAACCTGTCTCACTCAGCTCCCCACCTACCTCACAGAACCTGTCTCACTCAGCTCCCCACCTACCTCCACAGAACCTGTCTCACTCAGCTCCCCACCTACCTCACAGAACCTGTCTCCTCAGCTCCCCACCTACCTCACAGAACCTGTCTCACTCAGCTCCCCACCTACCTCCACAGAACCTGTCTCACTCAGCTCCCCACCTACCTCCGAGAACCTGTCTCACTCAGCTCCCCACCTACCTCACAGAACCTGTCTCCTCAGCTCCCCACCTACCTCACAGAACCTGTCTCACTCAGCTCCCCACCTACCTCACAGAACCTGTCTCCTCAGCTCCCACCTACCTCACAGAACCTGTCTCCTCAAGCTCCCACCTACCTCACAGAACCTGTCTCACTCAGCTCCCCACCTACCTCACAGAACCTGTCTCACTCAGCTCCCCACCTACCTCACAGAACCTGTCTCACTCAGCTCCCCACCTACCTCACAGAACCTGTGTCGCTCAGCTCCCCACCTACCTCACAGAACCTGTCTCACTCAGCTCCCCACCTACCTCACAGAACCTGTCGCTCAGCTCCCCACCTACCTCCACAGAACCTGTCTCACTCAGCTCCCCACCTACCTCCACAGAACCTGTCTCCTCAGCTCCCACCTACACAGACCTGTCCACTCAGCTCCCCACCTACCTCACAGAACCTGTCTCACTCAGCTCCCCACCTACCTCACAGAACCTGTCTCCTCAGCTCCCCACCTACCTCACAGAACCTGTCTCACTCAGCTCCCCACCTACCTCACAGAACCTGTCTCACTCAGCTCCCCACCTACCTCACAGAACCTGTCTCACTCAGCTCCCCACCTACCTCACAGAACCTGTCTCACTCAGCTCCCCACCTACCTCACAGAACCTGTCTCACTCAGCTCCCCACCTACCTCACAGAACCTGTCTCACTCAGCTCCCCACCTACCTCACAGAACCTGTCTCACTCAGCTCCCCACCTACCTCACAGAACCTGTCTCACTCAGCTCCCCACCTACCTCACAGAACCTGTCTCACTCAGCTCCCCACCTACCTCACAGAACCTGTCTCACTCAGCTCCCCACCTACCTCACAGAACCTGTCTCACTCAGCTCCCCACCTACCTCACAGAACCTGTCTCACTCAGCTCCCCACCTACCTCACAGAACCTGTCTCACTCAGCTCCCCACCTACCTCACAGAACCTGTCTCACTCAGCTCCCCACCTACCTCACAGAACCTGTCTCACTCAGCTCCCCACCTACCTCACAGAACCTGTCTCACTCAGCTCCCCACCTACCTCACAGAACCTGTCTCACTCAGCTCCCCACCTACCTCACAGAACCTGTCTCACTCAGCTCCCCACCTACCTCACAGAACCTGTCTCACTCAGCTCCCCACCTACCTCACAGAACCTGTCTCACTCAGCTCCCCACCTACCTCCAGAGACCTGTCTCCTCAGCTCCCCACCTACCTCACAGAACCTGTCTCACTCAGCTCCCCACCTACCTCACAGAACCTGTCTCACTCAGCTCCCCACCTACCTCACAGAACCTGTCTCACTCAGCTCCCACCTACCTCACAGAACCTGTCTCACTCAGCTCCCCACCTACCTCACAGAACCTGTCTCACTCAGCTCCCCACCTACCTCACAGAACCTGTCTCACTCAGCTCCCCACCTACCTCACAGAACCTGTCTCACTCAGCTCCCCACCTACCTCACAGAACCTGTCTCACTCAGCTCCCCACCACCTACCTCACAGAACCTGTCTCACTCAGCTCCCCACCTACCTCACAGAACCTGTCTCACTCAGCTCCCCACCTACCTCACAGAACCTGTCTCACTCAGCTCCCCACCTACCTCACAGAACCTGTCTCGCTCAGCTCCCCACCTACCTCACAGAACCTGTCTCACTCAGCTCCCCACCTACCTCACAGAACCTGTCTCACTCAGCTCCACCACCACCCAGAACCTGTCTCTCAGCTCCCACCTACCTCACAGAACCTGTCTCACTCAGCTCCCCACCTACCTCACAGAACCTGTCTCACTCAGCTCCCCACCTACCTCACAGAACCTGTCTCACTCAGCTCCCCACCTACCTCACAGAACCTGTCTCACTCAGCTCCCCACCTACCTCACAGAACCTGTCTCACTCAGCTCCCCACCTACCTCACAGAACCTGTCTCACTCAGCTCCCACCTACCTCACAGAACCTGTCTCCTCAGCTCCCCACCTACCTCACAGAACCTGTCTCACTCAGCTCCCACCTACGACCTGTCTCGCTCAGCTCCCCACCTACCTCCACAGAACCTGTCTCACTCAGCTCCCCACCTACCTCACAGAACCTGTTCCTCCCAGCTCCCCACCTACCTCCACAGAACCTGTCGCTCAGCTCCCCACCTACCTCACAGAACCTGTCTCACTCAGCTCCCCACCTACCTCCACAGAACCTGTCTCACTCAGCTCCCCACCTACCTCCACAGAACCTGTCTCACTCAGCTCCCCACCTACCTCACAGAACCTGTCTCACTCAGCTCCCCACCTACCTCACAGAACCTGTCTCACTCAGCTCCCCACCTACCTCACAGAACCTGTCTCACTCAGCTCCCCACCTACCTCACAGAACCTGTCTCACTCAGCTCCCCACCTACCTCACAGAACCTGTCTCACTCAGCTCCCCACCGAACTCCACAGAACCTGTCTACTCAGCTCCCCACCTACCTCCACAGAACCTGTCTCACTCAGCTCCCCACCTACCTCACAGAACCTGTCTCACTCAGCTCCCCACCTACCTCACAGAACCTGTCTCACTCAGCTCCCCACCTACCTCACAGAACCTGTCTCACTCAGCTCCCCACCTACCTCACAGAACCTGTCTCACTCAGCTCCCCACCTACCTCACAGAACCTGTCTCACTCAGCTCCCCACCTACCTCACAGAACCTGTCTCACTCAGCTCCCCACCTACCTCACAGAACCTGTCTCACTCAGCTCCCCACCTACCTCACAGAACCTGTCTCACTCAGCTCCCCACCTACCTCACAGAACCTGTCTCACTCAGCTCCCCACCTACCTCCAGAACCTGTCTCACTCAGCTCCCCACCTACCTCACAGAACCTGTCTCCTCAGCTCCCCACCTACCTCACAGAACCTGTCTCACTCAGCTCCCCACCTACCTCACAGAACCTGTCTCACTCAGCTCCCACCTACCTCCACAGAACCTGTCTCCTCAGCTCCCACCTACCTCACAGAACCTGTCTCCTCAGCTCCCCACCTACCTCACAGAACCTGTCTCACTCAGCTCCCCACCTACCTCCCACAGAACCTGTCTCACTCAGCTCCCACCTACCTCACAGAACCTGTCTCACTCAGCTCCCCACCTACCTCACAGAACCTGTCTCTCAGCTCCCCACCTACCTCACAGAACCTGTCTCACTCAGCTCCCACCTACCTCACAGAACCTGTCTCGCTCAGCTCCCCACCTACCTCACAGAACCTGTCTCCTCAGCTCCCCACCTACCTCACAGAACCTGTCTCACTCAGCTCCCACCTACCTCACAGAACCTGTCTCACTCAGCTCCCCCACCTACCTCCACAGAACCTGTCTCACTCAGCTCCCACCTACCTCACAGAACCTGTCTCGCTCAGCTCCCACCTACCTCACAGAACCTGTCTCCTCAGCTCCCCACCTGCCTCACAGAACCTGTCTCACTCAGCTCCCCACCTACCTCCACAGAACCTGTCTCACTCAGCTCCCCACCTACCTCACAGAACCTGTCTCTCAGCTCCCACCTACCTCGCAACCTGTCTCACTCAGCTCCCCACCTACCTCACAGAACCTGTCTCACTCAGCTCCCCACCTACCTCACAGAACCTGTCTCACTCAGCTCCCCACCTACCTCACAGAACCTGTCTCACTCAGCTCCCCACCTACCTCACAGAACCTGTCTCACTCAGCTCCCACCTACCTCACAGAACCTGTCTCACTCAGCTCCCCACCTACCTCACAGAACCTGTCTCACTCAGCTCCCCACCTACCTCACAGAACCTGTCTCACTCAGCTCCCCACCTACCTCACAGAACCTGTCTCACTCAGCTCCCCACCTACCTCACAGAACCTGTCTCACTCAGCTCCCCACCTACCTCACAGAACCTGTCTCACTCAGCTCCCCACCTACCTCACAGAACCTGTCTCACTCAGCTCCCCACCTACCTCACAGAACCTGTCTCACTCAGCTCCCCACCTACCTCACAGAACCTGTCTCACTCAGCTCCCCACCTACCTCACAGAACCTGTCTCACTCAGCTCCCCACCTACCTCACAGAACCTGTCTCACTCAGCTCCCCACCTACCTCACAGAACCTGTCTCACTCAGCTCCCCACCTACCTCCACAGAACCTGTCTCACTCAGCTCCCCACCTACCTCACAGAACCTGTCTCACTCAGCTCCCACCTACCTCACAGAACCTGTCTCAGCTCCCCACCTACCTCACAGAACCTGTCTCCTCAGCTCCCCACCTACCTCACAGAACCTGTCTCACTCAGCTCCCCACCTACCTCACAGAACCTGTCTCCTCAGCTCCCCACCTACCTCACAGAACCTGTCTCCTCAGCTCCCCACCTACCTCACAGAACCTGTCTCACTCAGCTCCCCACCTACCTCACCAACCTGTCTCACTCAGCTCCCACCTACCTCACAGAACCTGTCTCCTCAGCTCCCCACCTACCTCACAGAACCTGTCTCACTCAGCTCCCCACCTACCTCACAGAACCTGTCTCACTCAGCTCCCCACCTACCTCACAGAACCTGTCTCACTCAGCTCCCCACCTACCTCACAGAACCTGTCTCACTCAGCTCCCCACCTACCTCCAGAGACCTGTCTCACTCAGCTCCCCACCTACCTCACAGAACCTGTCTCACTCAGCTCCCCACCTACCTCCACAGAACCTGTCTCACTCAGCTCCCCACCTACCTCACAGAACCTGTCTCCTCAGCTCCCCACCTACCTCACAGAACCTGTCTCTCCAGCTCCCCACCTACCTCCACAGAACCTGTCTCAGCTCAGCTCCCCACCTACCTCACAGAACCTGTCTCACTCAGCTCCCCACCTACCTCACAGAACCTGTCTCACTCAGCTCCCCACCTACCTCACAGAACCTGTCTCCTCAGCTCCCCACCTACCTCACAGAACCTGTCTCCTCAGCTCCCCACCTACCTCACAGAACCTGTCTCCTCAGCTCCCCACCTACCTCCACAGAACCTGTCTCACTCAGCTCCCCACCTACCTCACAGAACCTGTCTCACTCAGCTCCCCACCTACCTCCACAGAACCTGTCTCACTCAGCTCCCCACCTACCTCACAGAACCTGTCTCCTCAGCTCCCCACCTACCTCACAGAACCTGTCTCACTCAGCTCCCCACCTACCTCCACAGAACCTGTCTCACTCAGCTCCCCACCTACCTCACAGAACCTGTCTCCTCCAGCTCCCCACCTACCTCACAGAACCTGTCTCGCTCAGCTCCCCACCTACCTCACAGAACCTGTCTCACTCAGCTCCCACCTACCTCCACAGAACCTGTCTCACTCAGCTCCCCACCTACCTCCACAGAACCGTCCTCAGTCCCCACCTCACAGAACTGTCTCACTCACCTACCTCACAGAACCTGTCTCACTCAGCTCCCCACCTACCTCACAGAACCTGTCTCACTCAGCTCCCCACCTACCTCCACAGAACCTGTCTCACTCAGCTCCCCACCTACCTCACAGAACCTGTCTCCTCAGCTCCCACTACCTCACAGAACCTGTCTCCTCAGCTCCCCACCTACCTCCCAGAACCTGTCTCCTCAGCTCCCCACCTACCTCACAGAACCTGTCTCCTCAGCTCCCCACCTACCTCCAACAGAACCTGTCTCACTCAGCTCCCACCTACCTCCACAGAACCTGTCTCCTCAGCTCCCCACCTACCTCACAGAACCTGTCTCACTCAGCTCCCCACCTACCTCACAGAACCTGTCTCCTCAGCTCCCCACCTACCTCCACAGAACCTGTCTCACTCAGCTCCCACCTACCTCCACAGAACCTGTCTCACTCAGCTCCCACCTACCTCACAGAACCTGTCTCACTCAGCTCCCCACCTACCTCCACAGAACCTGTCTCACTCAGCTCCCACCTACCTCACAGAACCTGTCTCACTCAGCTCCCCACCTACCTCCAGAACCTGTCTCCTCAGCTCCCCACCTACCTCACAGAACCTGTCTCTCTCAGCTCCCCACCTACCTCACAGAGACCTGTCTCACCAGCTCCCCACCTACCTCACAGAACCTGTCTCTCAGCTCCCCACCTACCTCACAGAACCTGTCTCACTCAGCTCCCCACCTACCTCACAGAACCTGTCTCACTCAGCTCCCCACCTACCTCACAGAACCTGTCTCACTCAGCTCACCCTACCTCACAGAACCTGTCTCCTCAGCTCCCCACCTACCTCACAGAACCTGTCTCCTCAGCTCCCCACCTACCTCACAGAACCTGTCTCACTCAGCTCCCCACCTACCTCACAGAACCTGTCTCACTCAGCTCCCACCTACCTCCACAGAACCTGTCTCACTCAGCTCCCCACCTACCTCACAGAACCTGTCTCACTCAGCTCCCCACCTACCTCACAGAACCTGTCTCACTCAGCTCCCCACCTACCTCCACAGAACCTGTCTCCTCAGCTCCCCACCTACCTCCACAGAACCTGTCTCACTCAGCTCCCCACCTACCTCCACAGAACCTGTCTCACTCCAGCTCCCACCTACCTCACAGAACCTGTCTCACTCAGCTCCCCACCTACCTCACAGAACCTGTCTCCTCAGCTCCACCACCTACCTCACAGAACCTGTCTCACTCAGCTCCCCACCCTACCTCACAGAACCTGTCTCACTCAGCTCCCCACCTACCTCACAGAACCTGTCTCACTCAGCTCCCCACCTACCTCACAGAACCTGTCTCCTCAGCTCCCACCTACCTCACAGACCTGTCTCCCTCAGCTCCCCACCTACCCCAGGAACCTGTCTCC
The DNA here is from genome assembly GCA_016271365.2 of Neoceratodus forsteri. NCBI lineage: Eukaryota > Metazoa > Chordata > Ceratodontiformes > Ceratodontidae > Neoceratodus > Neoceratodus forsteri. Next base: position 395,005,606 of record JADMNL010000024.1, read on the forward strand.
TCAGCCCCACCCTACCTCACAGAACCTGTCTCCTCAGCTCCCCACCTACCTCACAGAACCTGTCTCACTCAGCTCCCCACCTACCTCCACAGAACCTGTCTCACTCAGCTCCCACCTACCTCACAGAACCTGTCTCACTCAGCTCCCCACCTACCTCACAGAACCTGTCTCACTCAGCTCCCCACCTACCTCACAGAACCTGTCTCACTCAGCTCCCCACCTACCTCACAGAACCTGTCTCCTCAGCTCCCCACCTACCTCACAGAACCTGTCTCACTCAGCTCCCCACCTACCTCACAGAACCTGTCTCGCTCAGCTCCCCACCTACCTCACAGAACCTGTCTCGCTCAGCTCCCACCTACCTCCACAGAACCTGTCTCGCTCAGCTCCCCACCTACCTCACAGAACCTGTCTCACTCAGCTCCCCACCTACCTCACAGAACCTGTCTCACTCAGCTCCCCACCTACCTCACAGAACCTGTCTCACTCAGCTCCCCACCTACCTCACAGAACCTGTCTCGCTCAGCTCCCACCTACCTCACAGAACCTGTCTCGCTCAGCTCCCCACCTACCTCACAGAACCTGTCTCACTCAGCTCCCCACCTACCTCACAGAACCTGTCTCCTCAGCTCCCCACCTACCTCCAGAACCTGTCTGCTCAGCTCCCCACCTACCTCACAGAACCTGTCGCTCAGCTCCCCACCTACCTCACAGAACCTGTCTCACTCAGCTCCCCACCTACCTCCAGAACCTGTCTCACTCAGCTCCCCACCTACCTCACAGAACCTGTCTCACTCAGCTCCCCACCTACCTCACAGAACCTGTCACTCAGCTCCCACCTACCTCACAGAACCTGTCTCACTCAGCTCCCCACCTACCTCACAGAACCTGTCTCCTCAGCTCCCCACCTACCTCACAGAACCTGTCTCACTCAGCTCCCCACCTACCTCACAGAACCTGTCTCACTCAGCTCCCCACCTACCTCCACAGAACCTGTCTCACTCAGCTCCCCACCTACCTCACAGAACCTGTCTCCTCAGCTCCCCACCTACCTCCACAGAACCTGTCTCCTCAGCTCCCCACCTACCTCACAGAACCTGTCTCACTCAGCTCCCCACCTACCTCAGAACCTGTCTCCTCAGCTCCCCACCTACCTCACAGAACCTGTCTCACTCAGCTCCCCACCTACCTCACAGAACCTGTCTCACTCAGCTCCCCACCTACCTCACAGAACCTGTCTCCTCAGCTCCCCACCTACCTCCCACAGAACCTGTCTCGCTCAGCTCCCCACCTACCTCACAGAACCTGTCTCCTCAGCTCCCCACCTACCTCACAGAACCTGTCTCCTCAGCTCCCCACCTACCTCCAGAACCTGTCTCCTCAGCTCCCCACCTACCTCCACAGAACCTGTCTCCTCAGCTCCCCACCTACCTCCACAGAACCTGTCTCCTCAGCTCCCACCTACCTCACAGAACCTGTCTCACTCAGCTCCCCACCTACCTCCACAGAACCTGTCTCCTCAGCTCCCCACCTACCTCACAGAACCTGTCTCCTCAGCTCCCCACCTACCTCCACAGAACCTGTCTCCTCAGCTCCCCACCTACCTCCCAGAACCTGTCTCCTCAGCTCCCCACCTACCTCCCAGAACCTGTCTCCTCAGCTCCCCACCTACCTCACAGAACCTGTCTCACTCAGCTCCCCACCTACCTCACAGAACCTGTCTCACTCAGCTCCCCACCTACCTCACAGAACCTGTCTCACTCAGCTCCCCACCTACCTCACAGAACCTGTCTCACTCAGCTCCCCACCTACCTCACAGAACCTGTCTCACTCAGCTCCCCACCTACCTCACAGAACCTGTCTCACTCAGCTCCCCACCTACCTCACAGAACCTGTCTCACTCAGCTCCCCACCTACCTCCACAGAACCTGTCTCACTCAGCTCCCCACCTACCTCCACAGAACCTGTCTCCCTCAGCTCCCCACCTACCTCACAGAACCTGTCTCACTCAGCTCCCCACCTACCTCACAGAACCTGTCTCACTCAGCTCCCCACCTACCTCACAGAACCTGTCTCACTCAGCTCCCCACCTACCTCACAGAACCTGTCTCACTCAGCTCCCCACCTACCTCACAGAACCTGTCTCCTCAGCTCCCCACCTACCTCCACAGAACCTGTCTCACTCAGCTCCCACCTACCTCCAGACCTGTCTCCAGCTCCCCACCTACCTCACAGAACCTGTCTCACTCAGCTCCCCACCTACCTCACAGAACCTGTCTCACTCAGCTCCCCACCTACCTCACAGAACCTGTCTCCTCAGCTCCCCACCTACCTCACAGAACCTGTCTCCTCAGCTCCCCACCTACCTCCACAGAACCTGTCTCCTCAGCTCCCCACCTACCTCACAGAACCTGTCTCACTCAGCTCCCCACCTACCTCACAGAACCTGTCTCACTCCCAGCTCCCACCTACCTCCCAGAACCTGTCTCCTCAGCTCCCCACCTACCTCACAGAACCTGTCTCACTCAGCTCCCCACCTACCTCACAGAACCTGTCTCACTCAGCTCCCCACCTACCTCACAGAACCTGTCTCACTCAGCTCCCCACCTACCTCACAGAACCTGTCTCTCAGCTCCCCACCTACCTCCACAGAACCTGTCTCCTCAGCTCCCCACCTACCTCCACAGAACCTGTCTCCTCAGCTCCCACCTACCTCACAGAACCTGTCTCACTCAGCTCCCCACCTACCTCACAGAACCTGTCTCCTCAGCTCCCCACCTACCTCCACAGAACCTGTCTCACTCAGCTCCCCACCTACCTCCACAGAACCTGTCTCACTCAGCTCCCCACCTACCTCACAGAACCTGTCTCACTCAGCTCCCCACCTACCTCCACAGAACCTGTCTCACTCAGCTCCCCACCTACCTCACAGAACCTGTCTCCTCAGCTCCCCACCTACCTCCACAGAACCTGTCTCCTCAGCTCCCCACCTACCTCCACAGAACCTGTCTCCTCAGCTCCCCACCTACCTCCACAGAACCTGTCTCTCAGCTCCCACCTACCTCACAGAACCTGTCTCCTCAGCTCCCCACCTACCTCACAGAACCTGTCTCACTCAGCTCCCCACCTACCTCCACAGAACCTGTCTCACTCAGCTCCCCACCTACCTCCAGAACCTGTCTCCTCAGCTCCCCACCTACCTCACAGAACCTGTCTCACTCAGCTCCCCACCTACCTCACAGAACCTGTCTCACTCAGCTCCCCACCTCCTCACAGAACCTGTCACTCAGCTCCCCACCTACCTCACAGAACCTGTCTCACTCAGCTCCCCACCTACCTCCACAGAACCTGTCTCACTCAGCTCCCCACCTACCTCACAGAACCTGTCTCACTCAGCTCCCCACCTACCTCACAGAACCTGTCTCCTCAGCTCCCACCTACCTCCACAGAACCTGTCTCACTCAGCTCCCCACCTACCTCACAGAACCTGTCTCACTCAGCTCCCCACCTACCTCCCAGAACCTGTCTCACTCAGCTCCCCACCTACCTCACAGAACCTGTCTCACTCAGCTCCCCACCTACCTCACAGAACCTGTCTCACTCAGCTCCCCACCTACCTCACAGAACCTGTCTCACTCAGCTCCCCACCTACCTCACAGAACCTGTCTCACTCAGCTCCCCACCTACCTCACAGAACCTGTCTCACTCAGCTCCCCACCTACCTCACAGAACCTGTCTCCTCAGCTCCCCACCTACCTCCCAGAACCTGTCTCTCAGCTCCCCACCTACCTCACAGAACCTGTCTCACTCCAGCTCCCCACCTACCTCACGCCCTCACAGAACCCTGCCATCTTGCGTCCCTCTCTTCCTACTCCCCCACCTCATAGATCCTGTGACGCTCTACTCTCCCTCTCCACCTAGCTCTGCTCATCTTGCTGTCTAAATATCATGAATTGTTCTGTACTACATGACACATGATCCTGTGAAGTGTTTTGAGACATGGGTTGTATGAATAATGTAAAACTATACAGTGCAGTGCAAATTAAAGCTGCATTGCTTTGTACTGTAGCAGAATAGATGTCTGAATCGAATGTACAGGAGAAATGTAATCTGAAACTAGTCCTAACAGATAAACATAGGCATGTTAGACCTAAGCATGTCAGGGGCATATTACAACAGTCTCCTGCATCACAGAAGCACTAGCTATATCAATTCATCCCCTTCTCTCCCATACCCTGGACCTGCTTTGGACCCACCACATCTGTCACCCATTGCACCTTTACTCTGTCCCAGGCCATAGACACACCTTGGCTTATCCTCCGTGGTGGGTCACCTACCTGGATGACTTATAGGCAGGGAATTTCATGCTGCGATGTGGTCTGGGAAGAGTCTGTGATCCTGTTTGCCGCCTACCCTCCCCAACCACCCTCCCACCCAAAGGAGGTCTCGACTAAATTAGGGAAGGCTGAGTGGTGTGAAACAATCAGTGCAGTTCTACATCCCCGATAAGTGGCTGTGATGGTATGATCTGCCTCCCCTCCACACAAGAGCCGTTGATAGCTTCCAGTTTCTAATCTTAGACTAATCCAACCTCTTTCTCTGCCTGATACTAAAGGAAACCATGACTTTCGCTCCTGACTGCTGAGGGACTGTGTTGATAAGCCCCCCCACCGCAAAGTGCCACTGGTAGCTTCCTTACTCCTGCCTCAGTAACCTCAACATTATTACTGGTCTTCTTTTAAAGGTAAATACGCACTTTGCGCCTAAGTAGACAGGAGATTTAATTCTACTATTTTGCTGCAGTTAGTCGCCCTTAGCGCCTGACGAGATAGGAGGTTTAATTCTATTTGTCTGCAGTTACATAACACTTCTGCACTTGGCCCAACTGCCTATGACACAATAACAGGATAAATAAGCTTATACATTCAGTCAGCTGTAAGCTAGAGAGTTGCTTCACTTGCTGCTGGATGGCCAAGAATTTATTTTTTTACAAGATTTACCAGGAAGGCATACTGAGCAACATGCTCGATTCCAGATGCGACCTGGGGGCCTAGACCCAGTACATGGCAAATACAGTGCACGACAAGACATAACATGAGAATTTGTGAAATAATAATACAGGAATTTGGTAAGAAGAACAATAGTGAGTGGGTATGACAAAAGACTCCATGCAAAGCATTACAGGCGAGTACTTCCAGGTATATGTTAGCACATAACAGGATTATTACTGTCAGTAATTAGCTTATGAGAGCTAGGGATTGAACCATAGCAGGAGCAGATGGAGGAGAAATGTACCTGGAGTAGTCTGGTACAGAGTCCTGGATTTTGTATGTGTCTGATGGGGCGGGGAGGGCATTCCAGATCTGAGGATGCGGAATTTGAAAGCAGCCTGGCCTTTAGTAGTGCGCATAAATGGGACATGTAGGTCTGGGGTCTGAGCTCTGTAGGGAGTAAGCGGGCGGGGGCTGTTGATAGCTAAGAATTTGACATAACCTGTATGCTTCACATGGTGGCCTATCCAACATTCACCCTGTGCCTATAGGCAGGAAATCTATTGTAGCAGCTGTCATCTAGGGTACTGACTGTAGTCGCTACTCATCTACTATTGTGGGGAAGGTGCTCAACTGTCTCTTGCTTTGCATACTCTATGCAGTTTTGGAGTTTTCTCAACTCCCTTAGATAGCCTGTGAGCTGCAGCTTCGTAACTCCTTAAGAATGGCTACAAAGAGTGCAACTATGGCACTAACATATGTCCTAACCCGGTGAGTAGATTACATTCTCGGTGGTGCTTTGGTCACTGATCCCCTCAGGCAACCCACTGAACACATCACTCCTCTAATTACCCTTGGCACACCATTGCGATATGACACAACCCTAATAATGATAAACGTACTGACACAGAAAGGGGCATGCTACAAAATGTTCTCAACAGCAAATTGCTCGTTAAGGGGCTCTGACCGCAGCAACATGTCCAAAGCGGTGAAACTACTAGACAGATTACTGGTATTACTTTCTGGGGATGTACAGATGAACCCTGGCCATCCCCCTTCCAACATAACTATCAGTTCCCACTTGGATCCAAACTGGGTATATTCCAAGTGCCTAAAGATGGCACACATGAACATATGCAGCCTTCACCCTAAGATACATTAGCTGCAGTCCTGGGCTGAATTGTATAAACCAGACATCCTTGCAGTCTCAGATACTTAGCTAAAATCGAATGTGTTGACACATGAGGTTGAGCTCCCTGGAGACCTGGTCTTCAGGAAAGACAGGGAAGAAAAAAGAGGAGGCAGTATCATAATATACACCAAAGACCCTCTCTGTGCTGCTGCAGCCACTCCCACTCTGCTTGACTTCGCAGGCAGTGAAATGCTGCTTGTAAAGCTAACCCTAGGGAACGCAAAGGTCCTCACCACTGGTTATCTCTATAACCCACCTCAAGTAGTTGCCCCTGCGCTCGATGCACTTACTAAATTTCTGGCTGAGCACACTCCTTTTTTCTTTTTTAACTCTATTTTTGCACCTTTGGACTGAGGCATCTCTCAGAGATGCCTACTCAATCCAGGCCTGTTACACCCCGTCGAGACCCTTCTTCCAATGGTCTCCCCACTAGGATTTTCCAGCCCTCCAGATCACCCCCTAGGGGAGGGCCCGCCACTCCTACCTTAGCAGTGTCTTTCTGTAATTAGAGGGTCCATCCTGTGGGTGGCACCTGGGGACCATCAGAGTATTAGTCTGACGTTGGGGATGTGAGGCCTGATCCCTGAGGCCCTCATCGCCTCCACAGTCCTCTGGGGATTTACTCAGTTTTTTTCCTCCACAGGAGCGCGGACATGCAATGACATCATGGCACTACATGTTGACATCCGCCAACGCTCCTCCCCCACACTGCATCACTGTGTCTCTGCCATGCCCCCAACTTCCCCCAGGAGCCGCTAGAGAGCGGAGTGAGACCCCAATCCCTCCCCAGGAAAGGGAGAGCTATCCTCTGGACACTCGATCCCTTCCCTCTCATGCCAACCCCTGGTGGCCCAAGTCCATTCCTGAACCCCGGTCGCCGGCATGGCACAAGGTGTGGCATTCAGCGCCTCAACCCTCAGCAACACCAGGACAGCAAGCACACTCCTTCTGAGGTACTCATACTGGGAGACTTCAACCTCAACTGGTCCCGGGACACTGAACAAGGGTTCAAGGTGCAACTACTAGAAGCAAAATTAACCACGATCATCAATGAGCCTCCTTGGCACAATGCCAAGTATGGGAACCACTCTTTATTATACTGGGTATTGGTGTCCAACCCTGACAGCATCAGGGCCCCAAGGGTTCTCTCGGATGCTCTTAGTGACCACTCTCCCATCTTTTGTATCTGGAAGAATAGACCTCCGAGTTCCCCCTAGAGTCTTCACAGCCAGAGACTACTCTTGCTTCTCTGCAGAGTCCTTACAGGGTTCACTGGTAGACCTGGACTGGAGTCCTATCCACTCACTGCCTAGCACTGATGATGCACTGGAGTTTTTTGCAAACTGCTTCACATCCGCTGCCAATAAAATTTTTCTACTTAGGAAGCTCAGGGTTAAGGGCAAATGCTACAAATGGCTTTCCCCTGAGCTAAAGGCCCTGATGTCACAGCGTGACAGAGCCTGGGCTCAGTTCAAGAAGTCCAGACTTACTTCAGATTGGATCAAATAAAGAGAATTTCAAAACCTAGGGAAGACATTCTCCAAGAAAGCCAAATAAGAGTATGTTCGGTGACTTCAGCGTGATAACCTATCTGACCCTAGACAGTTCTGGGCCCAGATTAACTGCCTGCTCAAATGTGGAGCCAGCACCTCTCATGGTCCAACAGCAGGGTTTTAAATAATTGATTAGCAGTTTTTTTCTTGGGACAATACTAACTGTTCAGAAAGTATTTATAGAGGTTTTCTAGAAGTGTTATGTTTGTTAAACACAGTGAGGCAGGTGCTATGCATTTTTACAATGTTTCAGCACTTTTATGAGCAAAATGCTAATCAATTTGTAGAGTTAAATAAAACCCTGCAACAATGATCAATAATCAGACTATAAACGACCCTCAGTCTGCGGCCAGTGCATTCAACCTCCAATTTACTGACCTCGACAAATATAAAATTGCACCCTCTACCCCAACCAGAGACCCCAATAACTCCTCACAACCTGCTCTCTTGCACCCTGAATTTCACCTTCAACTAGTGTCACGAAAGGAAGTGCTTGCCCTCCTCAAGAAAATTAAGCTGAGTGGCTCTGCAGGGCCGGATAAACTAGAACCCAGGTTTCTGAGAGCAGCTGCTCCAGTCATTGCGGCCCCAGTAGCCACGTTGATAAACAGGTCCTTCTGCAAAGGAGTGATCCCTGCCAAATGGAAGAAAGCAATACTTGTTCCAGTCCACAAGGGAGGTCTCAGGGAAGATATAGACAACTACAGGCCGATCTCCCTGCTCTGTGTCCTGCCCAAAATCCAAGAGAGGCTGGTATACAACCAGCTGCGGGACTATCTAGCACTCCATGACCTGTTATCCCCTCAGCAAAATGGATTCAGATGCAATCATGGAACAGACACTGCATTAATTAAATTCACATCTGAAGTCCTCAAGGTGCTGGACAGCGGGGTTATCTTCATTGACCTCACAAAGGCTTTTTACTTGGTCAACCACAAATTGCTCCTTGGAAAATTAAAACAGATCAGCCTCGACTCCCATGTGATCAACTGGTTCTCTCATTACCTAACAAGTCATACCCAGATGGTCAAAGGCACGGAGCTATGTTGAGTCAGCAACTGATTACAGACAGCGTACCTCATGGATCCATATTAGGTCCTCTACTATTTTCCCTGTTCATCAACGATTTGCATGATAACTGCGGTGATAGTTATCTCATCTTATATGCAGATGATGGAGTTTTGTACAGGAGCTCGAAGGACACTAGGACTCTCAGCTCTTAACTACAGACAGACTTTGCTGCCTTAGAGAAAAGGACCCTAGAGAACCCGCTAATAATGAATGCCAAGAAAACAAAGGCTGTTTTGTTTGGCCCCAGAAGCTTAGATCCAGACATATCTGCTCTACTCCCTCTCGTAACCTCAACTTGCTCCCCTACTGAGGTTACAGACACTCTTAAATACCTTGGACTGACGCTTGACCAAGCCTTTACCTTTAAGGTACATGTGGATTAGGTCACCTGATTTAGGACTGCTATATAGGTTAAATAGCCACCTCCACCAGAAGTCAATAATTGCCATAGCTAACAGTGTGCTAATACCCAAGCTCATATATGCAGCCTCTGTGCTGCAGTTCTTAGGCAAATCTGGGCGTAATAGGCTGGAATTGCTCTACCACAAAATAGGCCACTTTGCTGCAATGACCCATTATAGGAAGCACCATTGTGAGGTCCTGACATCCCTATAATAGCGCACTGGCTACTGTATTACATTCTATGTACTGCATATAAACTCACCTTCACTAAACAACCTCCTGACCTGGCCAGTTTACTTGTCCCAGATTGATGAAATAGATTGCTGCATACTTCCAGCAAAAAATTGCTCAAAGTGCAAAAGATCACGACCTCTTGGGGGAGCAATTCAATTGCCTTCTCTGCTCCCAATCTATTGAATGCCCTCCCGGAACCCCTACAACTGCCCAATTCCTTAGATGACTTCAAAAAGGGGTTAAAAGTGTACTGCTTAGAACAATGTCTTTGTACCTGTTATCGCTGGATTGACCACTATCACTCAGTATGATGAAACTGCTTTGACTGCCTGATGTCAGGTGTGTATCAGTGTTATTTTTATTGACTTCTGCTATAGTTAGGTGTTCTAATGTGTTGTATCAGTGTTAGAGCTTTCTGTTAAGAGGTGTGCCATTCTCCTACATGTTAAATGTTATAAATTCTAGTAGACTGCTTCTCGTTTCTTCTTTCTAAAAATGCTCCCTGTGACTGTCAGATTGTATAATTGTACTACTGTCATTAATTCTGGGTCACCCCTGAATAAGGGACCTTTGGTCCCAGTGGGTTTACCCAGTTACCAAAATGAAATAAAGTGTGGCACTGGACCCAAGAGCATGGCTGTAAGCTATTTTCTGTCTTCTCCCACCTGGACCTGTGACACTGGCATGCATGTCTAGTCACCTCTGTGCATGCCCTGTGCATCTCTCACCCTATGTTATCCAGTCCAGCCTGCTGATGCCCCTGTGGAAGAAGCACTGACGTGCCCCTGAAAAAGGGACCATTTGGTTTCAGTGGGCCTACCTGGTTATCAAAATTAAATGAATGAATAAATAATGCTTCAGACAGCTACAGCACATTTAAAGGGGTCGCTGCACAGCGGCCAAGGCTAAACCCACCCCCTGGGGTAAGAAAGCACTGCCGTGGGGCTCAGGGTTTGTACCCCTGGGCCATCCAGCTGCCCATTTAATCCTTTTTTTTTTTTTTTTAACTTTCTGTTTTTTTCTCCTACCTTATCCCCCATCTCCAACCCTTCAGGGGCATCTGGGAGTCATCCCTCTGCCAGCCACCCTACCGATGACCCACCTTCCGCCCCATGGAACTGCCGCTAACCCCCCTTGGTGGGGAATGAGGTGGGGCCCGTACACATCTGGTCTTGTCGGGCAAGGCGTCCTAAGTGGGTGGTTGCACGTCGAGGGCACACTCCTGATACCCCGTCTTCCCGGAGATGGAAGGCTTTTTCCTCCATTTTTCTCCAGCATGTGGTGTGCACCCTTGACGTCAAGGCGCTATGCGCCAACATCCAGCACACATTTCAGCCAGCCCCTCCTGCAGGCAGGACTTGTTGTACCCCAAGCCTCCGCTCAGGGTCAGGCAAGCTGCGGGCCTTGTCCCCCTCCCTCCCCCTGGAGAAGGCAAGCAGTTGTGGGACGCTCAAACCTTCTCCCCCGGCAGGCCCTCCAATGACCCAAGTCCACCCCCGAACTCAAGTTGCTGGCGTCACAAGTGGAAATCCAACCGCTGCGCAGTTACCGAGTTGGTAACCTCATTCCAGATAGATACGTTACACCGGTTTTTCGGAGCATAATAGCCGACTGTCCATTTAGCTTGCCAAGTATCATTATGGCCCTCAGTATTATTTAAAGCACAGAATTCATCTAATCCAACTCTGAATTCCTCCATACTTTTATTTCCTACTACACTTCCTCGAAAGCAGTTCCATAGTGTAACCACACTCTGGTTATACCAATATGATTGTAACCCCTAGATGGCGCTATCCCAGGGGCTACTACCCCTGCCTGATTTGCCACTAACAGGTTGAGGGGCCTGGATCCGATGGCGGGTGCCTCCACCCAGAGGTCAGGGTTTGCAATGGTTAAACTAACTTGGTCACAGCCCTCTGGGACACTGCAACCCCCCTTTCTTCCCACTAATGGCCCACACAATATATCAGAATTACCTTCACAGTATACACTTGCCCCCAGGACTGGTTCAGGCACTGGGACCTCCTGTAAAATAAGATACAGTGCAACAATCACAGTACAATACTTTAACATACACAAATACCTCAGGCAGTATAACTTTGCTGAAACAAGCAGCTCTCTTTTATTTAGGGGGATATAACAAGGACAGGGGGGAATCAGGTTAATTAGCTTATCACTTTACTCATCTACCTATGGCTCTGTGCACAGGCCTATCCCTACCAGTTACTGTCCCTGGGTACCCACGCCCTAGTGGCTAGTCCAAACCGTGGCAGCTGGTAGGGGCCCTTTCACACAGAGAAAAGAAAAATTAGTTAAACAGTCAGCAGTACAGTAATTACATTTGGATTCAATGTGGCAATTCAACAGGGAGCGACCCTGAATTAGTACTCACGACCTCCAAACAAGATAGGGTCCTTCAATGTCAGCAGGGCTACTCTTGAGCTCCACGAGACTCCTCACACATTTATATGGTGAACAGTAACAGGCAAAGTCCTTTAATGGCAGCAGGATTCACTCGAGCTACACAAGTCTCCTCACACATTTATATGGTAAACAGTCACAGGCAAAGTCCTTTAATGGCAGCAGGATTCACTTGAGCTACACAAGCCTCCTCACACATTTATATGGTAAAAGAAAGTACTATACCAGGCAGGCTGCTTCTCTATCCCGATCTAATTACTGCGAATACCAGGAGAACACACAGCAGATTCAGTTCCTGACAGACCGAGTGCAATTCAGCAATTTCTCCAGTCTTCTACAGGGTGAGCCTGGTTTCTACTCTTCAGATATCCTTTGATTCTCTTCACAGGGCAGGATTCAGTCCTAACAAGCTGTTACACAAGCTGCAGACCAGAACTCTGGGCCTTACACACATTCCGACTAAAACTGCACACGAAAAGGCACAGGGCTCCTTCCCTCTTCACTGCCAGAGCTCAACTGAAACTCCAGCAGACAAAACCGGGCACTTCCTTTGAGTTCCTCCCAGTTCTTGACTGGATTGGCTGTCACTCACAATAGACTGCCCTGTTGGTCCAAAAGGCGCGAAGTCTAAACTACATCTCCCAGAGTCACTGCCCATACAGTCCTCTTGTGGCTGGCTCAGATTATGAGTCCAAGTTCTGATTCGTCCAAGGCACCATTTTAGAGCTACCTTAACCCACACTGATTGGTCCAGTTCAGCAGTTCAAAACTAGAATGGGGAACTAGGCAGACACAGTTCTGACTGCAAAGAAAGCAGGTTAGACAAACTGTAATTTCATTATTACTCTAAATGATTTCTGGCAAACAGTTACATCTTTCAGATAGGTTCCTTTGCACTCTAGTGACTGCAAAAATGGAGTGAATTGGCAGCAGCTCGAGTGGTACTCAAGCAGAGAAGCACACAGTCCCCCCATACAAACTAATTATGTCTGCAAGCAGACAGCTCTTAAAGAGACAGTACCAGAGGCTCTAAAAACACTCACTGATAAATGGCTTAAACGCCAAACACCATTCAGGCTTGGAGCATTCAAGCAAGCTCCTGGAAGTCTTTTGGGAACCTGCGTTACATGATAATTTACTTGCATGGTATGTGTCTCCCCTTAATTGTAGGGAGTGGGATCTTGTACTATTTACTTGTTATTTCATCTCTAGTCCTAGACAATCCCATAGGTCATGAGTGGTTGGTGCCCTATACAGAAGGCACACGTCGCCCCTTTAGTCTACGACACTGCAAGGAGAACAATCCCAAATGGCTCAATCTTTCCTCACAGTCTAGGTCTTTTAGCTCTCTAATCATTTTTGTGGCTCTCCTCTGCATGCTTTCCAGGGATTTTATTTCTGTCTTGGTTTTATGTTTCCTGGTGCCCAAAACTGAGCGCAATACTCCAGGTGGTGCCTCACGAGCGAAGTGTACAATGGAACCAACACCTCCCTCTCTTTGCTTTTAATATGTCTACCTATACTATTCAAAACCCCTGCTACCTTTTTTTATTACTTTATTACTGTGGTTATTAAAGTTCAGTTCTTCAGTAACTATTATTCCAAGGTCTCTCTCTTCTGATACCTCTCTCAGATGTTGGCCCATTAGCAAGTATCGTGCCCTCTCATTGTGCCTCCCCAGGTGTATAACTGTGCATTTATCTAGACTGAAATTCAACCTGTGTTCAAGTGTCCAGTTTTCTAGATTGCTCAGGGCGCCTTGTAGCTTTTGCATATCATCCATGTTTTCCACCGTGGTACTAATTCTTGTATCGTCTGCAGATTTTGCCTCCCACATCCCATCACCACAACGCATTGAAGATATATACAAAAATAAACAAGGCCCCCAAAACAGATCCCTGCACGAACCCTCTTGTCACACTGGACCAACTTCAGTATATACCCCTTATGCACACCCTCTGCTTCCTGTCAGACAGCCAGGATGCAATCCGTCTGGTAATATACCCATGCAACAGTACGTCTATTAGTGCATCAATTAGTTCCCCATGTGGTACCCTGTCAAAGGCTTTAGTAAAATCCAGGAAAACCACATCCACTGATGCACCCCTCTCCAGAGCCTGGCTGACCTTGCCGTAGAACTCCAGAAAATTTGTCTGACAGGAACGGCCCTTGGTGAAATCCAACAAACTTAGTGTGAAGTGAAATTTGCCGAGATCCTGTTTTCAGATTTACTCTTCTGACCTCTTTGTTGTGGCTTCTCAATATATTCTCTTAAAATATTCGTGCCTATAAATTAGACACGAGATCCTAATTTTAATCCTTCATTTCGCAGTATCTTGAACAGCTGCCTGAGATCACATCTTGGCCATCAGTGTTCTAAGGATGAATCTGAAGTGCAAACACTTATCAAGTGAAAAAGAAAAGTGCACATGAAATGTAGAATTTTGTTAATTATATTATTACAGCTTCTGAACTAAATTATGTTATCGAAGAAATCTCAAACATGTTATTCACTGGTACTACTGGTACCAAAAAAAAATATTTCTATTTAGGTCTAGCCCTTGGGCACATGTGCATTATCGTGAATAACATACAGTAATTCTGGCTCTTTTCAAAGGTAGCACAGAAAAGTAAAATAATGAAATGATAGAACTTTCTACAGGTATGCTCGAAAGTTAGTAGGAATCTGTCATAATTTCTTATTTTTAATTAGTTTTATAAATGCTATGTAAATGTTTTAACATGCACATATAGTTAGTACAATATTTTATTGAGGATATCAGAAATTATATCTTTAAATCAAAACAGACTATATAGTTACAGAGAGAAATCTAGCTATCAGTTCCTGCAAGAATCTACATATAAACAGAAAGAAACAAAATCAGATAAAACTCTTAATTCATCATTCTTCAACATAATTAAGAACTCATTTAAGCGGAACATTAATTCTATTACACATTAATTCAGCAGTTAAATCAGGAGTGTATCTCTGCAGATGACAACTTTGCATTGGAGAATAATCAGTCCATGAAATCCAGAAACTTGGATTCACTGACGTAAACTTCAACAAGGACTTACTATTAAAATCTGACATCCTGGCTTCACATCCTCTGCACTTCTCTGCCAAAAGCATTTTGCATAACTTTACAATTGTTATTGCTGTTCTGGGCATGTTAATTAAATGCAAAAACACAATTATCCAGCTGATATAATTCAAATGCGTCTGTGGGTGTGAAGCACCTGCAGAAAGACAAATGACTAGCATAATCATCAGAAACATTTGGAGTGAAAGACATTCTTGTATTTCAGGACTCACTCTCTTCTGGATTTAGTTAAAATGTTACTTTTTTATAATTTTTTAGTTTCTTTATGCTCCTGTCTTTGACCATGCTACTGTCACGCCAACCACCCCCACCCCATCACCCCGGTTCTCCAGGGCTTACCTTCGACTCCATCCCTCAATGACGGGGACAGCCAGGCTCCCCGACTCCTGCCATGGAAGGATCCAGTCTGGAGGAGAACCAAGTCACAGGTGCAGAGTTTGTGACAGACTGGAATTATTTCTTCTCTGGTACTGGTGTTTTCCTCACTGTTTCTGCTCCCCATGTCCTCAGGACGCAGGCTGTGATGGTGCACATCCGCACGCATGGAAACATGCACAGCATGACACCGGCCAGGGTCCCCCATCTAGAGATGTTGCAAAGTTAACCTTTGCCTCTGAATTTTTGCGCGAAGTGCCAAAAAATTGGCGCTTTGCAGATATTTCGGAGTTTTGGGAAAACTTCGGAAGTTCGATTTGCGCAAAATGTTCGCCAAAATTTGAAGTTTTTTACCGTGAAGGTCAAATTTTGAGGGTGAAGCCGGAAATTCGTGGGTGAAATTTCATGTTCTGCAGCGTAATCCCCAAAATTCGCAGCCACAAAGCTCGCTTAATCTGCAAGTTACCTCACGGAGCGAATTTCATGGACTTCTCATATCTTCCCCCTCCATCCCATGAAGCTGCAATGACTGCATTGCCACCTGTGGTCACCCAAGTGGCAATATCACAGCAGTTGTTAGATAGTGAAGCAGCCACAGCAAAAGACAGCAATTTTCATTTCTGCATTCTGTTTATTACTATAGTTCACAGTGCCAACAGACATTCTATTCTCAGTAGTGCACCATCACATTCACTAGCAGTATGAGCACTTGGTAAGACCTATTTTTAAAGCACCAACCAGACAGACTTCATCGAGCCTCGCTGCGCTAGTAAACATGATGGTATACAGACACTGTTGAGAACAGACAAGCCTGGTAAGCACAGTACTGCATTGGCCTGTGCCAGAATAAACTGCAAAACGCATTACTTTTTTTTTTTTTTTTTTATTCCTCTGGTGGGAGGATAGTTAATGTGTCTGTTTTACTTTGTTTACTGATAGTAACATAATTTGTGACTCGGTGAAGAACACCATTTATACAAGTCTGCTATCCCTGCTAGTTACGAAAACTCATTTTCTTTTAAACCAGGTGACCCCGTAAGGTATAATATACATGGGTCTGCATTGCAATTTGCGACCCAAGATCAGGAAAAAGCGAGTCAACTTGTGGAATGATTAGCAGTCATTGCTAATCATTCTGAACTGGCCCCGGGTCCTTTAAAAATGCCCTTGTGGGCATTTTGGGCTATGTTTCTTTTTTTTTTTTTTGGTTCTGATTTTTCCTCCTCCCCCACACCCTGCCCCATCTCTCCCAACTGGCCAGCGATATTCCTGCCCCCCCCCCCCAATCTCTGCACAGGAGAACCGTTACAGTATCCTCTTGTAGCGTGACCCCAGGAGAACAAGTAGGTCCAGATGCTCCAGCGGAGCAAAGGTAACTTCAGTTTCCATTTTTTTTTTATCTCGTTGGTGGTGTCCAGTAATTAATTTCTTTTTTTGTGTTGCGGGAGGAGCTGCACTGAGGAGCAGAGGGACAAGGATGAGAGAGAGACGCTGGCCAAGCATTTCGTATGCGCAGCCGCGGACGCAGATTCGCCGAGCAGCTGAGTGGGAGAAGCAGCGTGAAGCTGAGCAGACAATCGGAAGCCTCTACAAAACAAGTACAAACTTTTCAATTTATTGTCTGGGAGCCTGGGGGAGTGAACTCAATGGGAGGGCATGCGGCAGGGCAGTGGCATGACCGGAGGTGTGGCTCGGGCAAGGCGGGCACCTCGTGGGATTAACCTGAACTGGTGGGCAAAAGTAAATGTGTGAACTAAGTGGCAGAGATGAGAGGGACAACAGTGGTTAAAAAACAGTCTTTATTTTGTACTCAGCCCACTTATTTGCCAGTGACTGATCTGATGGGGGAAAAATATTAGACTGTGCTCTTGGAAACATTTTTGGAACAGAAAACAAACAAGAATTGTGCCCTAGTTTTTCCAGAGAGTTCTGAGGGGAGAGGAAACAAAGGGAAAAGTAACTTGTGTGACTAATGTGCCCTGCTTTTGGCAGAGATGAATGGACAACAGTGGTTAAACAGTCTCATGCTCAGCTTCATAATGTGCCCAGCCCTTACTGCAGCAGTGATGATGGG
Source organism: Neoceratodus forsteri (assembly GCA_016271365.2). Lineage (NCBI taxonomy): Eukaryota > Metazoa > Chordata > Ceratodontiformes > Ceratodontidae > Neoceratodus > Neoceratodus forsteri. The sequence goes on from JADMNL010000024.1 coordinate 395,023,023, forward strand.
GATTAGGCAAACAAACTGTGTCTTGCAAGTCAAGGGAACATATTTGGGAACAGAAAACAGACTAAGAACTGTTCCCTGGTTTACTCCAGAGAGTTCTATTAAGGGGAGGAAACAAAAGAAAAACTTCTTTGTGTGAGAAGTAAATGTACCCAGCTTTTGGCAGAGATAAAGGGGACAACTCATGCCTGCCCTGCTGTATTTTGCGCCCTGCCAACCCTTTGTGCAGCAGTGATGATGATGAGGGATAAGCAAACAAACTGGGCTCTAATTGCTGCAAGTGAATATTTTGGGGGAATAAGGAACAGATTAAGAATTGTGCCTTGGTTTTTCCAGAGTTCTCAGGGGAGAGGAAACAAAGAAAAGTAAAACAACTGGGTACAGCTTACTAAGTTATGTGCCCTGCTTTGGCAGAGATGAAGAGGACAACTAAAACAAAAATGTACCCGCTTGCTCTGCTGCTACAGCACTGGGAAACTTGTGTTCAAAACTCTGAAAGTTAAGTGTGCCCTGCCCATGGCAGATCCTGAGGGGGACAAGTAACATATTTAAGACACTATGACCAGTTGCCAGCTTTGCTGCGGCAGTGAACTTTGGGGAATTGTTCTGTTCACAACTCTGAAACTTTCAAGTGTGTGCCCTGCCTATGGCAGAGATGGGGACAAGTAACATAAGACTATACCCTGCCAGCTTTGCTGCAGCAGTGAACTTTGGGGAATTGTTCTGTTCACAACTCTGAAACTTTCAAGTGTGTGCCCTGCCTATGGCAGAGATGGGGACAAGTAACACAAAACTATACCCTGCCAGCTTTGCTGCAGCAGTGAACTCTGGGGAAGTGTTCTGTTCACAACTCTGAAACTTTCAAGTGTGTGCCCTGCCTATGGCAGAGATGGGGACAAGTAACGTAAGACTATACCCTGCCAGCTTTGCTGCAGCAGTGAACTTTGGGGAAGTGTTCTGTTCACATTAACTTTCAAGTGTGCCCTGCCTATGGTAGAGATCCTGAGGGGATAACATATAAGATTGTCCTGCTGCCAACTATGCTGCAGCAGTGAACTTAGTGTTCTGTTCACAACTCTGAAACTTGGAGAGGAAATCAGGGGTCACAAGCAAATCTTGCAGCTGCCATTTATCTTTTTTTTCAGTACATAAAGTTAGCCAGATCATTACGGTAACTTGATGTGTTAATTTGAAGTGCACAGCTTGACAGAGAGGACTTGTTTTGCTAACTTCAAACTTTTTAATAATTGCAGTCCAACATGGCTGGCGGACTAAAATTAGCAACTGCAGAAGGATGGTGCAACAGATTTGATCCAGACAAAAACTGGCTACTGAAAAGCAGTGAGGGAGACTGTGCAGTGCATGCTAGCTGAAAATTGTGTTGTCAGTATAAAGATGAGCTACGTGGGTTGAGGAACTTCAGGGAGGCATTAATTGCAGGGATAACAGGCCCCCAGCTAAAAGTTGACACCATCCAGAAAATCTTCAGACAGAGCAGCACAAGAAAGCTCTTAACATTTAGAAATTAGGTAAAACATGGTTACTACTTTAAATATATCGCTATACCACAATTGTTAAGTTTAAAGTAATCAGTGGGGGGGAGGGGGTAGTAGTACTGGACCCAGAGCTAAAATATTTTTATTTATTTGCAGGGAGAGCTTTCAGTAATGCAGAGGAACAGCACAGAATGGTTCTAGGCAGGCTGATGGAGATCCTGTATATGATGGCCAAAGAGGAAATCCCTATTAAAAAGTTTGAAGCGATAGCAGAACAAAAGAAGTGCCATGGAGTTCATTTGGGCAATAAATACATTAACGCTGTTAGTGGGAAAGAACTGACGATGTGTACTGGCAAGAGCCTAGAGGAAAACCTGCTGTCAACTGTGAAAAATGCTAATAATTTTTTAGTTCTTATGGATGGTAGTACTGATAGTGGTGCAATTGAAAAGGAACTGGTTTCCGTAATTTATGTTAATCCCTGCAATGGTCACGTGGAGACTAAACTTTTACGAATGAAAGCAGTATCAGATGGCACCAGTGAGGGACTCAAAAATATCTCCTTTTAGACATTCTTGCAGAGAGTGGTCTTAAAACAAAAAAAATGGTTGGGTTAAGGCTGATGGGGCAACTGTCAACATGAGTGTAAGACGGGGTCTTGCTGCACTTTTAAGGGAAGACCTACAGTGGTTGGTTGCTGTTCATTGTTTCTCACACAGATTAGAACTGACCATGAAAGATGCTTTGGATAATATCTATTTCAATAAAGTTTAAAACTTTCTGACCTAGCTGTTTTATCTCTATCAGAAAATTCCTAAGTGACTTAGAGAGTCGAGGTCCCTTGCTGAGGCCATGGAGATGTCAGTTGAAAAGCCCAATAAGGCCTATGGCACACGTTGGGTGCAGCATAAACTTCTTGCCACCAGGGCTGTTCAATCAATCAATCAAATCTTTATTTATTCAGGCGGACATCATTGAGCAAAGCTCATTTACAAGATGGACCTGATAAGGTCAAGGTTCAATGGTTGGTTCATTAGCAGATATATACAAAACACTTGTAATTAAACAGATACAGTAATATAAACATATATACAATAATCCAGGGACAGAGGTTGATTAAACCTAGCAGGACAAGGTAGGATACAAGAAAAATACACTAGAAGAATCCAGTATGTACAAATGCCAGTAGAGGAGTCAAAGCAAGCACGTAACATAAGGTACCCAGAATTACAGGCTCCAGGGCAAACTAAAGCAGACAAACAGATATAATGATTGACTGACTGCAAAAAAGTGGTGATTACAGCCTCTGACAAATGACATGGAAGGACTGGTGGGGGATTCAGACAGGGGCTATGGCTAATAGTAGTAGGAGGTATGGGAGAGTAATTAGGGTTGAGGTAAGTGCCAGGAGTTGATGTGAAGATCATTACCTGTTACCAAATCATTCCCCGTAATCACTGCCCATTTAGAATCTGTGACCACAGACCCAACTCATGATCAGACCAAAGCCTAGGGAGTGTTGCAAATTATGACTAAATTCTAAATGGTTGCACGCCTTTTGCATTTGAACAATTGCTTCAGCCACTTGCCAGGTTCTCACTAGCACTTCAAAAAGAAGTTGTTGAAATGCCAAAGCTACTTAGCTCTGTTGAAACTTTGAGAAACACTCCTGACCATGCTAAGCAGAGTGGACCCATAGGTGGCAGTGAACTTGATATTCTCCCAAGAAAATGGGTCTGACGTTCTTTCAGGAGCATGTCCTGAGGTTACTTACAAGGGTGTAAAATTAACACATCTTAGTGCTCAATCTATTAAAATGTTTAAATAGCAATGTAAGGCTGGCCCACCGGCGCAGCAGTAGGATTTCCGCTTCGATGCCAGCGACCCGCGTTCAGTACTGAGCTCGGGTCACTGGAGGGCTGGCCGGGGCGGGGGAGGGATTGAGTGCTCCGGAGGGTTGCTCTCCCTCTCCGGGGAGGGTGGGCTGCACTCCTTGCTGCAATACCGCCACCTGGGTGACCACAGGTGGAGGTGCAGTTGAGGAGGCAGGAACAATCGGGAGGGGTGGTCGTCGGCCGAGGGTCCAGAGCGAGAGGACGTCTCTGCGTGCCCTTGTCTCCTTGGCCCCTCCTAGTGTACGGACAATTGCAGGGGGCAGGACCAGAAAGCAGGAAAACGACCTGCAGTGATGCCTGGAAATGGGCCGGGGCATCATGAGACCAGGTCTGGGGAGGAGTCGCACGAATCCACCTAACTTGGATGATGGATGGGAGGTATGGGGGGTATAACTCTCACCCCACTAGGAGGTAATCCAAGGGGGCCGAAGGCAGGAGAGGACTCGTGAGGGCTGACAGTACCCAGAGACCTGGCGGGTAAGGTGCCTTGGGAGTCCCTGAGGGAAGACAGCCACTGCGGAGGTGAAGTAGGCATAAACAGTAAGTTAAAAAAAAACCAAAAAACAGCAATGTAAGAAATGCGTTACAAATATTGAGAACAAACAAAGGTTCGGTTTGAATGATGAAAGTAGTATCTATAACCATGCAAAAGTGTTAGATACCAGGCTTTGGCCAGCAGACCGAAAGGAATTGGAGCTGTATGGTAAGAGTGACATCACTGAAGTAGCAGATCATTTTTCAACTCTTTTGCAGCCTGACTGTGACACCAATCAAGTGCTAGCAGAATGGCAGGAGTTGAAGATTTTTGCTCAAACCAATTTAATCAATACTATGTCTGCCTCCTCTATTTGGTCAAAGCTGGCATCTGATTTCCAAAATTCTTATCCCAATCTGTTGAAGCTTGTCAATGCGTTGAGAGTATTTCCTGTGTCTAATGCAACAGTAGAAAGGTGCTTTTTAATTATGAACAAGGTAAAAACTGACTGGAGAGCAAGTCTGGCAGAGCATACTGTAGAAACACTGATCCGTATTAAAAAGCTGGGCCACCCTCCAGCTAAAGTCAACCCAGACAGGGCTGTAGACATACTTTTAGTGTTAAACCAAGATATCCTGGTGATTAGGCAGCTCAGGATGGTGGACCCCCTGGTCCCTTCACCCCAAAACAGGCCAGAATAACTGGCTACATGCCTGGTGGAGAAGAGCAGCAACCCACTCCTTGTTGGAAGTTTATGGTCAATCACTGTCCCAGTTTAAGTAGTTTTTATGGGGCAGGGGGGTTCATTTTAAATTTGCATTTGTCATGACTCATGATCACGCTCATGAATTCACAGTCTGCTTTGGCAGACATCCTTCATGACGCTTACAGTGTATTTGTGCTGCTGCACAAAGGCAGCTGTATTCTCTGAATGGCTAAATAAAACAGTATCAGTCTCAGAAACTTGTGTACAATGTGTATTTTATCAACATAGAGCAAGATAAGTAGATTTTATGGGATTTTGAGCAAAAAGAAAAATCTTTGCTAATTACTAATCAACTTTGGTCAATTGCTATTCATTTTTATATTTGCTTGCATGCATGTGCAAGAAACATAGTGCCACCATACGAGTTTTCGGAGGTGTGCCTCCCCCACTTCCAATGCCCTGCTCCCTTTTGCAGGCGCTGCTGTACCGCGCCAATGAATGTCCGAACTATGTCTAAGACAGCTGTTCAGATGCAGTGGCATACAGTTCTAAGGAAAACACTGCCACAATCAGCGGTGGTAGTGTGTAGGCAATTTGCATACTGCCGTCGGCAGTATACAATTGCCACGTCAACCTCTATCTGAACTGTTATAGTACATTCGTTTCCCCCAACGAATACCTCGTAGCGGCAGGAGCCACCCAGTGTGCTCATGTGTTCCCTCCACCCCGCACACTGTATGACCGATGGGGGTGCCCAATCCTATTGGCTCCACTGGCCCCTCCAAATAGACTTCCAGGTGCCACACTGGGAGCCCACCCCAGCGTGGCAAAAGTCCATATAGCTGATAGGGGTGCTTAATCCCTCATTGGCTGCACTGTAACCCCCCCCAAAGAAAACAGACTTGTAGGTGCCATGCTGGGAGTGCAGCGTGGCAAAAGTCGGTATGGCCGACGGGGGTGCCCAATCCCCCGTCAGCTCCACTGTACTCCCTTCCTCCCAAGAAAACAGACTTGCAGATGCCACGCTGGGAGCCCACCCCAGCATGGCACAGGTCAGTATGGCCGACGGGGGTGCCCAATGCCCCGTCAGCTCCATTGCCCCCCCAAAAAATAACCTTCCAGCTGCCACGCTGGGAGCCCACCCCAGCATGGCAAAAGTCCCGCTTAGTAAAAAAAAAATACCTGTAAAAAAAAAAACGGTCCCTCGACTGTCTCGCCCCCTTCCCCAACCTGCACCCACCCTCTGCACTCACCTCCCCACACCCCCTTGACCCTCCCCATACTTACTCTTCTGAAGCCGGCATGGCAATCTTCGTGGACTAGGAACACGCCTACACTCTTCAAAGCCGACGCTGAACTGAAGAAATGCCGGAAAGCTGTATAATGGCATAAATTGTTGTTTTTTTCAACTTTGGTGCATATCTCGGCCATTTAGAATTTTTTCACTAAATTTTCAACATGGAGTTTGGGACCCTACCTCATGAAATCAGTCACTGTCATTTTGTTATTCCAATCCCAAAAGATGATTTTGTGGTCACTGTGTGGAACCACCTTTTGGGATCGGGCAGCAAACGACAGTGTCACAGATCATGGTGGGACCTAAACCTATGTTGAAAATTGGTGAAATATCAAAAAACACTGTTTTATGAGGGGCTGCCAATGCCAGCATGCAAACAGTATTGGGGCCGCTGCTATTCGACATATTAGTCACTAGATTACAAGTGAATAATGGTGCTTGGATACATAAATATGCAGATGATTGTAAAATTGGCTGTATCGTTAATAACTCTGCATCAGTTAATTCCTTACAAATTAATTTAAACAATCTTGCTGTGTGGTCAGTCAGGATTAAAATGCCCTTTAACGTTGCAAAATGCAAGGTGATGCACCTGGGAAGGAATAACAGGGTGGCCACCTACACACAGTTGGAAATAATACATTACCAATGGTAAAAACAGAAAAGGATTTAGGAGTTGTAATAACTAACGACTTAAAGTTCACATCTCATATTATTAGTGTATTGGGGCAGAAGTTTGACGTCTTTGCAGAATATTTAAACTAGCAAATGGGGAGAGGGGTGCAGCACCCCATACGTCGAATGGGAAGAACACCCCTCCTCCCCCCTCAGCTAGTGGTCAAACAGGAATTCAGCATGTTTGCCGTTCATTTGCATCACCAGGTAAGAAAAAAGGTTTGTCTCCCCATACGATGCACAGGGGTAATGCCAAACTTCACCCAACAACTAACACACCAAAATCTGGCCAATGGAAAATCATGTACACAAATGCTCACAGCCTGGGAAATAAGATCCCAGACCTGCAGGCAATAATGTCAGAGGCTAAACTGGACATAGTAGCAATTAGTGAGATGTGGTTTACCAGTAACCACACTTGGGAGACTTCAGTACCTGGCTATGTATTGTTCAGAAGAGACAGGTGCAAAGGGGGAGGAGTGGCCCTGTATGTTAATGAAAATATCAAAGCTACAGAAATTCAGAATACACATAGGAGCCAGAAGAACTGTGGGTCACCCTGAAACAGGAAATGGGACAGCCATAAGAACTGGGGTTGTCTACAGGCCCCCAGACCAGAGGGAGGACATAGATACATTACTGTTAGAAGATATACAAAACATGACAGCTAAAGGGAGGTTCTGATAATGGGAGACTTCAACATGCCAGATACAGATTGGTCAATACCAGCAGGAACATCTGCCAGAACTAGACTCATAGTGGATTCCCTGCAGGGGAGGCCTCAAACAACTGGTACAGCAACCCACAAGAAACAGGGCTATCCTAGATCTAGTACTGACTAACAAAGAAGGGATAACAGATCTCCAGGTAGAAGGTCACCTGGGGCCAGTGACCATCACATGGTATGGTTCAGTTTGCTACTACATCTAAATCATCCCATTCCAAGGCAAAAATATGGGACTTCAGAGGAGCTGACTTTGATAAGATGGCCTACAGAGTTAAGCTAGCCTGGCAAAAGAAACACAGGTGAGGGGTACAGGCAAAGTGGGCAAGCATTAAGGATGCAATACTTGGAAGCAACATCCCATTGTGTTAGACAGAAAAGGAAGTGCAAAGAAGAAGGAAACCACTTTGGTTCTCAAATACAGTAGCAGAAAAGGTCAGAGCCAAAAGGCTGGCCTTCAAGAAATATAAGGGAACACAGCGGGATGAAGATATGGAGGCATACCAAACTGCCCTAAGGGAAGCAGGTAAGGCAGTAAGGCAGGCAAAGTCCCAAACTGAGGAAACACTAGCATGAACAGTAAAGAAGGTGACAAGACTTTCTATAGATACATTAGTGAAGAGAGAAAGTCCAGAGGGTATTGCTAAGCTTAAGGAGAAAAGGGAGCATGTGAGGAGGAGGACCCTGTAAAGGCATCTATCCTAAATAGATACTTTTGCTCAGTATTTACTGAAGAGAAGGTAGGACAGGGCCCACAGCTCAGCATCATGGACACAGGGGAGGGAGGTGAGCACTACTCCCTTCACAAAAGAAAGGGTCCTACAAGAGCTTGCTAAGCTCCAGGGTGGATAAGGCAATGGGACCTGATGGCATACATCCCAGGGTACTAAGGAGCTAAAGGAGGAACTAGCAGAGCCATTAGCAGAATTGTTTAGTGAGTCTCTGAGCACAGGAGAGGTCCCAGAAGACTGGAGAAGGGCTCATGTGATCCCGCTCCACAAGAGTGGTAGCAGGGAGGGGCGGGAACTACAGACCAGTCAGTCTTACCTCAGTAGTGGGCAAGATTATGGAGGCACTCCTTAAGGAAAGGATAGTGCAACACCTGGAATCCATAGGGCACAGGATCCAAGACAGCATGGGTTTACAAAGGAAGGTCCTGTCAAACTAATCTCATAGATTTCTTTGACTGGGTAACCAGAGTGGTGGACCAAGGGGGCAGTTGATGTCGCATACCTTGACTTCAGCAAAGCTTTTGACACTGTTCCACATAGAAGATTGATAAATAAGCTGGGTAGGCTCGGGTGGGTCAGAAGTTGGTCAACTGGGTGGCAAACTGGTTGACGGGCAGAAAACAGAGAGTGGTGGTAAATGGTATACAGTCAGAAGAGATGCAAGTCACAAGTGGGGTACCTCAGGGATCAGTCCTGGGGCCAGTCCTCTTCAACATCTTCATTAGTGACCTTGCAGATGGACTAGAGGTAAGGCTTGTCTGTTTGCAGATGACACCAAGATCTGCAACAGAGTAGATGATCCAGATGGGGTGGGCAGAATGAGAAGAGATCTGGATAAACTAGCAGAATGGTCAGAAGAGTGGCAACTGGATTTAATGCAAGAAGTGCAAAATCATGCACATAGGGAAGAAACCCTGAAGCCACCTATAGGCTGGGAGGAGTTGCTAGCAGTCACAAAGGAAGAAAGAGACTTGGGCATCATCATCACTGATGACCTAAAATCATCAAGCAGACCTCTAAAGTAGTAGAGTAAGGCTGGGGGTGTTAGGGTGTATTAGTAGGGGTATCACAAGTCGTAAGAGGGAGGTAATAATCCTCTGTACAAGACACTGGTTAGGCCCCATCTGGAGTACTCATGCAGTATTGGAGGCCACACCTTCACAAGGACATTAACCAAATTGAGGCAGTCCAGAGAAGGGCAACCAAAATGGTGCAGGGACTGCATCAGAAGACATATGAGGACAGATTAACGGAGCTCAATATGTATACCCTTGAGCAAAGGAGGGAGAGAGGTGATATGATCGAGGCATTCAAACACCTTAAGGGCATAAACAAGGTGAAAGAGTCTAACATGTTTAAATATAAGAAAAATAGCAGGACAAGAGAACACAGCATGAGATTAGAGGAGGCCGATTAAGGGGAATGTGAGGGAATTCCTTTTCACAGAAAGGTTGGTGGATGAATGGAATGGCTTACCACAAGAAGTGGTGGCTATGAATACAGTGCAGGGCTTCAAACAGGCATGGGATAGGCATAGGGGCAATACAAATGACTATGAATAGATAGGTCACTGACAGAGCAAAGGCCGAAGGCACAGTTATAAGGTAGAAAAAGAAATGGGCAGACTGGATGGGCCTTGCGGTCCTTATCTGCCGTCAACTTCTATGTTTCTATGTTTCTATGTAGTTAGAAAATGCCATTGAGTACCATCTTGTATACTAAAACATATTAAGAGTAGGGATACAGACATGTCAATTCCTGTATATACAAGTCTGGTTAGGTCTCATATAGGCTATTGCATTCCATTTTGCTCCCCCACTACCCAAGGATGTAAAATCACTATGGAAAAGGTGTAGAGACGATTTACAAGGAAGATTAGAGGCCTCTCTAATACTGATTATAGAGTAGATTACAAAAATTAGGCCTCTTTTCACTTGATTATAGATCACTAAGGGGTGTCCTGTGCTTGGTATATAGAGCATTTAAAGATCAATCTCTGTGTGAGGCAATTTGTGTGGAAAGAAATGTTTTAATGTTAAACACCGGAGCACATAACTTAAGGTTAAAAACAACAGTAAATAAAACTACTAAAAGAAACAATTATTTTACTCAGTGGGTGACAAATATCTGGAATGCTTTACCAACATATGTTGCCACAAGTAGAAGTCTGGGGGAATTTAAACAGAAACTACACATCTATATGGAGCAAAAGAAGTTTAATTATTGCCACTAGGCACGTCCTTCGAACTCGCACTACACCTATGAACCTACTGACAAATGCTTGTTTACTTTGATTAGCAAAGGCCGCTAATCAAGTCTCTGACACTAATTTATGCCTTGCCCCGGAACTGATAAGCATTCAGTACGAACAGAACTGAAGTAACTGGTAACTTAATTTGGATGTTCTGATTCCCTTTAAGGACAAACTGTAAGCAGCACTGACTCGCATGTATTAGACAGGTATGTAGTTGAAGAAAATATCATGCCAATTTAATAGTAATCTGGAAAATAACCAAAACCCCTTAGTTACTTTGTGCAGAGTTCCACTGAATTACTGATAAGGGGGTAGACTCGATACACACCATAGAGCGTTCACACATTCAGTGAGAGGTTAGCATTTAAATGATATCTGCGGCAGTGGGAGTGGATGCACTATTCTGTATGCATATGTCTGACACTAAAGGATGCACTTGGTGTTATTATATAGAACTACACCTCTAGAGTAATTATCTTTGGGCGCCTCACCTTCTGCCACACTGGTGACCCAGGTTCGGGAATGGACACGGGTTGTTCAGGGGCTGACCAGCGGAGGACGTATTGCACATCCCTAAGGCTGCTCTCCTCCCTCAGTGATGGGGGGTATACATGTCCTGCTCGGCGGCTGACACCTAGGAGAACTCAGGTGGTCAGGAAGGGGAAAGCTCTTCTGCCACCAGATGCCGGGAAGGGTCTCCATGGAGGTGGAGTATGAATAAAACATTGTGCACATGGTGGGGCCCTAGGGGTGAAAACTGGTGGGGGAAAAAATTTCCCATGGCTGGATGATGGCCCAACTCTCCGCAGGCCCCAGGGCCCTCTGAAGGTCATGTGGCAGAATGGTAAGTCCCAGAGAAGTCGAGTGACGGGGCCGGGGGACCAGACCAGATGGGGGCAGGATGGAGTGAACAGGATATAAAGTGCTGACAAAAGAAAAAAAAATGTAGTGTGTCTGGTCACCCCCCCCATTGAAGTATCGCAGCAGAGCTAGCTGCCCTCCCTTCCCATGGGAGAGTGTCTTCAGGGACACTCACTCTTTCTCCCTCTGGCTGGCCCCTGACAAACCAGGCTTGTTCCTGCTACATATATGATATATTTGTTTTGATTACAGTTTAACATTTCAACTTATAAAATGGCAAGGAAAAATCCAGAAATCTCATTGGTCAAGACAGATCAGCTGACCGTACATTAATTCTCTGTATACGCACAGTCATCCTGGTCCTAAACCACATTACACAATGAGCAGATCAGTCCTCCTACAACCAGAACTATCTACCATCAGTCTCCATACAACCAGAACTGATCTTCCACCAGAAACATGGGCGCTACCTTTACACTGTAAAAACCTTCAACTGGGCCCTAAAATTAAAATGATCTTAAATATAAAACAAATTACTTAAATGTTGTTTACCAGATAGTCACACTCTCCTTACACACATAAACAAATTAGAAACATTAAGTACTGTTTATAGTTTTCATTACAACTGTTTGTTTGCTAACAGTTGAAAATCCCCCTTCTATCTTTACCTGCTCATCAGGGAAATCTCTTCTGCTTTCCCTGACAAGTGAGATAATTGAGTCTCTGGCTCTAAAACAGGCCTTTGTTGTCTGTGTGTACAGTATGTTAGTAGAGGAACATTCTGCAAGTAGAACTGAGCAGAATTTTGAATCCCTGTATTCCATGATAAACATTCCATTTCTTGAATGTGGGGAACACAGAGGGAAAAAAACAGAATGAAGAAAGTAAGTAATAATACTATATAAACAAAGAGAAAAGGTGGTAAATGACTCACCCTGCTGTTTATCTTTTAGGACAGAGATAGCAGTTCATGATGCTGTCAGTGAGTGTGGCAGTTTTGAACCACGCCCATACTTGCAGCACTGGGGAACTGAGAAGCCTCTATTATGGCTTCCGTTTAGTTTTGTCTACAGAGTGAGGAGAATGAAATAAAATAAGGGGGCTATGTGTCATACTTAGAATGAGAAAAACGGCATTTGTGAATTGTTGTGGCTGGCAGGGGAATATGACGCTTAAGTGGGCAGGGAGGCACACACTGTATAACACTATTTTTATTTAGCACCAATAGGCGGAAGGACTATTTTATGTTAAATGCACAGATTCACTTACATTTTTACTTATTTAAAAATGTGTTTAAAAAAAAACAAAACTGTTTCTAAAAATAAAGGGACATTTTATAAGTGCAATAAGACACTCCAGGGGTTGTGCATTACGGTATGATAACCGCACTCCTAGGGACGACTGGAACTTGGCCTTGCACCATTGCCTGCTACGCTAGGAGTGCGGTTATCACACTGTAATGCACACCCCGTCGTGTCTTATTGCTTACATATACTTCATATATGGCACATTACACATCATCTGCTATGAAAATAGGTGCTGTGTATATGTCAAAACCTTACATACACAGGTTATATTTAAGGTTGTTTAACCACCTTTACTGTACAATTACTGCCTTACAATAAGAGTCAGTAAAGCTGTTTTAAATGTAGACTTTGAAAGCAGATAAGGACTGTTTGGCCCACCAAGTCTGCCCATTTCCCTACCTATTGGATATGCTGCAGATCCTAGATAACCAGCAGCCTGCCTACATCCTCCTATACCCACCACTATAATTGCCTTATGTCAGTCCCATGCATTCTTGAATTCCCCCACTGTTTTTGACCCCACAGCCTCCTCAGGATGGCTGTTCTACGCATACACCACCCTCTCTGTGAAAAAATACTTCCTCACTTTGCTACCCTGTCCCGCTCCTTCTGTGATTCCTTATACTTCGTGAATGCTATATTTTTCTCCCTAACCTTCCTTGCTACCTCTTTTGAGAACCATAGTGTTTTTATTACTTCATTTTGTTTTCTTTATTTGCTTCACACAAATGCTTGTTGCCTCTATGTGGCAGTTTTGATTTTTTCCCCCATTGTTCTTCCACCCCTCCTTCCTGCTCATTTGCTAGTGCATTCCGTAGGCACTCCCCCATTTTGCTCAAGTCAGCCCTTCTAAAGTCCAGTACCCTTGCTTTTTTTTTCCTTTTTTAATTCTCCATTTTTTCCAGGCAGGACCCAGTCTTAACTCGGCCCTGGTCACGGCAACCCGGAGACCTCCACCACCGCCTATGGCTGCAGAATCCCTCAGTCACCCAGCACCCCCGGAGGACAGGGCGTCAGCCACCTTCACCGCAACCCACGGGACTTATGGCTGGTCGGGGATCCGCAGCAACGATGGTGTCTCGAGGTCCTCCGGGGAGGGCGTCATGTGTATGTTGCCCTTGCCTCGGCTTTTTTCCTCCTTGCAGAGGCAGGGACGTGTAATGACGCAAGCATCTTCCCCGCCTCCCAGAACTGCCTCTGTCGGTCACCTGAGGCCCCCCAGCCTCCGCTAGGAGCCCTCAGTGCGCTGAACGCTTCCCTTGCTCTCCCCCCGGAGAAGGAGAGCAGTCCTTGGGATGCTCTATCCTCCTCCCCCCCGGCTGGCTCTCCGACGATCCGGGTCCGTTCCCAAACCTGGGTCACCGGTGTCGCGAGTGGAAATCCCACCACTGTGCCAACGGGCCGGTCAGTACCCTTGCTTTTGTATGGCTTGACTCCACGGTTGCATTTATTGTGAACCACACCATGTGGTGGTCGCTTGTTCCCAGATGGCAACCCATTTCTAAACCTGTGATCCTCTTTCCATCCCCGTTTGAGAGTACCAGGTTCAAGATTACTCCCTCCTGAGTTGGTTCTGACACTAGTTGTCTGAGGCATGCCCCCTGTAGGGCATCGAGAATGACCCTATTCTTGGATGTGGCTGCAGTAAATGTGCTCCAGTTAACATCTGGCATATTCAGGTACCCCATCAACAATATCTCTCCTTTTTCTGCCATTCTAAGGATGCCTTCTATCACCCCCCCCCCCGAGATGGGGGTCTGTATACAACCCCTGTGTGGATTGTGGTACCACCTGTCTCCAAGGCGACACACTGTGCCTCCTCTCCTCCCCGTTTACCCTTTAGTTCCATTGCTTTGATCCCTTCCCTTATGTTGAGAGCTACTCCTCCTCCTCTTTACCCTCCCTGTCTCTCCTTTAGATTGTGTATCCTGGTATGTTGACATCCCAGTCATGGTTCTCCGTGTACTATATTTCTGTGACTGCCACAATATCCAGGTGTCCCTCTTCCATCAAGGCCACTAGCTTAGGAAGCTTATTACCCAGACCATGGGCACTGGTACTCATTGCCCTCCATTTTATGATGGCCTTACCCTTTTTTCTCCCATCCTTGCCCTTACTGCCTTTGCCTCTTTCTCCATTTACCCTGGTCCTGCTGCCTACTGACCTCTGTACCTTGGTGTTTACCTCACTAACTGCCCTGTTTTGTGAGGGGAGGCTGGAAATGTCCTGCTTTACATCAGTGTCTCCCCCTTTGGCTAGTTTAAAAACTTGCCAATGAAGCATTTAAACCTATCACCTAGGAGCCTGCTTCTCCTCCTGGACAGATGCAGACCATTGCGCCAGTTTGGGCTTGCATCCCTCCAGGTGGACCCCCAGTCCCCAATGAAGCCAAAACCCTGTACTCAGCACCAGTTTTTCAACCAATCATTGAACTGCATGGAGTACAGTACCCTAGCCTCACTCATGCCATTGACAGGCACAGGGCTGGTGTTAGACTTTATGGCTCACCAAGCAAGCCAACATTTGGTGCCCTCGTCAAATTACAGGCTGGGGGTTTGGGGGCCGTCTAGGGCCCCAGAACATTTTTTGTTAATTTTGGTGCATTCTGATGCATTTCTGTGAATTTTGGGGTAACCGAACTAAGAGATTTCAACCTTGTTGCCCTATCCCCATTCCCAGTAAGTTGCACCCTAGACCCTTCCTGACATTGCTCACCGACCAGTATGGTGCCTGAGCCACCCTCTCCATAGCCTGACCACCTGTTCAAATTTATTTTTTATCAGTGCTGCTTAGAACATAGTCTTGACAACCTTAGCGCTGCTTCCATGTCATCCCACCACAGACTGATGTAGACACATAGTATAGACCATTGGAGTACAATCAATCTCCTTAGTTTATCCAGCAACCCCATGTTAGTTTTCTATATCAGTATTATATTTATTAAGTATGCGATATCCTGGCTGGCCCAGTGGCACTGAGAGTTGAGGCGCTGGATGCCACACCTCGCACCACACCAGTGACACAGGCTTGGGAACGAGCTCGGGTCGTCGGGGGTCGGCGAGGGAGGACTAGGATTGAGCATCAGAAGACAGCTCTCCTAGTCCTGGGGAGGGTTGGGGAAAATTACACCGCGCTGCGGCGACCCCTGGGGACTTCCGGAGGTACCGCATGCAACGGTGTAACTGAGGGGGGACCGTGGCAGACGTCTCACTTACTATCCAAATGACACCCTCCACCCATCCCACAGTCCCAGAAACATATTTTTTAGCTGCCCTTCAGCTAACCAAATGTAGGACCCCAACTCCCCCTCCCTTCCTATGGTCCTGATAATAATTAAGAATCCCTGCCTCTGACACATTTAGTACCCCACTTCCCCCTCCCTCCTTGGGTGCACTGACATGAAAAAAAAAGACTTCTCATCAGAGGCAGCAACTGGCCAAGCTCTCCACATAGCACCTCAGCCAGCTGCTCCGACCTGATTCATTTTGCACAAGTATTATGTAAAAGTCTAGCTGACAAATCTGTGAATGGGGCGCACTATGTGATCAAAAGAGCTCATGCAGCCCTTAGACCAGCACTCACTAAATGCAATCCCCCATGTCCGTACATCATTCACTTCTTAAATTACCTGCATAGACTTCATGTACTACACAAAGCTAAGGAAACAATTGGTGTTGAAATCCCCAAGGAGAAGGAGCTCACCAGAGGAGACAGAGGAAATGACTCAAGAGATGGATTCAGCCAAAGAGGAGGGATAAATTTTAAGGGGAGGCATACAGGACACCAACAAAGATGGGGAGAGTGGAAGGGAGTGATAGCATAACTAGAACTATAAAAAAAAACTAAGACGATGGTCCTTACACCCCTACAGGACAAACACAGATACCAGTAGTCATCTCCAGGAGGTGACTGCCTGACCTTGCAAGGGATGGTGACTGGGGTGCCACTGTGGGGAGGAGAGAGGGATTTGAGTAGTAGGTAGGTAGGGAGATTCAAACTGTCATGTGGGGTGTATGGGGACGTCTGGATTACCAGGGTATACAGGCCATTAGACTACCAGGATATGCTGACAGCATACAGGATGGGCAATGGGGGGGAGGCGACCACCAGATACCAAGGATTGAGAAGATAGTAGATAGATGGGTATTTGGGTTTGAAATGTTGATCTGGGGTGGGGGAACCACTGGATGCCAAGGATCATAAATGTAAGGGGTTATATGGAACCAGACAGGCAATCGAAAGGCGAGGGGCAACTGTCACCACTGTGGACTTTGGTAAAAGTACTGATTTTGAAATGTTTAACCGTGCTGCAATCTTGGCTGTTAAGCACTTGAAGAACCTAGTCTGTATATAGTGCTATGCCCGTATGTAAGGTGATCCCTCATCTGTATGGGTGCCGGGTAACATAATGCGTGTAAGTGATATCAACATAGTGCTGCACATCGGAAGCCACCGGATATCGCCCCAGGCCGACCATGCTATTCCTTTTTAGCATGCCGCTGTCTAACAATGGGGGCCATAATAGATTTTACGTCAAGGGAGGTATTAATTTATATTCTCTGTGTGATGATGTTCACCCATTATGTCACAAAGTGTCTCTAGTTGCTGTTCTGTTGGGATGTACTGTAACTGAAAGGAACTTCACTTCTATTTAACCTCTTGTTCAGCAATACATCGGTTATTTACTATTTACTGTTAGCTAATTCTTTAGGTTGTCATTAAAACATGTACTGGCAGGAAATCATGAGATCTAGCATCTCGTTTTCATGAAAGTTCTAGATTAATAGCTGGAGTCTCCTGTTGCACCAACATTTCCAAGCAAGAAAGTACTTTTACATTCTGATACCCTTGTGTAGGTTTAGGAAACAGGGCAGCTTCAAGACACCGCCCTGATAAGGACAAGCTGAAAATCTCAAATGAAACCCGAAAAAAATACATAGATCTCCGGACTCTCTTTTGTTTCAGCTAACTTCTGTCTCTGTTTTTTTTTTTAAACCTGCTCTTTTTTAACTTTATAATGTAGTAGATGTGATTGTTGCTTTATAAAATTAAAAAAGAGCAGGTTAAAAAAAAAATCAGAGAGAGAATTTAGCTGAAACAAAAGTGAGTCCGGAGATCCGTGTATTTTTTTCCGGTTTCATTTGTGATTTTTAACTTGTCCTTATCAGGACGGTGTCTTGATGCTGCCCTGCTTCCTAATCCTGCACAAGGGTATCAGAATGTAAAGGTACTTTCTTGCTTGGAAATGTTGGTGCAACAGGAGATTCCAGCTATTAATCCAGAACCTTCCTGAAAACGAGATGCTAGATCTCATCCATTTAGTAAAATATGCCGAAATGCCGACAGCGCTTTAAACTGTCATTTAAACCTTTGCTTTCTCCTCTTTGTGGCAGATGGTTTTAAAACCCCAGGACGTGCTATTTGGTGACCTCCTGCAGATGTGTGGATCTAGCAAAATTACAAGAAAGACAAAAGCTAGACAAACAGCCTAACTCACCATAGAAAGGTGAGCAGCAGGGTGGAGCACTAACTGCTTTTTTATTGGCGGCCCTCGCTGCGTTCAATTATGGGGACGTCAAAGAGCTGATGGCAGGGATGGAGAGGCTGCTCAAAAGTCTATGGGGGGCTGCCTGGGGTGCCTGCTTCGTATGACTGTAAAGCAGCAGAAAGGAGAATGAATGGGAGCTGGGAGCGCCTTGCCAATCGAGGGAGCAGCGCTGCCCCCGAACTAGACATTGATACATTGTCTTCTTTGAAATCAGCTGCCAGGCATCGATTGATCTCTTAATGAGGTCGTCATGCACAAGTCTTTAGTCTGGCTATTAAGATCTTGTCTACATCTGCTGATGGGCTTCTGATCTGAGAAGTCCTCCGAGCAGCGCGCAACTTCAGTTTTGCAATCTGTCCCTCATTGCTGGGCCTACTGCCCTCAGCTGACCGCACAGGGAGAGAGAAGTGAGAGATCCCACATCACCCCCCCCCAACCAAACCAAATGGTCCACACAACACTGCATGTTGCACCTGTACACTACACAAAGGAAAGGATGAAGCAAACATACCAAATGTGAAACCTGTAAATTTTATTTTCTTTTAGAAGAATGACAACAAATAACCACAGTGGATGACTCAGCATTATAAAGCTGTCTCTCCATCCTATCTGGTCTTGTTCCTATCACTCTGATTCTCTCTGTCCCAAGTAGGGACAGAGAGAAAAAGAGTGATAGGAACAAGACAGGATAGGACGGAGAGACAGCTTCATGATGCGAGTGAAGGTGCTGGTGGGCCGGTGCCATAACGGCTAACATGCAAAACCTAAACCATATTTTTTTTTCCAACAGACCACATAACATCTAACTGATGGGCTGGTATATGAAATTACCTTATTCGGCAGTTTTCAACTTTTCAATAAAAAAAAAAGTCTGTCAGTGTCACTGTCAATTCCTCGTTGATTGTAAACACTGCAAAAAGCCACCTCTCCCTCTCAAATATTCTCGCCGTGAGCTCACGCTACCCCCTCACATTGCTGACTGGAAAAGGACCGTGGAGGAGGGGTGAACACTTTTCAGCATTTCTATTGGCTAACCGACCTTAAACAACAACCAATAGTGTGTAAAGCTGGCATCTAGCCTCCCGCAAGCCATTAATTGTTACTGTGCACTGTGGTGGGACTCGCAAGGTCTCCAGATGACAGGATCTGAATACTAAATTAAAATATCTTCATCGGTATTCGGATCCTGCTATGCGCCACCAGTCATGGAACTTTGATGGCGCCCCAAGCGGCCGCTTGCCTCGCGTGTGCTAAACGCCGGCACTGGACAGGCAGCACATCCGAGGAGGTTACTGTGTGTGCTACCTGTCTAAGGCCCCTCCCCAACTCCACAAACTCCTCCTGCGCTGCTCTGATCCCATGCCCAGCTAGGTCATTTGCCCCAAGGTGAACAATGATGTCTAGCTCCCTCTCCCATGCCACTGCTCCCGCGATCCTGAGGATTCGCTTCCTGTCCCTCCAAGCTATGGTGCCAGGCAGGCACCTTACCATCCTTTCCCCTCCCCTTCCCCAGTTCTTCCACCCTAACAATTTAGTCCCCCCCCCACCCCAAGGAGCTGCTTCCTTCCCTTGTGGTATCCCATGCCACCCTCCTTTGGGTCTCCCTTGTGGAGGTTCCCAGAATCCTCCTTGGTCTCCACTGCAGGTGCCTCCACAGAGGAACCACACTCTGCCAGAATGGCATATGAATTGTGGAGAGGTACAACTGGACGGTTGCGCCTCTGTTCTACCATCTTCACCCTCCCTGAGCCCACCATGGTCCAACTGCTTCTTTTTCTTGGTAACCTCTAAGGCAGCAGTGGTGGCCCTGGTGTTCCTTGGGTGGGGGAAGCTTCCCTACTCCTTGCCATTTTGGCCTAGAGACAGGCAACCTCCTTCCTCAGAGCAGACAGTTGCCTGCAAATAGGGCAGCAGTGCAGCCTCTAGAAGGTCTCCCGGAAAACTGCTGCCCCACAGCCAGTGCATTTCACAATTCCCCACGTCTCTCTCTCTTCCAGCTTAATATATATAATTTTTATTTTTTTGTCTTTTTTTTTGTTAGTGTGTATGTGTGCTTACCCTCTATGCACTGTGCTGAGTTGTTAAGGATATGACAGATGTATGCCCTCTTGAGGAAGTGATGGCAGAACCTCTGATATAAAGGAAATTACACACCTGGGGTGGGTGGGGTGAGGGGCGGGAGGTGGGTGGCACCAAGCCCATGACCTTCAAAAAACAATCAACAACACCTCTGAACCACCACCCCGTTGAGTGCTGCCCTTCCTTTCAGTAAGACAACCAGCACAACAAATTAACAGACCACTCCACTGAACCCAGGAATTAAAATTAAATCAATCCTCAGCCACCAGTACAAATCTAAATGTTTGTTGCAAAATGCCACTAAAAATACTAGCTCACTGCACCAGCCAACAGTCCACAGGAAAAAGCAATTTCAGTAGTATTTCAGTCCCTCTGGATATAAAATGGACACCCAGCACTGCAAACTCCTTCTTGATTCAAACAAGCAAAAATAAAAGTGACGATATAAAAGTACGGCAAACCTTCCTCATAGGTCCCAAGCAATACTGTGCCTTTTTCCAGGCCCCAGTTCCCAAAATATGAGTATGCTTTCTTCTCTGCAGTTCAGCAAATTCCAGCAGCCTTCACCTTCAGCAGTTCGGCCCTTTCAATTATCCAATTTTTGCTACCAGGATACCCAGAATAATGCACTGAAAATCTCCTGAGATTACCACCACCACCACTCCCCCTCCCTCCACACATGCACACATCTTGGCTAGTTTAACCCATAGCAAAAAATAAAATGGGTAAATACGGTGGCTGTCACAGAATATGTGGAAGTTGTTGCTTAGTCTGCCATATCTTCTCCAACATCTGTCCGAAGTTGTACGCTCTTAATGTTTTGTTGTTTCTGGGTATATATGAAATTGAGCAAATCACAGCTTAGCACCATAACCGCCTTACTCAGTTTTGAGCTAAATGGCAGCCGTGGGTCATGTATACCATGAGACACGAGGACACCTTTGTCTCTTGATTACTGTGCTTCTAATGCCTTACCTGCTGTATCATGGATAACAGTTTGGGGATGGTTTCCTTTAGCTGCGGGACACTGAAGTGATCTTGGTGCCATTACTAGATCAATTGTTTCTATAATTGTACTGTTTCAAGAATACTACCTGTACATTTAATAATACCACCTGTAACATCCTCCTCTTGTGCTTAATAATATTGTTGTACAGTATGGTCATCAGCTGTACTCTTGTTTCAATAAATACAAATATATTGGACCTTGTATTGTCAAATGGCAATCGAGTAAGTGAAGTGATAGTGGACGTTCCCACAGCGGGGAGTGATCATAGCACTGTATGGTTTGCACTTGAGTTAGACAGTCAGGAGACAAATACAGCCAGAAAGGTTATTGATTGTAGGAGGGCTGATTACAGTAGGATGGCAGAAGTACTAGGGAAGCATGTGGCTAGTATAAATCCTGACAAGGATACCACCCAAAAATGGGACATCATAAGGCTGGGACTGGTGGAGGCCACTAACTCTTGTACTGTATGGAGAAGTAAGAAGGCAAAGTCTAATGAACCAAGCTGGTGGGCCAGGGAAGTACAGCTGAGAGTGAGAGAAAAAAAGGGAGGCTTTTAAAAACTGTAAGAGAACTGGTAAAGAAGCAGATAAGGAGGATTATATTAGGAGTTCCAGGAAGTGACAAGGGTAGTAAGGGCCACCAAGGCTGAGAAGGAAATAAGACTTGCTCAACGGATTAGGCAGTGTGAAAGGGGGTTCTTCAAGTACATCAGGGAGAGAAGGAAGTGCAGAGAGAAGATCCCTAGAATTAAGACAGATGAGGGATGGGTAGATAAGGGGGATGAACAGGCAGAGGTATTTAATGAATATTTCTGTTCAGTTTTTACAAGGAAGAGGGTATTATCTAGTCATCATGGGCACAGAAATGAGTGGAATGTTAAGGGAGCAAGAATGGTGGATGAGGAGATCAATAGGCAGAGGGTACTGGAGGGTATGAGGGCTCTGAGAACAGATAAAGCACCATTACAAGATGGGATACACTCGAGGGTTCTGAGAGAACCTGTGGAGGTACTGGCTGAGCCTCTGACAGACATTTTCAACACGTCTATTCAATTAGGTTGTGTGCCACAGGACTGGAGGATGGCGCATGTGGTGCCCATCCACAAAGGAGGCTCTTGGGATGATCCAGGGAACTACAGACCGGTTAGTCTCACATCAATTGTGGGTAAACTATTGGAGACTATCCTGAGGGAAATAATGGCATTTCTGGAGGAGAACTGTCTCTTATACAAAAGACTACACGGGTTCACACTCTTGTCAGACCAACCTTGTGAAATCAACTTTGTGGATTTTTATGACCAGGTGCCTAAGGCTCTGAATGAGGGTAAAGCAGTGAATGTTCTGTACTTGGATTTCAGCAAGGCCTTCCACTCAGTGCCACACAGGGGACTGATAGGCAAGCTGAGGGACCTGGGTGTTAGCGATAGGGTGGTCAGCTGGATTGTAACTGGCTGGAAAAGAGGCAGTAAAGGGTGGTGGTAAGGGGGGAGTTATCAACACCACGGGAAGTCATCAGTGGGGTCCCACAGGGCTCAGTGCTGGGACCAATGTTATTCAACATCTATGTAGCTGATATGTCAGTTGGGGTTCAGAGTCGGATGAGTATGTTTGTTGATGATACTAAATTGGGGGCAGTGGTGGATGGAGGGGGTGCTGTAGAGGGACCTAGAAACCTTGGAGAGGTGGTCAAGTACCTGGCTGTTGGGCTTCAATGCTAAGAACTGCAGAATTATGCACTCTGGAAATAGGAATCCTGGATTTAACTATAAACTGGCAGGTGTGCAATTACTGGTATCTGTTGAGGAGAAAGATCTGGGTGTGCTAGTCACAGGCAATATGAATCACTGTGCACAGTGTAGGAAAGCAGCAGCGAAGGCTAATAGGATGATGGGGTATATAGTAAGGGGAGTCACCTCAAGGAGTGAGTATGTGATCCTGCTGCTGTACAGGGCACTGGTGGAGCCTCACTTGGAGTACTGCGTGCAGTTCTGGCATCCATACTTAAAAAAGGACATCAGACTACTGGAGGGGGTACAGAGGACAGCAACCAAGATGTTGACTGGGATGAGGAAAAAGCCCTGTGGAGAGGCTACAGATGTTCAATATGTACTCTCTTGAGGACAGAAGGGGCAGGGGAGATATCATTAAGACATTCAAATACTTGAAGGGCATTAATTGGGTAAGTCATGAGGGTCTGTTTAAAATTAGAAAGGAAGGAATTACAAGAGGGCATAATCTAAAGTTGGAGGGGGAGGTTCAGAAGGGAGATGAGGAGGCACTTTCTCACTGAGAGTGTGGTAACAGCATGGCATCAGTGGGCCCTGCCAGAGGAACTGGTTTTGAGGGCATCAGTGGGGGAGTTAAGGAGAGGTGGGATAAACTTAAGGGCAAAATCAAAATGGGGAAGAGGGAAAGGGTAAAGCAGTGGGATCATGCTCTCCTTTTCCGGGGGGAAGGGAAGAGTGTCCAGCGCAATGCGGACCTCTGGCAGAGACTGGGGGTACCGCCGTGGTCAGCACCACAGGTTAGGGAGTGGGGTGGATGGTGGCATCATTGCACGTCCCTGCCCCCAGAGAATAATAGCAGCAAAAAATGCCAGCCACTAAAGTTGCATTTGGGTTTTACTCACACTGGTGCTCAACGGAGAATTTAACATATGAGTAGCCCACTAGCTTGCATATTAGAGCAGAGATAGCTGGTTTCTCTACTTATAAAAGAGTGATCAATTTTCTGTCTTTATACATGAGCACTGGTTGCAGAATAGCTTTACACCTGCAAGCAGTAACAAAGAGTGATGCCCAATACAATGTATTAAGTTTTGTGTGTATGATGCAACATTGGCATACCTCTTCCTGGTGTTCATTCTCTATTTTGTTTGTTTACAGTTTATTCTTTGTGTCGGCAGTATGCTGGTGCTGCACCATCCCCGAAGAAGGGCTCAGCCATGTCCCATCTCATCCCCAGTTCTTATCTCCTTTGGTCCCCCTTGGCTTGCCCCCGTGATGCAGCCTTGCCACTGCCAGGCAGATCTTCTGCACCCTCCAGAGTACGGGATCAGGGGAAGCCTCTAGTGAAGGAGTGGCTGGTGGAGGGAGGAAGGTAGGACCAATGCAGGTCCAGGATCATCCTGCATGCAAAACGTCTTTCCTGATTTCGGCTCCCCTCCTCTGGGATGCCCGCACACACATAACCCCAGCCCATGCAGAGCCCAGCTCCACATCTTCGCTCCCTGGTTGCTATGCCTTTGCTGCACTGCCACCCCTGGTCATGCAGGTGGCAAGGTTGCGGCGGAAGCAGTGATCCACCATCCCCAAAGGAGGAACGCTTCTGTTGGGATGCTCAGTCCTCCTCCCCGCAGCTGGCCCTCAATATCCCTGGCTAGCTTCTGAACCCAAGATGCCAGCATCATGAGGGAAAGCGCTATCACTGCACCAGTGGACTGGCTATTTCAATGTATTTTTTATTAAATGCAAAAAACCAAAAAAAGCACGTTAAAAAACAGAAAGCATTTCTTTATGCAAGCTTTCCTATCTGGCTAACAGTGATTTTTGTAATGCTACTTTACCTGCTTTCTGCACTGTTTTTGATTTATGTGTATAAGCTTTGACTGTAGATTTTGCTCGTTTCTGATGTATATCCCTTTGGGCTCTGGAAAATGGTCTCAGTAAATATTGGTTTACTAGTACTACTAGTTTATCAAGTCAGCTTTAGGGGTATGTAGCAAAATTATTATCCACACTGTACACCGGCGAGCATCAGTAATCGACCCAGACTCGTAATTTACTTTACACTGTGAAGGGAATATGGTCTTAATATTAACCCTTAGGTTGCTGACAGAATCAGAACGTACAGAAATTCTGGACTGATGTATCAGTCCATGGCACAACAAGAAATAAGATGAACGTTTTATTGTTCGATGTTGGAGGCAAGGGTGTTGGCAGGTATACTCATTGTACACATCTGTGTGGTGTTTTTTTTTTTTCTTGTTAAAGAAACTATCCAAAGCCATATAAATCGGGAGTATTTGATTTTAGTGTAGGTTACTGAGTGGTGTCTGTTTAAACTTCTGTTATTTATGACAGAGATGTAAAGTGCACAGCCTGTTTAGAGATAAGAGAAGATGAGACAGCTGCACTGGTAACAATTGGATTCTTTTTTTGTAACAGGTGTGGGGTGGCGGGGGCGGCAGTTAGAGAGAGAGACAGAGAGAGAGAGTGTGTGAGTGTGTGTGTGTGTGTGTATATATATATATATATACGCACAAAACTGAAATTTCTGGCTACAATTCTGGTTGTTGTAGGCAGTCGTTCTGTCCCTCAGGCTCACCTCGCAGATTGATTGCCTGGCGTGTATCATCCCCACAAACAGGACTGGGCAGCTGCTACTGTTTTTACAAGGTTTGTGACTTTGTAACCACATTGGTACTGGACATCCTGATGGCACAAAACTGGGAAACAGGAACAACAGCAATAAAGAAAATATCAAAAAAGAAATAAGAGCGAGAGACTGGAACTGGACCCTAAGTAGCAATTTTTGCCATAAAGCTTTTTCTGCCCTTGCAAGTATGCAGACAGCTCTCAGCCCCCTCTCTGCTGCCCCCATTTCCCCTGAACCTACCTGCCAAAACATTTTCAATGGAGCTCCCCCGTGGCAAGGCCAAGGGAGGGGGCTATCCCCCCCTCAGGAATACAGATCCAGGTTGGCACGGGCAGGAGGCCAACAGGCAGGGCTTCACAAAGCCTGCAGCACTCGAGTTTTTCATTTACTGTCCCTGTCCACCTCCCCTGATGCCGGTTATAGCCCCTGCAGGCCTTGATGCAGGAGGCAGTATAGCGCAGTGGGTTAAGGCTCTGAGCCGCAGATCTGGAGACCTGGGTTTGAATCTCACAGCTGCCTAGGTGCATACTGTGTGATCCTGAGCAAGTCACTTAACTTCCTTGTGCTCCCAGGTCGCATCTGGAAACAAGCTTCAGATTAGTGTGCTACTCCTGGTTAAACAATGTTCCCTTTCCCTTCCCCACTCCTTCTGATGCACATTTTTTTAATTATTATTTATTTATTGAATTTTGTTGACCCGGTAAGCCCACTGGACCTAGAAGTCCCTTTTTCAGGGGCGACTGGGGGGAGGGGGGATACAGATGGTAAGTGACTGAAATTGAACCAGATTAAGCTGTTGGTGGTATTTTCTAGTGAATGGGAGAAATTTGGCCAGGACACCGGGGAAATTCCCCTACTCTTTTTCGATAAGTGGCATGGGATCTTTAACATCCACCTGAACTACCACCAATCCAGGCAGATGGGACCTCGGTTTAACGTCTCATCCGAAAGATGGCACCTCAGAAGTGCAGCACCCCCCCTCATGCTGCACTACGGTGTCAGTATTGGGATATTAACCCAAGTGCCAGATGTGGGAACTGAACCCACAGCCCTCTGATCTCCTGGCCTCAGAGGTGAGTGTGTTACCTACTGAGCCACTGACACTGGTGTTTAATATGGCATTTCTCTCCTGTCCTGGCCGGTAATCCTAGTACCATCGGCTGGCCCCACAGCGCCATCCCTCCAAGGATCAGGCCCCCTTCCTTATGCTCCCACAACTTACCCTTAGTGGCAGAGTGGTGGGAAGCATCTCAACCCACCTGAAATGGATCCAGCCAGGGAGGTGCCTTCTCAGGGGCGGTGCCTGTGGGGGACTGTGTCATGCTGCACACGGCCAGGACCTTTTCCATTTTTCTTCCCCAGAGGTGAGGTGTGCAATGACATCCACAGAGAGAGAGCGTGCGCCCGCACACACTCCTCCAAGCGTCTGCCCCTTCTCCTCCCCTTTCTGTAGCACCGGCGCACCACCCCCCAGCCGCCACTAGGGGCCAGTAGAACGTCGATCGCTGGCGACCCCCCTCCCCGGAGAAGGAGAGCAGTCCATCAGATGCTCGATCCTTCTCCTTCCCTGCCAATCCCCAGCGGCCCATGCTCGTTCCTAAACATGGGTCACCGGTGTAGCGTGAGGTAAGGTGTCCAGTGCCTCAGTCCTCCGCACCACCGGGCCAACACTTTTTATTTATTTATTTTTTATTATTTTCATTTGTTTTGCAAGAAAAAGCTTACAAATGATGCACAAGGGGATAGCAGAGTGACAATTAACCATACACATTTGCTTACCAAGGTGCACAAAGCGGACACCCCTCCAGTAGATGCAACATAAGGATTATTAACTATTATCATCAGAATTTTAACTTCTCATTTAGCATGCAACCAGAGAATTCCCAGGGGAACATGCTTAGGAACAGCTGGATTTGCTCCATTACCATTTGGACCTACAAGTCTACAGTTCCCCTTGCTACTAAACCGTGAGCTCTAACAATAAAAGATTTCCTCATCACCCAAAAGGAAAACCTCAAAACGGTCTTATTAGGACATTGATAAGCTGCATAACTGATAGGACATTATAAGTACAGAATACACCCTAATTCTATATGCATACACATCAGGACATGATAACAAGGCAATGAGTTGAATGAACTGTTATGAAAACATGAAGCATTGCTGAATCGAACACTTTTATAGAGATACAGCAGTGGGCAGTAGTGGACCTGAAGGAAAGTTTAAAGGCTTTTTCACATAATTTAGCGCCCTTGTAATATTGGTGCCTGTGACGCAGAGCTGTAGTCAGCAATGGCTCCGAGTCACTTTGCAAAGCATATGTTCCTTATTAAATACATTTTTGTTAACTAAAAAGACTTTCAGTCAGTCCAATCGAAATTCACCACATGCTCCTTCACATGGGTCCTCAACACACAGAACGGTAGCACAGGATGCACACTCATGCATGGAAACGAGCTTGGCAATTTCGGTGGCATGTGAAAAAAAAAAAAAACATATTGCTGAACTGCCCTTTGTTTGCTTATGTGCACTATGAACACATTTCATAAAACCGAGGGCTACTTCCTAGAGTAATTCTTGTTTGAAAAGTGAAACCGGGACTCCGCACACCCAGTTTCACTTTTCAAACAAAAATTACTCTAGGAAGTAGCCCTCGGTTTTGTAAACTGTGTACACAGTGGACATAAGCAAACAAAGGACAATTAAGCAGTATGCTTTTTTTTTTTTTTAACATGCCACCAAAATCGCCAGACTCATTCATGCATGAGTTTGGTGTCCTGTACTGACATTCTGTATGACGGGGACCCACGGGAAGAAGCATGTCTCGAATTACGGTCGGGCCAACAGAACGTCTTTTTAGTTAACACAAATTTACTTAATAAGGCACGTATGCTTTGCAAAGTGACTCGGAGCCATTGCTGACTACAGCTCTGAGTCACACTCACTAATATTACAAGGACGCTAAATTTAGTGAAAAAGCTGACAGTGTTCCTTTAAGTTCATAGACCATTCCCATGCAGCAGTCTATTCCAATAACAAAAGTTTGTTGCAAGTCACTACCATGTGGCATTCAAGTGAAGAGAGTCCGAGGAGTACAGGGTGCACAACATGAGCGGAAACCTGCTATTTAGGAACGAGGTGTGAACCAGCCTGGTACATCCAGCAGACCAGACCCAAGTGTGATTCTCAGAACCTCCACTCGCATACTGTGCGACTCTCAGCAAGTCACTTAACCGCCCAGTGCTCCCAGGTCACCCCTGAAAACAGGCACTTGTGCCTAGTAGGCCTTACCCGGTTACCAAAGACTAAAATAAAAAAAAAAAAATAAATAATGTACACTTAAAGCATAGTAAAGTAAGTACTCCCCAAAGCCCCCACTCTCCAGGTGACATAAAAGAAAATGGATCTTGATGTCCGACAAATTAAGTCCACCTGACTAGCCTGTAAATGCACACTGTTCTAGTTCTACTGGTGGTGGTGTTGCCTCTGTATAGGTCGCTGGTGAGACCTCACCTGTAATAATGTGTACAGTTCTGGAGACCACATCTATAAAGGGGGCACAGACAGAGTGGAGGTGGTCAAGAGGAGGCAACTAAAATAATGCAGGGTCAACATCAGAAACCCTATGAGGAAAGATTGAGGGAATGCAATATGTACACCCTGGAAGAGAGGAGGGAGAAAGGGAATATGATAGAAACCTGTAAATACTTACAGAGGGCAAATAAGGTGCAGGAGGGGAGTACAGTATTAAAAAAAAAATTTGCTCAAGTACAAGGAGACATGATATGAAGCTGGAAGGGGGTAAATTCAGGAGAGATATGAGAAAGTACTTCTTCACAGAAAGGGTGGTGGATTCCTGGCCCAGCTTACCAGCTAAGGTACTTGGGGCCAAAACAGTGGAAGGGTTCAAGAAAGCTTGGGACAGGTATAAGAGAATCTTAGGGGAAAGGAATAAGAGAGGGGATAAACGGCCAGAGTTCAAGTAGGGTATGCGGTGATATGGACAGACTGGGTGGGCCATGTGATCCTTATCCACTGACAAATTCTATGTTTCTGTGTTACTCGTTCTCTAATAAATCCTCTCATGGCCAACGGCTGCAAGCTTCAACTCAATGCTCACCATCACCTTTTTCTGTGTCTTTGAGCTCACTGAACAAATACTGGTGGCCATTCCATGTGAGGCACAGTTTTGTTAGTGTAACCCCCCTAGAAATGGGGGTTCCCAAAAAGTCTTCCTTGAGCTTGCCTAAATGCTTACTGCCAGGCTGGTGTCCTGCGGTTTTAGCAGTTTAAATGTGATTGCCAGAGAGTCCCTGTATAGCCTCTATGTACTGTCTCTTTAAGAGCTGCCTGGATTGCAGTCATAAGTAATCTGAGAGGGATCTCTGTTGAAAGATGTAACTATTTGCTGAAAATCATTTAGAGTGATAATGATAATGTAGTTTGTCTAACCTGCCTTCTTTGCAGCAAGGACTGTTTTGTTTATCTCCACTATCTTGGTCCTGGACAGCTGAATTGGACCAATCAGTACTGGTGGGACCTAAAATGGAGCCGGACTACAGGAGCTTTCTGGAGTCAAAATCTGTAGGAATTGTAGTTTTGGGCTTTTGGTGCCTTTTTGCACCTGAAGGGGGGGCCTTTGTTGTGACTGACAGACAGATCAGCCAACCAAACCTTTTGGATTCTGGGGAAAGTCCCCGGTTTGCTGGCAGTTGAGTCATATCTAAGTTGGGAGCTGAAGAAGTAACATGGTTGAGACAGTCAAGCAGCCGTCTGAGTAGTTCCGCGAAGGAGAACTGTGGAAAGGCCTGAGTTGTGGCCTGCATTACTGACTGCTGCCCCTGAGAGGGAGAGAAGAGAATTATTTTGGACTAAATCCAAGTTTGTGAGAACGAAGTAAGCCACAGATTTTTTTTACCAGGCTCATACCTGAAGAAGACCGAAGATTTTGCTGAATGCGATCGGCCTGTCAGGATTTCCAGCTGCTTTTGAATCCCCGGTTTGTGCAGAGACTTTGCGATCATGACCGGAGAGCGGTTTGCCTGGTACAGTAGAATTTCCTTACATGTAAATGTGCTGTGTATAGAAAGTGGGTCGTGATTTGGGTCCCCACTGTGTGAACTGTGTTCTGCTTGCTGGTACCATGGAATCCTTTACATGTAAATGTGCTGTGTATCGAAAGTGAGTTGTGATTTGGTTCCCCACTGTGTGAACCGTGTTCTGCTTGCTGGTACCGTAGAATCCTTTACATGTAAATGTGCTGCGTATTGAAAGTGGGTCATGATTTGGTTCCCCACTGTGTGAACTGTGTTCTGCTTGCTGGAAGCTTTACTCAGCCTAATCGGACTGAATCCGTGTTCATCTCCATTCGGCCTGGGCCATGCCACGCTGGCCCTGCCAGACTATCCCACTGCACAGAGAAAGCCACCGACGAGAGACCTGCCTGGGGATCAGCCCCCTGCTCTACGCTTGAACAGGAATGATGACTCGGCGATTCGTGTGGGCCCTGCTTCTCCTGGCACTCCAGATTAACCACCTGCTGTCTCGATTTTCGTCCAGCCTGTGTCCAGTCTTGGGTATCGTGAGTAACCATCAGGGTAGCTCCCTGCAACAACAGCCTAATCTAAAAGTGTGTCATCTGACTGTCTTGTTGTTTTCTCTTCATGAACTGAGCCCTCTGGCTCCGGATTACAAACAGTGTGTGTTGTGCATGTTGATTTTCTTCCATCACAGGGCCCCAACCAGCTGCAACGTTCCTGGCTAGACCACCATTCTCCATCTAAGTACCCAGGGCGTGTGACTGTTTATGGACCCTGAAGTGCATGCATAACTGTTTGACTGATACAGCCTTTAAGCAAATTAGCCTGATTACACCCCTTCCTTTTTCAAGTCCCTTAAATAAATCAGATCTAACTCTTTTTTGCATTTACCCTGACTGTGGTTCCAGTCTGTGCAAGAGTACTGTACTGCTGTTATTTGCTGTGTATAACCTTGTTTTACAGGGGGTTCCCAGGGCCAAGCCAGAGGAAAGCCCTGGTGGTAAGTGCAAACAGTGTGGGTACTTGTGTGGTATATCAGGGGTATTGTGAAAGTGATTATTGTGTATTGTTCCAGCCACTAGTAAGGAAAGAGGGGGGTTACAGTGTTCCGGAGGGCTGTGCCCAGGTTAGCTTGACCACTACCAACCTTGACCTCTAGGTGGAGGCACCCATTTCAGAACTCAGGCCCCTTAACCTGCTACTAGCCAAGCTGGCAGGGGTAGTAGCCCTTGGGATAGCGCCACCTAGAGGTTACATTAGTAAAAGCAACTGATGCTGGATTTTGACTTGATGAAGCCAGCATTGGATACCATCAAATGCCTTCCTCCTCTGCCTTGTACTATAGGAGAGGTGGGGGGAAAAGCAGCACATTGTCAGCCCCATATTTCAAGTGCTTTCTTGTGCCATGCCATGCCCATAATCCTGTCTCTATCACCAATGCCAGTACAGACCACCATAAACGTATGGGAGGAGGGGAAGCACTCTCCACAGCCACCTACCTTGGTGTGATTCTGAATGCCTTTTCTAGTGACAGAAGGGGGTCATCGTCCTCCAGTCCCAGGATTGTAGGTATAAATATCCTAGTGAAGCTCAGGCCATCCTCTCCTCTCCTTCTGAAAATTCAGAAAGATCTACCACCCGAACATTTCCTTCCCGTGCCTGATTCTCCATCGTCTCTAGGTTCTGGTATAATAAGGAGTTTTCCTTTATCAATCGGGTAGTGGCATCTGTTGCAATTTCTTCCTTGCTTATTTTCTCTCCAGTTCTCTGTCTCGCAAATGTTATTGGAAGCCAAAAAATTAAAAAATCATGTCCATGCAGTGAAGAAGGTATAAGTAACTGGCTGCTTAACAGCCTCCTGGCAAGTACATTTGTTTGCCTCATAGGGGACTTGAGTTCAGTTTCCAAATCTGGGTCCTAATCTATCAGTGGGGAGAGGATAGCGCGGTTGCTGAGGGATACATTCTGTCTTGAAGGAGGGATGGAGAATGGATGATGATGAGGGGATGACGTACCAGGCAGCAGTGTCACTAGTGTCACCTGCCAGTTCTCCCAACTCAGGACTACCCAGGGTTCACATTCAGCAGCAGATTCTGCGTCCTGGCTCAGCTATCAGTCAGGGTGGGCCTCACTTCAGGGGGAAAGCCACAGGGTTCCGTTCCATTGGTTGGTGGGTGGAACATGTGTAACCTGCATCCCTCCTGGGATATGACCAGTGGCAATGACGAGATTGGCATATGCTGGAGAGCAGTGAGGCTACTGTAGACTGACCGAGGGAAAATGGAGGCACAGGAGAAGGAAAAACAAAGTAAAATAAAAGTAATGCAGTATGATGAAAATGGGCATTTGTATTGCCGGTACTGCTTTATTTAAAATTTGTTTACTAGTCTAGAAGGTGACTGACTGTGTAGGATGCATGCGTAATACGGTAATGCTTGTGGTACAATGGAAGAGGTTATGGTTGGTATTCTGTGACCTTTTGTGCTCTCTGTTCCAGCGAAACTACAACATTTTCAGGGTACAATGGCATGGAACCCTTCCCTACTGGTGATGCAAGAGCAAGGACCCTTGACTGAAGGTATCTTAGGGAAGAAGCCCAGGAGAGAGGTGAACCACAGGAGTAGAAGCGGGTGGATGGTGGGGGCAGCAAGTCGAGCATCCAGAGGATGCCTGACCATATGTGCTCTTATAGCACTTGGAGGGGGCATCACAAGGTTGCCTGCTGCCCCACTGAACCACAAGCAAGCCTGATATTTCACTGGTCTGGCAGATGACTAAGTGTGAAAGATGACCATGCAACATGGTATTGCTTGTGCAGCAATGGAAGAGGTTATGGTTGGGTACTCACACTCTCTGTTTTGGAGGAACTACCACCCTTTTGGGGTACGGTGGCACAGAACCCACTTTGGGAAGATTCCACCTCTAGATGTGCCACAGAAGTGAAGTCCCCTGGCTAAAGATGCCTTAGGGAAGAAGCCCATAACTCAGAGCTGAAGGTGTAGAAAATCATCAGGACATCAGTCCCCTAAGAAGTGAGGGAAGATCACAGCCGTACCAAATGAAGTAGTTGCTCATCTGAATCCCAACTCGACTGGCAGAGTAATTATGAATGCAAACTACCTATCTACTAATTACGACCTTCAGCATGGAGGTGGGGGAAAAAAAACCCTGTGGAGGAAACCTCTGGGGATCCAAGGATTTAGGTCACCATCCCGCCACGCTAAGCGATTTTCCTGAAAGTCTAGTCGTAATAGGAAACATTTTGAGTGTTATGGGGCATGATCCTAGTAGCGTGGGGGGCCAATGGTCATCAAGATGTAATCCCAGGTAAAGCCTGCTTGTCGGGGGGGGGTGCATCCCATAGGAAGGGGCATTTACGCCCAGTAGTTGTGTTAGGATGTCAGCCCCGATTTATTAGGGCATGAGCCCAGGTGCTGGTGGGGCATGGGCCCGGAGCTGTGCGGCAAGAGCACGATGGTGGTTAGGGCGTAACTTGGTAGTCACTGGGGTGTGGGCCCTGCAAAGAGGATTAGATTTTGGTTGCCAAGGAATTCCAGATGGCACTGGTCATAACAGCTGACTAGAAGGCTAGGTCAGGATCAGAACGAAGAATGGAGGGACTCGTGAAGGGGACACATTCGCGTGAGAAGCCAGGTGTCTGAATGTCTGGTAGCTGTGGTAGGTAGGAAGGATAGAAACTGTAGGTGGCGGTGGAAGTCTAAAATGACCAGGAATGGCTGGAGCTGGAGTGATGG
This sequence comes from Neoceratodus forsteri, assembly GCA_016271365.2. Lineage (NCBI taxonomy): Eukaryota > Metazoa > Chordata > Ceratodontiformes > Ceratodontidae > Neoceratodus > Neoceratodus forsteri. Next base: position 395,057,250 of record JADMNL010000024.1, read on the forward strand.
GAAAAGTTGGCGAGTGATGGGCAAAGGTGGGGGAACAAGATGAGAAGGTCCTGGTAAGGAAGAAGTTGAAAGTGAATCTTTATTATGGATGAGTAGGCTGGAGGGTACAGATGCTGAGTCCAGAGAGTTCAGATGCAGATATTGTTTCACATCCACAACCTTTGGTTCGAGCCACACTGTAGATGTAGGAAGGCTGAGCACTCGATGTAGGAATTAAGTCCATGCGCGAATAAACTCAGTTACATGGCAGCACCTTCATTTGATTATGGATTTGCAACTGGCTTTCTTAGGTTTAGAACAGATAGATTCCTAGTCTTCGTTCTCCAACAGAAGGTGCTCCTGTCCACTAACTAACTGATCCTGACATGCTGAAATGAAGCAAGAACTGATTACTGTTGTAGCACTAGAGAAGGCCACAAGGTGGCAGGAACGCAATAGTTCTGAATTGCAGAGATGTCTTCAGAAGGCACAACCTCTGAGGGTCAGACAGAAAGAGGGAACAAAGTTCTAACTATAGAGCAGGCTAGCTGCTGCAGAGGGGAGCAAGGTCCAGATCATAGAATAGCTCAGGAGGAGTCAGGGAGCAAGGTCCTGGAGGCAGGATCCAGTATCAGTGGTATGGCACAAGGCTCAACTGAGCCAGGGAGTAAGGTCCTGGAAGCAGGGTCCACCTACAGTTGGATAAGGCAACAAGTTCTGAAAAGAAGCACAAAATGACTAGGCTGAGTCCAGAAGCAATGTCACAGAAGTGGGGTCCACCTGCTATTTGATAAGGCAGCAAGTCCTGAAGAGAAGCACAGAATGGCTTGACTGAGGCAGGGAGCAAGGTCCCGGAAACAGGGTCAACCTGCAGTTCAAAAAGTCAGCAAGTCCTGAAGAGAAGCATGATCTGGCTCGTCTGAGCCAAGAAACAAGGTCCCATAGGCAGGGTCCAATATCACTGGCATGGTATGGAGCTTAGACTGAGCCAGGGAGCAAGGTCCCATAGGCAGGGTCCAATATCACTGGCATGGTATGGAGCTTAGACTGAGCCAGGGAGCAAGGTCCCATAGGCAGGGTCCAATATCACTGGCATGGTATGGAGCTTAGGCTGAGCAAGGTCCCATAGGCAGGGTCCAATATCACTGCCATGGTATGGAGCTTAGACTGAGCAAGGTCCCATAGGCAGGGTCCAATATCACTGGCATGGTATGGAGCTTAGACTGAGCCAGGGAGCAAGGTCCCAAAGCAGAACAACTGCAGGGTCCAGGAGGTAGGTAGGGGGAGAAAGGTCCCAATGATAAACAGGCAGGCTGTGGAGGAGTGAGGTCCAGATTTGCAGGGGCTCGCTGGGAGCTAGGGAGCAAGGTCTCAAAGCAGAAACATCTTCTGGGTCCAAAGGCAAGTAGTGGGACCAAAGTCCCAACAGTCTTTGGAGGAGCGAGGTTCAGAGCTTAGAGTAGCTCAGAGGGAGCCAGGGTGCAAGGTCCCAGAGACAGAGTCCAATACCAGTAGCAAAGAACAGAACTCGGACTGAACCAGGGAGCAATGTCCCAAAGCAGTAATGGCTGCATGGTCCAGGAGGCAGGCATGGGGAGCAAGGCCCAATTCTAGGCAGGCAGGATATGGCAGAATGAGGTCCAGAGCTTAGAGCAGCTCAGGAGGAGCCACGGAGCAAGGTCCCAGAGTCAAGATCCAATACCAGTAGCAAGGAACGGGGTTTGGATTGAAATAAGGAGCAAGGTCCAGAAACAGTAATGAATGCAAGGTCCTGGAGACAGACAGGGGGAGCAAAGTCCCGGAGGCTGGATCAACCTGCAGTTCAATAAGCAAGTCCTGAAGAGAAGCATGGTATGGTTTGTCTCAGCAAGGTCCCGAAGCAGGAATGGCTGCATGGCCCAGCAGGCAGGCAGGGGGAGCAAGATCCCAATGCTAAGCAGGCAGGTTGTGGCAGAGAGAGGTCCGGAGTTGTAGTGGCTCGCTGGCAGCCATGGAGCAAGGTCTCAAAGCAGGTACATCTGCAGAGTTCAGAAGGCAGGTGGTGGGAGCAAGGTCCCGATGCTAGGCAGGCAGTCTTTGGAGGAGCGAGGTCTGGAGCTCTAGGGGCTTGCTGGGAGCCAGTGAGCATGGTCCTGAAGCATGAACATCTTCAGGGTCCAGAAATCAGGTAGGGGGAGCAAGATCCCAATGCTAGGCAGGCAGGCTTTGAATAAGTGAGGTCCAGAGCTGTGGGGACTCGCTGGGAGCCAGGGAACAAGGTCCCAATTTTGTGCAGACTGGCTGCTGCAGAGTGAGGTCTGGAGAGTTAGAGGTTCTCTGGGAACCACATAGCAAGGTCCTGAAGCAGGAACAACTGCAGGGTTCAATCAATCAATCAATCTTTCTATCGTTATTTAACCAGGTGAGCATCATTGAGAAGAACTCATTTACAAGATGAGCCTGGGCATTCACAAGTACAGGCAAACACAGTAATTAAAAAAAAAAGAAAAGGAAAAAAGAAAGTAAATGAACAATAGGTACAGGGCAGGGATATATATATATATATATATATATATATATATATATATATATACAGTGTTACAACAAATTAGTGTTCATACCATGCAGCAATGCTAGCGTAAACAAGGAGAAAGTGCACATATCTTAGATGAAAGTAGCATACATATTATGGTACAAAAACCTATGTACATTAGCTATGACAGGAACCTATGAAGCAAGAAAGGGTAAGAAGAAGGGGGAGTAGAAAGAGGAAGGGGGCAAAGCTAGAGGAGGAGGAAGAGTGATACATTTGGGGTTCAGGGGGCAGGTAGTGGAGCAAGGTCTCAGAGTAAACCTGGCTTTGAAGGAGCTAGGTCCGGAGTTGTAGGGACTCACTGAGAACCAGGAAGCAAGGTCCCAAAGAAGGAACAGCTGTAGGGTACAGAGCCAGGTAGTAAAGCATGGTCTCAATACTAGGCAAGCAGACTTTGGAGGAGCAAGGTCTGGAGCTATAGAGGTTCAATGGGCGCCAAGGAGCAAGGTCCCAGTGCTGTGCAGGTTTGCTACTGTGGTGCAAGGTCCGGAGAGGTACAGGTTGACTGGGAGGCAGGAAGCAAGGTCTTGAAGCAGGAATGGTTACAGGGTCCAGAAGGCAGGTAGTGGAGCTAGGTCCCAATGCTAGGCAGACAGGTTTTGAAGGACTGAGGTCTGGAGCTGTAGGGGTTCACTGGAAGTCAGGGAGCTAGGGCCCAGCATTGTGCAGCAAGGCTCCAGAGAGGTAGAGGCTCGATGGGAGCCAAGAGGCAAGGTTCTGAAGCAGAAACAGCTGCAGGGTCCAGGAGGCAGGTAGTGAAGCAAGGTCCCAATGCTAGGCAGGCAGGCTTTACAAGAGAGAGATCTGGAGCTGTAGGGGCTCACTGGGAGCCTGGAAACAAAGTCAGATGCCTAAGCTGAAGGGCAATAGGAAGGCCCAAAGAAGCAAGAGGTGCAGCACAGTCAAAGCTGCAGCCGGAGGGACCAAAAGGCAGGCAGCGCAGTTGGTAGCCAAGTGCAGCAGGCAAAGGAAGCAAAGACAGTGAGGCAGGAACAGCAAGGAGAGGGGGCATGGAAGTGAAGGACAGCTGCTGCCACGGGGGCCAGGCAGAAACAGGCAAAAAATGTTCCACCCCCAGCAGGAATCCAGAGGCCAGAGCAGCAATGTGAGTGGGGGTGACAGCCAAAAAGAGAAGTGAGCAGGCAATCAGTGAAGTCGGAGGAGCAGCTGCCAGGTGGCTTACGCTCCAGCAAGAAGAGAAGCAGTAAGGAGGGGGAAAAAAAAAGGATGGCATCAGGACCCCTGGGCGGCGAAACAGTTGTCAGGCAGCAGAGGCACGGCAAGAGAACCAAGAAGGCAGATGAGCAGACAAGCGGCGATGGCCACACCAGCATGGGAAAGAAAACAGAAAGAGTTCAGGGCAAGATGATCAACAACAACAGCTACGGGGCAAGACAGGAACAGGAGGGGAGGGTGGGCAAAAGCCAACGGCTGCAAGGGAGCAGCAAAACGAGCATCCAGAGGACGCCTGACCATGACCTCTTATAGCGCTTGCTGGGGCTTGTGGAGAAGTCACTGACTGCCCCACCAAACCACAGGCAAGCCTGACAACTGACCAAGAAAAGCACACTAAGTCAATACTTGTTTTCAGGTGCAACCTGAGGGGAGAGGGCATGGGAAGAAATACATAAAATGAAATTTAAAAAATGTGCATGTTACGACATCACAAAGTCCACACAGAATTTACATGACCTAAAAAAAATAAAGACAATGCTCTTTGCCCACCACCAGAACAAAGCTAGTAACAACCCCCTCCAAATCCTCCCCAGCACTCTTCAACCACTTGAATAAGTTTACTCTTACAAATACCTTGGGATCACCTTCGACTTGGCCCTCACCTTTCATGCCCACATTATAGCCCTCACATCCACCACTAACTCCCGACTTGGCATCCTCTACTGTCACAAGGACTGCCTCCCACTTGATGCTCTCAGGCTTGCCATTACATCCTCAGTAATGTCCCTTGTGGATTACGGCCTACCGGTCTATGGTGCTGCTGACTCCACGGCCCTCAACAAGATTCGACTCACCCTAAACAAGGCTTGCAGACTAGTGACCAATGCCCCCAGGCTCACCCACACTTGTCAGCTTTATGACATGACCAAACTCCTTAACCTCGATGAACGCCTCTGCTACCAAACTTGCCTACTAACTAAGAAAATTCTGCTCGGGTTCTCCCCCCTTGGGGTTTCTGCCTCCGTCCAACTTACAGCCTCCACAGTCTCTACCTGAACCGCTGGCAAGATCACCCTACTAGTACCCAGAACTTGGACCACCCGGGCGCAGAGGTCTTTCAGCTACAGAGCCCCGTCCTGGTTCAACTCACTCCCCGCAGCCATCTCCGATACCATCAAAATTGCCCCCTTCAAAACTGCCCTTCGGAACCTACTGTTCAACACCCACTGCTGCATCTGTCTCTAACAGATGCTCTGCTACTCTCAAAACACTACTGACGTAGCCCTCTGGGCTGATCTCCCCACCTCACCCTCTCACTCCCCAATGGCCTCCCTTCCCGCTGCCAGTACCTGCTGGTACTAAATCTGTTACACTGAAATGTTTCCAATTATTCACTGTGTTCAAGCAACTATGTAAAACTATGTTATTCAGTATGATTTTATTCTGTAAGTATGTGACTCTGAATTATTTTTTTTTCCCCAATTGTTTAACCAGGTGAGAGACACTAAGCTGAAAGCTTGTTTACAGGTGCAACCTGGGAGCACAGGGAAGTTAAGTGATTTGCTTAGGGTCACACAGTATGCAAGTGAGGGCTGTGGGATTCAAACCCAGATCTCCAAATTTGCAGCACAGAGCCTTAAACTACTGCGCTATACTGCCTCCCTGTATGTCCTCTCTGTGATGGGGTACCTTTGTAAACAAGCCCCTGGCTCAAAGGTTGTAAATCCGATTGTAAAATAAATAAATGATCTGCACAATGTTCTGATGATGTCACTCTCAACTCTATTCAAAAGTGTGCTGATAAGAGACAGCACTATCTTGTCAGAAGCCCAAATACTCAACTTTGGGGCAAAGGGAGGTGTTTAGAGGACTGGCCACTTGATGCTCACGCACTCCCTGCTGGCTAGTCACAGTGGGTGCTGACATTAGTTGTCAAGGCAGTAATAATCTGACCTGGCTTTTACTTTTAACCAAGGGGAGAGTGCCCCTGCTAGAGCTGCCAAGCCTACTTCCTGCAGCACCTGGCATTCACTGGAGGTCTCCCATCCAGACACAGACCAGACCCAACCCTGTTCAGCTTCTGGCAAAATCCAGCTCCAAGGTAGTAAGGCTGCAGTCATGTTAATGATGGCAGGCACGAGGACGATGTTTTGACAAACTAACTACAGTATAAATAAAATAAATAATTTAAAGAAATATGGCCATTAGCTACTGTCACAGCACAGTACCTCTGAAACCAGATGCATATTTTTTCACTACCTGAAGTTATATCATTGTGTGACCATGGGGTTTATTTAATACTCATCTTGAAGCCATGGATTCTGATAAAGGATACCGCAGCTTACTGATACAGCCACAGAAATTCTTTTGTTCAGGCTACAGTACTCTACTGAATCCCTTTAAAGCATAAATCACAATCACTCAGTCAACAGCTGCTTCCCATTAGAGCTGCTGGCAGGAGATGGCAGTGCACACAGTGCCCTACAGAAAGGGCAACTCTAATGGTACGAGGTTAAAACCATTTTACCTTCACCGTTTTCAATAACAGGGGAAGGGGATATGGGGAACTAGAGGTATGCCACTTGGTAATATCCAATGTTGTCCCTTAATGAGATTCTACAGTCTCGGGGAGTACATTTTAAAATGTAACACTTAAAAACAATTAAACTTTTGTTTCAAATATTTTCTCCATTTATCTCCCCTTCATTCTTTGCTACCAAGGACAATTGCAGGAAAACAGAATATGTGTCCCAGACTTCATCTCAATCTCCACCCCAAAACAAAAAACACTGAAATCATAATCCATGGTTTACGAAATCATGGGCATTTCCACAGCAATGGATTAGGATGTCACAGAGGAATCTATCTTCAGCGGAGAAAAAGCAGGAAGATGAGATGAAATCCAAGACACAATAAAGCATCCTGTTTTCATGCCAGTATCCTCAGTAATTAGCTTTATACCGTATTGGTCTTTTACTGACCTACATGTGGAGTCTAATCACATGCCGAACAAGGTACGACAATATTAAAACAACACTTTTATTACAATAGCATTACTAGCATTACGGCATTCACCAGGGGTTATGTTAATGGTCAGGTAATGACCCTCTAGGGGAACGCGGCACTCTGCTACACCTCGTGACACACCACACACCTGAAGGGCAATCAACAGACTATTAACATGACCTCTGGATCAGGACTTCTTGCTTAAATGAAGGGAGATACAGACAGAAAATGAATGAAATATAACCTGACTCGAGTCTTGCATGAAGGGAGGTACATACAGATAATGAATGAAATATAAGCTGACTTGAGTCTTCCTGTATTTTTTTGAAAAAGTTTCCATGGGTACTGCAGAATTACATACAGTGGTTTCAAAACTAAAAAAAAATTGACATTCAGAGCAGATACGGGAAAGGCTAATTTTACAGCGTTCAATTAGTTATGAGGAAGCTGAAGCGCAGGATAAAGAATTTGGTTTTCGGCTTAACTGCCAGCTATTGGAAGTTAAACAGATACATGTTATTCATACTCACCGATAAGGTACATAGGACTGTAAGACACCCACCCCATCCTTCCAGTCTTTGAAAATACAAAAGAAACGCAGCTCTGTTTTGCATCTTTAATACTGTCTGTATCCCAACATGCTTAACAGAGACACAATGTGCAATCTCTTTGCCACTGTTCGTCGATTAGTCACCCCACAAAATCAAAGAGAGTCATTTCAGCTTCAAATACAGTGAATGTTCATCCACCCTACTTACTCTCCACAAACAATGGTACATGACTACAAAGAGGAATGACAGACGCTGACAGAATTCAAACTTGGTACATACAATGAGAACAAATTATTTTTGTTTCTCGAAGTAATCAATAACAACACACAACAGGGTGTGGGTAGACCGGTAGTGCTAGAATAACCCATGCCCCTGGGTGCCTTGTGAGGCACAGGGCGAAGACCAAGAACCCTGGAGCGTACTGTCCTTAATTATTAGAAATAAAGACAGACTTTTAAAGTTGAAAACAAAACTGTTTACAGTGTGTTCAAAGCTGTGTCTACACGGTGGAGGGAAGGCTGCAGTGCTCTGCTTCGATTGCCCGTCCTACTCCCCCCACCAATCATGCAGCTGCATCCACATAGCCCCTTTCAGCGTCAATGCAAGCCATGCTGGAGAGGGGACGTGAGTTCGGGGGGAGGGGCATTCTGTGATATTTACCTGCAGTGTTTGCTGCAATGCAAGCTGTGCTGCCTGTCCACACGGCAGCTTACACCACTCACACTGCAACATGTACCCAACTGGACTCGGACCCCAGGAGTGGCACGAGCATCAACCACAGTCTGGTAAGTGTCCACACAGCTGCTTTTGCACTGGAGCAACCCAAGCGCTCCAGCTGCTCCAATGCAAAAGCAGCTGTGTAAATGGCCCTCAAGTGTCAATACCCTGCTGCTGTACCAGTCTCCCTGGGACACGCTTGACAAACAGGTGTTATGCCTAAATTTGGGTTTCCTGGTTTGTCAAATTCTAATAAATACATACATAAACAACACTAGTATGCATATTTAGTTACTGGTGGTGGTTTCTGTTTTCCCATTTTTCACATGTGCCCTACCCCACCTATTGGGAATGACATGGCTGAATCCTTCCTCTGGCTGAGGGAAGGGCAGGATGGCCTCTTTATTTACTTAGGGGGTCCCTGTCTGTAATTCCCATTTTTCCCCCCTGTCCCCCACCACATTAGGATTGGCATAGCTGCACCCTTTCTCTAGTGGGGGAAGGGTAAGATAGCCTCACTTATTTATTTGTTGCGGGTCCCTGTTTCTCCCATTTTTGTCCATCCACCATGCTACTGGGGTTGACACTACTGACCATTCCTTTAGTAGGGTAGGGGTGGAATAGCCTCATTAAGTAATTTATTTATTGGTGGTTCTTGTTTCCTCCCTCTCCCTCACCCTACTGGGGTTGTCACTGCTGCACCATTCCTCGGGCTGGACAAACGACTGCCTTCACAGCAGACACCAATGCCCTCCACTTCCCAGGTGCCAAGTGCCCCGTGTCTCCATGATGCCCCCAACCCCCCAGCCAGACTCATGAGATTAATCATCTCACTCACATGGGGATCCTGTGGGGCACCAGATCATACAGGTACAGCAATCTGTCATTGGTGCAGGGACAATTACAGCCCATTAGATACACATTATACCAGAAAAGCAATATTATTATTATTACTATTATTACTATTTTTCCCCCCGCAATTTATTCAGCCAGGATAGCCCAGCTGAGATGCAATATCTTGTTTCCAGTGGGGACTGCTTCTACACAGCTGAGTGGACTGAGAGCAAGCCCTCTGCAAATATGCAGTATATGGTTAACATGCAGTTACGGTAACTAGGAATTGACCCCCCCCAAGTCTGTCACCGGGGGGTAGCTTTGTACACAGTCTCCTAACCATTGGGATGGATGGCCAATAGGCAGACGGCATTCCCAGGGTGGCCCAATCAGGCATGGATGTGCCTGGAAGAGCAAGCCTGGGCCACCCCTGCAGGGAGGAGCCTGTGCCCCTTAAAAAGCTGGCCCATACAGCTTTTCCCCTCTTTGGACCACCATACCAGTGGGATTTTTTCCACACGCCCTTTCCTTTTTTCACCTAGGCTGTAGCTAGGAAATTGGTATGACCACTTATTGCGTCTGATGGTTGTAAATACTTGTAACACAGGAAGACCCACCTAAAGGAGGCCTTATGGATGACAAATTGGGAGTCAGCTGGAGTTGGTTGACAGCCAGGCTAAAGGCATGACCCTTGGAAGGTACACATTCTGGTCAGATGGAGTGGTCACATGTTAATGGCATGAACTGGAACACAGGGCAGGCAGGACCAGCAGTTGAGTATTGCAGCCCTGGAACACAGGGCAGGCAGGACCGGTAGTTGAGTACTGCAGCCCTGGAACACAGGGTAGGCAAGACCGTAGTTGAGTACTGCAGCCCTGGAACACAGGGTAGGCAGGACCGGTAGTTGAGTACTGCATCCCTGGAACACAGGGTAGGCAGGACCAGTAGTTGAGTACTGCAGCCCTGGAACACAGGGTAGGCAGGACCGGTAGTTTAGTACTGCTGCCCTGGAACACAGGGCAGGCAGGACCGGTAGTTGAGTATTGCAGCCCTGGGTGGGGATGCTCCTCAGCAACGAAGGTTCTTGAATTTCCTAAATCTGGTGTGGGGAGAACTGTCCAGTGGAGAGACACGACTTGGTGTAGGTTCGTCCAACATTATGGGCCAGAGTTCCTCCGAATGCATGGTTAAGGGTCAAGTCAAAATGAAGACATGAATTTGCTGCCTCAGGGGTCCTTACTGTTATTATTATACAGTATGTATATATTTTCATGGTGATGGTTTATCTACAATATATCTTTATTAATGGCTCGTTTACATAGTCGCATTTGCACTGGAGCAACCTGAGCGCTTGTGCTGCTCTTGAGCAAAGGCTTCAGTGTAGACACTTTTCCGATCATGGTAATTCAATCGGTATGGCACTCCCAGATCCTCTCCCAAGCTGGGGACGCTGAGCGGAGCAAGCGGCTTAAGCAGCCATGTAGACTGGCTGCACCACTTGCTCCAACATAACATGGCCTGTTAGGGGTGCTGGTAAAATGACATCACAGGAGAGCCCCCTCCCCCCCACTCACCAGCACATCTTGCATCGGCACTGAGACAGGCCATGTGAATTGAAACCAGTCATGCTCTACCACGTAGGGAGATCAGCGGAGCAAGATAGTGTGGTAAGCTGAGCGGCTGTGTAAGCGTGGCTTAAGTCTGAGTAAAGTTGCAGCCTTTTGTACCCAGAGACTGGTGTGCTGTCTTATTTATGAATTAGGGGATCCGTTTTGGAAATGAGGCTGTGGAAACAAAGACAGAGTTCCTTAAGGTGAAATAATAGTTTTTTCTAAAGTAGTATAGAACAGGTGCCTGTTTCAGGTGTTCACACATTTTATTCCAACCGTCAGGAGCTTAGAAAGCAAAGGCATGATGGCTATAGTTCTTCTTTACTCTTGGTACACTGAAGTGTCAAGATTCAGTTGCACATAAGCAGTGGTGAAAATGGGGGGAACCCAGGGGCAACAATTCCAGGAATGAACTCGAAAGTCTGACTCAGTTCCAGGAGCAAAATGAGGAAGGACTGCTCCTGTGTAAAATGTCCCCCAGGCATAAGACTAAGTGCAAAATGCAACATATAATGATGAACCATATCCACAGATCCCTGTCAGGTACTGTACGTTCAATCCTACATAAAAGGTGGTGGGCTTCCCCAAATCTTCTATTTCCAGCACTGAGCGAAGGGTGTATTTGTGCTCAGTCCTGGTGAAGATGAAGTTCAGGTACTCAGCTTACAGATCATCCACAGGTGCCTTACCCACCTGGACTTACACAGTCCATATCTTGACATTTTCTGAGCTGCAGAAGATGAAAGGGAAAGGACTGTAATTCTTGGTTTGGAGGAGCCTGTTACCAGCTCCCTTCCCATTCCTGGTATGGCAAGCTGAAAGCTCTGCCCCCACACTGAGACATTTTGTGATGTAGTTGCTTGTAGAGCGCAGGGGCGTGCTACATGGAAATGAATGGGGATGAGTTTAAAAATGCTTTTTGCCACATTTTAGAAATTAACTGGGGTCAATTTAAAGCTACCGCTCAACTAGCAAGGCTCTGTTTGTGGAAAGGGGAAGGGAATGTTGCCTGGACAACGGGAGAAATCACATAAAAATGTCTTAGGTTCTTTTTCTTCTACTGGGACAACCACAACAACAGCAGAGGTGGGCAGAAGGCACCTCAGTTTATCTTCTCATCTGAAGGATGGCACACCCCATCATTTCGGCGTCCCACTAGTACTGCACTTGAGTGCCAGCATTTACGGTACAAACCTACGTTCCAGTGTGGGACAAGAACCCACTGCTCAGTAAAAAGTTAAAGAAAAAATGTTCCCAGTTAATGACCTCCTCTAATCTCTGCCCAGATCCCTTCCTCACTGCACGTCTCCAGTCCGTGGGAGGAGATGAGGCTCACCTGCGAATCTAAACCTCTGTGTGAAGCAGCATATGCCCTGGAGCTGCTGCTGCTTTTTGGAAAAGAAAACCGTTGGTGTCAGGAACAAGACTGCATTCCATGAAAATCTTGCAGTCAGCTGCTCATTAGAAGCACACTGTAAGGCACAAAAAGATGGCCCGACTCAAGCACAGATGGACACAAACAGAGTAGCAATGAAAGCATCAAAACAAACTGGACAAAGAGACAGCATTTCAAGAAAGAGGATATTAGGCTTATGTGACGACAGAGCGGAAAGACTAACAGGCCTCAAATTCTCCACTGGCAACTGGCAGCGTGCCAATTAAGAAATGATGTTTTGTCAGTTGTCTGCTGTGTGCAGAATTGCCACTTGTACACTGACGATCCTTGCTCTAGTGCACTGGGACTGAGAAAGGCACGGACACTGAAGAGAAACAAACAGAGTAAATGTATGCGCTCAAGATGTCCCCAGCAGCATTCAGAATGTGGGGGTCGCTTTCAATACCGTCTGAACTTCCCCCAGTGTGAATACAGCAGTGAGGCTCGGGGAGTGGGAAGAGTATCACATGAGAGATCAAGAAAGAAGGAGGTGGCATTAAGTTGTAGAGAAGATGAGAACGTTAATAAGGGGTAAAGGAGGCCATCTGGCAAGCACAGTGGTAGCATTACCACTGGCCAACCAGGTGACCCGGGTTTGCACCTGGGGCTTGGGACACCTGTGCCAACTGGTGAGGCAGGGAGAGGCATCTGTCTTGGATGTCTCCTGCCTTGGGGGAGTGAGGGAAGCACTTCTCCTAGCAAGGTTCTCCTTCTCCTCCTCTGGTACTGTGCCTCTTGACTGGAAGACTGCCAGAGTGCTACTCCTTCACAAGGGCGGTGACCCTTCCACACCCAGCAACTACTGGCCTATCTCCCTTCTCCCATCTCTGGACAAACTGCAAGAATCTCTCACCTACACTAGACTCTCTGAGTTCCTCTCCTCCTCAGGTGCCCTTTCTCCATACCAGTCAGGGCTCAGGAAAAAGCACTCTACTACCGTCTCTCTTTTGAGAGTCACCGATTCAATTCTCACACCCATGGATCAAAGTTATATAACTGCTGCAATCTTCACTGATTTGGCCAAGGTTTCTGATTCTGTCTCCCACTCCCTCCTGATCAACAAGCTCCATTCTCTTGGTCTTGCTTCCCCAACAGTCAACTGGTTTAACTCCTATCTATGTAATAGACAGCAATCAGTGATGGTGGGGAAATTCCTCCTCCCCTCTTCTACCTATACTAGCTGGTGTTCCTCAAGGCTTTATTCTTGACCCTATTCTTTTTTCTATCTTTATAAATGATCTCCCCTCAGTCTGCACTAACTCCCACATACATACATACGTATGCGAATATCACTCTCTTCACCTCAAGACCTTCCCCAGAAGACGTGCAGACTCTCTTTCAGCAAGACCTAAATAAGTTTCTGTCCTGGTTCCAAGCAACCCCACTAAAGGTAATATGAAAAAGACAGTCACTATGACTTTCGGTTCGTCACAGAAACTAGCACGTTACGAGACCCTCCCAGTTTTTGTTATATTGGACGGCTGCCCTCTAGACTCTTTTTACATCCTTCAAGTACCTTGGAGTCTGGAGAGTCATCTGGACTTCTCTACCCATAATGACTCCATTTATGCTAAACTTCATTCCAAACTTGGGGCACTCTACCGACACAAGAACTGCCTCTCCCTCCCAATATGTCAAGAACTAGTCACCAAGATGATTCTAACACTGTTCGATTGTGCTGATGTGGTCTACTCAGCTGCCACTGCTACCTCCCTCTCCAAACTTGACACTCTACTAAATGCATTCTGTCGCTTTGCTACTAATGCCTCTCCCTGTACTCACCACTGCACCCTCTATTCCTCTCTCTCCATTCCGTCTCTTGCTCCCAAGAGACTCCCTCACTCCCTCTCCTTCATAGCCAAATTCTAGTTTAATTTGCTCCTCCATATCTCTCTTCTATTCTACCCCCTGCCTCTCCCTCCTCTTATGCCTTTTGCACTAGAGACCCTCGTTCTTTTACCCTCCCTCATCCTCACACAGCTGCAGGTCAATCTGCTTTCTCTTGCTGTCTCTCCCCCTGCTCTGGAACCAGCTCCCTCCTAATCTCCGTAACACTCTTCTTTTCTTTTCAATCAAGCATCTTATCTGCCTTCTTCCTATACCCCCTTGCTCCTGCCTCTCTCCCTCCTCCAACTTTCCCTATTGCCCTTTTTAAGCTTTCCTCCCCCCCTATTTCCTTTCCCCTAGCTTCTTGCACAGCTTTCCTCCCGTACACACTTTCTGTCACAGGGTTTTTCCTGTTATGCACCTATATTGTACTGTGCCTGTTATTTTAGTTGGTAACCAGGTGGGCTTCAGCCTGAACTGGCTACTTTCTGTTTTCCTTGGAATTTGACACCCTACTGCCAGTTTCTATTTTATGTTATCATACTCATATATTGAGATCAGTCTGACCTTATCCTGTCTCCAGCTCATTACTAGTCTTTTTGGAACACGTAACCCCTTTGCCTGTAATATTCCATATTTGTACTTCTTTGTACTTGTACTTGTCTATTGTGATGATGCTCCCCTACCCCCAGGTCGCACCTGGAAATGAGCCTTGGCTCAGTGTGCCTTTCCTGGTTAACAAAATTTTAAATAAAAAAAAAAAAAAAGGCCCGGTGGCACGGAGGGTTGAGGCGCTGGATGCCACACCTCGCGCCATGCTGGCAACCTGGGTTCGGGAACGGACTCGGGTCGTTCGGGGGTCGGCCAGGGAGGTAAGGATTGAGCGTTCAGAGGACTGCTCTCCTTTCTCTGGGTGGGGGGGTTTTTGCTGCGTGCATCAGCACAACAAGAGGGGTTTGGCCTGTGCCCAGGGTGCTTGGCTGCCTCTGCAGAAGCGGAGACATCTGCTGCACCCATTGCACGGGAAAGGTTGCAGGGGAGAAAATAGAAGAAAAATACCGGGACCTGGCAGGACCCATGATGGCCCTGATGGGCCGGAGGACATACCCCTCTGGGGGGTGTAGCCCCTGCCAGGTCCACAGAGGTGGTACAAATAATATTGTGATAAAAAATAAACAAAAAACTGCACTAGGAGGAGGGAAATTGCTAAGACAGGAGTCTACTGTCCTTGAAGGTAGGGTCACTTTGGCACGCACCCGTGTAGAGGCATCTGATATCCAGAGTGAGGCCGGCAAGAAACCATCTGACCAGTAAACAGTGCCTGATCGCCAAAGACTCCATTGGCAGACCAGAGCGTCAGCAAAGTGGTAGCGATACCACTCATGATGCCGTTGACCCAAGTATGGAAATGAGCTTGGATCATCGGGGACCGGCTAGGGGGAAGACGAAGGAGCATTCCAGAGGACTCACTCTTCCTCCTGGAAGAGAGGGCCATTGCTACCGCTGGTTTACTGCCACCTAGGTGACCACAGGTGGTAGTGCAGTTGCCAGTGAGTGTGTGTGTGTGTGTGTGTGTGGAATCAGCTGGGACCTGTGGAGGCACACTTGCGTTTATCCGCTACAGCCTCCCTGTGAATCAGCATCCCAGAGAGTGGGGACCTAAGTGGGGAAAACTGCCTTGTACAGTATGTTCCATTGTACACTTGGGTCCCTGACCTAGGCTACTGCACACAGTGGAAGGGAACTCGGGGATCCTCTATCTCCATGGCCCATAGGAAGCAAAGGGCTGCATTCGACCCAGTTGGACCCCACAACGAGGTGTCAATGTTGTAGGGTTGTAATGCCCTACAGGTCAGAGACAGGGATGTCAGCGGTGGTGGTGGAGTGCTTGGCCCAAACGTGATAGACGCCAGGACATGAGAAAATTTAAGTAAAAAAAAAAAAATAGACTCCACCAGTGGAAAAGTGACCTGAGTGACATATGAGGATGTTGCCTAATCAGGTCTAGGAGGCTAAAAAAAGAAAGAGAGATAATAAAATGGGGTAAAACGAAGAGGGAAGGTAAAAGGGAGCAAAGACAGTCACAGGAGTGAACTGAGGAACATGAAAGGAAAAAGAAGGTACAATCAGAAGAACAAGAAGAGCAAAGATAAACAGTAGAGCCTAATGAGCCAACTCAGGAAACAAAAACAGAGAGCTACAACAGCCCACAGAGGGGACTGTAACCTGGAGTGGAGAGTGACAAGATAATAAAAGGGTCGAGAGAGGCACAAGAAACAGACAGCACCAGACAAATCAATAAGAGAGGAGCTACCAGAGAAAGAACTACAGAGTCATATGAGGGCAGGTAAAAAAATAATTACTGTCACTGCTTTTGTTTATCAAAAATGTACTCTTTTTTAACACTCAGTGAGTACTGGCTTTTTTGAACTTAGAGGGACGAATTTCAAACAACTACACCCCACCCCCAACCCCTGGCAAGTGGATTCCTGGTCTATGCTTGAATGTGTGGGATTTTCAGAAAAGCAGGAAGGAGCTTCCTGTTATTTAGTTCTGAAGGCTAACAGCAGGTAGAACCCCTCTGCCAGCTGTGAGTGTGTGTGTGTGAGCGCGCGCATGCAAGCATGCAAGTTGGCAGTTTTCTGTGCACATCTTTAAAGAGGGGCTATGCATTTAAAATGACCAGCACTCCATTTTTACAAACTGCTTATATATTTTGCACGCACTCACGCCCTCACAGTAGTCTTCTAGCAAGGCGGGCAGGCAGCAGGACTCTACTTTAAGCAAGATGTGTCTCAGCTGTGCTATCCTGAGCAAAGAAATGGTTGAAAAAAAAAAGGGACAGCTGGCTACCAGTAATGATTTTTTAAGCTTTCACTGCACTAAGGCAAGAACACTGTTGCAAAAGGCAGTTTCTTCCACAACTCTATGATGGTTACAAAGATACAACTCAGAGGAGAACACCAGTTCATTTCAGTTCCTGTTTGATGAGATTTGCAAAATGGGTTGGGAAAATCTGCATTTTGAGTAGTGAAATCTGATCACATGACTGTGGTTTATTCCAGCACAACTAACACCTTCGTACTTCTTTCAGTTTGTTTTTAACTTCTTTCCCCAATATACCCATTTTATAAGCGCAGATCCACACTCCAGGGTATATGGGATGGTGTAATAACCCACTCCTTAGGTGTGACTGATAGCATAAGGCATACACCAACTGAGAGTGTGTGTCACAAAATGGGTAGAGCCTTTTACTCCCTCACTGTGTCTCACCCGTCTGCTCTACTGGTACCAAACAAAACCCCAATCTAATAAAAAGCACTACAGACAAATAACACCCCCCCAAAAAAAAAAAAAATTATACACCTGCAAATGTGGAAGATTGAGGCAGGAACAACTCACACTAGACCAGAAAATACCATATCTAATAGCAACCCTGGTGGCACCAATTGGCAGAGGGACTATTTGACATCATTTGTACAAGCTTTTTTTAAACTTGTGGGGAGAGGTCATTTTTTAAAATGTCCTTATTTTGTTTTCGTATTTCCTTGTTACTCATTTTATAAGTGCAGTAAGACACTTTGGAGTGTGAACTTCACCATGCTGATCAAATGGCACTTCGTGGGGCTTGCTGCACTGCTCGGCGTGCAGTTAGATCAGTACAATACACACCGCTGTGTGTTTTATTACTTACTTATTACAGCACAATCCACACACTCTCATGCATTTTTGCTTACATACTCAACTCCCCCACCCCTCCCCAGAGAAACACAGGTTCTCCGATGTGACAATATAGGCCTCCCAACTACTACCCAGTGTTTAATCCCACCCCCACACTTCACTGGTAAATAAGCAGTGTCAGTGACTCAGTAGACTGCCCATGCTCCCCTCTGGGACCACAATATCGGGGTTCAAGTCCTACACCAAGTACTTGGAATCTTTACTGATGCTACTGAGGTGCTGTCCTTTGGGAGAGAGGCTAATCCGAGGTCCCTTCTCTCTGGTGGCTGTCCAGCTGGAAATTAAAGATGTCATATCATTTATCATAGACGATAGGGATTTACTGCACTGTCCAGGTCAATATTCCCCCTGTCAATAAAACAGGTCCGGGGGGCGCTGCTGAGCAGCTTGCAGGAAGCAGCAAATTTCCTGTGCTCCTGGGTCTATGAGAGACAAAAACGGATTAAAATACTTTTTCTTGACTGAATTTCTAAAATTTATGCATTTTAAAATCTATGCGAATACTCTGAGACTGAAGATATGGGGAAAAACCGAGGGATGGCTGCTGCCTCATCGGAGTTCTTTGCTCCTAAGAAATCACAGCGACAGCACGAGGAAAGGCCTGCATTCCCTTTAGGAGCCGCAGCTTCAAGTGATCTGGCATCTGGAGGTGCCTCCCTGGGAACTATCCAGGAAACTTTGAATCAGCTAGTTAAAACTGTGCACGATATAGACAAAAAGCTGGACTCACTTACACCTCGGGTGTCAAGAGTTGGAAAATAGAATGGATGGCTGTGAGCGGGGAATGCAAAAAATGGAGCAGTCTACATCTAAGACCTACGAGGCCACTACTAAATTGATTAAAGAAAACTCGATGTTCCGCCAACGGCTTGAGCTGCTCGAGAATCAGGCAAGAGAACATAACCTGCGTATCCTGGGGCTGAAGGAGCTAGCCGAAGGAGAGGACCCACTGGAATTCGCACGGACCATCTTACCAGCTGTGCTTGGCCTCTCAGAGGATGAACCCCAGCTCTCCCCAGAGAAAGCATATCGTGTTAATCCGAGGAGACCTCCTGTAGATGCGGCGACTCCACGGACCTTCTTGGTGGTTTGCTCCGGTGTGGGCGATCGTGATCGGGTGCTCAGCTATGCGAGGAGAAGACGCTTCCTACAGTATGGACAGAGTACCTTGCAGATCTTCCCAGATCTGGCCTATAGCACCCGTCTCTGAAGGAAGGGATTCATAGTTCGTAGTCGTTGCGGCGGTACAAGATACGAAGATCAACTACTCTTCCCAGCTCGATCATGCTAAACTGGCAAGGCAAGCAATATCAATTTCAAGATCCTAAAGATGCAGAACGTATGTTGCAGACTATTGAACTAGAACTGGGTGGGGAAGAAGAGGAGAATGTTTCCTCTGATGAAGCAGTGCCCTGAGCTTGATGTGTACAAGTAACCTTATGAGGTGTGCGGATATGGGATGGGACATAGTCCTGACTGTCTAGGGGTATTTCTTACTGAAGTATTATTTGAGCCTAATTCCCAAAAAGTTGTTCCTGCAAGACATCAAGTTGTGGGGTTGTGCATGCTTCAAAAGGCCCCTAATGTGTTCCAAGCACATCGATGAGAGAACATGTTGGGACTATGTGAAGGGACTGGGCACAGGATATAGAATGGGATTTAGTTAAGATTGTATCATTTGTTAGGAAATGTTACTTTTTTATGTCTTGAAGCTCATGTATGTCGTAAAATTACTGGATAATGCCTTGATTTGTGGAGATCGGGGCTAGTGGGAGTATAAAATTGACTAGAAGGATAGGAGATTTTCTTGAGCATTTTGTTATATAGATATGCTAACTCGGGAGCCACTTGGACCAGGGGAAACTGCTGGTCAACAATTTTCCTTTTAGTTCTGTTATCAAATTTTGTTGTTTTTGGCTCACCTTTATGCTTCCTTAGCTGCATGCTGTGGGTACCAATGTTTTTCTTTTTGATAGATGGTTCTTCCCCCTATGTGGTGACTATATGGGAGGGGTAGCTTTAGTACTGTTTGCTTAATACTGTCGGATAACTTCTGCCATATATATCCTGTGTTACCTCCTGTACTGTAAGATTTTGTATGTTTTTAATGCAAAATTATAAATAAATAATGCAAAAAAAAACCAGGTCCATTTATCACCCCACCCCCCACCCCATGCACCCGGAAATGAGCTGTCAGCGTAGTGTGCCTTTCCTGGTCAAAATTACAAATAAATAAAATGGTATTTCCGTAAGAGCGGACTTCTGGCCAGCAGTGTGCCTACTACTCCCTGATGTCTAATTTCAGGAACACCTTTGACGCATGGGAACATGTAAGTGTGTCTGTGTGTGTGTGTGTGTATTACCAATGATCCCAAAGGCAGGGGCTGAGTGCCCATCACCTTTCCCTGTCATTACATCAGCATTTTCATCTCTGTGTTACAGTTCATGGAACAGCTGCTAGAACGACCCACAGGGCATGATCCCCAAAACCAGGAAATTCGTTGTTTTTTTTTTTTTTGTATTTCACTGTACAGGAATTGATAAGGGACTCCCAGATAAGTTAAAAACAGGATACTCACCTGTAACAGTAGTTCTAGGAGTGTTATATGATGTTGATCCACACTTTCTGGCAGTGCCTTTCCCTTCAAGACTTTGCCAGAACGTCTTGAAGCTGGGTCCTCCCACCCACCTGGGTGGTAACTCCCTCGGCTCCACCCCATGATGGCAGATGTTGCCTGCTGGAAGCAGCTGTGTGAGCCAAAGCCAGGGGAGGTCAGGTGGGTCTGTGTGGATGAACATCAGGTACAACTCCTAGAAAGTGCAGTTACGGAAGAACTTACCGTAACAGTAGATCTTCCAGGGTATGTCTCTTGCAGTAAGTCATTACTTACGGGAGTCGCCACCAGGTGGAGCTGTCTCACGGCAGCTTCTTCAGCAGTCCTGTATAGCGGCCGCCCCATGACATCACTTCCGTAGGCGGAGTATAAGAGGGGGCGGCCCCTAGTACCCTTTGTTCACCGTCGGCTTCTGCACACACGGCGAGGACCGAGGCAAACCGAGGGACAAAGGAGTCCCAACCCAACGTCCGGAGTTGCGAGGACCGAGAAAACCCAAGAAACAACAAAGGCAGAGGGATGGAGGGTGGGGCACTTACTGTAAGAGACATGTCCTGGAAGACCTGAAGTTGTACAAACCTTTCCAGTGGGGGTTTCGGGCGAGGTATAGTACAGAAACCATGCCTGTTCAGTTGCTGAATGATGTCCTCAGGGCGAGAGATCGAGGAGATAAGATGATACTTGTTCTCCTGGATCTCTCCTCAGCATTTGACACTGTGGACCGCTGTGTGTTGCTTGACTGCCTTAGGGAACTCTGCGGACTCACCGGCATTCTTATCAGCTGGTTTGAGTCCTTTCTAACCAACAGGAGGCAACGGGTTGTGATGGGGAATTTGTCCTCCACCCCTAGCCTCCTATCTTGCAGAGTCCCTCAGGGATCGGTATTAGCCCCAATGTTGTTCGCAGTGTAGATGCTACCCCTGGGAGGGCTCATTAGGAAGCATGGCTTGGGTTTTCATTGCTATACCGATGATACCCAGCTATACTTTCCCTTTGCCCCAGGAACATCCAACGCGGTAGATGTGCTAAACAGCTGCCTTGCTGAGATTAACGACTGGATGGCCTTCAGCTGGCTGCGACTGAACCCCAATAAGACAGAAGTATTGGTGGTGGAGTTGAACAGAATGCGTGATAGGATGGCCTCTGAATCAGAGACTGGACTTGTTCAGGGATCTGTTTCATTGAAGACCTCCTCTAGGGTGCGAAATGTTGGTGGCATTCTGGATATGAGTTTGACTATGGAGGCGCAGATATCCTCCACTGTCCACTCCTGTTTTTTTCCATCTCAGAAATGTCGCCAGGATAAAGCCCCTTGTTCCGCCTCTGAACCTCCCTACTTTGATGCATGCCTTAGTTACATCAAGGCTTGACTACTGTAATGTGCTCTACCTTGGGGTTGCGTGAGGATCTCTCTGCAGAATGCAGTTAGTGCAGAACGCGGCTGCCCGATTACTTACTGGGCAGCCAAAATTTTGCCATATTACACCAGTGTTGCGTGAGCTGCACTGGCTGCCGGTCAGGTGGAGGATTCTCTTTAAGGTGGGTCTTCTCACCTATAAGGCCCTACACAGTCAGGGCCCTGGTTATCTGTCTGACCTTCTTGTACCTGCTCTCTCGGTTTGCCCCCCTCCATTCCTCCTGTGGAGGCCATCTAACGATTCCAAGGATAAGGCTGAAATCTGCTTGCAACAGGGTTTTTAGCGTCACTCACATCCTGTGGAATTCGCTGCCCCTTGGGGTTAAGGGGGCCCCTACTCTGGAGGTATTCAAGGCCCGCCTTAAGGCCCTCCTATTTGCCCAGGCATATCTGGATTAAACTGTTAATTAATTGATCTGATTTGTTTGTAAATGTTTACATGACGCATTACTATTTTGTGTTTTTAATGCTTTCTTTTTTTTAAATCACTCTTTTTATCCCCCTTCGTCCTGCAGACCCGACCCTTCAGGACCGCCAAGGAGTTCATCCTCCTGCCTTACTCGCCCTACCCAGACCTACCTCTCCAGTCCCCATGTAGCTGTGGCTTCCCCCCCAAGCGGAGCCGAGGTGGGGCAGGCAAGCACCCTGATACTCATGTCTCTTCGGACCGGACGTAGCGGGCAGACGACGGCATATTGGAGGCACGCTCCGGGCGCTCCTTCTTCCCAGGCATTACAGCCATTTTCTCATTTTCTGTGGGGGAGTGGCACACACACTACGCCAATGCATCATTGCTGGCATCGCCACTCTCCCGTCCCTCTACATCTGCTCTGCGCTTGCAGTGCCACTGGCTTCCACCAGAGGCTAGTCAAGCACCAAGCGCGGACCACCCTCCCTCCTGGGAGAGGAGAGCTGTCCTCCGGACACTCAATCCTCTCCCTGCCGACCCCCGATGGCCCGGGCTAGCTACCGAACCCAGTTCGCCATTGTGGCGCGAGGTGTGGTGTCCAGCGCCTCAACTCTAAGCGCCACCAGACTGGACCATTTTTAATTATTTCTGTATCTATTGATCTATTTCTGTGTTCATTTATTTGTGCAGCGCCCACAGCCTCTGGGATTGGATATTTTTATATAAATGTTGCCTTGCCTTACTGTTATGGTAAGTTCTTATGTAACTGCACTATCTTCCATGGACTGGTCTCTTGCAGTAAGTCATTACTTATGGGAGACTGCCAAGCAGTAAGATCCGGAAGGGAGGATCACTAAATCCTGGAGCCGGGTAGGAGGGCGCGGCACAAGAAAGCAAAGAAGACCGTCTGAGAAAGAACAGGACAGAATAGGCGAGCACAGTCCTGGGGGGAAACCATGGAGGAGCCACAGACACATGCAATGGATAGCCATGTAAGCCAGGACAAGGGACGGCATCACAGAGCCAAAGTCAAGTAGTGATCCCTGTAGGGAAAGAATGAATAGGGCCATGCCAATGATACAATCTGCTGAGCAGGGGCGCGAAAGGCAATGGCTTGCAGCAAGCATCCCCAGGGCATCCAAAGCACCGTAGAGACAGGTGGTGAGCCTGACAAGGTGTAACAGAAAGCTGCAGAAGGCCAAGCACAATGATACATCCTGACGAGGCAGGGGTCAAGAGGACATGGCATGTAGACAACCCAGTAGTGCTCCCGAAAGAGCAGAAGGCACAGGAGGAAGTGGAGAACCTGAAAGCAAGGGGACACCATAGGGCTCCCAAAGAGAGAGTAGCAGAGGTTCCCAAGAAATCTGCGTGGAGCATCAAGTCCGGTAAGAGGAGCAGGCCTCCACATTAGATGGATGGAGTCCTCGATGCCTCCAAGGCCTGCAAGAGGAGGATGGGGAAACCCAATGGAGAGGTTAAGGAGCAGGTGTGGGCCTGGGCCCAAGAGGGGGACAAGCATGGGGCAGAGGGGCCGAAGGGGCAGAGCCCCAGGAAGCCTGACCGTGGCCAGGAGAAGCCCTCTGAAACGAGACCTGGGAATGCAGAGGCCTGCCTGCAGGAGTGGGAGGGACACACCACAACACAGGTCCTGGATAGACTGTAGGGTGTGGCTAGAGGCCTGGAGAGGATCCAGAATGGAATGGGTACTGGCACCAAAGAGACGGTCCCTGCAGAACGGGGCATCAGCCACCGACAATTGAACATCGGGGGTCAATTCCGACATCCGAAGCCAAGCATGGTGCCGCAATGCGACGCCAGTGGCAGAGAGGTGAGCAGAGGTATCAGCTGTGTCATAGCTCGCCTGGAGAAGGTGATGGGCAAGGAAGGGCAGGGCGGCCACTGAATGGGCAACTTGCACTGAAGCTGGCGAGGGTGGCAAGGATGATAGTGCATCTGCAGCGTAGGCCACCAAGGTGCGCAGATAGCGGGGCATGTGGATGCACAGCAGTAGAGTAGTGGAGGCATAGACCTTCTTGCCAAGAAGATCCAGGCACTGGGACTCACTGTCTGGCGGCGCCAGACTAGTATGGCGAGGCTGGGCAGTTTGACCGTGAGCCGCCGCAATGATCACTGAGTCAGCCGCAGGGGCGACAGACAAGCAAGGGTGATCCGGGGAAGGGCACGGTAAAGCCAGTCAGGCCCACAGGGGGTGGGCGAAGCAGAAGCAGGGTGGCACCATGCCTGGGAGATGGCATTGGCATATGCTAGAATCATGGGAGGGACAACCTGGACAGGCTCAACCAGCATGCCAAGGTAGTCGGCAAGGTCCCGGCAAAGGAAATCTGGGTCCTCATCAGGAAAGTGGAAGACATCCCAAAGCTGCACCAAAACATCCATGAAGGAGGTGTCCGCAGAAGCACTGATGTTCAAAGGGGCAGGCAGTACATCCACCAGCAGAGAGGAGATGAAGAAGGGAGAACCGGGGTCCCCGTAATCCGAATAGCTGGCGTCCAAGCCCGGGACCCCTAATGGGTCCTCCCCATCCAAGGCCCCAAAAGGGGGGGTCCTGGCAGGAACCAGAGGGTCCAGGCAGAAGCACTTGGGCAGGGGTGAGGGAGAGTGGTGTGATGGGAGACCCACAGGGGAGCCTGAGGTCTGGCCGTGATCCGAGGAACAGAGGATCTCCATGACGATGTGGGCAATGCCCGGCACCTGGGAAGTGGGGAGGTCAATGGAGGGAGGGCACCCAAGGGCGGTGCTCAGAGGAGGGCGGGGCACCACGGGGGCAGTCACTGGCAGCCCCCTACAGGTGGCATCCCAATGCCCATGGGGTGGCATGGGAGGAGGGGCAAGGAAATCCAGGTGAGCACCCGGGCACTGGGTAACAGAAAGGGATCAGCCGCAAAGAGGGCAAAGGGCGACAGGGGGCGAAACCCAACTGATGCCACAGCAAGGTACCCATGCCAGGGCTGGAAGGGGGGTGACCCTGATGCAGACCCACAGTCCAGGAAGGAGCCAGGGTACCGTGCACTCTCCGATGAATAGGAAGGCCACCCCATGGGAGGGGGCCGAATGCCAGGAGGTGTCACTGATGAGGGAAGCAGCCCCGTCAACGAGGGAAGCATAGCATGACTTCCCGTCGACAGGGGACTCCGCCCTGTCGATGAGGAACGCTCTGTCGACTGAGGAAGATGTCTCATCGACAAGGAATGCTCCATCGACGGGAGAGGAGCTCCCATTGATGAGAGAGAGTATCTAGAATGTCCCGTCGACAGGGAAATGCATCCAGTCAACGGGGAAGAAGGAGCAATAAGCTGCGTGAGGGACATGCTGGTGATGGGGGAACAGCGTCCGTCGACAAGACTGGCCCCTGTAGGTGTTCATCAATGGGGAAGGCCCCATCGACCAATAAGGGAGCAAGCAAAGCCCATCGACAGGGAGCTGCTCATCAACACAGGACACTCCGCACGATGGCAGAGGAGCCATCGACGACAGAGAGGATCGACAGGGGTGTGAGGAGTACGAGTCCTGCTTACTCTGATGCCTGGAATGAGAGCTCCTTCCGAGGGTACCCTGAAGACGGGTCCCCAAGCCTCATTCTGGTTTCTGAAAGGCTGCCTTGTCAGCCATGGAAGAGACTCCTGACCCAGGCTGGGCCAAGGAGCAGTGGGGGCACTGTGAGGGAACACAGGCCCGCATACGAGGAGAGCTGGGGTTACTGTGAGGAGCAGAGGCCAGGCCCTGAACCTAGAAGGGAAGAAAAGAACTGGGGCCTGGGAGCAAGCCACAGGCCCAGGAGAGAGAAGAAAAATTGGATTCAGGTTCCATTGAAGACTGCAACTCAGGAGACTGAGTTAGCTGCTGTGTGAGCTGAAGCCGGCGGGAAAATGAACAAAGGGTACTAGGGGCCACCCCCTCTTATACTCCGCCTATGGAAGTGATGTTGTGGGGGCGGCCCCTATAAAGGACTGCTGAAGAAGCTGCCATGAGACAGCTCCACCTGGTGGCGGCTCCTGTAAGTAATGACTTACTGCAAGAGACCAGTCCGTGGATGATCTACTGTTACAGGTGAGTAACCTGTTTTTCTAGGGACATGGACATGATGTTCTATCCACACTTTCTGGCAGACTCCTAGCAGTTCTCCAGAAGGAGAGAGGCAAGGCGCACACCCCCTAGTTGGGAAACAAGAATTGGAGAACTGAGGCTCCAAAACCAGCATCCCAAGTTGACTCAAGGTCGATGTGGTAATGGGAAATGAAGACGTGTGCTGACCTCCAGGTAGCAGCCCTACAAATTTCCTGGATAGGGACATCCTTGGAAGCAGCCACCGAGGCAGCGATATGGCAGGTGGAATGAGCCCTAAGCCCTATGAGAGGCTCCCTACCTGCCAACCTATAGCAGAGATCAATGCAGGATACAATCCACCTGCTAATCATCCACTTGGCTGCAGGTCTGCCAGGTGCAAACTTCAGCACAGGTGACAAATAGCTGGTGAACCTCTCCCTGAACTCCAGCCGTGCGCTGTTTGTAATAAGCGCGCACTTACCTCAGGTCAAGAGTATGGAGCCTGTGATCGGCCTCTGAGGTGTGACTGGTCAAATACACTGGAAGATTAATCACCTGGTTAAGGTGAAAATCCGACACAATCTTCGGGAGGAACTTTGGACAACCTTGTCCTTCTGGCTGATGTGATAGCCACCAGGAAGGCAATCTTCCATGACAGGTGAGACATGTCACATCTGTGCATCAGTTTGAATGGCTTGCCCATAAGCTTTGTCAAAACCAGCAACAGATCCCAAGGTGGTGGTGATTCACGCACCAGAGGGGAAATGTGGTCAAGGCCTTTAAAAAAGTGCCAGACCACCTTCTCCTGCACCACTGACTGCTGACTGGCCTGCGCCCAGTAAGCAGAGATGGCTGCCAGGTGCACCTTGAGGGTCGTTGACCGAAAGCCTGACTGAAAGAGAGACCAAAGGTAGTCAAGAATGCTAGCCACTGGACAGGACAAAGGGTCCAACTCCTTGCCCTGATACCAAATGGAGAACCTCTTCCATTTCAAGGCATAGCATTTCCTGGTTGATTCCTTCTGAGATGTCTCCACAACAGTGAGGATATCTTCAGAGTGACCTAAAACCTAGAACTCTAGCCACTCAAGAACCAGGCTGTCAGGTGCAGAGATTCAAGCTCCGGATGGAGTAACTTTCCCTGACTGATGGACAGTAGGTCCGGGCAGTGAGGGAGACGCCTCGGGAGACTGCTGCTGAGGAGACTGGGGTACCAAACCTGGCGCGGCCAGTCCGGAGCCACCAGTACCACCTGTGCCTTGACCCTCCTGGCCTTGAGGAGCACCTTGTGGATCAAGAGAAGTGGAAGGAAGGCATAGAAGAGGCCCTGGGTCCAGGCATCCCTCTGCAGCATTCCCTGCTGAGGGGGGGCAGGCACAAAACAGCCTCAGCTTTGCGTTCTCCCTGGAGGTGAACATGTCCACCTGAGGGGTGCCTCGCTGGCAGAACAGACTGTGTACCACCTCTGGGTGGAGAGACCATTTGTGAGATGCCTTGCCCACATGGCTGAGAGAGTCCGCCAGCTGGCTGGAAGCCCTGCCACATGGACGGCTTGGAGATCAGCCCCCAGGCTGTGCACGAGTGCCCACACAGAGAGCTTCCTTGAGCAGAGGCAGGGAGTGTGTCCCACCTTGTTTGTTGAGGTAGTATATAGTCGTGGTGTTGTCCATCTGGACGTGGACCAACTGACCCCGAATGTGAGGAGCAAAGGCAGTAAGTGCCAGCCGAACTGCCCGGAGCTACAGCAGGTTGATGTGGCACTGGGACAACTCGGGGTTCCAGAGACTGTGGATTCTGTGTTCCCCCAGGTGGGCACCCCAACCCATTAGAGAGGCATCGATTATCAGTACGACCGTCGGCACTGGGTGGACAAACGGGATCCCTTCCTGCAGATGTTCTGGGACTAACCACCACTGGAGAGCATCCCACATCCGCTGGGTCACAGTGACCAGCTGGTTCAACTGACCCCTGCGCTGAGGCCACTGACTGGCCAGCTCCCACTGTATAGAGCACATTCTCCAGCAGGCCCAACGGACCACGCTGGTGCAGGCCACCGTGTAACCCAGAAGGCACAGGAAATCCCAGGCAGGGCGCAATTCCTAACTGCTAATGGCAGTGACCTTTTGGCATTTTTTTGAGCTTTAATCAACTTAAACTAACTAAAGCAGTGATCCAGGAAAACCTTTAACGCTGCTAGCTAACAAGGAGACTCCACAATACCGGTACGAGCAGACGCTTACTCATAAAGCGATTTACAATGTAGTGACTCCAAATGTATGAATGACTAATCCACACTGTGTACTAAGACTTAAACTCTGCATTGTGTTGGCCAGATTGAAACCTGAAACGGCCGCAAGCACCTACCTGTTATATATTCTCTCTGCATGTGAAATGCTCTTCTGTGTAATTAACTCCGGGTTGCCCCTAAAAAAGGGACCTTCAGGGCCTAGTGGGCTTACCCGGTTACCAAAATTGAATAAATAAATAAAAGAGAAAGTTTAAACATAGAAACTTATATTCAGTTTCTCCTTTCATCTTTTAAAAATACAAAAAAGAAATGCAGTAACAGAAAGCTCATAGGAGAAATAAGACACGATTACAAAGGTAATCTATTTTAAGGGGGGGGTGTAGTTTGAAATTTCTAGGAGTAATCAAAGTTGAATGCTAAAAGTTAAATATATATCTTTACAGATAAAAAGTGAGGTGAAGACAACAAAATAAAAAGAGCTTCTTTATTAATAAACACTTCTATATTAAAGAAGGTAAGCAGTAGTTCAATTTAAAATCAAGCAACACATATGACTGATAAACAGAATCATACAGAGTGTGTTTTAATACATCCACCCCCCCCCCAACTTAAATACAATCATAAGTTTCCTTTCTCTCTTTCTAGAAAATAGATCCTAGAATTATTGTCTGTAAAAAAGTAAAGATAAATACCGAAAGATAAAAGATTCTCTTTGTATACAGGTATGTTCCCCTGTGTAAAGTCTAGCTGTTTAAATAATGAATAGAAATTGTTTCTTTAAGACATAGCTACAATGTAATACTGATGGTCTTTTGTTATATTTGTTTTCATTTAGAAAAATAACCCTATACAGTGTTCTGAAGAAGGGACAATTTAGTCCTGAAACGTACGTCAACACTTAAATATTCACAAAGGGGTATTGTTATAAAAGAAATGGAAATGCATCTGTACAGAAGTATGAATTAGAGAAGGAACAACATAAAATAAATAAGAATATACTGAAATGAAATCTATTGGTTTCTGTACATAAGTTTTTTATTTGAGAAGATTTTTCATTCCCTCAGAATGGTAGAGGTGTCCCATTAATGCTAAGAACTAGAACAGACTGTGTACCTCCTCTGGGTGGTGACACCACTTGAGAGACGCCTCGCCCACATGGCTGAGAGAGTCTGCCGGCTGGTTGGAGGCCCCTGCCACATGGATGGCTTGGAGATCAGCCCCCAGGCTGCGCACGAGGGCCCAAACACACAGACCTTCCTTGCACAGAGGCAGGGAGTGTGTTCCACCCTGTTTGTAGAGGTAGTACATGGTCGTGGTGTTGTCCATCTGGACCTGGACCACCTGACCCCAAATGTGAGGAGCAAAGGCAGTCAGCGCCAGCCCAACTGCTGGGAGCTACAGCAGGTTGATGTGGCACTGGGACACCTCGGGGTCCAGGGACTGTGGACTCTGTGTTCCCCCAGGTGGGCACCCCAACCCATGAGAGAGGCATCGATCATCAGTATGACCATAGGCACTGGGTGGACAAACGGGATCCTTTCCGGCAGATGTTCTGGGACTAACCACCACTGGAGAGAGTCTCACATCTGCTGGGTCACAGTGACCAGCTGGTCAAAGTGACCCCTGCGCTGAAGTCACTGACTGGCCAGCTCCCACTGTAGAGAGCGCATTCTCCAGCAGGCCCAACGGACAATGCCGGTGCAGGCCACCATGTAACCCAGAAGGCGCAGGAAGTCCCGGGCAGGGTGTAATTCCCAACCCAAAATGATCAGGCAAAGTAGGAGAGACCCTCCGCCCTGTCTGCTGGGAGCCAAGCTCTGGCTCTGCAAGAGTCAAACTCCACCCAGATGAAGCTGATCACTTGCAAAGGGACAAGTTCCGACTTGACTTCGCTGACAAGGAGACCAAGGGAGACGCAGGTCTGGAAGGCCAGGTTTCAGGACCGCAACACCTCCTGACTGGAGGGACCTATGATCAGCCAGTTGTCTAGGTAAGGCGGTAAACCCAGACCCTTTGGTGCCTCAGGTAAACTGCCACTACTGAAATGCACTTGGTGAAGATCCTGGGGCTGAGGACAGGCCAAATGGCATGGCCTGGAACTCGTAGAGGGCTCCCTCTGCTCAGAAGTGGTGGAGCCTTCTGTTAGACTGATGGATCGGGACAAGAGTAAAACCACATGTTTTGCTCTAGAGATGGTATGATCTGTGACAGAGTTACCATTCTGAAGGTGCGTTACTTGAGAAACGTGTTCAGGTCGTGCAGATCTAGAATGGGGCGCCAGCCCCCCATCCGTTTTGGCACCAGGAAGTACCTGGAGACAAACCCTGGGTGTTCCAGAGGATCCACGACAGAAACCACAACTTCCTTGCGGAGGAACTGGGCAATGTCGTCCCAAAGAGCCAACAGAATATCCATGGATACCAAGTCCACCCATGGGGGGTGGGCTCAGCAAGAAGGGTACCGTTCAAACTCCAGAGGCAGACCCTGACTGACCACCTCAAGAACCCACCTGTCCATGGTGACAGTGGACCAGATGGAAAGGAAGTGGTGGAGCCGGCCCCTCATGGGAGAACCCAGGGGAGGTGTGATGGACATGAGGGAGGCACCCCTCATCCCGTCACTGGGCAGGCTTGGAGGAGGAGGAGTGCCCAGCTGAGGTGCTGCCGGGGCCTCTCCCTCCAGGCTTGCAGATGACAGGTCACAACTGCCCTGGTCAGGTTCACCAGTGATTTCCTCAAGGCAAGCAATAAGGGCCAGTACACAGGCTCTGTCTTTGTGGACCTGACCAAGGCGTTCAACCTGGTCAACCACTGCCTTCTCCTGGACACCCTCAAGGGCTTGCACATATCTGAAAACGTTGTCAAATGGGTCGGAAGCTACCTCTCCAGCAGATCACAGAAAACTAATATCAACGGTCATTTTTCTGCTGAATGTCCGATTAAATATGGGGTACCCCAGGGCTCCATCCTAGGCCCGCTCCTCTTCTCGCTCTTCATCAATAACCTCCCTTCCACCTGCCAAATCACCCAACTAGTCCTTTACACTGACGACGCGGCCCTCTGCTGCAGCAAAACTAATCCTGATACAATGTTCAGTAACTTGCAAGCTGACTTCAGCAAGCTACACTCTTGGTTCTCTGCCAAAGGCATGTTTCTCAACTCCAAGAAGACGAAGTTTATGATCTTCTCTGGCCCAAGAAAAGCCCCAGTCATGGGCCAATCCCTCTCAGACAATCTTGGTAACATCATAGAACAAGTCTACAAATTCAAATACCTTGGACTGTACTTGGACCCTCACCTGACCTACAATATCCATATTACCAACCTCATCAAGAAAATCCATAGGAGGCTAGGTCTCTTATACCAACTCAGAAAATTCCTTATCCCCCCATCTCCAGACTACACCTCGGCAGCTCCCTTCTCCTGCCCCTCCTTGATTATAGCTCTGTTGTCTACTCACCCCCTATCACATCCCCCCTTTTCTCCAAACTCAGGACTACATACAACAACACTACATGCTTCATGACCGGCCTCCCCTGGATGACCCATCACTGTACCCTCTATGCCTCCCTCAACTGGCTCACCCTTGAAGGCAGGTTCCAACTTAAAATGCTCTCTTTCCTACACAAAGTTCACCATAGCCTACTGCTGATCAGCGTTAACTCCCTTTTTTCCCTTATCAGTTACCAAGCGCAGTACTAGAGGGACCACCTGTCATATCTTCGACACCCCTTTTTACTGCACCAAGCATGCACAGAACTCCATCACATACAGGGGCCCTAAGTTTTACAATAATCTGCCCCTGAACTTCAAACCTATAGTTCAATTGGCTCATTCACCTCCTTCCTCAAGGACCACCTCCTCCAATCCACCACCTGTGTCTGCCTCAGTAGGTAAATCCCCTGAATGTCCACCAACCCTTGAGTGACCTTAGAGTTTATAAGTATCTGCATATCGGCTCTGTTGTTGCGTGCTCTATATTTTCTTTCTATTCTAGATGATCCTGTCATACACACCCGTTCCTACAGTAAATACCATAAAATTTTGCAAATATTGTTTTTAGCTTTTTCTCTGTATTATCAAATTTTGTGAAAATAGGCATTTTTGCTTACATACCTTCCAGTATAAAAATAATACTGAATTGAATTGAGGCCACCAATCTGGGTCAAGGTTGCCAGGCTGAGCCTGCTGCCCAGCTGGGCTGGTTTGGCCGCAGGAGAGGAGGTGGACCGAAAGGGCTTCTTTTTCTGCTGCTTGGAGCCCTTGGGGTCCCTTTGAGCAGATATCACTGAGTCCAAGGTGGCACTGGACTTCTCAATGCGGGTGAGGTGGCCATCAACTCCGGATTCGAACAAGTCGGTGCCCAGGAAAGGGACCTCTGCCAGCTTGTGATAGATATTGGCTGTGAAGGCTGAGATTCGCAGCCAAGCTCTGCGGCACATGGCCACTGCAGCCGCCATGGAGTGGGCACAGGCATCCCCAATGTCCATGGCTGTCTGGGAGCTGTTGCTTTGCTGCAGCCTGGCCCTGGTCCCAGATCTGTTTGACCATGGTCTGGAGGTCCACAGGTACGTGAGGAAGCACCTCCAAGTGGGCCATGAGTAGGGCCGGGCTCACCTGGTGAAGGCCAAGCAAAGAGGCAACACAGACTTTTTCAGCAGCATGGTCCAACTTCTTGGACTCTTTGTCAGGTGGCTTGTCAACATTCCCCGTGTTGCCAGAGTGCCTGAACACAGAATCAGCCACCAAGCCCTCAGTCAAGGGGTGTTCTGCAAATTCAGACAGGGAACTGGTAGGAACCACATATCTGCGGGCCATCTGGGCAGATAGTGTTGGGCAGGAAGTGCAGCACTGCCAAAGCTCCAAGGTAGGGCCAAGAATGGCCTTTACCACCAGGAAGGCCTCCCCAGGAGTATCTCCCCAGTCCAGGATCTTGATTAAGTGATAGCGAGCCCGTTTTTAGACAGGCTCCATTTTCATACCCTTGGACTTCGAAATCAGACAGAAAAGGCCTGTAAAGGAAGTAGGGCCTTTGTCCATCGAAAGGCCCCCTACCAACTCCACATCGACCGGGCAGGAGGGCAAGGAGGAACCCTCCAACTCTGAGGAGTCGTTAAAGAAGGGTCGACCATCAAAATCTCCACTGATCCTCTGCAGACGGTCAGGAGTGACGGTGTCTGACAGCCGATGGAGAAGCCCCATGGCAAGCTGAGACTCCTTGGTTGCAGCGCTGGATTTTGGCTGTTTAGGTGATGGCTCCACAGGGATCAGTGGATATGCCGGGGTCAGCTGAGCCGGGACCGACTTGGTCAGCTCCTGAGGTGGAGAAGGCGTTGGCCACTGGGGAGAAAACCAGGTGATGGTCGGTGTAGCAGCCGGAAATAAGCTTCATACCAGAGAACAGCAGCTGTTGCCACATGAGATCCTCATAGCGTCAACACAAGTTGCGCTGAAGCCTCTCCTCACCCAAGGAGGACGAGGATGAAGAATAGTGGTGGTGCCATTTCCCAGGGTGCTGACAGCGGAAGCACCAACATTGGTGGGAACTGCTCGCCCCCATGGGAGAAGAACCGAGACCTGGACCACGACCGCTGGGGGTACCAGTGGTGGGTTTGGAGGGAGATGGTGAAAGCCAAGGCACTTCCGGGTCTTGGTTGATGACCAGAGGTGGCAGGTCGGCAGACTGATCTGTCCCTCCAATGGTCTAAGTCAGGACCGGAGTGCTGGAAAGAGAAGTGTCAGTCTCCTCAGACGATAACTGATCGACCGGCTAGAGAAAAATCTCAGCTGGAAGATCAACCAGTGTCTCGGCCAACTGGCCTGATGGGTTTACTGCGGAGTCAGCAGCCTGAGCCGAAGATTTGTCCGAAGTCAGATCTGGAAAAGCGTAGGAATCCGAAGCCCTTGACCAAGAGCATTCCCAATCCCATGATTGATGGCGAGACTGTATTTTGGTCTCTTTTTTCAATTTCAATCTGAGCCCCGAAGAAGGGCTCTGACTGAAAGTCGGTAAAGCCTGGCATAATTCTTTAAACGATCCCGTGAAAGAGGCACGGCGCAAGCATAACGAAGGCCGAAGACAAGGAAGTGTGAGCAGCAGACTGAGCCGCCACCTCCTCAAATGGCGCTAGCTGTTCAGTGGACTCCACAGCCGAGGAGACCACCCGACGGGCATCTTTTGATTGGACCGGAGGGTTACATTCATTTGGATGACCTAGGGTATGTCGGACATGACGGTCCTAGAGAATGGAGGGTTGGAAAGTCCGACAAATATTGCATGCCTGAGGACCATGCTCATGTGTCCCAGGCAGTAGATGCATGTGCTAAGCAGATCCATCTGGGACATCTTCTGCCCTCAAAGGCACCGACGGAGCCCCACAGCAGACTCGTCATCGTCCATCGCAGTCGTGATTGAAGATCGAGCCTGAAGACAAATATTTTATAAGTTTTGGAAGTAAATCCCTAGATTTTGTAGCAAAGGGCCTACTCAGAGTGAGAGCGGTAAGGAGGGAACCTGCTTCTTCCAGCAGAAAGGAAGATGCAGCGTCATGGGGCGGAGCCAAGAGCGTTACTACCCAGGTGGGTGAAAGGAGCCCGCTTGAAGACATTCTGGCAAAGTCTTAAAGGGAAAGGCATTGCCAGAAAGTGTGGAGAGAACATCACATCCATGTCCCTATTTTAAATGCATCACTTACCTTAGCTGTCCCTCTTCAGAAAGCTGGCAATATAAAATTGTCCTGAGATTCAGAGAGAACTTGGCTGGGTACAGGGAGAGTGTGAGATATATTGGTTGAAGCAAATGCCTTGAAATGTGAGATCCCGAGTTTACAGAGTTGCTGTGCAAACATGAGCAAATCACTGCACCAACCCTACACACACACACGCACGCACGCACACACACACACACACACACACACACAGTTACTTTTGCTTCTGTCCTCTTAGCTATGAAATTGGGTACAAGAAGGACCCCACTGAGAAAGCTGCATTTTGGGTAAATGAATTATAGCAAATTTATCATCATCATCACAGCATGTCATTCAAGTGCTGTTTCTCACCTACTTCCCAACTAATACATCTCCCCCATTGAGCCCCCACCAAAGCCTGGTAGAACTCACTAGCTCTAAGTTTCTTTTGTGTTTTTTTGTTTGAAATTGGGAAACTCTGTGACAAATTTCCTCAGTAAAAAAAGAAAAGAAAGCAAGTATTTGTATCTACCAATGGACTTCATATTCAGTTTCCATATACACGTTTATTATATCCCCAGAAATCTACAACTTGAATCTTTTTTTTTATTCATTTTTTTCAAAACCAGCATGGTTCAGAACAGAATATGGGCTCCCATTTAGATTGTCAAACAAACTAGAAGTACTGTGCTAACAGGCAAAAATCTATTTTCATAAAACAAGACTATGCGGTTCGGAATACCCTCGTTGGCACCAGTACTGCAGTGCCAATCATGTTTTCTGCTCGCCGTGCTGTGATTGGCTGAGCATCCTGAATGTGGTTTTCAGGAACTTAAGTCAAGATGATATACAGGGCTGCATCCTAACCACACACAAATACTGTCTTCAGGCCTACTGTTCATGGAAGTTAGGCAAATGAAATACACTGCCTGTTTTCTTAGTGCATTCTGTAGCACTAACTGCAGCGTTTTAATCAGCGCGTGACCAAAACCTGAGATTGAGCTACAGTGACTAACTGGGACCAGTGGGGGGTGTCAGCGGTGATCCCTTTCATGGGCCCCTATTAGCAGTATGACTGGACAGGTCTTGCAAAACATCTGTGTTTCAAAAGCTTTTAATTTTCATAATGCTTAATGTAATCAGTTCCATAAATAGCGATCCCACTGGCTAATTAGAAAAGATGAACCACTTAGCTAATTCCTCCAAAATGTCATGATATGTATTCAGCTCTGATTAAGTTTGGATAACCCTGGATCATGCTGGGGTTGGGGGTATGCAATGCTAATAAAGTAGGATCCTAAATATCGACATTTCTCCTTAGGGCTCGCTGTACATTTATTAACTCGCCTGAGATCCTTCAATAGCCCTTAACAGCAATCTTTGGGTTTCAACTTAAAAATGTTGTATATTTATCTTTTTTGTAATATTTTGACTAGGAAAGGCACAGAGAGCTGTGATAGTTCATTTCCAAGTGTGTGCTGGGGGGTATCCCGTGACTAGAGCGATTCTTTTTTGAGCAAGTCAATATGGGCGAAGTAAAAATAGCAAAGGTGAATTGGCCGATGTGCCATTAAGAGCACATTGTAATTTGAGCATGTACCTTGTGTAGTTGTTTTAAAGAGTATCTGTAGGTTTGCTGATCGGGCCAGTTCCGAGCTGGCCATCTGATGTGCTGGCTAAAGTCACCGCCTTCGAGTCAGGCGACCCGGGTTCGGGACTGGTTGTGCTAAGTGTATTTTTTTTTTTTTTACTAATAGTTGGCCTTTTTGTATTTGTACTCCTGCTATCCTGACTTTATTCCCCCCCCCAGATTCCCAACCAATGTTCTCCCCCTTCTGCCATCTGTCCCCTGAAGTAGCCCCCCTCCTGAGGTTTCTGCTCTTCCTCTTTATAATGCCCTGCCCGGAGTTGATTATAAAACGTTTGTGGGGTGTGGAGGTATAAAAAGTAGTGAAGCATTATTTTTTATAGTGACAGCGATCAAGTTTAGCTGTTTGTGTTGGGCGCTATCCTGCAGATCGCCACTTTGCTTTTTCAGAGATGTGCAGTAGCTGTTTTAATTGGCACCACTACGCAGGCACTATTATCACATGGAACTGTGCTGGGGAGATCAGTTACATGGACCTCTTTTACTGCTGAGTGAGGCTGTTGGGCAGGACACCAAGGGAAAATCTCCTACTCTTACTATAAGCGCCAAGGGATGCTTAACTTCCACTTGGAACCAGACTGTCAATGCAGAGGCAGGGTTATCACTCACAATGCCGATGACCTGAGTTCCCGAATGAGCTCAGAGCACTTAGGGCTGGGTGGAGTGAGGAAGACTGAGCATCCCAAAGGAAGCTCTCTTCCTACAGTGAGGAAGAGTAGTTGTGTTCCTACAACACTGCCACTTGGATGACCAGAGGTGGCAGTGCACTGGTGGCAGAGTGGGGAGGGGGACATTGACCAGGCTCCACTGAGACATGCTCAGCGAGTCTGAGCGCTGGAGCCCTACGTGTACCAGCGTCCCTGGGGTGGGGACTCATGGACAAGGGAAAAACATCTTGTGCAGGATGTTCCCAGAAATGCCTGGGCCCCAACTCTGGCTACTGTCCACTCTCCTCTGTACCCCAGGAACCCCTGCCTTGGCTCTCAGAAGGAGGCAGGAGAAGGATCTTGCAAGGTGGACCCCACCATGGGGAGGGGGTTGGGGACAAGCCCATGGTGTTGGAAACGGAGAGAGGTAAGTGGCAGAGACACCATGGGGTGGGACTGGGTCCGACCCAAGGAAAGGGGCCCAGAGTCAGTGGAAGGAGCATAAACAGAATGTGCAAAATTCCACCTGGACAGCTAACTGAGATAGACAGACAGGACTTTGGGTTAACGTTTCATCCATAGGACAGTGCCAACTAGAGTGTCAGTAGTGAGTATTAGCCTAATTCCCTGTTGTGGGACTAGAACCCATAACCTTCCAATCTTCCAGACCAAGAGATAAGCGTACATACTGTGTAGCCACTGATCGACTCTGCATCCTTACCCTCCATTTCTTTCTACAAGGCCATCTGGTATCACACTTATGCTGATTCTTAATCTAGAGCACAAAAGCATCTTGGGGCTATGGAGCACCACTTCATTACGTGATGGGTGCACCCTGTGATATCAGCACCTTATCATCACCCATAAAATATCGTCTTTTTTCTAATATTTAACTGTTTCCCCCTACAAATAGTCCGATCTTCCCTGGGTCACTTTGGGCTACGTCTAGGCAGAACTAGTTTCAGAACTAATGGTGACCCAAGCAGAAACAATTGTGATGTTCTATTTCAGTGCTCCCCCTGCCCTGTCTCATATCCAAATTCTCTGAACACAAAGATATAATGGGGGTCTTATCTTTCAACCAGTTGCAGGTTGTTTCTCCCCTGCTGCAACAAAAATTGATTATTCACCTATAACCGTAGTTCTAGGAGTGGTATATGGTTCACTGTTCCACTGCAGCAGTCTGATTCGCCAAAAGTCTTTAAGCAAAGCTCATCCCAACACCCTGGTGGTGTATCCCTCGACACCACCCCTTCACATCAGATCTTGCATGCTGGAAGAAGGGATCCATGTGCCACTTGCCAGGGGAAGCCAGGTGGGTTGTGTGGATATGAACCATACACCACTCCAAGAACTATGATTACAGGTGATGTAACCTATTTTTCAGTGGCCTGGATATGGTTCACTACCCGCACTCTGGCAGACTCCTAGCATTTCACCGGGAGGAAAGGCAAGGCATGCACCCCTACTTGGCAATCAGAGATTGGAGAACCAAAGTCCTAAAACCGGCATCTTAGCATGACTCAATCAAAGTCGATGCAGCAATAGGAAATTACAGTGTATGCTGACCTCCAGGTAGTAGCCCTGCAGAGTTCTTGGATAGGGACTTCCCTGGAGGCAGCGGTATGTCAGACAAAAAGAGCTCTATGCCCTACAGGAGGCTCCTTATCAATCAATCTATAACTGAGATCGATGCACAATGTGATCCACCTACCAATCATCTGCTTTGCTGCAAGTCTGCCAGGTATGGCTTCAGCATAAGTGACAAACACCTTGCGAGCCTCTTCCCGAACTCCAGCTGTGTGCTCCACTTAATAAGACAGCACCCTCAGCAGGTCCAGGGTAAGGAGCCTGCGGTCGGCCTCTGAAGACAGGCTGTAAAGTATATCAGTAAGTTTATCACCTGATTAAGGTAGAACTCCAATACAACCTGTGGGTGGAACTTTGGGTTGGGGTGAAGGACGACTCTGTCCCTGTGGAAGACCAGTAGGAAGACTTCACCAAGAGGGCCTGGAGCTCCCCCATACTTCTGGTTGATGTGAGGTCCACCGGGGAAGGCCGTCTTCCATGACAGGTGTGACATTTCATACTTGTGCATGGGCTCAAAAGATTTGCCCATGAGAAGCCAACACCAGCAGTCATTCCCATGGTGGAGGAGGTTTACGCATCAGAAGGGACAGGTGGTCCAGGCCCTTGAAAAAGCACCGACTACCTTCTCTTGGGCTGCCGTCGGCTTACCAGCCCATGACCAGTAAGCAGAGATAGTTGCCAGGTGCACATGAAGAGTTGCTGATCGCAGTCCAGCAGACTGAGGGATCAGAGGTAGTCCATGATGCTCACCACAGGGTAGGCAAGGGAATCAAGCTCTTTGCCTGGCACCAAATGGAGACTCTCTTCCCTTTAAAGGCATAACACCAGTGAGTCGACTCCTTCTGGGAGGCCTCCACAATGTGATGCACTTTATCCGAAAGACCCAAGGCCTGAAACTCTAGCCATTCAGGAACCAGGCCATGAGGTGCAGGGACTGCAGGTCCAGGTTTGAGGACCATCCCCTGAAGTCTGGTCAGCAGATTATGGCAGAGAGGCAGTCACCACAGAGGTCTGTTACTGAGGCTGAGGAGAGCCAGGTACCAGAACTGCCTTGCCCAGTCTCCAGCTATCAGGATCATCCATGCCTTGTCCTTTCAGGCCTTGACTACTACCCTGTGGATCAAGGGGGAAGGAGGGAAGATGTACACAGGCCTGGGTTCCAGTACCTCATGAAGACATCCCCCAACGGTGTCCCAGACTGCAGGGTCGGAGGCACAAAACAGCCTCAGTTTGGTGTTCTTCCAGGAGTCAAACAGGTCCACCAGAGGAGTGTCCCAGTGGGAGAACAGGTGGTTCACCATCTACTGATTCAGGGACCACTCATGTGATGTCTCTCCTAACCAGCTGAAAGCATCCACCTGCTCACTGTTCTCTCCTGTGACACGAATCACCAGGAGATCTGTGCACGAGAGTCCGGAAGTGGAAGGCCTGCCGATTCAAGGGAAGGGAGTGAGTTCTGCCCTGCCTGTTCAAGCAGAACATGGTTGTGGTGCTGTCCATCTGGACCTGCATGACCTGACGAATGATAAGTGGGAGTGAATTCTGTCAGCACAAGTCACATTGCATGGAGCGCCTGCAGGTTTGGCTTAGGCACTGGGACCACTGATGGCCGAACTCCCACTGGAGACGGCACATCCACCAGCATACCCAACAGACCATAGTGGTTCAAGACACCATGTACCCCAGCAGCCTCAAGAAATCTCGGAGGGGGTGCGAGAGACCAAATAGAAATGACTGGGCAAAGGAGGTAAGATCCAGTGGCTAGTCTGTAGGGAGGTGGCTCTTGGCCTGCAGGGAGTCTAGTTCTGCCCCGATGAACTTGATCACTTGTGCGGGAACCACTGTGGATTTGTCCAGGCTGACCAACAGGCACAGGACTCAGCAAGTCTGGAAAGCCAAATCTCTGGACTTCTCCACTGCTTCTTTTGATGAACCAGCTAACAGCCAGTTGTTCAGGTAGGGGTACACCCTGACACCTAGGCACCGTAGGTATTCAGTCACCACTGCCATGTACTTGGTGAAGACCCTGGGTACTCAGGAGAGGTAGAAGGGCATGACCTTGAATTAGTACAGAACACCTTCCGCTTGGAACTGGAGGTACCAGCTATAGGAATGATGAACTGGGATGTGGAAAATGCATCCTGGAGGTCCAGGGAGCAAAACCACATGTTCAGCTCCAATGAAGGACTTATCTGATTCAGACTGACCATCCAGAACCTGCATTTCCATATGAACTGGTTCAGACTGTGCAGATCCAATATGGGGTGCCTGTTCACCATCGGTTTCAAGACCAGGAAGTACCTGGTCACATAACCCTGAATGGCCAGGGTGGCTGGGACACAGGCTATTGCCCCTTTTGCAAGGAGCAGAGCAGTGTCCTCCTGAAAATCGGACAGCGTATCCTGTGACACCCTGGCTTCCCTGGGCATGTAGAGGTGGGTAGGGCAGGAGAGCCTCCATGTCCAGAAGTAACCCTGTGACCACTACATCCTATACCCACTTGTCCGTTGTGATAGCAGGCCAACATGGTAAGAAGTGATATAGCCTACCTCCTATGGGGAGTGCAGACAGGGACAGGATGGGTGGAGGGATGACACCCCCCAGCCCGTCACTGGGCAGCTTTTGCAGGAGCACTTGCGGCTGCAGCCAGAGGGCACTACCTCCCTATGCCCTCCCTTAGGACCCTGCCCCCTAGAGTTGGGCTTGGGGTGCCAAGCCTGGT
Source organism: Neoceratodus forsteri (assembly GCA_016271365.2). NCBI lineage: Eukaryota > Metazoa > Chordata > Ceratodontiformes > Ceratodontidae > Neoceratodus > Neoceratodus forsteri. Next base: position 395,098,746 of record JADMNL010000024.1, read on the forward strand.
ACTATCCCCGCTGGGACAGCTGCTGAGCAGGCCGTGGCTGAAAGAACTGATACTAGAGAGCCTGTTTCTTAGGCTTTTTTTCATGTCCTTCTGGGATGATGCCAAAGAATCCGAGGTGGCACTGGACTTCCCAGTATGGGTGAGATGTGCCTCCACCCCAGGGCCAAACAGGGTGATGCCCAAAAGGGGACATCGGGCAGCTTGTACTGGGTGTCTGCCGTGATTGCAGACAGAAGCAGCCAGACCCTGCTATGCATGGAGACAGCCACTGCCATTGCACAAGCACATGAATGGTCCATGTACAAGGCCATCTGTAGCTGGTGTTTAGCCTGTGATTGACCTTAGTCTCTGATGACCATCACTGCTGATTGCTGATCAGCCAGGAGGTGAGGGAGGATGAAATTAAAAGTTCTAGTGACCAAAATTGGCCATCACCATAGTATAACTAGCTTGACAGAGACCCAAGGATGCCGCAGCATACACCTTTTTAGAGGCATGGTTAATCTAACAGGACTCCTTGTCTAGAGGCTTGTCCATGTCCCCCTGGTGTCAGAAAGTACAGTTACGTAAGAACTTACCGTAACAGTAGATCTTCGAGAGAGGCTCTTACAGTAGGTAATTACATATAGGACTGACGTCGGCCGGCGGCAAGACCCCACGGAAAAATTTCTAGCTAGCAGTCCCTGGCGTGAGACCGCCCTCACGTCAGGGTGACTAGCGCTACGACGCCGGGTATAAAGGGTGGCCCCAGACGCCCAGTTCTTCCGCCACAGGCCCGACGAGAGAGAAGCAGATATTTCCCTCAATGGAAAAGGAGCTGAAAAGCCTAGGGGATGGCGGGAAGGGATAGACATTTACTGCAAGAGCCTCTCTCGAAGATCTACTGTTATGGTAAGTTCTTACGTAACTGTACTATCTTATTTCGAGAAGGCTCTTGCAGTAGGTAATTACATATAGGACAGAATCCCAAGCAGTCTGGAACAAATAAGAAAGGCACCGGGAGGAGGAACTACTCAGATAAGTAGTAGGAAAGCTTGCAACCCTCAAGAAAGGAGGCCTTGCAAGACCGCTAACCCGAAGCCTGCTCTACGGCGAGAGGCAATGTCCAAACTGTAATGTTTAGCGAAGGTATGGACGGAAGTCCAAGTGGCGGCAGCACAAATGTCTGCCGCAGACACATTCTGAAACAAGCCGAGAGGCAGCAACCTACTGAAAGGGAGTGACTTCTGACTTGACCCGGAGGTCTTGTTGTACTTGTCATAACAGAAGGTGATGCAATAAGCTAACCATTTTGACAGGCATTGCTTGAAACAGCATTGCCTTCTCTTTGTGAGACGAAAGAGACAAACAACTGATCAGTCTTTCTGAGATCTTCGTCCTATTGGTATAATATCTCAGAATCCTGTGAACATCCATGGTGTGAAGAAGTATTCTCCATGATTGAGTATTATGAAGAAAGCATGTAATTCGATAGACTGATTCAAAGTAGATGCAGCTACCACCTTGGTAGAAACTTAGGGTTTGTGCGGAGAGCTACCGCTCTTTGTGGAAGATCAAGTAAGGATTTTGCACATATGGGCCTGAAGTTCGGAAATTCATGCAGCTGAAGTAATGGCCACTAAGAAGAGCCGCCTTCCATTTATAAAACTTCAAGTCTGCAGAAGCCGCAGGCTCAAGAGGGAAGAATAAGTTTCTCGAGGACAAAATTTAAGTCCCAAGGTGGAGCTGGAGTCCGGATCGGGGGTCTCAGATGAAGGACCCCTCTAAGGAAGGTTTTGGATACCTCTAGCTGGGTAAAGGCCTTTTCAGCGAAAGGTACGTGGTAGGCTGAGATAGCTGCCATGTGGGCCTTCAGAGAGGAGTGACTGAGACCCAAGTCGAAGAGATGACGCATGTAATCCAACAAAGTGGTTACGGGGCAGGAAAAGGGTTCCTCGTTCCTGGACACGGCCCAGATGGAAAATCTCTTCCATTTCATGGCGTAAGTGGACCTAGTGGAGGGCTTTCTGGCCTCTACCAAAATCTCGGCTACCTTAGGGGATACTCCAAAGCGAGATTGAACTAGGTCTGAAGGAGCCATGCATGAAGTTGAAGGGACTTGAGTCCCGGATGGACCAGGGTCCCCTGATCCTGAGTCAGCAAGCCCGGAGATAAGGGAAGAGGAAGAGGAGGAACCTCTGAGTATTGTTGTAGAAGAGAGAACCAAATTTGCCTGGGCCAGAAAGGAGCAATTAGAATCATTTTTGCTCCCTCTAGAGCCAGTTTCTGTAACACACGTGGGACCAGTGGAATTGGGGAAAAGCATAGACTAATCTGTCCTTCCAGCTTAGAGACAGAGCTGCCTCCAGAGCTCCTCGCCTAGAGCGAGCGAGCAAAAGATTGGAAGTTTTATGCTTTAGGAGGAGGCTAACAGGTCTCATTTGAGGAGTCCCCAAGCCTGAAAAATGCTGTTTAGGACTATTCCATCTAATTCCCACTGTGTGGAAGAGCTGACGAGCACTTAGCCTGTCTGCTAGACACTGTCTACTCCCCGAACATGGATCGCCGTGAGGTGAAGGTTGTGGAGGGTGGCCCACTCCCAGACCCTCATCGCTTCCCTGCACAGTGGGTAGGATCGAGTTCCTCCCGCTTGTTGATGTACCACACCACGCACATGTTGTCCGCTTGACGGCTAAGGACCGGAAGGATGTATTGGTGAAGGGCCCGAGTGCATAAAACACCGCCGGAGCTCGAGAACATTGATGTGAGAACTACCTCCACTTCACCAAAGTCCTTGAGTTCGGTGAGGACCAAGATGGGCCCCCCAACCTTCGCCGGAAGCGTCTGTGGTTAAGGTCTGATCGGGAGGAGGATGAAAGAAGGGGACCCCCCGGAAGAGGTTCTCTTGTACCATCCACCACCTTAAGTCTCTGACCATTGGCGAGGAGATCAGGATCGGAAGATCTAGGTCGTCTACTCATTGGTCCCACTGGAATCGAAGAGTCCATTGAGATATTCTCATGTGGAGGCGTGCTCGTGGGATCGTCGGGATGGCAGCCGCCATGAGCCCCAGTAGACAGAGCACCGACTCGCTGGAACCCTCCTGAAGTTCAGTAGGAGGAAATCTGTGACTGGAGGAACCCCCCGGCCGGAGGCAGAAAAGCTTTGCACAAAGTTGTGTCGAGAATCGCTTAATGAACTGGAGCTCTGAGAAGGCCCAGAAGAGACTTGAGAGGTTGATGGTAATACCCAGGTTGGTAAAACCTGCCGGGTGAGGGAGAGGAAATGCAGGCGTTCCTCCCCGGACGGAGCCGCCAGGAGCCAATCGTCCAGGTAGGGAAAAACCTGAGCTCCCAAAGAACGTAGGTGGGCCGCTACCACCGCCAGGCATTTGGTAAAGACTCGAGGAGCCGAGGAAAGGCCAAATGGAAGTGCCCGGAATTGGTAATGGACCCCCTGGAACGCAAATCTGAGGTACTTTTGGTGCGAAGGGCGAATGGGGATGTGCAGGTACGCATCCTGCATATCCAGTGCACAAAGCCATTGGCCCGGCCGAAGCAGGGGCAGAAGGGATTGAAGGGAGAGCATCCTGAACCTTTTGTATTCCACAAACAGGTTCAAGGAGCTGAGCTCAGAATCGGTCTGAGATCTCCGCCTTCTTTGGTACAAGGAAGAAGTGGGAATAGTACCTGCCCGTGAGGTGAGGAGGAACGGGTTCTATAGCCTGCTTTGCAAGAAGAGCTGAGATTTCTTCCTGACCAGAGGAAGATGGTACCTTGAATAAGGAATTCAGAGGGGGTGACGTGAGATTTCTGTAGAAACTCTATGGAGTGTCCCTCATGGCTGATTTGAAGCACCCATGAATCTGAAGTTATCCTCTCCACTCCGGGAGGTGGAGGGAGAACCTCCTCCGATCGTTCCTCCGGAGTGTCCGGAGGTGGTGAGAGGAGGAGTCAGGTGGTGCGCAGCAGGCTGGAGTGCCCGCCGCTTTTTGGGCGTGTGGGGCCTGCAGCTGTGGGGCCAAGGCGTAGTGGCCCGCCTTCCCCGGGTTTCGCTTGAGGCTGGCTGCGCTCATGAAAGGACGGCGCTATGGAGGATAGGGACGTACAGTGAATCCATGGATTTAAGGGCCATTCTCTTCCTGTAAGTCAGTGATGATGTCCTTGACATCACCGCCAAAGCATGGAACCCTGAAAGGTGCCTCTGAATGGTGGATTGCACCTCCGGACCAGACCGACACACGGTTACGCGTGCGCCGGCTAATGGCAAATGCAGAGCTCCGTCCAGCGTGTCCACTGCATCGATGTCGCCCTAGCATGTGACAGCTGGCTCGAACGAGCAGAACGGATTCAGATCGCCAACTCCTGCTTGAGTTGGGAGTCCGCAAGGAGGTCGATCTTAGATTCCGCTTGCAAGGACGGCCTTCTGGCAATCCCCCATGTGAGCTACATAGTTCAGGGCTCTATACCCAGTGTGGAGGAAGCGAGATCTTCTTTCCAAACTGATCCAGAAGGCGAGATTCCTTATCCGGGGAGACGAGCTCAAGTGTTTAGGATATGCGGACCGCCGTGAGCAGCGCCTGATCACCACCGAGTCGACACGGGGTGAGAATCAAAAGTCTACACCCTCCGGAGCCTGGTATAGCCTGTTTGACTTCCTAGGAAGTGGAGCTAAAGTTTACGGTTGTTTCCAAATAGTGGAAACAAGGTGGGCGTGAGGCTCGATCCAGGGTGGCACTAAAGTAGGGGCTGCAGGGCAACCAGATGTTCGGCAGTTTCACCCGCTGAGGATCTGGATCTAAGGACTGCCACTGATGGACCTCCTGGATTTTCTTAAGTAACTCCTTGAAAGAAGGATCCTCCGGAGGAGACCTCAGAGGAGTCCCTCGGCCGGGTTTGACGGAGAACGAGCTCGTCGTTTTATCGAAACTCCCGGAGGTTTCCAAGGAGTCCGAGAGGACCACAGAGGAAGAATCAGAGGCAGAAAGACTCCTCACCCGCCTAGGGGAGGAACGTGATCGCTGGGAAGAGTCCCAGAACGCATGTCCTGTCCTTCTGGAACCCGAGGGAGACCCCGGGAACTGGAGGAGGGAGGAGAGCTGCCTAGGCGGAGGGAACCGTGGAAGCACTGGCTGTAACACGGCTCTCGACTTCTCTGGTGAGCTGAGCCTTGGCCTCAGCCCACCAGGAGGCAAGAGTCTCCTGCAAATCCACCAGCGGCCTGGGGGGCCGTGGAGGAGGAGGAAGGAGATAGTGAAATGGAGGATATCCGTAGGGAGAGTACCCAAAACCCATCTGCGGATAAGTCGGAGACGGGTAGTGAGGCGTCGGGTACTGCGGAGCCGGAGGATTCAGCGCCGGGTACGGTGGCGCGGGGTACTGCGGGCCCGGGAAGACCGGCGTCGGGTATGACGGCGGGTACCAAGGTGCTGGAGGAGCTGCTGGAGCAGACGGCCCAGCCAGGCACTCCAGGGGCGGATCAGCCGGGAAAGGCCCCTGGGGTGTAGGGCCCAGAGGAGGGAAAAAATCCCCTGCTGGCGTCGGAGAGGCCGGTGTCAGGTCCAGCGACAGCGGGGCCAGTGTCGGCTCGGCCGGCATCGGAGGGGCCGCTGCCAGAGCCGGCGTCGGTGGAACCAGCGTCAGATCCAGGTTCTCAGTGGGGGGATCTGACGGAAGCCCAGGATCCCTAGTCTCATCTGGGGAAGGTGGTGAAAAATTCCCTGAGTCAGGCAAGGGGGACTGGGGCTCCCCTGACGGCAGCGAAGGCTGTGGAGAGCCTGGCACGACGGAAGAGGGTGGTTCCGACGTAGGCTCTGGGACCCGGCGCACATCAGAGGAGCCGACGTGTGACTTATGGGTCGAAACCCGGCGGATGTTGGAGGAGCCGGCGTCTGACTTCGGTGCTCTCACATCCGAGACGAGCCGAGGAAGAAGAGAGGCCCGTCGGAAGGAGAGATAGCCCGCACCGCTCAAGGGTCGGGCGACTTAGGGGCCTTCTCCCGGTGGACGTCGGAGGAGCCAACGCCCGGCTTATGGGAGGCGCCCACACCAGTAGGCCAAGGATGTGAGACCGTACTGGGGGCTAGAGTCTCCTTTGGCCCGGAGACACCCGACAGGCCCGGACTCAAGCCTGAAGGGTGGGCCGACACCTCCTCCAAACCCTTGGAGGCTGCCGTCGGAGGATCCCCCGGGGGGGAAGTTACCTTACCCGCGACCCCGGCCGGAGTCGCAGAAGAGGAGGCCTTCTCCCGGTGTCTATCCTTGTCCTTCTTTTTATGCCCTTCCGGAGAAGTTGACACCTGCCTTAACTTTCTCAGCTCTTTCTCCATCGCAGACATCTTTTTCTTCAGGAGATGGGCTTTGAGGGACTGCTGGTGTTGCTTGAGGGTTGCCGCATTGAACCGGAGGCAGTGCGGACACTTATCAACCGCATGGTCGGGGCCGAGGCAGAGGGAGTGACCGTCCTTGTGTGGCAGTTGGGCACCGCACGAATTGCACTTGTTTTTAGAGGGGGACGACATAAAATGACGTTCACCTGACGATCGAACAGAAAAAACTGTAGCTTTCTGGAAAAAAGCGGCAGAAGAGACAGAACTGCCTTGAACGCTAAACGGCGAGGTGCTACTCGTGGCTAACGGCGGGAAGAACTGGAAGGTGGGCGTCTGGGACCGCCTTTATACCGACGTCAGATGACGCCGTCACCTGACGTGGGGGCGTCCCACGCCAGGGACCGCTAGCTGGGAATTTTTCATAGTCCTGCCGTCAGCGCCAGTCCTATATGTAATTACCTACTGCAAGAGCCCTCTCGAAGTAAGATCTTGCGGAACACCGAATCAGTTACTAACCTCTATGCAGAGGGGTGGTTTAAGAACCCAGAAAGGGACCCAGTAGTGACTGCATACTTGTGGACCATTTGGGTAGAGGGTGCCAGGCAGGATGCTGGATAGTACCAAACCTCCAGGGCGGTCCAAAATGGCTTCAGCCATGGGAAAGCCAACCATCAGGGATCTGCCCCATCCAAAATATCCGGAAAAGGGTACTTAGCCCAGTTTTGCACTGGCTATAGCAAGACTGACATAGACTCTGATATTAAGCAAAGAAATGCACCGAAGGACACTGGCCCACGCTTAGTGGACAGCTGCTCAGCTGATCTCCGTTCGAGGAAAAGAGTCCCAGAGGAGGCCACAGCCTCGTAGTTTGAGTTGTCCAAGGACTCCTTGAAAATGGCCTGCGACTTTGATTTCTTGACCTCATCTGACAACTGGTCGATAGGCTCAAGGAAAATTTCCACAGCCTGCTCGACTGGAGTTGAAGTCGACTGGCTTGACGGGGGGGGGGGGGGATCAAAGAGCCATCGACTTACACCTTGACCAAAGGGTGCTCAATCACCATCGAGCAGTCCGGCAATTTGAGGGAGTGGGAGGATCTTGATCTCTCCTGGTCCCACGACAAGAGCCGCTGGCACTTGTGCTTGGAATCGCAGTGGACTGGGCTCTCCCCCAGGGTCGGGAGGGCCAAGCACATGTCCCAGTAGCCTCCAGTGAATGATCCTCTAACACTGGCCCTGGCAAGGAACAACGCAGAGACAAAGGAGGTGTTCGCTGTGGCAGCCGCCAGTTGCACATCAAGGGCTGCAAGCTGCTGGGCAGACCCGGTCACAGCCAAGGCCTTCCTGCAGACCTCAGGGTGGTCCTTTGGATCTCGTTCTGAAGGCCTACCCAGTGAGAGCTGAAGCTTCCTTTCCTCAAGAGACTTAGGAAACATGCTGAGACAAAGGCTGCACCCGGTCACATCATGCTGCCTGCCCAGGCGATACACACACGTCATGTGGGTCGGTGACCAACATCTTCCGCCGGCACTTAATGCAGAACTTGAACCCAGCTTTCATTGCTCCATTGAAGATCTAAGAGGGGAGATGAAAGAACCAAGGAAATAATCAAACTGAGGACAGTGAATCGAACTTGAAGACAGTGGATAGCTTTAAGCAGGGTTGGGATAGAGTCAAGGGCAGGATTAGTACAAACAAAGACACAAGGGGGGGAGACCAGGAAAGGGAGGAAGGGAGGGGTTTGTGGGGCTGGGCAGCTGTAGTAATATGAAACTAAGAGATGCACAATCAGGCAGACTTGATAGACCTGTGGGTCTTTTTCTGTTGGCAATTTTGTATGTTCGTATGAGTCCAAATAACTTGACAACTTCGAAAGACCAGGTTCGTCTATGGCACACTAAATCCTAAGCAGAAGCCCGTGAAGGAGGAAACCTATTTTTCCAGTGGAAAGAAAGCCCTAACGTCACACGGCAGGGTCAGGGGATATACTACCTGGGTGGAAGGAGGAGCTTAGCTTAAATGCTGTCCAGCAAATCAGACCATTCCAGTGGAACTGGCAGTGTGTGGATAATGAACCATATCCACGTCCCCAAAATTAGAATATTCTATAAATATTTGTGCTACACTTTAAAGACACCTGTGGGGTGTAATCCTTGTCTCATGTGAACACATCCAAGCCTCTGGATATCTGTTATCCCTCTTATGCGATACCTCCAAAAGACAGCCTTTTGGTCCAGATGATCCACAGTAGTAACAGATATGGAAATCATCCTGAATGCCACACTTGTCATGTCAGGTCTTTTCCAGTCAGAGGGTGAGCACCCACTTATATCAGCACCAGTTAAACACTGCCTAACATGTGCCCTGGCCACAGCTAAAAGAGCCATACTCAGACACTGGAGAACGACCCCCCCATGCCCTCTTAATGGCTGTTGGAACTGGGGAAAATAGCATGTTTTGAATGGGTCCACTATACATCCACTGGACAACTGGCTCTGTATGACAAAGTCTGGGTCCCTTTTTTGGCCTCCTCCTACTGCACCACTCCCACAGCCACTTCCTATTCCCCAACTTCTCCTCCTGTGTCGTAAAGGGACTGACTAGTGCCTGTATAAAACCGTGCCCCCAACAATTCCCTCTTACTGTGCAGCTAATCTACTGCTATAGTTATAGTTACACTATTACCAATTTCCTCCCTCCTACCTTACAAGTGCTCCCCAGCTGTTAAAATGAATCATTTACCTGTGATAGTTCACTGATATGTAGTCTCTTCAATATCTGCTTTGAACAAACCTTACTGTTTCAAGTATATGTAATATTTGTTATATCAACTGCATTTCCTAGTTAGGCTTTAATTTACAATTTTATGTAAATTCTATGAGACGTAACTTTTCTATGTTGAGACATGTTGTTCTGGACCACGTTTAGAGTTGTACCTCCATGGGGTTATCCCAGCTAGGTTATTTATTTACCCCTTATATTGGTAGTCCTTATGTATAATCCTTTTTCAATTCACAATAAAAAAAAAATTTAATAATGTAACCCCCCTGCAAATGGGGGTTCCCAAAAGACTTCCAGGAGCTTGCTTTAATGCTCCAAGCCTGAATGGTGTTTGGCGTTTAAGCCATTTATCTGTGAGTGTTTTTAGAGCCTCTGGTACTGTCTCTTTAAGAGCTGTCTGCTTGCAGACATAATTAGTTTGGATGGGGGGACTGTGTGTTTCTCTGCTTGAGTACCACTCGAGCTGCTGCCAATTCACTCCATTTTTGCAGTCACTAGGAGTGCAAAGGGAACCTATCTGAAAGATGTAACTGTTTGCCAGAAATCATTTAGAGTAATAATGAAAGTACAGTTTGTCTAACCTGCTTTCTTTGCAGTCAGAACTGTGTTTGCCTAGTTCCCCATTCTAGTTTTGAACTTAGAAACATAGAATTTGACGGCAGATAAGGACCGCTTGGCCCACCCAGTCTGCCCATTTCCCTACCTACTGGATAAGCTGCAGATCCTAGTTAACCAGCAGCCTATTTCTTCCTACCCCCACCCCCCCAACTGCTGAACTGGACCAATCAGTGTGGGTTAAGGTAGCTCTAAAATGGTGCCTTGGACGAATCAGAACTTGGACTCGTAATCTGAGCCAGCCACAAGAGGATTGTATGGGCAGTGACTCTGGGAGATGTAGTTTGGACTTCGGCGCCTTTTTGGACCAACAGGGGCAGTCTATTGTGAGTGACAGCCAATCCAGCCAAGAACTGGGAGGAACTCAAAGGAAGTGCCCGGTTTTGTCTGCTGGAGTTTCAGTTGAGCTCTGGCAGTGAAGAGGAAGGAGCCCTGTGCTTTTTCAGTGTGCAGTTTTAGTCGGAAACGTAGTAAGGGCCCCGGTTCTGGTCTGCAGCTTGTGTAACTGCTTGTTAGGACTGAATCCGTCCTGTGAAGAGAATCAAAGGATATCTGAAGAGTAGAAACCAGGCTCACCCTGTAGAAGACTGGAGAAATTGCTGAACTGCGCTCGGTCTGTCAGGAACTGAATCTGCTGTGTGTTCTCCCGGGTATTGTGCAGTAATTGCGATCGGGATAGAGAAGCAGCCTGCCTGGTATAGTACTTTCTTTTTACCATATAAATGTGTGAGGAGGCTTGTGTAGCTCAAGTGAATCCTGCTGCCATTAAAGGACTTTTGCCTGTTACTGTTTACCATATAAATGTGTGAGGAGGCTTGTGTAGCTCAAGTGAATCCTGCTGCCATTAAAGGACTTTGCCTGTTACTGTTTACCATATAAATGTGTGAGGAGGCTTGTGTAGCTCAAGTGAATCCTGCTGCCATTAAAGGACTTTTGCCTGTTACTGTTTACCATATAAATGTGTGAGGAGGCTTGTGTAGCTCAAGTGAATCTGCTGCCATTAAAGGACTTTTGCCTGTTACTGTTTACCATATAAATGTGTGAGGAGGCTTGTGTAGCTCAAGTGAATCCTGCTGCCATTAAAGGACTTTTGCCTGTTGCAGTTTGTCATATAAATGTGTGAGAGTCTTGTGGAGCTCAAGAGTAGGCCTGCTGACGTTGAAGGACCCTATCTTGTTTGGAGGTCGTGAGTACTAATTCAGGGTCGCCTCCTGTTGAATTGCCACATTGAATCCAAATGGAATTACTGTACTGCTGACTGTTTAACTAATTTTTCTTCTCTGTGTGAAAGGGCCCCTACCAGCTGCCACGGTTTGGACTAGCCACTAGGGCTTGGGTACCCAGGGACAGTAACTGGTAGGGATAGGCCTGCACAGAGCCATAGGTAGATGAGTAAAGTGATAAGCTAATTAACCTGATTTCCCTGTCCTTGTTATATCCTCAAATAAATCAAAGCTGCTTGTTTCAGTAAAGTTATACTGCCTGAGGTATTTGTCTATGTTAAAGTATTGTACTGTGATTGTTGCACTGTATCTTCTTATTTACAGGGGTCCCAGTGTCTGAACCAGTCCTGGGGTAAGTGTATACTGTGAAGGTAATTCTGATATACTGTGTGGGCCACTAGTGGGAAGAAAGGGGGGTTGCAGTGTCTCAGAGGGCTGTGACCAAGTTAGTTTAACTATTGCAAACCCTGAACTCTGGGTGGAGGCACCCGCCATCGGATCCGGGCCCCTCAACCTGTTAGTGGCAAATCAGGCAGAGGTAGTAGCCCCTGGGATAGCGCCATCTAGGGGTTACAATAACAAAAAAAAAAGAGCCACTGTAGGGCAGGAAAAAGATTGTTGGTAGTGATCTCTCCTTTGCTGGCAGCCCCTGTGACACTTGTCTCTGTTGGGGGCTCTATAGTATCTCGTGACATGTGGTGTTTTGAAAGAACCTTGTAATAATTTTCCACCAACATACCCTCCACTTGATGGTGGCTGCAGTGTGGAACACATTGCTCCAGTTCTTTGCTCATTCCTCATCTACCACTGGCATCTCTAAGCAGCGGTTACGTTGGAAATGTTTAGGCGGAAGGACTCTCATATCTAGAATTTTATGTGGGGGAACTGTCATCTGTAGGTGATGGAACTTTCCTATAATATTCGATGGAGAAAGATGGCAGGTGCTAGAACCTTTATACAAGTTTATAAGAGGTGATCAAACTGATTTACTGTGGGCTGCTACCCAATTTAACCACTGCCTTTAAGACCTTGTCCGCACTGACATGCCGTATGTAAAACGGTTTTGAAAACAGTTTTGAAACCGTGCTTGAGCACGGTTGCCAGAGCATCCACACTGTGCTCCGGCCACATGCTCCCCTCGCTTGAGTTCCCAGGCATGATTGCGGCAGTACCTGAGTGCTGCAATGCATGTCGGGATACTCACAATGGGTGCAGTAACCGAACTGGAGGAAAAAGGTACTGTTCTGCTCAGGAGCTCAGTGCGAGCGTGTACATATGTGTAAGTCCTCTCCTTTTTGAACTGGCAACTCTGTATGGCCCGCAGAAGAGTAACAGAGGCTGCCTTAAACCATGTTACAGCACGGTTTGCATCTACACTACTGCTAACATGGTTTAAGGCAAGCAACCATTTTGGACAGGGCCTAGGTCTTACTCACATTTTTCTTTTTTTCTCTGTTATCTGAGTCTGTTTGGGATTCGACAAAGAGTTTTTATCATGTTGCTTTTATTTATTTATTTATTGAATTTTGATGACCGGGTAGGCCCACTGGCCCCCAGAGGTCCCTTTTTCGAGGCGACCCAGGAGTTACAGGACTAGTAGGATACACAGTTATTACAGATGTAGATTATTACATGTAAACAGGTGAATATCTATATATAGCAATGACATATTACATAACATATTAGCCTTTTCCCTCCAGATGCCAGTACACAGTCCAACCTACTGTACTGTTGATGAACCTGGGAGTACTGCAGTATGTGCAGTCACGGCTATCTGGGGGCAGCACCCTCTATGTAGCTACTAGTCCCAGGTCCTGCATTATTTTCCTAGTGGCAATGGCTGCTTTAGAGTCTTTCGGGGGACTCGTCTCATGGACTGACCTGGGTACTGATCTAATTTTACAATGAGACCCTTCCCCGCTGCTATTAGACAACTCACTTGGTGTTTCCTCTTGAACTTGAAAGCAGTTTCCCAGTACTGGTCCAACATCTGGGGCAACATTTTCTGTAAAGACTCAGTTGAGCTCTTCAGGCCCTTTGGCACTCCAACCATGTGGATAATGTTACACTTGCCTTGGGCATCTAGATCCACGACACTGCTTCAGGGCCTTTATTCCTGGGCCACGCCACATGCTACAATTTCAACAGCCAGGCAATCCCCCATTTCCCCAGCGTGAGTTTTGGCTTAATTCCGGTGCTGAATGAGGTCCCTGAGGCTACCCTGGATATTCAAACTAAAACCATAACAAAAGGTTGTGCTCTGAGATAAGGAGTGGTGCTGTACTGGGCAGCCAGTCACCATGCAGAAATTCTGTCATCTATACAGCACTCAGAAGAAACCAAATGACAAGAGGCAAAATAAAGGCTCAGTGATGAAGGCCTTGATGGGGTGCAGCGCTGCGGCTCACGATCCTAGTCAGCTTCTCGTTTTGCCACATTGAAGCACTTTAAAACTTCATTTTGTCTCTTGTCGTTTGGTTGCTTTTGAGTGCAGTATAGATGCCAGACGACACTGGATATTGGCCATCACTATTCTGACCTGGCTCATGCCCAAGGCAAGGGAGCCCACATAGCCCTTCCAGACTCCTGTGATCCCAGTGAGAACTGAGGAAGTATAAGGAAATGTAGAGGGAGGAGGACAGGGATGCATATCAAGTAAAACTGAGGGAAGCTGGAAAGATGGCGAGGGGAGCAAACGCATATCCAGAGGAAAGAATCTACGTAACAATGGCAGCAGGGAGGAGGACAGCAACTACAGGCTGGTTAGTCTCACTTCAGTGGTGGGGAAATTAGTGGCAACCCTGCTAAAGGAACAGTTTACAGAGTATCTTGAATCCAATGGTTTACAAGACCACAGGCAGCATGGATCCGCAGGGGAGGTCATGCCAGACGAATCTGATTGATTTCTTTGACTGGGTGATCGGAGGAATAAATCAGGGGAGGGCAGTGGATATGATCTATCTGGAACTTAAGCAAGTCCTTCAATACTATGCCGGACAGGACACTGATAAAGAAACTGAGCAGCTTAGGGTTAGGAGCCAAAGTGGTGACATGAGTTAGAAACTGGTTAATAGATAGGCAGCAGAGGGTACTGATTAATGGTACTCGCTCTAATCAGGAGTCAAAATAAAATTTTGCAGCCACTAGCCAGCAGGGCTAGTGACTGGGAATATCCGCTAGCACCACAGATTTTTCCACTGGTCCAGCTGCTGTACTTATTGAAATGTTACTTTCTCCAGTACAAGCCCACAGGGCCAGTTAAAAGAAACTCTAACTCGATAGAAAATCTACCAGCATCTGGCTAATGGGCCGGTGCCAGTTTTGACCCCTGCTAATGATGGGAGAGTGAGCAGCAGGAAGCCGTATGGTTCAGTACTGGGACCAGTCGTCTTCAGTGTCTTTGTAAGTGACACTGCAGAAGAACTGGAAGGGAAGGTATGCCTTTTTGCGGATGATACAAAAATCGGTAATACAGGGGACATTCAAAATGGGGTGGACAGAATGCACAGGGATCTTGGAAGACTTGAGGCATGGTCAGGAACATGGCAGCTGGGGTTCAATGCCAAAAAGTGCAAAATCATGCACCTATGGCACAGGAACCCAGGAGCTGGGTATAGGATGAGGGGAGGTACTGACAGTCACTGAGCAGGAAAGGGACCTTGGATTATTATAACTGATGATCTCAAAGTGGCAGGGCAGTGCGACAAAGCAGTTGGAAGTGCCAGTGGGTGCTGGGATGCACAGGGAGGGGTATCTCCATTAGGCGGAAGGAGGTGGTGTTGCTACTGTACCGCTTGCAGGTGAGATCCCATCTGGAGTACTGTGTCCAGTTTTGGAGGCTACACCTCAGAAAGGACATAGACAGGGTAAAGGCAGTCCAGAGAAGGGTAACTAATATGGTGTGGGAGTTGCACAAGAAGTTCTATGAGGAGAGACTGAGGGATCTCAACATGTACACCCTGGAAGAGAGGAGAGCAAGAGGGGACATGATTGAGACCTACAAGTACCTTACAGGGGTGAACAGGGTGCAGGAAGGAGTCTCATTCAAATGAAAATGAGCACCAGGACCAGAGGGCATGCAATGAAGATGGGGGGAGGGGGTAGTTTAAGAGGGATGTAAGGAAGTACTAGTTCACTGAAAGGGTGGTAGACACATGGAACAAACCACCAGCAGAAGTGGCGGAGGTGAAAACAGTGGGGGAATATTAACAAATAGGCAGGGAGGAGGGAGGGTTGCCGTAGAACAGTTAGGGTCTGTGGGAAAAGATTAGGCAGGGAACAACTGGGCAGACGGGGTGGGCCAACCAACTATTTTCTGATGTCAAATTCTATGTTTCCATGTAACCACTTTCATAGAGCATTCCAGCATTGCCATTTTTAGTAAGTTGAAGACTGACAGAGGGTCCAGACTCATGTGTTTATCCTGCAGGCTTTCTGTTTCTTGCTGTCAGATTTTCACATTATGGTCGCACTGCACTGCCTGCTGGGTTTGAGGCCGTGGGACTGTTTAGGTAGGTTTAACTGTCAATTCTGTAGCCTGGCTCTCAGAGCTCACAGACTAGGCAATCATAATTGTTTTGGCGCTCCAGTGCCACCCACCCTTTTATCTCTTTTAATATAATTGATCATTTGGGCATTTACGTAGCCTCTTTAATTTCCCTTCTGTGCTCTTTCAGTTGTTCCCTTAGAAATAAATATTGATTTTTGTTTTTTTAACTGATCTTTCCCAGAACTTCATGACATCAGTTAAGCGAAAACTCACAACAGGAGTTTTAATGCAGGGCCTTGTGGCAGGGTGTATGCTGCCTACACTCATCAAACCCTCATACTGCAAGTGTTAGCAGGAGCCAAGGGGGAATCCATCCAAACACTGCACTGCGTGCTTTAGAGCTGGCCCTTTAAAACCCAGAACAAGCATGGCCCTTTAAAACCCAGAACAAGCACTGCCGGCATGAGGTGTGCCTTCTCATTCTGGGGCAGGGGTAAATGATGCATGTCTAAGGCCCATTAAAAAGGTATCAGGGAAGATCGAGGCCGAGAGACTGCAGGCTGGCGTTAGTTAGAACTGTCCTGCCCACTGTCGAGCTCACTGAGCCTGTAGTTGGGACTGGTGGGTTTGCTGCTCTACTGGCCATTTCATAAACCAGTCAAAGAGGGAGTTCTATCCCTCCGCTAAAACCAACCACTGGGCGACTTCTCGGAGGGGGGGGGGCACGCTCACAAACAGAAATATATGGACACCAGATTAAATTTATTTATTTAGTTTTTGTTGACTGGGTAAGTGCACTAGGCAAATCCTGCCTATTTTTAGGCACGACCCGGGGGAAGGGGATACAGATGAATGCCAACTGACCTTGAACCAGATTAAGCTGTTGGTGGTATTTTTAGTGAATGAGGGAAATTTGGCCAGGACACCGGGGAAATTCCCCTACTGTTTGTCAGTAGGGGGCCCTGCTGCTGTTGGAGGAGGTCATTCCTCTCTCAGACATGGAGCAGGACGGAGCTTTGCCTAGGGCTGAGGTAGCCCAAAATCTTGATGAATCTTGTGATGTTTCCCAGACTGGATCTGCTGAAGTGGCAGCTGGAATGCACCTGCGAGGTGGCCAGCATTTTGCCATTTCTAGCGGTCCACTGGAGTTACCTGCAGTTTCTGATCTCAGTTTAAGGACAAACAACATTGTTTGGAAGCGGAACTCTTCTGCAGTCAGTGAGCTCTAGCTCAGGAGGCGTCGGGCGTTCTTCGGGAGGACAGGAAGCGAGGCGTTCAGAAAACTCCCGAGTATGTCGGAGGCTGTGGGGCCTAGTAAGCTGCTTTCTGCTGCATCCCGGTCTCCCCCGGAGAAATTGCAGTCTCTCGAGACTGGGAAGATTTGTCGGAAGCAGCGTGGTCTCCTGAACGAGCATTGCATGGAGCAGACTGGATTCAGATTGAGGGGGCTGAGTGGAAACCGGCTGATGGATCTGTGGTTACTTCAGAGGAAGTTCAGATAAGTATTGGGGTTGTCCCTGCTCCTGTTGTTGTTGCCCCAGTCTCAGTTTTGCAGGCTCCTTTTCCCATTCAGGCTTGTCCACAGCCTATTGCACCCTTGGGGGATCCTTTGGTGGGCTCTGCCGGCACTACGGATTCCTCCTCGGTTTTGAAGGAGCCAAGAGATTCTGGTGCCTAAGTCCATCTATGCCAGTCATTTCTGACAACCTTTGGAGCTTGCCAGAAGACGGAACGCTGTCAGGTTCCGGTATGTAGGTCCTAGAGATAACCCTCCTGACAGGTTTTACATTGGAAAATCATTGTTAAAGCAAAGCATGGGTTTCTCTCCATCTGAAGTCTATGCCCTGATTCATGTTTCGGGGGAATTTACCTTTGACGTTAGTTTCCATACCCCTGCCCTTTTGGAACTTTTTTGGAGCCGATATTTGACTTTAAAGACAAACCCTTTTTGGTCAGACTTTATTGTTTTACCTCTTTCTAAACAAGCTTCTAGAGTCATTACGATTATGTTTCGCAATGAAGGGGTGAACACTGTTGATATTGTGCATTGGCTGTCTAAAAGATGTGATATTCAGGGGAACCCTGTTCCCATCTTAGATGCTAAGGGCTTTTGGAATGGGGGTTGGAAGTTCTGGGTCAAACTGCATTCCACTGATTCGGATTTGATTCATTTGCCCAATTGTTTTTTTTTGGGGCGGGATAAAGGCTTTCTTTTTTATCCTGGGCAACCTCGGGTATGCTTTAAATGTGGGTCTCGTACTCACATCAGCACAAACTGGGAACTTTGCCTGTTCTTATTGTGGGGAAACCAGTCATCCCAGTGCCCACTACTTTCAGGCTTCTAAATGTCACCTTTGCGAGCAGGTGGGTCACACTTTTGAACTTTGTCCCTTGGCTGCAAAAAATACAGCTGAGGCTGATTTTTGGGATTCAAGATCGTTATATTAGGAGGCGGTTCGCCTTGGCCCAGCCTGCCGGGGCAGGTTGGGCTCGATGCTTCTGTGGTGCCCCCCCCCCGTCTGACTCAAGTAAGATCTCTGCTCCTGATCTGAATTCAGATGACCCGGTGCTCCCACCATTTGAGTCTACAGACGGGTCTGGGACGGAGTCAGGTGAGGCTCTTCTCCGAACTGACTCTGTGGGAGGGGATGATTCCTTACTCACTGGTTTTACAGTGGTTGGGGGGAAAAGAGTAAGGTGGCTAGGGGGAAAGGGAAGTTAGGAAAAAAATCTGCATTGGCTATTCCTGATGTCTCCTTTGTTGATCCTAACGATTTCACTGTTCTGGCGGAGGGTATGGAGGTTCTATCTGAGATACCTGGGCCTCCTTCTTCTCCTACTAGGCCTGTGTGTCAGGACACTGAGGCAGGTCAGGTAGGCCCAAGGCCTTCGGATGGTAAAAGTGGACGGATCACTAGGGCGTCTAGTAAAGTTAAGTGATTTCTTTTTTCTGAATTTTTTTTATGGTTTCCTTTTCTTTTCGTGTGGCAACTTTGAATACTAACAGTATTAAATCCCCTGTAAAACGCAAGTCCACTTATTCTCATTTCCTATCTGAGAATTTGGATTGTGTTTTTCAGGATACACGCTTGCATACCTCTGAGGAGGTAGCTGCTGCCACTGCTGGTTGGTTATGGGGTGATAGTTTTTGGTGCTTGGGTAATGAGTTATGTAGTGGGGTTGGGATTTGTTTTTTTAATTCTTACGTTACAGTGATACACCAGTTAGAGATCCTGCCCGGTAGAGCCTTGGTGCTGGATATTAGGTGGAATTCTCTACCTTTGAGATCGATCAATATTTATGCCCCTCAATCTAAGTTTGACCAGGTGTCCCTTTTTAAGGCGTTGCGCCCTTTTTTATGCACCTCTTCTTTTGTTGTACTTGGAGGAGACTTTAATTGTTCCCTTCCTCCCTCGCCTGCTCCCGGGAACATGAAAAGAAAGGTGTATTGTGATACAGCTTGTTTGGTTACACTGCTTCAGACATCAGGACTGGTGGATGCTTTTGGGCCTTAACTTGGTTTTGGATATACTTATTTTTGTGGCTCCAGAGCGTCCCGGATAGACTATTTTTATTTCCGGGTTGTTGCCTGTCTCAAGTTTTATAGGAGGTCGCTCTTTCGGATCATAGATTGCTTAAATTGGTGTTAAGTGATTTGCCTGTTACCCGAGAGACCGGGTATTGGAAATTGAATACGGTCCTGTTGGACATTCCTTGTGTTGCTGAGGGGTTGCGCTCCTTGCTTTTGGCCAGACAATCGGTGTTGTTTCTATATGATGATCAGAATGTTTGCTGGGAAGACACTAAATGTGAGATTCAAATTTTCTTTAAACGTATTGGTAGATTGAACGGTTGACTGACGCATGATAGATTGCACTCTCTTAGAGAACGATTGCATTTTTTGTCTTCTTTTCGCTAGTTTTGGGGCCTGAGTGTCTGGAGCAGATTAATCAGGTTAAGAGAGAGATGGCAGACTTACAGCCTAAGGTATTACAGGAGATGGAAAAGAAGCATTCCTTTGATGTTTCTGGGAAAAAAAGAGACACCCTACCCTTTGAGCAACTGCAGTTTTCACGCACCTCTAGAGTTATGCAATATTTACATACTGAAGGGGGTGGGTGGGTTTCTACTAATGTTGGTATGCTAGATATGATACATAATCATGTTTCTACTACCTTTCAAAGTGGATTCCTCTCTGAGGTTCCCATCCGTAACTGGTTTCTTAGCAGACAGGTTCCGGGTTTGACCCCTGTGGAACAGCTCACTTTGGTACAACCAATCAGTGTTGAAGAGTTGAAGTCAGCAATTTGGTCTTTGAAGCCTAGTGTCACTCCTGGGTTTGATGGGTTATCTCATGAAATTTACAAACCCTTATGGGAAGTCATGGGAACGGATCTTTGTCAAGTTTTGAATGAGGGGTTGCGAAGGGGTGCTGCACACAGCATGTTGCAGGGGTCCTACTTTTACTATACAAAGATTCGGGGATAGGAGGAGATTTGACCAATTGGAGGCCGTTGTCACTCTTGGATACGGATTATAAGATCCTAATGAAAATTTTTTGTGTCCGGTTACGAGGTGTTTTAGGCTCTTTATTACATCCATCTCAGTTTAGTGGGGTGCCAGGATGCATTGATTCTGCTTCGGGAGCTCATTTCTAAAGGGAGAGCCGGAGAACTTTTTGGGCATTTGGTGTGCCTTGATCAATCTAAAGCTTTTGATAGAGTGGAATATAATTATCTTTGGGCCTGTTTGGGGTGGTATGGGTTTCCATCACAATTCATTGGCTGGTTGCAGACTTGTTATGGGGGAATTACTTTGTTACGTAGTGTCAATGGTT
Organism: Neoceratodus forsteri; assembly: GCA_016271365.2. Taxonomy (NCBI): domain Eukaryota; kingdom Metazoa; phylum Chordata; order Ceratodontiformes; family Ceratodontidae; genus Neoceratodus; species Neoceratodus forsteri. The sequence continues at coordinate 395,118,997 of JADMNL010000024.1, forward strand.
GGTTGGGTAAAGCTGTAGATGTGCATAGAGGCGTTCGGCAGGGGTGCCCACTTAGCCCTCCGCTTTATGTGCTCTCTTTGGATCCCCTTTTACATGTCTTGTCTTGGACGGATGATATTATTGGTCTTTCTGTTGGTAGTAATGGATTCACCAATAGTTTCAATCGCCTATGCAGATGACTTGGTTCTTGTCCTCTCAGATCGTAAATCTGCTGCTGCAGCTCAAACATTGTTGCATTCATTTTCGGTAATGTCAGGGTCCTCTATTAACAGGCTGAAAAGCGGGATTTTGCCCTTGGGATATGAGGCGACTGATGTGGCTTTACTCTGGGATGTGCCTGTTGAATCTGGTTACAGGAAGGTGCTTGGAGTGTATTTTGGAGGGTTAGATGCTCAGAAGTATAATTGGGAACAGCAACTATCAGAGGCCCATAATAGGGTGCTGCAGTGGAATAAGAACCGAATGTCTAAGGCTAAACATATTTACTTAAATAAAACTTTTTTGTTACTTTATTTTTTTTGTTTCTAGCTGCAGTTTTCCCCCCACCTCTCTCTTTGGAGACTTCACTTTTCAAGGTGTTTGTTCTGTGCCTTTGGGGCAGTTGATTGAACCCAGTTTGTCGTAGTATTACATATTTGCCCATTGCAGAAGGGGGTTTGGGTATGCTTAACCTGATCGTTTTTTTCCATAGTATTTTTGTTTATTATAATTTGGTCCCACTACTTAAAGGGGTAATGAAAATTTGGTCTCCTTGGGTGGCTGACAGCATAGGTCCCTTTTTGCAGCATTGGGATAATGATTCTGGTTTAGCTCAGCAGGTTCGGCTTTGTGGCTTTGATGGTCATTTTCAAGTAATGTTCCAGAAATTGAAAGCCTGCCATGTAGTTAAGAATTTTCTGACCTTTCACTCCAGGCAGGAATTCTATCATTCAGTCCTTAGTGACTGTTTTTTCCTTGAGCCTTGGTTTCATGGTTTGCCTGTTTCAGAGCAGCACTCTAGGTTGAAAGTTTTGGTCAGCAAAGGGTGCCTCCCTACATGTGGATTTCTTATGGCTGTGTCCCATAAGTTAGGAGTGAAGGGTAACATGAAACATAAGGATCTCTCTCTGAGGTTTGTCCCGAGTGGAGTCTTGTGGGGGCGGGGTTGAAACGATGGAACATTTTTGTGGAGTGTCCTTTGTTGTTTCTTTCTGGTCTTGCTTTCATGAGGAGTGGCCTCGAACTCTTCCTCGTCTTTTCTCTAAGCTTTGGGTAGACGGGTTTTGCCAGGCTCATGGCTTGGATTTGATAATGTCACTATTCGCCTGGTAATCGGTTATACAGGTTATCAGTTGTGGGCATGCCCGTGTACTTTAACACTTAGGCAGACACTACTTTCTGAAACCCAGATTATTCACACTCTTAAATCCTTTCTACATCGTTGGAGATCTCAGGAGGAACGGGTGGTGCATCCAGAATTGTTTAAACTGTGGTGGAGGAAGATGACTTGGTTAGATACAGGGTGATTCTCTCATTTGTCAAGACCTGGCACTTTTTTTATTTCAGGGTTCCCTGCTGTGGTGTTTTGATCTCCTAGCAGTGAACCTGATGCTGATATTTCCTTACGGATGGGATTTAGTTTTACTTTTCTTTTTCAAACTATTCATTAGGAAGTTAGTTAATAAATGTATGACTGTAAAACTCATTTAATTTCTTTTCTGGTTTGCATATTTTTTTGTGTGACTTAACACTGTTTTGTATTTCTTTGGATTTCCTTTACTCTATGATTAGTATATTGTTTTGTGTGATTTAACACTGCATGGAATTTTTTGTTTTTGAAGTTATTACAATGCTAAATTTCCCTACTCTTTTAATGGGGATGAGATGGGGGTTATGTGCATCTGTGAATTATTTCTGTTTGCAGTGCCTGTATACTGTACTTCTTTATGATTTTTGTTTTTCTTGCACTATGATTTTGTATGATGTAATTCACTTTTGCATTTTGTGTTTTAAGCTTTGAATAAAAAATTCCCCTACTCTTTTCGATAAATGCCATGGGATCTTTAACATCAACCTGAACTACCACCAATCCAGGCAGATGGGACCTCGGTTTAACGTCTCATCCGAAAGACGGCACCTCAGAAGTGCAGCACCCCTCTCATGCTGCACTACAGTGTCAGTACTGGGATATTAACCCAAGCGCCAGATGTGGTAAAAGAACCCACAGCCCTCTGATCTCCCGGCCTCAGAGACGAGTGTGTTACCTACTGAGCCACTGACACTGTTGAAAAGAAAATACCTTTACTTTAACCAAACAAAACAGCTGATAAACCACTTTACAGAAGTCTCTTGCAGAACATCTCAACTTCAGTCTGCAGTCTTCCTGTTCTCTCTCCCCCTTTCCTGGTCCTTCTAACTCCAGCCTGCAGTCACTGCTCTCTTACTCTCCCCGGCCCCTTTTCATGGGGCTCAGCTGCAGGAGTGTAGCCATTCCAGAAATGTCAGTTTTGTACACAAACTCTTCATATGCTGCCTCCCACTCCAGTTCTCTATTGTCGTGTATGATGTATGGTATAATACACACTATAAAAACAGGGTCTAAACTTAAAATTAATCAGATTGACAGCTAAATAGTTCCCCATCTTTCCGAACGGACTGCAAAAATAAAAGAACAATGTCTAATATAATCTTAAAACTGGTTAGATGTGTATATTTTGGTGATGTACTAATAACAGAACTTTAATTTTTTTTTTTTCTAATTTTCTGTATATACTCCTGTGCTCCCTGCTGTCCCACGTCAGGCTGTGGCCCCCAGCCCTGTCACCTGCCCTCCAGGACTTAACCCACCACTTGCCCCAAATCACGATGTGCTTGGTAGATGCCTCAGTCGGTAGTGCAGGGCCTATGAGGCTGTGCCGTCATCCTGCTGGACTGGGTTCATTTTCTTCCTACTTTTACTCCCCGATTTTCCCCACGCAGGCCAGACTGCACTGCTGATACATGAGTGCATCTGCGTTAATGTATACATGTTACAAGCATCTGCACTGGAGCCCCCTCTGCTGTGCGTTGACTGTCACACCACCTAGCCTCTGCTAAGCAGTAATGAAGCAGCAAAATGAGTCATTCCCCCCCCGAAGGAGGAGAGCAGGCCAAGGGACACCCAATTGTCCTTCCCCCAGCTGACCCCCAAATGCCCGAGTTCGTTCCCAAACCTGGGTTTCAGTGTGGCAGGCAGTAGCACTGCAACCATGCCACTGGGTGGGCTCTAACAGAACTTTAAATTAAAGTGCTGCAGTCACTAATCAGTGGTCACTTTCAAATACAGCAGAGACATGTTCTCCTTCATTCCAAATTAGAATGACAATAATAGAAAAACACACACAAATGTATGCAGTGAGTATGTCTGCCTATACCCTTGCTCATATAGATTTCGCTAACACCTCCCCCAGAGTGAGAAGACGCACCTGCTGCAGGCCAGGCAGTGAATGTTGTAGGTCATAAAGGGCTAGCCCTACAACAGGCACTATTTGGTTCAACTCCCCCCATGGCTCCTGCTGATATCTGCACTGTGAGGGTTTGACAGATCTAGGGAACACATACTGTGTCCCAGACCTCCGCTCCTCTGATGTCACCAGAGTTCCAGAACTGATCAGCAATTCTAAAAGTGAATATCAGGTGAGAAAAGGCAGCATTAACAAAGGACCCTAAAACTGGAAGAAAACAAGGTTATTTCAAAGGGACACATGAAAAAGCACTGGAGGGAGATTACGCACATGCTCAAGCAACTGGTTATATTAAAGAGTCTATGACATCCCTTGAGAAATTTTAGAATATATACACATTCCAAGTTGCATGAGGGCATGGGATGAAGTTGGAGAGAGGACGATTCAGAGGAAACGTGAGGAAGAATTTATTCACAGAACGGGTAGTGGACAAGTGGAACACCCTGCCAGAGGAAGTGGTGGGGGTTGAAACAATCACAGGATTTAAGAATGCATGGGATAGACATAAAGGAATTCTGGAGGTCAGGGGTAAGGGGCAACAGACCTCTAGGAAAACATAAACTGAACTTACAAGCTCAAATGGGCAGACTGGGTGGGCCATGGCGATTTAAGCCAACAGTGGTGAAGAGAGGGTCAGAAGAAGGGAAGCAGAGACAAAGGGGCCCAGGCCAGGAAGAACAATTGCCGGGGAAACCAGGTCAGGAGACAAAAGACAAATGGAAGGAGGCGATAGGGATTTGTGAGGGGAGGCGAAGAAGTGGCAAAAGTCATGGAGTGGAAAGGAGAGAACAGGTTACTATGAAGAGAGAGGGAGCGGGCATTTGTGAAGGGCCTTCAGAAAATAGTTGTGCTCTGATAGAGAGGAAGAAGGTGGAGGAGGGAAATGATGAAATTAGAGGAGTAATTGATAAATGCCTGGACCAAACTGGAGCAGGGGGAAGTTCTGCTGGGAGAATTGCAACAGGGGTAAAAGGGGGAAATAATGTGCAGGAGGAAGAAGAGGAGCTGGAAATGAGAGAGAGATGAATGGAAGCAAGCAGGGAGTAAGAGGGGTGGAATCTTAGTGCTGGGGGACTCAATACTAAGAGGAGTTAGGTGGGGTAGCAAGGGAGAGGCATAGTCGATTTGGGTGGAGGCCATGCCAGGAATGACAGCGGAAAGGGTGGGACAGTCTGTTCTGAAATATGCTAGAAGGGTAGGGACAAGCCTCATTTAATTATACATCTTGGGACAAACAACCTGGCTGACAAGACAGTAGATACAGTCCAGAGGAGGTTTGAGGAACTAGCACAATTATGTGAGGGGGCAGGAAGATCAGTAACTTTTTCAGAGATACTTCCTGTGCCAAAGGCAAGCACAACAAGAAAGCTGAGAACAGAGGAATTTAACGGATGGCTAAGAACCTGGTGTTGTGCTAAAGGGTATGGGCTGTTGGGGGGGTGGGAGGGACCTGGGAGGACAGTAGTCTCTATGCCAAGGACAGACTACACTTGAGTGAGGAGGGAAAGAAAGTGTTGAAACAGAGAATGGAGGAGTACATAGAGGAAGTTGGGAATTTAAACTAGAGTGGGGTGGCAGTTGGGGAAGACATATGCAGAGACCACAGGTTGGGAAACCATATGAGCTTAACCCCCATAACAGTGACAAAGGACAAATGCTAAGTACTGTTGGTGATGCTAGGAAAGGAGGGCAGGATGGGAGGGGGGAAAAGGGTGGAAGGTGGTTACCCTTAATACTAGGAGCCTTGGGAGAAAAACTGCAGAGTTACAGGTTCTCATGGCAGAGGGAGAGGTGGACACTGCAGTCATCATGGAAACATGGGCCACTCAATACAATGACTGGGACCTGTCTTTTCCAGGGTACAGATTATTTCGTAGAGACAGAGTAAATGGGGAAAGGAGGGGGGTGGCACTATATGTGAAGGAAGGACTGAAGTGTGTAAGAGAGGAAGGGGAGGAGGGTAGTACGGAGTCACTTTGGATGCAAATCCAGGATTCCAAGAATAGGATTCTTAGAATGGGAGTGGTGTACAGGCCACCATCTCAGACGGAGGAGTTAGACAGGGAACTAGCTTGACAGATCAGGAGGACCTGCGAGAAGGGTAGTGTGGTGATTGTGGGGGACTTCAACATGCCAAGAGTGGACTGGAGCACCCCAACAACCAGGAACAGAAGGGAGCAGGTACTGCTGGATGCCTTCCAGGACAGCTTCCTGCTGCAAATGGTCAGTGAATCAACCAGGTTAGGAAATACCCTTGACCTTGTGCTGGCAAATGGGGACTTTGTGAGAAAACTTACAGTGGAGGAAACGCTGTCAGGGAATGACCACCACTCAGTATGGCTCACACTGGATATGGGCAAGGAAGGAGTGGAATTTGGCACAGTAGTGCTGGACTTCAGGAGGGCCGACTTTGGGAGGATGGGGGAAATGGTAAAAGGGTACCTGGCCAGAATTCAATCTAGTATGGACACTAACCAGAGGTGGGAGCTCATAAAACTGGGGATAGTGGAGGCAACCAAAACCTGCTGCAAAGCCCAGAGCAAGAAGGCTAGGGCTAAGAAACCGATCTGGTTGAGCAAGGAGGTCATGGAAAAGGTAAGGAGGAAAAGAGCTGCCTTTAGGAAGTACCAGAAAACAGGGAGGGGGAGGACAGGGAGGAGTACTTGATAGAATCGAAGGAGGTGACAAGGGCAATAAGGGGAGCCAAAACATCTACGGAACTCAGGCCGGCACAAGGCATTAAGAAGGGGGAGAAGGACTTCTTTAAGTACATCAGGGGGAGAAAAGGAGCTGTAAGGACCAAATAGTAAGGATTAGGAAGGAGGGGGGTTGGGTGGAAGCAAAGTGCGATAAGGCGGAAGCACTAAATGAGTACTTCTGCTCAGTATTTACTAAAGCAAAGAGGGAGGTGACACCCAAGGTGGGAGAAATGGCAGAAGCAGGGGGAAGTGGTGACAGATGGGGAAATCATGGAGAGCAGAGTTCGAGAGGGTTTGAAGGCACTGAGGGTGGACAAGGACCAGGCCCAGATGGCATCCACCCCAGGGTACTGAAGGAGCTGGCAGAGGTCCTTGTAGGACCTTTGGTAGACCTATTTAATGCCTCACTACATTTGGAGTGTGTACCTCAGGACTGGAGGATGGCTCATGTGGTGCCCTCCACAAGAGTGGCCCCAAGGATGAACCGGAAACTACAGACCAGTGAGCCTCACATCCATCGTGGGTAAGCTAATGGAGACTATCCTGAAGGAGAGGCTGGTGGCCCTCCTAGAGACCAAAGGACTACAGGACAGCAGACAGCATGGCTTCATACATGGCAGATCCTGCCAAACCAACCTGGTCGACTTCTATGACTGGGTAACTAGGCAACTGGACAGGGGCCATGCAGTGCATGTCCTGTATCTAGACTTCAGTAAGGCATTCAACTCAGTGCCACATGGAAGGCTGGGAAGGAAGTTAGTAGGCACAGGGGCAGGTGCAAAGCTGGTGAGATGGGTAGGAAACTGGCTACAGGGAAGGCAATAGAGGGTGGTGGTGGGTGGGGAGCTCTCACGCCCAAGGGCAGTGACGAGCGGTGTTCCACAGGGCTCAGTGTTGGGGCCAGTGTTGTTTGGGATATTCACTGTAGACATATCATGGGACATCAAGAGCAAGGTCAGTCTGTTTGCTGATGATACCAAGGTAGACGCGGTGGTGGATGACATAGGGGGATGGCAGGGGTTGCAGGATGATTTGGCAAAGCTTGAAACCTGGTCAGACACCTGGCAACTGGGCTTTAATGCCAAAAAGTGCAAGGTGCTGCATTTTGGGATGAAGAACCCAAGGAGGAGTTACCAGCTAGGGGGAGTGCAGCTAGCCCAGACAGAGGAGGAGAAGGATCTGAGTGTGCTCATTACAGGGTCAATGAACAACTCGGCACAATGTAGGAAGGCAGCTGCAAAGGCCAACAAAATGCTGGGTTGTAGTGCAAGGGGTATATCCTCGAGGAGGGAGGAGGTGATTCTGCCACTGTATAGGTCATTAGCTAGACCACACCTGGAGTACTGCGTGCAGTACTGGCGTCCGTATCTGAACAGGGACATTAAGTTACTGGAGGGGTGCAGCGCTGAGTGACAAAGATGATCAAGGGGCTGGTGGACTTATCATACGAGAGGAGGTTGAAGAAGTTGAACATGTACTCACTGGAGGAGAGACAGAGGTGACATGATTGAAACCTTTAAATACATGAAAGGAATAAACAAGACGGGTACAGAGGGGCTGTTCAAAGTAAGGGAGGGGAGGGCCACCAGGGGCCATGATATGAGACTGGAGCGAGGAAGGTTCAGGAGGAGATGAGGAGACACTTTTTTACAGAGAGGGTGGTGGCTGGGTGGAATGCGTTACCTGCTGAAGTGGTATGTAGTAGAACAGTGGACTGCTTCAAACGAGGATGGGACAGGACAAGGGGGAGGGTTAATGAAGGGGAAGGGTGGAAGGGAGGGGAAGCTGCAGAATAAGGGCTGCTAGCTGCACATTCGAGCAGACTTGATAGACCTCTAGGCCTTTATCTGCTGGCAAATTTCGTATGTTCGTATCTGCCGACACTGTCTATGTATCTATGCATTTCTTATATTTCCAGTTTTTACCATCTCCTTCTTCTATATTAATAAGGGAATCTGTATGTGTAACCCCCCTGCAAATGGGGGTTCCCAAAAGACTTATAGGAGCTTGCTTGAATGCTCCAAGCCTGAATGGTGTTTGGCATTTAAGCCATTTATCAGTGAGTGTTTTTAGAGCCTCTGGTACTGTCTCTTTAAGAGCTGTCTGCTTGCAGACATAATTAGTTTGTATGGGGGGACTGTGTGCTTCTCTGAGTACCACTCGAGCTGCTGCCAATTCACTTCATTTTGCAGTCACTAGGAGTGCAAGGAACCTATCTGAAAGATGTAACTGTTTGCCAGAAATTATTTAGAGTAATAATGAAATTACAGTTTGTCTAACCTGCTTTCTTTGCAGTCAGAACTGTGTCTGCTAGTTCCCATTCTAGTTTTGAACTGCTGAACTGGACCAATCAGTGTGGGGTAAGCTAGCTCTAAAATGGTGCCTTGGACGAATCAGAACTTGGACTCATAATCTGAGCCAGCCACAAGAGGATTGTATGGGCAGTGACTTGGGAGATGTAGTTTAGACTTCAGTGCCTTTTGGACCAACAGCAGCAGTCTATTGTGAGTGACAGCCAATCCAGTCAAGAACTGGGAGGAACTCAAAGGAAGTGCCCGGTTTTGTCGGGTTGGAGTTTCAGTTGAGCTTTGGCAGTGAAGAAGGAAGGAGCCCTGATGCTTTTCAGTGTGCAGTTTTAGTCAAAAACGTGTGTAAGGCCCAGAGTTCCGTCTGCAGCTTGTGTAACAGCTTGTTAGGACTGAACTGGCCCTGTGAAGAGAATCAAAGGATATCTGAAGAGTAGAAACCAGGCTCACCCTGTAGAAGACTGGAGGAATTGCTGAAAATTGTACACTCGGTCTGTCAGGAACTGAATCTGCTGTGTGTTCTCCCGGTATTGTGCAGAAATTGCGATCGGGATACAGATGCAGCCTGCCTGGTATAGTGCTTTCTTTTATATAAATGTGTGAAGAGGTTTGTGTACCTCAAGTGAGCCCTGCTGACATTGAAGGACCCTATCTTATTTGGAGGTCGTGAGTACTAATTCAGGGTCGCTCCTCGTTGAATTGCCACATTAAATCCAAATGGAATTACTGTACTGCTGACTGTTTAATTCTCCTTTCTCTGTGTGAAAGGGCCCTACCAGCTGCCACGGTTTGGACTAGCCACTAGGGCTTGGGTACCCAGGACAGTAACTGATAGGGATAGGCCTGTGCACAGAGCCATAGGTAGATGAGTAGAGTGATAAGCTAATTAACCTGATTTCCCTGTCCTTGTTATATCCCCCAAATGAATCAGAGCTGCTTGTTTCAGCAAAGTTATACTGCCTGGGTATTTGTCTATGTTAAAGTACTGGTACTGTGATTGCTGCACTGTATCTCATTTCACAGGAGGTCCCAGTGCCGGAACCAGACCTGGGGGTAAGTGTATACTGTGAAGGTAATTCTGATATATTGTGTGGGCCACTAGTGGGAAGAAAGGGGGGTTGCAGTGTCCCAGAGGGCTGTGACCAAGTTAGTTTAACTATTGCAAACCCTGACCTCTGGGTGGAGGCACCCGCCATTGGATCCAGGCCCCTCAACCTGTTAGTGGCAAATCAGGCAGGGGTAGTAGCCCCTGGGATAGCGCCATCTAGGGGTTACATATGGATAAAAGATCCTTGCTCTTTAGACATCATGTGCTGCCACTGGCTGCCTACATGTGATGCCACAATAGCCTGCCTGTGACATCATAAACATCTCCATGACAATTAAGTGTGATTCATAAACAGAGGATAAAGGCATGATGTGCAGACAGGCAGAAGGGGTAGATGAAAGCGGAGGGAGAAAAAGCCTACTTTCAAGCAGATGTCTTAGTAATCAAGAAAGAGGGGAAGGTACCATAAATACAGACAATATGTACAATGTAAGCAGAATTGCGTGTACATAATATGTTTTTTAAAGTTTTCCTGATGCCGCCACATGCTCTTTAAAAAAGGGAAAGCTGATGGATTCAGGGCACCATGGAATGAGGATGGCTCTAGCATGCTGAAGACCAGGAGTCACACTCTCGGCCCGGGATGTCAGGAGCTGAAGCTGGCAGGGAGGGCTCAAGAGTGCCCCAGGGATAGTTTCCTCCTTGGTGGGGGTGGGGATCCAAGGCACAAGTCTTACAACAGCTCCTGGTGGTGGCATGGCAGAGGTGCCACGGATGACATGGGTGACTAGACATCATTAAGCACTCCACAGACCAGCCTGAGCATGTGTGTGATTGGGGGGGGGGCAGAGAACAGTGGTGTAAATGATGCACCAGCATGCCAAAATGATGGCTCTTGTTGTCACGCACACCATTCTCACCATCAGAACCCCTCCAGCTGGCACACTACAGTTTCAAAGACATTTCGTCCTCTAGCTTGGGGGAGGACCCTTCTGAGGCCAGAAGAGGCCCCCGATTGGGCAAGCCAGCTCCCTGGATGCTATGAGTGCTGGAGGCCAGGGTGATGCCAGATGACAATGGAAAGTGGTGTGGTGCCATTTGATGGGTTACTATGGGGTGCCAGTGGGCAAGTCAGGTGGCAAAAAAAGGAAATGCCAGGGTTTATGTCCCCTTTAAAGCTGTCATCTAATGTACAACAGTGGAACTATTTCTGAGGTAAGTTAGTGGCTGAGATTAAGGCATCAGCACCACAGAGAACAGCCAGAGGAAGAAGAAATAAACTCTGGTCACAGCCAAACTGGCTGGTAACGCAGTAACATGATACAGGAATTTCAGAATTAAAGGGACACATTCATGCCCAGTGGCCATCACAGTCTGAAAGCCATGCAAACGGCTCTTTCAAATTAGGTATTAGGCTCCTCTATAGCTGGAAGTACTCCAGAAATACAGACGACAGAGTCAGTTCAACATTAATTATAGTAGCCATTTATGGAACACTGCAATGTCACTGAGGAAAAAGTGGTGTATGTGCCTAATTACACTGAATCAAGCACAGCTTGTTCCTCAATGACATTGTAGTGTTCTAAAAATGGCTGCAGCGTAGTCTTAATATTGAACAGACTCCATTACCTGTATCTCTGGAGACAGCTACAGGTAAGCCCAGTACCTGATTTGACATTGATTTTCATTGGTTTTGAAAATTGTCTGCCTCTGGTCATGATGTTTCCCTTTAACATGTGGCTTGGGGTGTACGGTGCTTGCATCATTGTGATATAATAATCTCATATTTGCCTCACAACAAGCTAACACAAAAACTGTTTACATACACATTGCGCATACCGCCAGCATTATCACTGGCATGCACAAACATGCCCAACACAACACAGAAGCTGGCACATCCATCACTCCCAGCGGGTTTCAAATGCACCTTTCTCTGCTCTATACATAGCTCTGTCCTAATCATTTTGTTGGCCTTATTTCCCCTGCAGCTGTGCTTCTTCCCCCCATTACTCTTAAATTAACAATCTACATCACCAGCTTAAAAACCCTCCCCGTGTCCCTTATATGTCGCTATTTAAACCATCTAAATCTGATTTATACTGTATCTAACTGGAAGATTGCAATTACGTTTACCTTCCTCTAACAGATGTTATTTCAAATTATTGTAGTGCATACTTTACTTAAAGGAGAACTGCGCTGAACCTGCAAGTAATTTTTCCCAGAAGCAGCTATTTTTAAATATGCGTTCCAATTTGGTTCTTTTTCTACCTCTACAGGCTTTCTAGTTATCTCAGTAGGTGTTTCTGAGTAACACACCAGTGGAAAGGACCATTTTAGAACTGGGCAATGTAGTTTATGTCCTTGCTCAGTTCTTCCACTGTTGCACAATGCATCAGTGTCCTACTACAGAACTCTGTGGTTGACAGGGACATAAACAACATCATTCAGTTCTAAAATGGTACTTAACAGATTGTAAATCAGAAACACCCACAGAGGTTTAGTAAAAGGCCTGTATAGATGGGACACAAATAACAGGTTATAAACAAGTGCTTAAACACAGCTTCTACTGAGAAATAAGCATTTGTCAATGCCAAATGTTTGCTTGCTGGTATTAGCATTGGAAATGCAGGAGTTAGACAGATGCAGAGTAGGAATGGCAGTGAAGTATTGAACTTCACACCAACCCCACCTCCAACCTGCAGAGACAGACATGCATTGGGGTATGCGTTTGGGTTGTCACCCATAACATTCATGCCATTTCACCTCACCCTATCCTGCAGACATCGGCAAGTGTTGAGGTGTGCCTTGGGGTGTTCGGCTTTACAGTTACCCCACTCCATAAGGACATATGCTTAAATGGGTGCAATACAGGAGAATGAGGTGAACTCTGGGGCCGAAGAGTGCAAGGCACACTTCGATGCCTGCCACTGGCTGCAGGGTGGGGGTGGAACGGTATGAGCATTACAGTCGACAATCCAAAGGCACACCCCGGATACCCATCAGTCTGTACAGGGTGGGACGTTATGGTTAGAAACCCTAATGCCCCGGGTGTTTGTTGATATTTGCACTACAAATTTTCAGCATGGCCTTTTTGTGACCCTCACCTCATGAATGCATTTGGGACCTCTTCTCATGAACAGTGGCACTGTGATTTTGGCAATGTGTCCCAAACTTTGAGTCCCCACAGCGACCATGCCATTGTGCGCCAGATGTACGAAAACACAGATCGGGAAGGATGTGAAGAATGACAGCTGCACTATTCATAGGGAGGTGTGAAGAGATGGCAATGTTTAAAATCGGTAGTGAAAATATTAAAAATGCTCGAACTTCCGAGAGTAAGCAGAAACTGTGCAACGCATGCGTGTAACACAGTCATTTAGTGGAATTATTTCACCAAATTTTAACATAGGCATTTTGTGACCTCTGCTCGTGAACACTGTCACTTAAGCAATATTGTACAATTCACCAGGTGTGTAATGTGGTTAGATAACTATTCGATCAGGTGGTTGCACGAGGCCGCAGGCCGAAAAGCGTCCAACAGCTGAGGCGTCACATTATCCCAAATGACACACACCCTGGAGGGCATTATTGCTATTATACAATGGCTCGTTGTTATATATAAAATAAAAAAAGAATTTTAAAGAATGTTTTTTAGTGTGGAAAAATATTTTTGTTTCTTAAGAGGAGATGCAAAAAACAGGAGCAAGCTCCAGGGCCAGATCATCATCTGCAGGTTCACAGTGAGGCTGAGACTGGAGCCATGCTGTTGTGCTGGGATAACAGCACGGGTCTAGCCCAAGAATGACCAATCAGAGTCCAGGACTTTTTCTTGCCATTGTGTAATATGATTTTCTTAATCTGTCCTGAACATTGATTTCCCACAGCAACCATGCTAGTCTGCGCCAGATGTGTAAACGCATATTTCGGGCAGGATGTAAAAAATGACAGCTGTACTGTTCATAAGGAGTTCTGAAAAAATGCTAATGTTGAAAATCTGGAGTGAAAGTACTACAAATTTGCAAAGTTATGAGGGTGCATGGAAACTGCACAATGCACGCTTGTAACAGCTATTTTATGGACATTTGTCACCAAATTTTCAACACAGGCATTTTAGGACCTCTGCTCATGAACAGAGTCACTGTGATTTTACATATGAACATACATAACGAATCTGCCAGCAGAACAGACCAATCGGTCTAAGTCTGCCTAAGTGTGCAGCTAGCATCCTAGATTGCAGCTGCCCCAGCCTCCTCCCCCTCAGTTCCTCCCCTGCTTGTCCCAGCCCCTGCCCCCGACTCTTCCTCTTCCTTATCCCACTCCTTCTTAAAGCTATTGACTGTCCTACATGTTACCACCCCCTCTGGCAGCACATTCCAACTAGACACCACCTCTCTCAGTAAAGTAGTGCTCCTCATTTCCTCTTGAAACGCTCCCTTCCAACCTTAGTCTGTGCCCCTCATCTCTCTTCCACTCAAGTTGAACCCTTCTGGTGCTAGGTTTATTGCCCCCAGGTACAGTATTTAAATACTTCAATTATATCCCCCATCCCTCTTCTCCTCCAGTGTGCACATGTTCAGCCTGCTCAGCCTAACTTCATATTCCTTTCCTTCCACCCCTTTAACACTTTTGCTGCCCCCTTGCACCCCCTTCAGTAACTTTATATCTCTCCTCAGGTATGGCCTCCAGTATTGCACGCAGTATTCCAGGTGCAGTCTGACCAATGATCTGTAGAGAGATAGGATCACATCCCTGTGTCTGGGTGAGAACCCCCTTGCGATGCACCCCAGCATTCTGTTTGCCTTCGCTGCTGCTCTCCTGCACTAGGCTGAGTTGTTCATGCTCCCAGTTACCAACACCCCTAGGTCCTTCTCCTCCTCCGTGATCCCCCAGCCTCACCCCCCACCAACCAACAGTCCCTCTTCTGGTTCTTAGCACCGAAGTGCATCACCTTACACTTCTTTGCATTGAATCCTAGCTGCCACTCCACCGACCATGTCTCTAGTTTGGTTAGGTCCCCCTGCAGTTTTTCCCATCTGTCTTCTTTGTCCACCACGGCCCCCAACTTGGTGTCATCAGTGAAGAGACTAACCCTGCTCCCCACTCTTTGTGCTATATCAGAGATAAAGAGCCCAAATAGCACCGGGCCCAGCACTGACCCCTGCGACACCCTGCTTATCACTGCTCCAGGTGCTGAGAGCTCCACCTCCACCACCCTCTGCACCCTTCCCTGTAACCAGTTCTCTATCCATTCAGTCAGCTTTTTTCCCACCCCCCACTGCCATCAGCTTCCCCCACAGTCTCCCATGAGGCCCTGTATCAAAGGCCTTACTGAAGTCCAAGTACAGGACATGTACCGCATGGCCCCTGTCCAACTCCCTTGTCACCCAGTCATAATACTCTATTAGGCTGGTTTGACAAGACCTCCCTGAGACGAACCCATGTTGCCACCCATCTTGGAAGCCATTACTCTCTAGGAATGCCACCAGCCTCTGCTTCAGTATCGCCTCCATAAACTTACCCACTGTGGACAAGAGACTGACCGTCTGATAATTTCCTGGCTCCTCCCCAGGCCCACTCTTGTGTATGGGCACCACATGGGCCACCCTCCAGTCCTGGGGCACACACCCAGTTTCCATGGAGGTGTTGAACAAATCTGCCAGTGGCTCAGCCAACAGCTCCAACATCTCCCTGAGCACCCTGGGGTGGATGGTATCGGGTCCTGGTGCCTTGTCCACCCTTACTGCACTCAGTCCCTCTAGCACCCTAATCCCTGTGATCACTTTGTCCGTCACCCCCCCTTCCCCACCCCCCAGCCCATGCTGATAGTGGACCATCCCTCTCCTTAGTGAAAACAGAGCAGAAGTACTCATTTAGAATTTCCGCTTGCTCCTCCTCCTTTTCCACCCAATCCGCCCCCCGCTTTATCCTCACAGTATGTTCCTTGCACTTCCTCTTTCCCTGACATACCTAAAAAAGTCCTTTTCCTCCTCCCTTTATGCCCTGTGCTAACCTTAATTCCCTGGAGGCCTTAGCTTTTTTCACCCTCCTGGCCACCTCCCTTGACCAAGTCCTGTAAGCCTCCTTATCCTCTTCCTTCCCTGTTCTCCTGTACTTCCGGTATGCAGCCCTTTATGCCCTCACCCCTTGCTGCACTTCCTTGTTTAGCCAGCATGGTTTCTTGGCTCTGTTCTTCTTACTCCTGGCCCTGGTGCAGGCTACTGTGACGTCTGTTAGCTCAGTCTTTATGACTCCCCACTTTTGTTCTGCATCCATCCCCGGCCTTATATCCTGGAGTCTCCCTCGCAGTATTGCTCCCATCTGCCCAAAGTCCACCCTACTAAAGTACACTACCTTAGTGCCTGTGCCTCCTGTCTCCCTGCCCAGCACGAGAACGAGCCACACTGTTTGGTGGTCGCTACCTGCTAGTGGGTCCTCCACCCTTACCTCCCTCACCACCTCCCCATTTGCCAGTACTAGGTCCAGAGTGCCACCAAGCCTTGTAGGCCCACTTACCAATTGCATCAGAAGGCCGTCCCAGAATGCATCAAGGAGCACCTGCTTCCTGGTACTGTTAGTGGCCAGGGTGCTCCAGCCCACTATCACCACACTCCGCCTTCTACACACCCTCATCTGCTCTACTAACTCCCCATCCAGTTCCCCAGATTGGGCTGGTGGTCTGTAGACCACACCCAGCCTCAGCTTTCTGCCCTTGGAGTCCAGGAGCTGCACCCAAAACGCCTCTGTCCTCTCCTCTTCTCCCTCGTCCCTTATGCATTTGATCCCTTCCCTCACATACAGTGCAACCCCCCCCTTCCAACCCCCCGGTCCCTACAGTATATCCTGTATCCCGGGATTGCCAAGTCCCAATCATGGTACTCTGTGGCCCAAGTCTCTGTCACTATAGCAGTGTCCACCTTCCCCTCTGAAAGGAGCGCCTGAAGCACTGCAATTTTGTTCCCCAGGCTTCTTGTGTTGAGAGAGACCACCTTCCACCCGTACCCCTGTTTCTCCTCACTCTTCTCTTTGGCCTGTGTCCCTCCTCCTGGTAGACCGTACCCTTTCTCCTCGCTATTCTTACTGGGTGGTTGTGCCTTCTGTATTACACTCAGACCACTCTGCCCGCCCCCCTCCCAGGGTTACTACACCTCCACCTTTACCTATATCTAGGGGAGTGAGCTCATTAGGCTCCCGTCTGGACCTTTCTACCAACCTCAGTCTTTTGTCCACCCCCCCACACTAGTTTAACTCCACCTTAGTAGAGATATACCCCTCTAATCCTGCCTTTAATACTCCCCTCCCCTTCCCTCCCTGCTCAAGTGTAGCCTGTCCCCATGTACAAGTCACTATTCCCCCAGACCCTACCCCAGTTAGTCACTAACCCATAATTTTTGGTGTGGCACCAATCCCTCAGCCACTCGTTGAACTCCTCGATCCTACTTTTCCTCCCCATGTTTGCACATGGTACTGGGAGTACCTCCGAGAATGCCACCGACTCCCCCACCCTCCTCACACTGCCTGCCCAGCTCCTAGAACCTCCCCCTCACTACTTCCACGGTCTCCCCCGCCAAGTCATTTGTACCCACATGCAACACTAAATGAGGTTTCTTCCTCCCCCTCGCTGCACACTTGAGCAGAGTCTGCCCTGCCCCTCCTGCAGTCAACCCGGGGATAGCTTCAACCCAAATACAGCTGTGCCTTTCCCCTCTTCCGCCCCATCCCACCCCTTTCAGTATAGAATCCCCCGTCCCTTACCCCCTTTCCCTTCTAATGCCCCTTCCACCACCCCGGTATTCATTCTTCCATGCCCCTTATCCCTGCCAGCTACACCCTCTGTGACTTCTGTACTCCCTACTTCTGCCTCACCCCTTTTCTCTGCCTTATTCCTCCCATCCCCCTTGAACCCCTTCCCAGCCTGACTATTTCCTACTGAGCTTCCCATGTCGATGTCCCCTCCTCCCCTGCTGATTTCCAACCCCTCTCCTATCCCCGCTGTTGTCGATTTAGAGCCCCCATTCCCCTCTACCCCAATAGTGATGCCTCCCATCCTTCCCCTTCCTGTAGCCTTCTCTCCTCCAGTCACCACCCCTCCTTCCTTAGTAGCCCTTCTACCTTTTTGTCCTTGCTATCTCTTCCCCTACCTGTTGCAATCCCTCTCATACCCTGCTTGTCCTCCCCTTCAGTATGTTCCTGCTCTCCCTTTCTTTCCCATAGCAGAGGCTCAAATCTATTCCTAGTCGATACCCTCCTACATCTCTTTCCCTATTGGTTCTCCTTACTTGTTCCCTCCTTGCCCCTCCTGGTCCCACCCCTGGTCCTGCCCTACCCATAGCCATCTGCTCTCTCCCCTGCTACTCCTCGTGGTCTCTTCCTCACCCATCAGGAGGCCCCCCCCCTCGCCTCAGGCACCCCCTTCTCCTCTCTTTTCTGCTAGTCCCTCTGATACTGGGGTCGGTTTCAGTTCTTTCTCCGTCCCCTCTTGCCATCCCCAACCCCTCCCCAGCCAGGATGCCTACCATACTCATCTGCCCTGTCACTTTAAGACTCCTCCCTAACCTCCACAGTTCCTCTCCCAAACTAGCCAGTTGTCTACAGATCATACAACTTCCATCCTCCAAGCCCAGTCCAGGATCATGGTGGACCCACACCCTGTACACCCCACCACCCTTCTAAAGATGCCCGCCCTATTGACATGTGGCACCTGCCCCATTTTGGCCCCCATCTTATGTTACGGGCTCTTACTCCTGGCTTCTGTGCCCTACCACAACTGTTAGGGCCCTATTTACTCAAATTCCTGTTCCCTTCCACACTAGTCCCCCTACTGTCCCCTTGCCGATCAGGTTAATTCAGTCTCAAATCTCATCCGTTAGATACTGTATTACTGTAGCAATCCTAAAGCCTCCTTGTCTGTTTTTCACCCCTCAGCTACCATACTTTTTGTTCTCAGCCCTCATAGTTTCACTTAGCCCAGTTAGAAATCGTACTGCACTCCAAGTATTACTCAGCTCAGTTAGAGGAAATAAACAGAACTAAATCTGTATTATTACATCAATCCTAAAAGTATCCAATCATTGCTTTGTCACTACCCCAGAGACCCTGCTGTTAATATAGGACCACACAGGACCCTGGGCAGTTGGGTGGGCAACTCTAAAGTCCCGACAAAGCTCCGCTGAGCTCGCTCACTCCCCCCCCCCACTTGCTCGTTCTGTTTCTCCCGGCGCTGCAGGATGCCCTTTTGTATGGGGCTCCTGCCTGTGTTGGCGCATTTTTCTGCCCACAAAGAAATCTGCATCGCTCACTCCCCTCTCTCACTTGCTTGTTTTAATCTGTCCCAAACACTGATTTCCCACTGCGATCTCGCTTATTCTGCACCAGAAGCTCAAAACACATTTTGGCCAGGATATGAAAATGACAGCTGTACTGTTCATAAGGAGGTGAAAAATGCCAATGTTGAAAATCTGCGTGAAAATATTGCAACTTTGCGGTTACAAGGGTGCGTGAAAACTGCGCAACACATGCTTGTAACACAGTCATTTTACGGACTTCTCATCACCAAAGTTTCAACATTGGCATTTTAGACCTCTGCACGGAACAGTGTCACTGTCATTTTCTTAATCTGTCCAAAACTGATTTCCACAGCGATTGTGCTATTCTGTGCCGGAAGTGCGAAAACACATTTCGGCCAGGATGTGTAAAAAGACAGCTGTACTGTTTATAAGGAGGTGGGAAAATGCCAATGTTGAAAATCTGGAGGAAAATATTACAAATTCACGAAGTTACAAGCGAGTGTGGAAACTGCGAACGACGCTCATGAAAGTCATTTTTGATTTTTCCACCAAATTTGCAACATAGGCTTTTTGAAAGCCCATCTCATGAACAGTGGCACTGTTGTTTCACATCAGTCTCAGTTATGATTCCGGTGACTGCGAAATCACCTTTCAGGACCGACACCATGACAGGACTGAATTATGAGGAGGGGTCCCAGTAACTCCATCTTGAAAATTTGGTGCCAGAATTCCCAAAAATGCCCGAGATATGCACCAAAATTGAAAAAAACCCTATTTATGCCATTATACAGCTTACAGGCATGTCTTCAGTTCGCGGTCAGCTTTGAAGATTGTACACGAGTTCTCGGTCTACCAAAGATCGTCACACCGGCTCTGGAGGTAAGTATGGGGTGAGGGGTGTGAGGAGGTGGGGTACACAGAGGTGGGCACGGGCTGGGGAGGCACCGACACGTCAATGAACTATTTTCGTTCCACAGGTGAAAAAAAGACAACGGGATCCGCTTTCTTTCACAGGTGTGTTTGTACGCTGGGGTGGGCTTCCCGTGTGCCACTTACATTTGTGGGGAGGGGGACTGAAGCTGATGGGCAGTGGTCCCCCCATCAGCTGAGAAACAGGTGAGGAGGTGCATGATGCAGAAGGGGACTGGGCACCCCCTCGGCACATAACAGAAATCAGGGGGTGGGGACATTATGCCAACAGGGAGTGGGCTCCCTTGTCGGCAAATTGAACTGGGAAGGGGGGACTGAAGCCGACGAGGACTGGGCTCCCCGTCAGCAAAGAAAGACTGTTGGGGGGGGAAGCATGATGCCGAGGGGGATTGGCCACCCCCTCGGCACATAACAGAAATTCAGAGGTGGGGACATTATGCCGACGAGGAGTGGGCTCCCCGTCAGCAAATGAAGTGGGTCGGGGGCATGCCGACAGGGGTACTGGGCACCCCCGTCAGCTTTGAGGCGGCCACATATAGCCGCCATGTTCCTGGTAATGTTACACCAGGCAAGGTACTGCCCTGCAATGATGGGTGGCTCCCTCATTGCAGCAGAATTGCTGATGCTGCAATGATGAGTCTGCCCCTCATTGCAGCGGGCAAATCGTTTCAAGTTGGTGGCACTTCTGCAGAACCAGTGTTATCAGGACACTGGGCCTGCACTGGGTGCACACCGCCAAGCCCACAAATGCAGTGCTGGCACTGGCCGCCACACTGCCCCACCTCCACAACCCGCTTCTCTCCTAAGCTGCTGCATAACATTTCTTGTGCATGCGCGGAAGTAAACATAAAAATTGTTTATATCCTCAGTGCAGTCCTCATTTAAAGAGGCAGTGTACTCCAGTAGTTAGAGAACTGATTTGGGAACTAGGGAGATCACAGGTTCAAACCCTGCAAAAGTCAAATATTGTGTGACCTCCAGGCAAGTCATTTGCTTGCTTATTTATTTGTTTTTAAACAAATACACGCACAGGAGAAATAAATGCCTATCTTCAGGCATCACCCAGGAAATTACTACAGTCACAGGAAAACAGACAAGTCAAATACAGAAGTGAATACAACTTGAATATCACAAGTTACAGATGTAAGCAAGTAACTTAACCTCTGTTGCTCCAGTCCACCCAGCCGCAGAAGTGGGGAGAAGCAAGAGCCTACTGCAATTGAATTAATAATTATAGCAAATATGATATTTCCATATAGACTAAACTAACACAGCCAGTATACTTTTGAATGTTTTGTTGATCACACTCACTGCGCCTCTTTCTAGAGTAAGGCATGCACACACAGACCCCAGTGAGTTTGTGTGCATAGACAGAGCCCCGACAAGTGCAAGTAAACAGACCCCCAACGAGTGCAGAGACACAAACAGACCCCCAAGAGTGCATGGGTGCAGACAGATTCTAACAAGCCTACTGACAGAGACAGAACCAAAAAGTTCATCGACAGGCACAGACCCCAAAAACTGCACATGCATACTAAGACCCAGGGTCACACCCAGAATAAACTTTTGGGGCCCAGCAAGAAAAAGAAAAACTTTCTTCACTGCATCCCCCCTGGAATACATTTCCCTAATACAATTTAAAATGTGTTGCAAATTTTGGGATGGGTGGCTGGTTAGCATGCATCTTCCCCTGCATCAGACTATGCATGCAAGCACATACAGACCTGATGAGTGCACTCAGATACTTAGAGCAGAAGAGCACATGCAGATGCACAGATCCAATGAGTGCACGCACAGACCCAATGAGTGCATGCACGCGCACACATACAGTAGAGCAGACTATTGCATATACATATACATATACATAAATCTGAGTGCACATGCACACAGAGACCAGACAAGTGTACGTGCATGGAGACCCGAGGAGTACGCAAAGTACACAGAAGGAGTGACCATGCACACGTATTCAGAGCCCAAGTACACACGCTCACAGAAGACCTCAACGTGCAAGTACAGGAAGACTCCAATGTGCATACACTGACCTTGCTGTTCACATACACACAGACCCCACCACACACACACACACACATACCCAGCATGCACACAAACCCTACAGTACATATACACACAGACAATTATATATATGCACAGAAACCTACATGTACACAGACTCCAATGTGCACAAAGACCCTACAGAACATGTACATACACAATTACACATATACATACACAGCTCGATTCAGAAATGGTCTGAGAATGCCGCAAGTCGCAGGTGCACTGAACATATGGAACACGGGGCTTGCTGTAATCCCTGGCCGGCAATCAGGACTCTCAATCCTGCATGCCAACTGTTGCGAGTTAGACCACCTTTATGCTGGTCCAACTCTGCAGCAGACATGGGACACTTTTACGAGGCTTGCGCCAAAGATTTAGTCCAAGCTACCATAAAGTGGGAAAAGTGTCACAAATGTGCCTGACCTTCTCGAATTGGGCGTAAGTTGCGGCAATGTGTTAGGTGCAGCTGTGCCACAACATGGGTTTGATGCAAGCCCTAAGTCACTTTTCGTGAATCGAGCCCACAGACTTCAGATGCATGCATGCACACACAGACTCTAAGTACACATGCAAACAACAAAGTCACACATATGTACACAGAGTAACGCGCACACACACTGATGGGCACACAACAATACACAGATACAGACCCTCCCCATTAGAGACACATTTGCACATTTACACAGTGTATACTAACCTTAATACCCTGCTACTGGCTATGGCCCGGCCATCACTGCTAACCAAAAGCCTAACAGTGGCAGTGGTGTGGTATACCCATGTTGGAGAAGTTGCTGGTAATGACACGTGGTTTTGGGGGGGGGGTGGGGTGGCAGTGATCAGGGCCTGATCTTCTGACTCCTCTCTTCCCGCTAGTAGTAGCAGGGTCATAAGGTTTTACCCAAAGGCAGCTTTTTATCCAAGGTGTCAACATACCTGTCAACTGTCCCTGATTTTCAGGGACATCCGTGATTTTGACTCAGAATTTTCCTCTGTCCCTCGTAAAAATGTGCGTTTTTGTGACAGAACAGTGGGGATTGAAAGTACAAAATAATGCCAAACATTAAAGTTGCAGACTTGCTGTTCTTCAGAAAATGCATCTTACTCTAATCCACTTATTATATCAGCTTTCTAAATGAATAGTACCAATTTTTAAGATGTGTCCCTGATTTTGGGTCTTTGTCCCTGATTTTTTTAAGCTTTGTCCCTGATTTACGAGTAAAGAGGTTGAGAGGTATGGGTGTCAATGTCATTCATTGTTTAGCAAACCATACATAAAATTAAATTAGAAAGTGGGTTGAAAAAATCCTGAATCCTAAGAGGCTGGCAGTAGTCATAAGTGGTACATGTGTCGGGCAACAGATCACTTTAACAAACATTTGATGCACTGGAAGATGTCTGCCCCTTCACCTTGTTTATGGCCTTCTGAGGTACATGAATGTATGTATCATGTTCCCCCACTCTCTCTTTCCCTCAAATGAGTACATATTGAGGCCCTGTAATCTCTCCTTATATGTTCTGTATTGCAAGCCATATACCATCTTGGTTGCCTTTCTGTGGACCGGCTCCACCCTGTCAATGTCCGTGTGCAGTTGCGGCCTCCAGAGCTGCACACAGTACTGTAGAATAGGCCTCACTAGTGCATTATGGAGTGGCATCACCACCTCATGCCTTCTGCTACTGATACCTCTGCCTATGCACCCCAGCATGCCACTGGCCCTCCTTGCAACATTTGTGCTTTGTTTTGACACCTTGAGGTCAAATAAGTCCTAGGTGCTTTTCTACCTTGGTGATCGTCAGCACCTCCCTCCATCCTGTAACTCTCACCAGGTTTCCCTCTTCCCAGGTGCATTATTTGCACTTCTTTGCATTGAACCTCAGTTGTCACTCCTAAGATCATTTTTCAAGCCTCTCCATGTTCCTGCTCATTTTCTCCACGCCTTCTGGAGTATTCACTCTGTTAGCAATGTTGGTGTCATCTGCAAATAGGCAGACAGACCTTTCCTTCTAGTTCTTCTGCAATGTCTGTAATAAAAGCATTGTAAAGGACTGGCCCCAGGACTGATCCTTGAGGTACCCCGGTGGTCATCACCCTCTCTCATGAATGGTTCCTATTGCCACCACCCTTTGCCTCCTGTCCATCAGCTTGTGCCCTGTGGCCAGACTACCCATCTTGTTAATCAGCCTTCTATGTTGGTTGGTGTCGAAAGCTTTCCTGAAATCAAAGTAGGTGAAGTCTAGCACCCCTTCCTGATTTACTTCCTTACTGAAGCATTAGGGTTTCCACCCCTAATCCCCACCCTGCAAAGACTGACAGGCGTTGTGGTGTGCCTTGTGGTCTTCGGGCCTCATACTCACCCCATCCTATAAGGAAATAAGCTGAGATGGGTGCACTATAGGAGAATGGGGTGAACATCAGGGCCAAAGAGCCCAAGGCACACTTTGATGCCTGTCACTGGCTGCAGGGTAGGGGTGGAATGGCATGAGCATTACAGCCGATGACCCCAAGTCATACCCCCGACACCTGTCAGTCTCCACAGGGTGGGGGGAATGGAGCATTACAGTTGGAAACCATAACGTCCTGGGCATTTGTTGATTACCCAAATTTCAACATGGGCTTTTAGATTCACCTCATGAACAGTGGCACTATAATTTTGTTACTCAGTCCCAAAAGGTGATTTTATGCTGCGACTGCACCATTCGGCGCCACAGGTGCAAAAACACATTTCAGGCAGGATGTGAAAAATGACAGCTATACTGTTCATGAGGTGGTGTGAAAAATTGGCAATGATGAATATTTGGAGTGAAAACATAAAAATTTGCTGAAGTTACGAGCATGCATAGCAAAATTTCAATGACTGCACATAACTCGGGCGTTTCTGGATATTTTTGTACCAAATTTTCAACATGGTGTTTTTGGGACACCACCTCATGAACAGTGACACTGTGATTTCGTTAATCCATCCCAAAAGTTGATTTCGCACAGTGACTGCGCCATCCTGCGACACAAGTGTGAAAACATATTTCAGGCAGGATGTGAAAAATGACAGCTGTACTGTTCATAAGGAGGTGTGAAAAAATGGCAATGTTGAAAATCTGCAGTAAAAATATTAAAAACTGGTGAAGTTACGAGCATGCATAGAAACTACGTAATGCATGCTCGTAACACAGTAATTTTTTTGAATTGCTTCACCAAATTTGCTACATGGGCTTTTAGGGACCCCACCTTTATGAACAATGACACTGTCATTTCGATACTCGATCCTGAAAGGGGATTCCGGGCAGTGACCGCAAAATCACCTTTCGTGACCGAGTAATGAAATGACAGTGACAGTGTTCATGAGGTGGGTCCCAAGAACCCCATGTTGAAAATCTGGTGTAAAAATTCCCCAAAATGACTGAGATATCAACCTAAGTTGAAACCCCCATTGACTGTCATTATACGGTGCTTACCTTTCATTTCTCAGTTTGCCGGTCGGCTTTGAAGAGTACAGATGTATTCCCCGTCCAGAGAAAATCGCTGCTCCCGACCTCCGGAGGTAAGTATGGGGGGGCGGAGGGAGGTGGGCGGAGGGTGACTGGGAGACTGACGAGGGACTGTTTTCATTTTTAACAGGTAAAAAAAATCGCGGGGACAGTTTTCTTTATTTTACAGATTTAAAAACATTTAGGCACTCTGGGGTGGGCTCCCAGTATGCCACAATACTGTAAGTGTGTATTTGGGGAATGCAGACTCGAGGATTGGGCACCCGATGTCGGCTACTGGAAACGAGTTGGGCATATTCGACACCGGAGTGGGCATCCCGTGTTGGTAACAAAAAACTAAGTACAATGAATTATTTTGGCACACTGGGGTGAGCTCCCAGTGTGCCACATTAATATATAGGCATGCTGACATAGGGACTGGGCACCCAGATGTCAGCTGTAAAAAAGACGATCTCCGCTAATGTTGAGGCGGTGGAGTGGGGGCTGAGAAGTCAGCACCACAGCTACAGCTGAAGCTTGGGGGGGTCAGAGGACCAAGGATGGAATACAGGGGCTGTAACTCCTGACATGCACATTAGTGTGCACTCTAATGCACATGGCAAGAGTTTGGCTACAAATGAAGTGCTCCCATTTGAGCGGTTCATTTTTTTTTTTTAAGTCCTTGGCGACCACATCAGCAGAGCTGAACTGCTGTCATTACCAGAGTGCCTGGTCATTGGTGTACACTGTCACACCTCTTGCAAATGCAGCTGTAACTGGCATGGCACTGACACACCTCTCATTTCCCGTTACTGTCCCCAAGAGTTTGGTGCGCATACGCATCAAACACAAAAAAGAGCCAGCACTGTCCCTGCATAAGGACTATTTTACATACAAAACTTCTTCTTTAAATGTTCTAACATCCTGTTGTTTTTTTTGTTTTTTTTTTAAATGTGGGTACTGCAAAAGCTCATTTTCTAAGCACAATAAGACCTTTTAGAGTGCAGAGTGTTGGGAAACACCTTCACTTCCAGGGACTCCAAAGGTCCTCCGCCTATGATGTCGAGCCTCATTACGCCCGGGTATCTCTTGATACACCACACCTTATCTGGTCTTACTGCTTACACAAATGGGTACTGTCAGCATCTCTCAGCACAGTGATGCAGGATTTCCACATTTCTGCAGCAATTATAATTTATATCAACACAAGGTTCAAGAGCTACACAATTTCATTTCAATACATTTCTTAAATTATGGAAGAGAGAAAGGGGAAGAAGAAACTATAAGTTCACACCTGAAACCTGGCATTCTTTGCTCAAAGCCAAGTCATTCAAACTCTGAAATCATGACATGAGACAACAGAAAAAAACAAAGGAGAAAATATTTTTTAATGGAATAAACAGTTCTTTACCAGACAAATATATACACCACCAACTAACTAGTGTCTCCATGGTTAGAATAATTCTTGCATTGATCGGTGACAAAAACAAACAAACCAAAAAAACAAACAAAAAAAAACAAACAGAAAGCTAGCTACAGAGAGAATGAAACATGCAAATATCAAACACAGAAAGGCACTTGACAGCCATAAACCATTAAACATGGGGGGTGGCACAAAGTGGGATTTGGGCACTAGGCTACAAAGGGTAGCTAAAGACATCAGACATGCCTTAGCTTTAAACAGTGCTTTAATTGCCTAGGTTGTTTTAGAGATTTGAAGTTTTTGATGCCCACTTTGATCCACTACTGCACACAGCAACAACTGTACCATCATACAGAAACTTCACACTACAATAACCACCAGTATTTACAAAAAGAAGTTGATAGATAGACAGACAGAGAAAGACAGATTCCCAGAATCTATTCTTCAAACACATTCAGTAATCAAGGAGTTAGCAGTGCACTGCACAAATGACCTGCACAGGAATGCTTTCGAACAACAGTTTATGTCTAGGGAAACTAGAAGCAGGGTTGAGTCTCCTTCAGCATTCAATCACCAAGACTGTAGCCCCATCAGAGTTACAATAAGAGATGGTGAGGGGAGTGCGAGCTAGCAAGTCAGCAAATGATGGGCTTGCGACAGTGTACTTGGAAGGAAAAACAACTTCACCTCTATCCTGCTAAAAGTTGATGGTGTCAATGCCAATGACCCAACTACCATCACAGAGTGCTTAAACACCTTCTTTGTAAATGTTGGCAAGGATCTGCAAAGTACTCCAACTACCCCTTCTGCACCTCAAGGCACCATAGTTTCCCTGGCGGAGTCTAGACCCAAGTTTTATTTTAAAAGGGTAAGCACTGATACCGTAAGAAAATACCTATGTAAAGCCAAGACCAAAACAAGAATCCAACCAGACTCCATTGATATGAAAATACTCAGACTGTCAACTGATGAAGTGGTGTTGCCCATCCAGAAACTGTTCAATCTCTGCTCCCAATACAGCTCCCTCCCTGATGTCTGGAAACATGCCAACGTTGTCTCAGTGTTCAAGTCAGGGGGTCCCACAGCCATCTCTAACTTTCGGCCCACAGCTATTCTATCTCCTCTGTCAAAGCTTCGTAATAAAGTCATCAGTGACCAATTGGTGGAATACAGTATTTCATGGCACACAATCTCCTGGCCACCAAGCAACATGGCTTAAGAAAGATGTATAGTACTGCCAGTACACTAATTGAGCTTACAGACAAGCTCTACATTACTATGGACAGAGCAGAGTATGTTGGTGCTGCCTTCCTCGACCTAACCAAGGCGTCTAACATGGTAAATCATGACCAAACTCATGGAGTTGAGATTATCAGCAGATGCCACCTCATGGTTCTCCGACTACCTGAGCAACAGGACCCAGAAGATCAAATGTTGGACATGTTCCAGTCTACAGCCACGGACCACTGGAGAGCCAAAAGGCTACATCTTGGGGCCCCTTCTGTTCAGTCTGTTTGTAAATAATGCCCTAGAAGTCTGTGACCACCTCAGAATGTCATATACAGATGATGCAGTTATCCTCACCTCACACCGCAAGCTGGGGTCCCTTGAATGCAACCTCCAATTGGATTTCAGCAAAGTATGCTGCTGGTTTTCCATCAACAAGCTATTCGACAACTCAAACAAGATAAACTCTTTGCTACTCGGGAGTAATCAAGCTCTAAAGGACAGACCAGGACTGAGTATCACCACACTGAATGGATAATCCATCAAGCAAGTACAGATCTTCAAGTACCTGGATAGCTGCCTTGACCCACCCTGTCTTTCTCTCACCTTGTTGACTCTATGGTCAATAACATCCAAAGACGGCTAGGGCTTGCTCTAGAGAAACAGGTCAAACTTCACCCCCCGAGATAAAAGATTTACTAGTCTCCAGCCTCATCATTTCCGTCATCGACTATGGATCATGCTAACAGCTGTCCTCGACAAAATCTATATCACCCTCATTTGCACCTATAGATTTGAACTTAATAGGAAACAGGACTCTCACCAATGTGATCTGTACACCTTCACACCACCGGCAACTTCGCTCTGCTCATCAAAAAGGCCATACTTGGTCAAATGCCTCCTGGGGTTGGCAACCTATTAACTAAGACCGACAAATACAATAGGACAAGGTCCATGGGCCATGGTACACTGGCTGTGCACCGCAGGAGAACCACTATGGGCCAGCACTGTTTTGCATACAGAGTAGGCAAAGCCTAGAACTTGCTCCCACCAATGGTGACTGTACCCTCAACCTTCCATTCTTTCAAATTGCAAGTGGCAAACCTTTTCTCCCAGTATCTCTAATGCAGCTGCCCATATCATTAATCTCAGACTTTGGTTGCTTTGGAAACCCATCCCTCGTACAGCATTGTCCTCAGTATGATACTAAATAGTTGGCCTCTCTGCTCATTCTGTATTGATACACCAAATTCTTCTACTTATGTCTTATTATGGAAATCTCATGTCTGGTGTTATGTATTTTGGCTCTGGTTTTGTGTATTTGTCTTTACTATGGTTAATGTTGTGTATCATGTGTTGTGATGTATTTATTGACTTGGACACCTCTGAAAAAGGGTGCTTGAGCTCAAAGGTCTTCCAAACACAAATAACAGGAATAAATAAATGCTTCATTCTCCATTACAGTAGTAACAGGTTGTATTTCCTTAAACTGGATAGGTCATTCCGCATTTATCAGTTTGACATTTTTATGTCAGCCCAGCTGAGAAGTGCAAGCTCATTATGAAAAACAAAACAGGAAAGCAATTCTAGATAAGAAACTTAAGTATTGCATAACCTTCCCAATGTTCTGATCTCTGTATCTCATGCCCCTGCTTCAGTCAGGCCAACCCTGCTGCTGGCTCCTTCTCAAAGACCCCCGGACCTCCATCATCAGGCAAATCTGACTAATGCCTGCTGGGGAGGAGGCCTGCTGCCACCAGGAAGGAAATCACTTAGTTCTGCCTGCAACAACAGGGGGATGAAGCCAGACAATTTTGGGAGCCTGGCAGTGTGGAAGGGGCTGTCAGGGAGTCCATCACCTAAGGTACCCAGTGCAACCCTTTCCCATGTTCGGGGTCTGCCTACCACCTGCATGCATGCTACTGCAGGCAGCATCCAATGGATAGGAACACTGAACAGGAAGCGGTCACCCACGCTGCCAGAAGCATCTCCGCAAAGCCATCACAAGGAGCCACTACTGAAGTGGAGCACAGCCAACCAACCAGTGGAATGCTCTGAATCCCTCCCTGCTTGCCTCCACTCCTGACATTGTGGGCTCAGGTCATGAACTCAGGTCACCAGCATGAATGAGCAATGCCCACATGCTAAGTGTGATGCAGCCAGCCCTCCCTTGCATTTTTAATGCACTAAATAAAGCCTCCAGAGATAACAACACTGGAGCCTGTATTCACCTTGAATCCAAGAAATTTGGGTTTCAGTCAAGAGGGCACAAGTCCCCCGGCCCGGTAGCGCTGAGGGTTGAGGCACTGGATGCCACACCTCATGCCACGCCGGCAACCCGGGTTCAGGAATGGACTCAGGACACTGGGGGCTGGCAGGGGAAGAAGAGGACTGAGCATCCGTAGGGACTGCTCTCCTGGGGCAGGTAGTGGGTTGGTGTCGCTCGGTAGCGGCCCCTGGTGCAGACCAGGAGCACTACTGCAGCAACATGTGGGGAACAACACAGAAAAGCAGAAATCCGCCTCTCAACCCACCAGATGACGACTGCCAATCCTCCATTCCTGTCGATGCCCTGAAAGAGCCCCTCCACTTCAGCAGCACCCTGGGGCCAAGTATGTGCTGGTTGCCCCCCTGGTGCCTTCCACCTCGGAGGAGGGGGACCCGCCCAACAAAGAGTTACATTCGAGTTACCCCAGGGGCGGCTGTGATGTGAAGTTGGAGGGCTCAGAATGGGACAGGCAGAGGGGATGCAGGATCTAGGCAGCCCGAAGGAGTGGTGGATTGTTAGGCAAGAGGGGAGAAAAGAAATAATACAAAAAAAAAAAAAAGAGGGCACAAGTACCAATGTAGAGGAGAGCATTTGTGGACTGGGAAATCAAGAGCCTGGTTCATGCAACGAGTTGTCTCAGTCTGGAATACCTTGCCAAAAAGTATAGTAGATAGCCAGAATTTACATAGATTTGAAGTGAATTTGGATAAGCCTCTCCCAGAAGTTGGGATAAATGATTATCACCTTTGCTGATCTTTGATTTTTTCCCCCATTTATTTCTTGGAGTCTGTTTACTTTCTGCAGGTTTTTCTGTACCTCTAGGTCACCTTTTCTTTACTGTTGCTCTCTGTGGTGTTCCCAAATGCTGTAATTATAACACTATTGGGGACTAAGGCTCTGCTTTAAACATGGACGGGAAGAATGAGATGTTGCAAAAAGATGGGGGCTCAAAATAAAATGATGGGGGCACCCCATGTATAAATGCTTTCAAGAAAGCCCTGGCATTGCACTACAACTGTGACAAGGTCAGCATCCGGCTGGGATTCATCCCGCAGTTGCGGACCACTGCATATTCACATTTGGCCGTGTTATGGCTCACGGCCAAATGTCTGTGGCAAAATGACCTTACCCATGTTCTAAAATGGTTCCAAGCTAATCAACTAAAAGTCAATGCCAAGAAAACAGTATCCATGACCTTCAGTGCACCCCAAAAACACTCCAAACTTTCCACACACAATACTCTTATTCTACCCTCGACGGCACCACATTGGACGCAGTCTCTGCCTATAAGTACTTAGGTGCCTGACTGGACAGCCATCTAGACTACACAACTTATATCAACTACATCCATTCAGAGCCACGCCCTAAGCTCAGTGCTCTATACAGAAATAAAGAAGCACTCTCCACCCCTGTCTGCCATATACTGCTCACAAAAACAATTCTACCCCTCTTTGTCTACGCTGACATTGTCTACAGGTCTGCCTCTGCCTCCACCCTCTCCAGGCTAGACTCTTTATTCAATGCCTTTTGCTGTTTCGCCTTAGATGCTCCCCCTAAGCCTCACCACTGCACCCTTTACTCCTCTATATCACTCCCCCTAATCCTCCCACTGCCACCACCACACCTCCATTATCACAGCCAAATACTGGTTTGGCTCACTCACCCCATACCTCACTTCACTCCTTTCCTCCACCTCCCACCTGTCCCACCATCTCCGCTCAAGAGACCCTCGCACTTTCTCCCTTCCACGTACCTACTCAAACTCCGGGAAGGCTGCTTTCTCCTACTACTTCCCTCAAAACTGAAACTTCCTTCCACCATCTCTCCACATGCTACCCTCACTAAATCTCTTTAAACGTTCCTTCTCCCACTCTAACTTCCTCCTGTTCTTGCTATCAGCCAGTTCAACTCCCTTGCTGTCAATCAGGCTGCAAAAGACTCACTAGCTCAATTTTAGCAAAGTCCAACTAAGTGCTCTTGTTGTATTGTACTGCATTGTAACACACGTGCAAAATATACAAACTTCACATTTTATTTTTTATCTCTTGTATTGTGCTGTATGTGTACTTGTACCTTTTCCCAAGCTATTTGTAACCAGCCTGCAATTTGTAACCTTGCCTCTTGTGTCCCCCTTCCCCGAGTTACACCAGAAAACAAGACTAGGCTCGGTGTGAGTATCTCGGTCATCAAACTTTAAATAAATAAGTAAATAATTCCAGTTTGGGCCATGTCCACTAGCTTCTAAAGAATGACAAAAAGACTTCTTTTGGCTAGGCAAAACAGTCTTAAAATAAGCAGAGAAGGGCCGGCCCAGTAGCACAGCGGGTTGAGGCGCTGGTGCCTTACCTTGCGCTACACCGGCTACCCAGGTTCGGGAATGACATCAGATTGCCAGGGTGCCAGCTCCTGGGAGGGGTCATAGTGGGATTGAGCCGCAGCTCTCCCTCCAAGGGGTGGACGCCCACCTGTCCGTAGTCCTGCATCCACCGGGATCGAGGTCCGATGGGTGTATAGGTGGCATGGAGGCGGTGACATAAGTCAGGGAGGGCCGGAAGGGTCCACAGATCCTGGTGTGAGCGTCGCCTCCGACACATGTGTACTGTGGCCTGGGGTGCGAGAGAAAACTAAAAAAAAAAAAACAAAATACAATTAAAATGTATAAAAAGTATTTATGAAAAAAAAAAAGCAACGTAGACCACTAATCTTTTAAATGTGTTCCTTCATGGCTTATTAAATCAATAGCAATAACCTGATCTCTTTTCATTCTGTATTCTTTTTAGGGAAAATGTATGGAGTACAGCACTCACTCAAGGCAAGCGGGTTTTCGAAGCATCTTGAGTACCTGACTGCAATACTCAAGTACCAGCAAGCACTTTCACTGCTTGTATATGGGGGAGTCTGTAAGTTAAGCTAACACAACCCTTACCTCTTGTTTTTTTTCATTATTAAGCAAAAGCCATTTGTTTTTCAGGGCATGCCCATCAACAGCCAAGACCTGATGCTGTTAATAAAAACCTAAATACCTTCTAGCATTTGAAATATTTTGAATGTTTGTTACACTGCTGGAACTTTTTTACTACTGATTGGCTCCCTCTTAGTCTGCCCTCCTGCCACCCTATCCCCCCGGACTTACTTTCTGCCCTGGCGTGTACCCTGGCTTACCCCCCTCCCCCGGCGGCAGGGCTGTTGGGGAGGGACCCTTACTCCCTGATCGGAGACTGCAGGTGATACAAGGACAAAGTACCTTGGCCCGCTGTGTGGGGCTCGGCGGGGGGTTCCTCCAGGTGGAGTGGCGTGCAATGGTGTTACGGCTCACAGACGAATGTCTGACACATCTACGAGTGTATGAGTTCCAGCTGCTGGACTCCTAGCCTCTGCTGCTTCCTCCCCCACCCCGAGAAGAAGAGCAGTCCATGGAACACTCAATCTTCCTCTCCTGGCCAGCCCTCCAACTCCCAGGGTTCACTTCTAAACCTGCGTCATTGGCGTCGCAAAAGATAGATCTACCGCCGCACCAGGGCCAATTTTTATTCTTTTTTTTTTTCTAAATTGCCTCGGATACTGCAATCCCATAGGCTGATGTAAGGGACCAACCAGGCTGCCACTTTCCATTGTCAACTGCAGGTGAGTGGCTGCCTTCCCAGCTAATGCCAATGCCATGCCATGATCAGATGGCAGGGGATGTGCAAATGTTCATCACCCCAAGCCCTACCTCCCCTGGTGCAGAGCATGTCACCTCCGTGATGCACCTGTCCCCATGCTGGCTGCAGCATGGAATTCTGAGAATCTGTTGCAAACTGCGCTCTCCCATGTGTCGGCACATAACACACTGCCACTGGTTCAACCCCCAAAATACATGTTTTTTCCCCCCTTTCCATCCAGCTTTTTGCACCTGAGCCATTGAGCTCCTCTTGCTATTCAGGTCATGGCCCCCTCCCAGATCTGTAGGCCACTCCTCCTACTGCCATGACCAGTGGGATCCACATGAGATGGGGAACAGGAAAGTGCCAGTGTCTGACATTTAGATGGCTCATGATAAATGAGGCATTGCCCTCTGTTTTGTTGTTCTGCCCACCATCAGCAAAGCACCAGGCGGTGCTCCGCAATATCCCTCTGAGGAGGTGGCAAGCTCCCTGTCCCACCAAAGGGGTTGCTGCACACTGGAACCTGGCACCAGCCCTCCCTGGCTCTGACCTCTGCTACATGGTAGCACCTACCCAGCCAGCTCCAAGCCTTGGCTGCCAACAAGGGAGTGCAACACGGAACCCACTGGCCCATCAGGCAGTCCCTTACAACATGTTTTTATTACACACGCTTAGTGTCTTATCTGAAAATCACATACTGCTGGTTGCAAACATATTATCACAATTAAACGTCTAACCAGGTAAGCTCAGCCTGTCGATGCAGTGAGTGGTAGCGCTACTGCCTGAGACGCTGCCGACTCAGGTTTAGGAACCAGCCTGTAGTCTCAGACGGCCAGCTGGGGGGAGGCAGGATGAGCTTCCCATGGCCTGCTCTCCTCCTCCGGGGGGCAGTCATAGGTGGCCAGCGCATGAGTGACACCCAGCGGAGGCTGGGAGTACAACGTTTGGGACCACGTAGCAAGATGTGGAGATGAAGGTGCAGGTCTGCGGGACATGCGTGGGGGCATACACTCCCATGTGCTGATGTCACTGCACATCTACATTTCCATCAGGAAGCCAACCAGAAAAGCCCTCACAAGCAGCAGCTGAATGAAGCTCCTTCTCCCTTCTGAATGTCACCCCAGTGTATGATTCTGCTGGAACTACAGCGGATCTCAGTTTCTCCCCTCAGGAAACCCCGTTGTAGGGGGGTAAGCTATGGGGACTCCTAGTCAGGACAGCTGGAAGGGGGATGCCAGTTGAGCTTCTAAAGGGGACTGTTAAGGGGTACATCCCTGCCTGAGCCTGGATGAATAAACCGAATTGAAAAAAAAGTTTAGCCATGTTAGTAAGGAGAAATACAGCATTTTTTTTTTTTTTACACTTTTTATCCACCTGCACTACCCTCCCGGTCCACTCCTTCAGTCCACTGATCAACCCCCCCGGTACACCGACTCGGAGTCTGCCCCTAGAGTACTCTTGTGCTCCCCTGTACTACCCTGATTCCCAGCAATCCCCACTGGGTGGGGTGAGGATGGGCCTTCCTCAACCTTATTGGAGGAGAACTGGCACAGCAAGGTCTGCCCGTAAGTCGGCGGATCCTGGGAGGCACTGATCAGCCTTCATCTAGGACCGAGAGGGCTTTTTTCCAGATTTCCTGTTTCCCCTCCACCCAACCCCCAGAAGCACCAGCGCGAGGACTAACGTCCAGAGAGTGACGTGCTGATACACGTCTACCTCCCAAGTGCCTAACAGCATTTCCCCTCCCAGACTCCATTGTACAGAGCTGCCAGAGCCCTCTGAGAGCCCGTGCTTCCTCCGGCTCTCTCGGGACGTCAGGTACCCCCTGGTGTCCCTCCCTGAGGAAGGAGAGCATCTGCTGGGACGCTCAATCCTCCCTCTCCCTGCCGACCCACATCGACCCGAGTCCGTTCCCGAACCCAGGTCGCGGGCACAGCGCAAGGTGTGGCGTCCAGCACCTCAACCCTAAGCGCCACCAGGCCGGCTGAAATATAGCATTTTTAATACATAAAAACATTTTACACGTACATGCACTGCTCTGAGCTGTACTGGCTTTCTATTGTTTTGTTTTGTTATTATTCCTGTTTATCTGGCTTATATCCCTGGTCTTGGCAACATCCCCCCAGCCCTGTCACCAGCCTGTCCAGTGGATTTATAGATTAACTACCACTTACTCAAAGCCATGCTTGGCGAGTTGCCTGCCGTGCTGCTACAGAGAATGTTAAGCATGCCAAAGTATTTAACTCCAGAGAGTCGATGTATGATGCGGTCACGCACGTGCGCACTGACGCACCCGTGTGCTGCATCAGTGGACTCCCTCCCATTTTATTACACCCACCAGCTCTGCCACCCGGTCTCAGCCAGGTGGCAGTCAAGTGGCGGCAGTCAAGATCCCCACTCCACGAGTGAAGAGAGCTATATTTTGGATGCTCAATTCCTCCCCTCCCAGATGGCCCCCAAATGACCCTGGTCTATTCTCAAACCCAGGTTGCTGGAGTGGGTGGCGATAAGGACTGGAGTCAAGCGCCTCAGCCCTCCATGCCACCCGGGCATTTTTAATGGACTGACTGGTACAGCAGCAAGCCAGAGTATGTGTTGACCTCTTGATTAATTAATTTGACTTATGATGTTCCATTACAATTTTAACAAGCATTTGTCAATGCCGAATGTTTGCTTGCTGGCTTTGGCATTGGTAGTGTAGAAGTTACAGAGCTGCATAATAGAAATGGCGGTGAAGTATTGAACTGAAGCCAACCCCACCACCACCCTGCAGAGAGTGACAGGCACTGGGTTGTGCCTTTGGGTCGTCAGGCATAACAGCCACGCCATTTCACCACACCCTACCCTGCAGACACTGACAAGTGTCACAGTGTTCCTTGGGGTCTTTGGCCCTTATGCGCACCCCACTGCATCAGGAAATACGGTGAGATGGGTGCGGTATAGGAGAATAGGGTGAACTTTGGGGCCGAAGAGTCCAAGGCATACCTCAATGCCTCTCACTGGCTGCAGGGTGTGGAATGGTATGAGCATTACAGGCAAGAATCCCAAGTCACACCATAGATGCCTGTCATTCTCTACAGGGTGGGGCGTTATGGTTGGAAACCCCAACACCTCAGGCATTCGTTGGTATTTTCACTCCAAATTTTCACATGTTTTTTTCTGTGACCCCCACCTCATGAACAGTGGCAATATGAGTTTGTTAGCCGAAAGCTGCTTTTGCACAGCGACTACGGCATTTAGCACCACAGGTGCAAAAACACATTCCGAACAGAATGTGAAAAATGACAGCTGTACTGTTCATGGGTGTGTAAAAATGGCAATGTTGCAAATCTGCAGTAAAAATATTAAAAAACTGGTGAAGTCACGAGTGTGCATAGAAACTGTGCAACGACACCGTAATGTAATTAGTTTGGGGATTTTTACAGCAGATTGTCAAACAGGCATTTTGGGGTCTCCAATCATGAACAGTGTCACTGTGATTTTCTTTATCTGTCCCGATCAATGATTTCCACAGCGACCACACATCTCTGCGCTGAAAGTGTGAAACACATTTTGGCCATGTTGTGAAAAATGACAGCTGTACTGTTCACAAGGAAGTGTGGAAATGCCACTGGTGAAAATCTGGACTGAAAATATTACAAAGTCATGAACTTACGAGGGTGCGTGGAAATCGCGCAATGCTCACTGTAACACGGTCATTTTATGGACTTTGTTACCAAATTTTCAACATAGCCATTTTAAGATCTCTGCTCATGAACAGCGTAACTGTGATTTTCTTAATCTGTCCCAAACATTGCTTTTGCACACCGACTGCACCATTGTGCGCCATATTGCGGAAACACATTTGGGGTGACATGTGAAATGGCAGCTGTACTGTTCATAAGGAAGTGTGATAAATGGCAATGTGGAAAATCTGGAGTGAAAATATAGAAAATTCAGAACTGGCTAAGCTGCATGTAAGAATTAGCAACTAATCAGAAAACAATCATTTTAGAAATTTTTTCACCAAATTTTCGACATAGCCATTTTAAGACCTCTGCTCTTGAGCAGTGCCACTGTGATTTTCTTAATGTGTCCCAAACATTGCTTTTGCACACTGACTGCGCCATTGCGCGCTACATGGGCGGAAACACGTTTTGGGTAAGATGGGGAAAAATGACAGCTGTACTGCTCATAAGGATGTGTAATAAAATGTCAGTGTTAAAAATCTGGAGTGAAAATATTGAAAATTCGCAAACTTACGAGCATGCGTAGGAACTGCGCAACACGCGCTTGTAAAAGTCATTTTTAAGAATTTTTTCACCAAATTTTCAACATAGCCATTTTAAGACCTCTGCTCATTAACAGTGTCACTGTGACTGTCTTAATGTGTCCCATACATTGATTTTGCACACCGACTGCGCCATTGTACGCTACATGGGCGGAAACACGTTTTGGGCAAGATGTGAAAAATGACAGCTGTACTGCTCATAAGGAGGTATGGTAAAATGGCAATGTTGAAAATCTGGAGTGAAAATATTGAAAATTTGCGAACTTACGTGCGTGCGTAGGAACTCCGCAGCGCACGCTTGTAAAACAGTCATTTTAGGAATTTTTCCACCAAATTTTCAACATAGGCTTTTTGAGAGCCCACCTTATGAACACTGGCAATGTCGTTTCGTTACTCAGTCCTGAAAGGTGATTTCGCACAGTGACTGCGAAATCACCCTTGGGCCCAATTAATGCCATGACAATGACAGCATTCATGAGAAGGGGTCCCAAAAACCCCATGTTGAAAATTTGGTGCAAAAATTCCAAAAAATGCCTGATATATGCAGCAAAGTTGAAAAAACCCTATCTATCCCATTATACAGCTTACCGGCATTTCCTCAGTTCGCGGTCGGCTTTGAAGAGTGCAGACGTGTTCCCGGTCCACCGAAGATCGTCGCGCCGAGTCCGGAGGTAAGTATGCTGTGAGGGGTGGGTGGGAGGCGGGGTGCTCAGTGGGTGGGCGAGAGACTACGAGGGACTGTTTCCAGTTTCAGGTCTGTTTTTTTTAAAATGACGACAGAGGGACGCTTGCCACGCTGAGGTGGGCTCCCAGCATGGCACAAGGATGGCTGGTGGGCGGGGCGTGGAGCAGATGGGGATTGGGCACCTCTGCCGGCGATAGCATATGTTGCCATGCTGGGGTGGCTCTAACGTGGCACGCTGTATTCGGGGTGCGGTGGAACCAGTGGAGCCGACGGGAGATTGGGCACCCCATCGGCTTATATGATGTGTGGCCATGCTGGGTGGGCACCCAGCAAGGAGCATATGGAACACTGTTTTGGGGGATCGCAGCACAAGCCAGGGGGATTGGGCACCCCATCGGCTACACAGTGAGTGCGTATGCAGCACAGCATGCGTGGTGTGCGGTAGGGGAGCGCCGCATGAGCAGGCGATATCTTATCGCTGCTCACTGATGCGTAGCCCCCTTTCAACTGTACGCTATTGCATTTTGAGCTGTCATAGACAGCTGAAGCAGGCATTGAGAATCGCGGTGCGCCTGCAAACACACTGACTGAATTGGAAGAGGGCTGCCACACCTCCGAAAACTCGGATGATGGCACTATGTTTCTTGCACGTGCATGCAAGCAAACATAAAAATGGTCCAGCAGCACAGCATTGCGCTTGCCATGCCAGTAACCCATGCTCGAGAATGGACTCAGGGAGCTGAGTCATATTGACCGTACTAAGGACTGCAGTAGTGCTGCCAGCCCAGGAAGGGCTGGTACGGAGTTCCGCCAACATAGCAATTCCTGCAGTCAGTCAAGGATCTTGTCCTTCTGCAGGGATCCCCGTGTGTGTGTGGCTAATGGAGGCCTCACTCAGTACAATGTGGGAAGGTAAGGGGTCACATGTGAAAGTGAAACACTGGACAAAGAATGGCAGTGTACAAGATAAAAATAAAAAGAACAAACAAGGGTTCTGAGCACTCCCACCTCAAATGGTGCTCACCACTAACGTGCCACCATATTTCAACTGAAAAAACAAAACGTGGAGCACATACCATTCAAAATGTTAATCTTTTAACAGTTTGGGGTAGTGAACCTGAAAGTGGATGCTGAGCAAAGAAACCGCTGCACAGCGTCCATTTTCAGGTACCTTATAGCAAACTATTAAAAGTTTAAAAGCTTTTTTGGTTTTTGTTTATAGGATGAAGACACCAAGACTCCTGGGCTCCATGACTTCACTGCATCCCTAAGGCACTATGTGAAGGTAGGTGGGTGAAGAGGATGGCCGATTGCTGGATCTGATGGGGTCATACTGGCCAGAGGATAAAAATCTGTTTAGAAAAATGTTTATAACACAGAAACTTAACTTTGTTCTCTGTAAAATGATTAGAAAATGGGTCCCTTTTTCTACAGATGTAGATACTGGTATAACTCCCTCTCTACCAAAAAAAAAACAAACAACACTTCTGATATGACTTTTGAGGCCCTCTACTATTTTGGACTACACTGACCAAATCAGAATGGAATAGTATAGCAGTTATGTTACGGCACAAAATGTTGACGGCATGGTAACTGTTACATATAATATCGTAGTTATTATAATGGTGAAGTATCACAGTGGTAGTCAGCTTTGAACAAAAAAAGTCTCCTTAAACTTTTCTGCCAGAACATCTTGTTGAGAAAGGACCAGTTGTCCCAAAAACATCCCAGAGTTAGTTGCAAAGCTTGAAAGCTGCAGTATACCGTCAACCAGTCACTGTTGTATCAGAAACGAATTATGGCACCAATATCGTGACTTCTGATATCATTAAACTGTCATACTGTGACATCCTGATGAAGAGTCACAAAAAGACTTAGAGCACTGGGGTTACTGCCGTGTGTTCTGCCTGACCTTTTCACTGGATGCTGGATTGTGCTGTGTTTTGTTAAGCATTAAGCTTTTAGCGTTCTTTAAGCTTCCTCCTGCTTTGAGTGCTGCCAAGTTTGTTTGTTTTTTCTGTATGTTTTTGTGGCAAGCACCCACTTCGGGTCCGAAGGCATGGCTCCAACTGTTTCGCTCTCCTAGTGGTAATCCAGCAGCACTTTACACTGCCTCCTCCGAGACCATGGATTACGTGTGAGTGGGAAATCTTACACTGGCGGGGGGGGGGTGAGCACCACTGAGGGAGGGCACAGGACACTTGGCACTTTCAGACCCTTTGCCAGCTGACCAAGAAGCAGCAGCAGCAGCATGGGCTGTGAATGCAGCCCCTCCGTCCTACCCCTGCCAGAGGAAGGGCACAGCTGTGAGGATCCCAACTGTCAGGGTAGAGGATGGAAAAATGGGAAACGCTGGAGAAAAAAGATCATTAAAAAAAAAAAAAAGTAGGTTCTGGCTCTGTGGCACCGACCAGTGAAGCTTCTGCTCAGCATGCTTGCTCGTGAGCTATTTTAGCACCCAAACCCAGGACTTCCGGAGCAGAGCTCCCAGAGTCGGAACCATGAGCGCAGTGCATGGCCAGAGCACATGAAAGATCGGGTTCTGCCAACTCCATGCTAGACAGCAACGCCAACAAGAGTCACTGCACGCCAAGAAGGAGGCTGGACACCAAGCCGTGAAATATAAACTCCAATACTTTATTATTTTTAAGGTTCACAATAAAACAAGCAGCTGAATGCATCGCGTTGTTAAGTTACATACTACAGCAGAGATATATAATCTCTTAATGTCAAAAAACTGGACCAGATAAAGATGCATCAGTATTTGTTGGATTTTTGATGAAATGACATTTCAGCTTTATTTTCCTAAAAAATTTATATAAATCCACAAATACCTGAAATTCATTAACATGAGGAGTGGGTATAAAGCTTAGACCCTTTTGACAAATGGCTACTTGGCTTTCTGTAAGCTGAAATTGTGAGAGATTTAATATATATTTAAACATTTTTTTTTTTTTTATCCAGCTGTTTGGTCCCCGTCGCCTCCTCTCGCCGACTGGTGACAGGGACACAGATCATTTTATGTTTTTCTCCCTTATACCCCCGAGGCCCTGGCACATGGCCATGCGAGAGCGTGGAGGCACGCCTACACACCCGTGGCTCCAACTCAACCCATTCCACCTCCTGTAACTTTGCAGCCCCTTCCACCTACACCACCCACCAGACCTCCACCTGTAGGAGTGGAACTACGGGGGGGGGGGCACCAACCCACCCTCGCGAGAGGAGAGCTACCCATCGGTGTGCTCGATCCTGCTCTGCCCTCCCCCCCATGCCAGCACCCTGACAGTCCAAGGTCATTCCTGAACCCGGGTCATCGGCATAGCGTGAGGTAAGGCATCCAGCACCTCAACCCTCAGTGCCATTGGGCCAGCCTAGAGATTTATTATTTATAATGCAAGTTTTTCTTTCTCTCCTCAGCGCTCGTTCTGTTTCTGCGCAATCTCGCTCCTCCCCTCCTGCTTCACCTGTTTTTCTCTTTTTCTCTTTCTGTGGTTGTGTAGTTTTTTTTCATTTTGTTAAAAATGGTTCTCTAACATTTTTGTCAATGGACTTATCTTCACTAGTTGTGGGTTCACTTCTTGCATGATCCTTATTCTTTTTGCTATTCTGATCCTCAAATCGAACCCTGGAGCACCCCTACTACTAAAGTTATCATTTTTTTCTGTGCTGTGTATGAACTGCGTAAATAGATGTTTTAGCATTTAGATACTAATATGATGTTTTGTCTCTCTCTTCCTCTCAGGCTCTTTATCAACCGGAAACGGTTTTGTTCAACTGTGGATACCCTGTGCTTTGATATGGACCTGGAGGGTAGACCACAGTCAGATACCAGCCAGCTTTCTATCTTTATCTGGTCCAAATTTCTGACAGTAAGACATAACTCCATCATGGTATTTAACTAAGTCATGAATTCAGACGCTTGCTTTATTGTGAACCTTAAACATCTGAGAGAAAGTGTTTGCTGTTGAATATGAGACTTCAATACTAGCCAACATTCTATTCTTAGTAGGCCTAAACATCAGACAGTAAAGGCATTTAACTGGACGAAGCTCTGTTTATTAGTAGCTTTGTTTTGTTGTAAGCCTCGAGAGAATGAATTTACTCAATTTACTGTTTCAGTGTAAGACCATTTCAATACATTTTGCACTTTTTGTCAGTACACATGTAAAGCTGTATCAGTTAATTGTATCGCTTGTGTAACCTATGAATATTAATGTGCTGTATACATTCAAAGCTGACATGCGCTACCATCAAAGACGCAGTCCCTGAGGTAGACTCAAGAAAGCCAAAGTGCCAGGTTTTTGGAGAAGTTGCTGCTTCAGCTCATTTTCTGGAGTAAGCCTTGTGATTTTCTACAATAAAGTATTGGAAATTATACTTCACGGCTTGGTGTTCAGCTTCTTTCTTGGCGTGCAATGGCTCTTGTTGGCTTTGTTTCAGAAGCAGAGGCTGGCAGGAAGGGTGACACAGTACACTCCTA
Organism: Neoceratodus forsteri; assembly: GCA_016271365.2. NCBI lineage: Eukaryota > Metazoa > Chordata > Ceratodontiformes > Ceratodontidae > Neoceratodus > Neoceratodus forsteri. The sequence continues at coordinate 395,162,261 of JADMNL010000024.1, forward strand.
AAAGAGGTTTCAGCAATGCGTGCCCCTACAGCAGCTCCTGGTGGCAGGCTTGTGGTAGTGAGTGCTGCGTTACGTGATCACATGTCAGGTATGCTCCTGCACCAGGACTGTGTCATGGATATGCCCTGAGGGATGCGGGTGGGGACATGAAAATGCAAAAACTCAGCTGCCTCAGTTGCTGGCCTCCATGCACGTGAGCCCTCCCCCCCTAAAACCAGATCCTGTTTGGTGACGTGCAGGCTCCCCAGCCTAGTCTCAAGGACTGCAAGGCCCTACACCTAACTCTGCATCAGGCGTGGACGGGATGGGGTCCTCTGGAAAGAGACAGAGCTGGAACGCAGAGACCAAGTGTAACCCTGGGAGTCAGGAGGCATGCATTAGTGGCAGCAGTGAGACTGGTGATAAAGGCATGGAAAGTTCAGACAACCAGAAAGAGAGAAGCACCGAGGTCATGGGTAGGAGGTAAAAATGTATACCAAAAAATAATAAGCATTACGATCAACATTTCATTTCTTACAACTCATTCTAGTCTGAAATATTGCTTTGCCATTTGTAAATTGTTTATACACCACAAGAACTATCGTACCTGCCTACATTAAAATGTGGAAAAACAATCCTTGTTACTTTACAGAAGCCAGCGTTTAACAATGCACTGCTCATGTGGCTCGACCGAATCGGCTAGCTGCTATAAACAAGCACTGGCTTGGAGCAGACTGCCCAGAGTTTCCATAAAGTGCATGCAAAGAGTTAAAGAGCAGCTAATGTTCCCAGGAATAAACTGCCAGCTTAGTTTTCATCTAACAAGATGAGGTTTGTATGTATAAAGGGGAAAAAACGTCAATGAACTAACACATCACCCATAATATTGATATGCTTAAATGTTTTTTTCTTCTAACCATTTGACTTCTCATATGCACTACTGCACAACAGCACTGCAGGTGGATCACCCCCATACTGCAATAACGTAAACATGTGACGTATATGGAGAGAGCAATATAAGGTGCTGCAGCACTGCAAGGAGAATGTCTCATATGGCCATACTGTCTCTACCTGCATTCTAAGAGCAACAGAACTGTGAAACAAAGCTGACTGATTCGTTCATTCTGATGTTATGAGTGGCAACACACCCACCCATTCCTGGTGCACTGATAAATTATAAACATGTTTAAAAAGTTCAAAAATAAGTTTTCTTAACTCTCTCCGCCCACTATTACCTGCTACTTGAAGAGGAATGCTCTACTCCCTGAAACCTTGCATGGTGCTCAGCTGGGTGGAGCACACAGTTGCGCATTACACTACCACGCATGAGATCCCGGTACATGTAACACTCTCTAACCCCACGCTAGGCCAGTGGAGTTGTGTATTCAGACTCTAGAGGGAGGGTGCAGTCTAACTCACTGTTTGAATGCCTCCTGTGAATAATGTAGGTGCCCACATAACATCAACCCCCCTCCACAGTCTAGCATAAGCAGGGCAGGACTAGCAGCGCTAAGCATGGGGAACTGGAATACCCTTTCATAAGCAGGAAATAATCCCTGGACACTGATCATGAAAGTTGTCTCAGGAACCCATGCCAATGTCACCAGCACAGTACCCAGCTCCCCCCAAAAAAGTGAACATGTCGTTCCTCCTGAGCTGTCAGGACCCAGACCATGCCCCTCCGCAAGGGGAGGATGGTCCTGTGAAGTTCTCGGTGGTGGACAGTGGTTTGAACAAAGCATGGGAGGCACAGGGCTGGTATTTATTTATTTTATTCTTTTGGTAACCGGGTAAGGCCCACTAGACACAAGTGCCTGTTTTCAGGGGTGACCCAGGAGTATTAAGGTGGTTAAGCGGGCTTGCTCAGAGTCATACAGTATGCACAGTTCTGCTGGATTTACCAAGCTCATTCACAGCTCGTTACTCTAGGCTACATTTCCATCCAATTATTAAAATAAGAACACCACCAAGCCAGCCTGGTGGCACTGAGGGTTTCGCTGCTGGATGCCACACCCTGCTCCATGCCAGCAACCTATGTTCGGGAACAATCACGGGTTGCCAGGAGTCAGCCAGAGGGGGAGAGGATTGCGTGCCCAAGGGACTGTGCTCCTCTTCCAGTGAGGGGGGACTGCTGGCTCCACCAAACAATTGGCACCAGGTGGAGGCCTGGTGGCAGTGCAGGACAGGAGCGGCAGAAGAAGGGTGGGTGCTGCAAGACTCCATGGAAAGCATATGCCTCCATATGCACATGCTGATGTGTATTCCCTAGCAGGTAATTCAGGGAGATAAGCAGTGGAAAATGGTGGTGAGGCAGGCGATCATGACACTGTGCGTGCCGATCCCCCGACCACCTCACCACCAGGGATCTGGTGGCCAAGACTGGATTGTGCCGGGAAGGCCCCCCCTCCTGACTCCGCCAGGCGGGGTAATCCATGGAGGTATTCAGGCTGCACAGGTAAGCCCTGGGGAGGTGTTTGATGGTAAGGGGGGGCATCAGGGACAGGGCTGAACTAGGGAGCCCATGCCTGCCTTGGCCAAGGAGAATAAAGTGTTAATAGAAAACAAAAAGGAACATCACAAGGGTGAGAAGACATGTGTCTGTGAGTCAGGTGCAATCGCAGCTCAGGCACTCAATGAAAACAACAATCAGTGCACTCCCAGAGAGATTATCGGGTCAGTCTTGGTGAAAACTTGAATTTATTCAGTAATCAGGTAAAGAGGGTACGCGGCAGCCAAAAGTAATCACCTACACAAGTCTCTGCCAGTGATTCATGGTGCTCTGCCCCTCGTCTGATCAGACTCTCTTTGGAGTGCACTAGACTGTTGCTTTCTACTGGTGTTCAAATGTACAGCTGCCTATGGGCATAGATAAAAGAGTGAGGAGTGGTAGTGACAGCCAGCAGGGGGTTAACATAAAAAAAAAAAAAAAAAGTGTATTGGAATCCTGAGATCCAATTTGTTAAAGCACCGCTAATAATTTCTAATGAAATAAATACACAGCTTTTCATTTTATGCTGAATTCTACAGAGTGGCTGTCACAGACAAAACATACTGTAGGGGGCCTCGCTGAGCTGCACCACCAGTCAACCACGCAATCGGGCCTTAAATCTGATATTCATTTGGTGTTGTGAAAAATACCAGAACTTGTGGACAGAACATTAACTGCAAGTGTTTGGTATTCCACTTTGAATATCAGGTTTTTTTTTTGTTTTGTTTTTTTGCCACCAATGTAATAACCTAGTGAAACCATATTGTTCTTAAGTTTATATACCAGCTTTTGGAATTGGAACACCAAATTCAAAACTTATTTTCTAGCACTGGATACTACCAATCAAGATCCGTACTGCAGACTGAGCAGCCTACAGGTTAAAGCACACAGCTATCCACCTGGAAAAGTGGGTTTGAATCCCACCGCCACGTCTTACTCACTGTGTGACCCTGATCAAGTCACTTACCCTTAGTGTATGTAACCTCATTATTTGTACGTTATACAGCTGCTGAAGTCACCCTTACTACTGCAAGAGTAGCCCACTGCCCATCCTTAGCATAGAAGAACACTGAACTGAATGTGAGAGGTTCTGATACCCTAAAGAATGTGGGATCACCCTTACAACCATACAAATGATTTCCAAGGACATATAAATATATTTTTGGTCAAGGTCGGTCAATCATAAACTAAAAATTAAAAAATAAAATCTCACAAACGTGGCAGTTTCCACGGCATCCCTTTAAAGAATAAGAGTGCCTCATGTGCATGGAAAAGGAGTGCTCCGACTGGTCAGGAGTGCTCCCTTGATCCGTAACTTTTTGTTTAACCTCCCTGAAATTTTCAGTTTCATGAAACCTCCCTGGTCGTTCCTCCTTCAATCTTTCTTAACTTTCCTGGGCTTATCTAGTAGCTGCCGCCTTTTCAAAGAAAGGGGGGTTACTAGTGGGGTACCGCAGTGTTCAGTACTGGGTCCGGTCCTTTTTAATGTCTTTATAAGTGACATTGCAGAGGGACTGGAAGGAAAAGTATGCCTCTTTGCAGACAACACAAAGATCTGCAACAGGGTTGATACAGTGGGGGGTGGAAAGGACGAAAGGGACTTGGCAAGGTTGGAGGAATGGTCAGAAGTTTGGCAGCTTGGATTAAATGCAAAGAAGTGCAAAATAATGCACCTGGGAAACAAAAACCCAGGAGAAGAGTAAACTATGGGGAGGGGGGCAGTAGCAACAAGAAAATCTGGTCAGATGCACCATGGCTGCATAATGAAGTCAGTGAAGTTGTGTGGAATTGTTAAGGAGGTATGGAGAAACAACACAGTGATTAGTAAGTAATGAGATTTGTTTTAGTTTCTGCTCTAAGGAAGGCATTCACATTATTAGGAAAATATATGGAGGTGTACATTTTAGTGGAAGGATTCAGGAAGCAATATAGGTTTACAGTGGAAACCCAGAGCAAATGCCACTGAGGTTTGTGTTGATGATATTGGCTGGACAGCCAAATTTTAAAGAAAACACAATTGAAAATACCCCAATAATGCAAAGCATCATGGGAAACATGCAAATTCCCATGATGGTACGGAAGGTGGCAGTACTTATTTATTTATTTATTGAAATGTTTCACCAGGAGGGCACACTGAACAATATGTTGTTCGTCTCACGGTGCGACCTGGGGGGAAGGGGGCTACATAGGGTTGTGAACGATGATCAGTCACAACAGTATGTGTGTAGTACAAACAATACAACATTGTAAGATTGTGCAACAGTTGGAACACATGGTATTAGACAATAAACAGTAGTGGAGCATTCGGTAAATTACAATACATGTCCAAAATCATGCAAAAGAAGAGATTACCCTTGCTAATGTTTACCTCCCACCGGGCAATACTGTCTCACAACTACGGCCTCTGCTAGACAAAGTTGTCCATTTCACTAGGGGTGCCCTTCTAATGGCTGGTGACTTTAACCCAACGGCAGACCCGAAGCTAGACTCCTCAAGCGGGAGACCACAAAAACTAACAACTACTCAGAAATCCTTTAATAAATTTGTCTCAGAGATGGGATGGTGCGACATATGACGGAAATTACACGCACAGTCTAGAAACTACTCTTACTATTCTCCGGTTCATCGCACCTACTCCCGCATTGACTATGCCTATACCCAAGTCGAAAAGCTGAGTGCGATGTACAATGCGCAACTGGGTGACATCTCCATTTCAGACCACGCGCCTTTGATTACTCAGTGGGATTTGGGGGCCCAACCTAGAACCACTCAATGGAGATTAAATCCGTACTACCTATGGTCCAGAGAATTCAGAAAGTTTGTCTCAGATAAGCTGAGATCATGGCGGACGACCCAGCCTCTGACTCAACCCTGTCGGTCCACTGGAACACAATTAAAGCAGTTCTGAGGGGACATATAATTAAATATGCAGTGGAGAAGAAGAAGAGACAGCGAGGGGAGTATAGAGCCAAGCTTGAAGAAACGCTCCATTTTTTACAACAGGCACACAAACAGGGCAATGAGTCCCTCTTCTCCCAGATACAAAAACCAAACAAGCACTAGATAAACTTGCGCTACAACAAACCGAAATAGCGCTCGCGTTTCTGAGGCAGAGATATTACGAGGTCGGTCCACGAGCTACACGAATGCTTGCATATCAAATCTGCAAACAGAGGAAAGGTGCAACGATCATTATTAAAAGGCATCCAGTTGGGGGCCAACCCCTTTCTAACACACAAGACACTGCCAAGGCTTTCACGGCATATTACAGAACCCTGTACACCCCAGAGTCTACTCCCTCCCTAGACAGCCTGACGTCATACATAAAGGCAGTCACCCTGCCGACTCTCACAGAGGAACACAGGGACTCACTCATGGAACCTATAGTGATGGCCGAGGTGGCTCGGGTCATAACCAGTTCCAAATCCCTGAAAGCTCCAGGACCTGACGGATACGAAGCGGAGTTCTACAAATCTGCCAGAACTCAGATCTCGCCCACCCTCCTCTGTGTTTTTAACTCAATACTGGAGGGTAACCCGGCCCCTGAGTCATGGTGTTTTGCAACCATTTCAGTGATCCCTAAACCCGGGAAAAAACCCCAAGAGTGCGCATCATACAGACCAATCTCGGTACTAAATCAAGACCATAAACTGTTCATGAGCATACTGGCCCACCGCATGGACCAAGTCCTTCCCCTTCTAATACACAAAGACCAAACGGGTTTTGTGAGGGACCACACCACTACTGGTAACATTAAGCGCTCTCTCTATCTGGTAAACCGGATGTGCGGTATGGAGACGCCATCAGTACTAATAAGTCTGGACGCCAAGAAGGCCTTTGGCAGAGTGGCCTGGCCTTTTCTGTATTTGGTCCTGGACAAATTCGGGTCCCCCCCGGCCTCAGTCAAGCTCTATGCAATATATATTCCGCCCCTCGGGCGTGTGTAAGAGTGAACGGGCATCATTCTGAATGTTTTCAACTCAAAAGAGGCACTCGTCAGGGCTACCCACTGTCCCTGTTATTATTTGCAACAATTATAGAACCCCTAGCACAACAAATCCGAGATTCCCCTCAGGTGGAGGGGGTTAGGTTTGGGGACACAGAACACCGAATTGCCTTATACACTGATGACATACTCCTGTACCTCCAAAACACTGAACAATCTATACCAGCGATCCGACACATCCTAGATGCTTATGGAACTGTATCAGGCAACAAACTTAACCTGACTAAAACAGAAATTCTCACATTCCATTATGCCCCTACACAGAAAATACAGGTTACTCACCTGTAACAGGAGTTCTAGGAATGGTATATGTTGTTCATCCACACTGTCTGGCAGGTATCTTTGCCGCTTTAAATCTTGCCGGAAGGACTTCAAGCTGGCTCCTCCCACCCACCCGGGTGGTAAAACTCTCGGCTCCGCCCCATGACGCCAGATCTGGCCTGCTGGAAGCTCAGGTTGTGCGTCGAAGCCGGGGAGGTCGGAGTTGGATGAACAACATATACCATTCCTAGAACTCCTGTTACAGGTGAGTAACCTGTATTTCTAGGGACATGGATATGTTGTTCATCCACACTGTCTGGCAGACTCCTAGCAGTTCTCCGGGAGGAGGGAGGCAAGGCGCACACCCCCTACTTAGGGAATAAAGACTGGAGAACCGAGGCCCCAAAACCAACATCCCGGCGTGACTCAAGGTCGATGTGGTAATGGGTGATGAAGGTGTGTGCTGACTTCCAGGTAGCAGCCCTGCAGATTTCCTGGATTGGGACGTCCTTGGAAGCAGCCACCGATGCAGCAGTATGGCGGGTAGAATGAGCTCTTATCCCTCTGGGAGGCTCCATGCCCGCCAGCTTATAGCAGAGATCTATGCAGGAGGTGACCCACCTGCTTATCGTCTGCTTGGCTGCAGGTCTGCCAGGTGTAGCTTCAGCATAAGTGACAAACAGCTGGCGAACCTCTCCCCGAATTTCAGCCGTGCGCTCCTTATAATAAGCGAGCGCCCTTCTAGGATCCAAAGTATGGAGCCTGTATTCGGCCTCCGAGGTGTGACTGGGGTAGAACACCGCAGAGTCAACACCTGGTTAAGGCGAAACTCCCACACCACCTTCGGAAGGAATTTCGGTGGGGCACAGGACAACCTTGTCCCTGTGGAAGACCAGGTAAGGAGACTCGATGCAGGCGCCTGGAGCTCTCCATCCTTCTGGCTGACGTGATAGCCACCAAGAAAGCGGTCTTCCACGACAGGTGAGAGGTTCACACCTGTGCGTTGGTTCGAATGGCTTGCCCATGAGCTTTGCCAGTACCAGCAGTAGATCCCACAGAGGTGGAAGTTCTCACACCGGAGGGGAAATGTGATCAAGGCCTTTGACAAAGTGCCAGACCACCTTCTCCTGCGCCACCGACTGCTCCCCGGCCCGCGCCCAGTAAGCAGAGATGGCTGCCAGGTGCACCCTTAGGGTCGTCGACCTAAGCCCTTGCCGAGAAAGGGACCATAAATAGTCCAAGATGCTTGCCAAGGAACAGGAGGAAGGGTCCAAGCCCTTGCCCTGACACCAAATGGAAAACCTCTTCCATTTGAAGGCATAGCATTTCCTGGTCGACTCCTTACGGGACACCTCAACTACACTGAGGACCTCATCGGAAAGACCCAAGGCCTGGAACTCTAGCCGCTCAGGAACCAGGCCGTCAGGTGCAGGGATTGAAGGTCTGGATGGAGCACCTTCCCCTGATTGACTGAGAGCAGGTCCGGGTGAGCTGGAAGCTGCCTCGGGAGCCTGGAGCCGAGGCTGAGGAGATCTGGGTACCAGAACTGGCGGGGCCAGTCTGGGGCTATCAGAATCACCTGCGTCTTGTCCCTCCTTGCTTTGAGAAGCACCTTGTGTATCAAGGGAAATGGGGGAAGGCGTAGAAGAGGCCCGGGGTCCACGGCCTCGAGAAGGCATCCCCCTGCAGCGAGCCCTGCTGAGGGGGGCGGGCATGGAACAGCCTCAGCTTCACATTCTCCCTGGAGGCAAACAGGTCCACCTGAGGTGTGCCCCAATGGGAGAACAGATCTTGTACTACCTCCGGCAGGAGAGACCACTCATGGGACGCAGCCCTATCCGGCTTAGGGCATCGGCCAGGGTGTTGGAGGCTCTGCCAGCATGAATGGCTGGAGATCTGCCTCCAGGTTGCGTCTGAGTGACCAAATGCGAGCTTCCTTGCATAGAAGCATGGAGCGTCCACCCCTCTGGCGGTTTAGATAGTACATGGTCGTGGTATTGTCCGTCTGGACTCGGACCACTTGACCCCGGAGAAACAGAGCAAAGGCGGTGAGAGCTAGGCGGACCACTCGGAGCTCCAGCAGGTTGATGTGGCATCGGGACTCCCGCGAGGACCAGAGGCCGTGCGCCCAGTGTTCCCCCAGATAGGCACCCCAACCCATCAGAGAGGCATCGGTCGACAGAGACCGTCGGCTCAGGGCGGACAAACGGGATGCCCTCCTGCAGATGAACTGGAACGGTCCACCACCGGAGAGCGTTCCACATCCCCTGGGTCACCGTCACTAGCTGGTCCAATGGATCGCAGCGTTGTGACCACTGGCTGGCCAGTCCCCACTGAAGAGGACGCATGTGCCAGTGGGCCCAACGGACCACGCTGGTGCAGGCCACCATGAGACCCAGGAGGCGCAGGAAGTCCCGGGCAGGGTGCGATTGCCCAACCAGAAATGATTGGGCAAAGGAGGAAAGAACCTCGGCCCTGTCCGCCGTGAGCCGTGCTCTGGCTCGAAAAGAGTCGAGCTCTGCCCCGATGAAAAGAATCACCTGCTTCGGCTCCAGTTCCGACTTGGCCTCGTTGATGAGAAGGCCGACTTGAGAGCAAACCTGGAGGGCCAGATCTCTGGACCGCTCCACCTCCTGTCTGGAGGGGGCTGCTATCAGCCAGTCGTCCAGGTAAGGGTACACCCAGACCCCTCGACGCCGCAGGAATGCCGTCACCACTGCAATGCATTTGGTGAAGACCCTGGGAGCTGGAGACAGGCCGAAGGGCATGGCTCAGAACTCGAAAAGGGATCCCTCCGCTCGAAAGCGAAGGAATCTCTGATGTGACCGACGGATAGGGACGTGAAAGAACGCGTCCTGCAGGTCCAGAGAGCAGAACCACATGCCGAGTTCCAAGGATGGTATTATCTGAGCCAGAGTGACCATCCTGAAGGTTCAAGACCTTAGGAACTTGTTTAGCTTGTGTAAGTCGAGAATGGGGCGCCAGCCCCCCATCCGTTTTGGAACCAGGAAGTACCTGGACACAAACCCCGGGTCTGAGGGAGGGTCTGCCACCTCCCTGATCACCTCCTTCTGGAGGAGGAGAGCGATGTCGGCTCGGCGAGCCGACAGTGAGGCTGCGGACCCCGATGCCCCCCGAAGTGCGACGGCTCTGAAGGGCGGGGCCTGCTCGAATTCCAAGGGCAGGCCTTTTCCCACCACCTCCAACACCCACCTGTCCGTGGTAATAATGGACCAGGCAGAAAGGAAGTGACGGAGCCACTCCCCCATGGGGGGGGGGACCTAGGGTGAGGTGATGGGGTTGGGGGCGACACCCCTCAACCCGTCACTGGGCAGGCTTGGAGGAGGGACCGGCTGAGGGACCTCCTGGGCCTTTACCTCCCTGCTTCCTCTTGGAGGAAGTCCCGGGCTTGGGTTTGGGATGCCAAGCTCGAGCCTCCTGGCCCTGACGTTGCTGGGCTGGACGTGCCGCGGGCACAGAGGGACGAAAGGGCTTAGGCTGTGGTTTGCAGCCTTTGTCCTTCTGAGCGGATGAGACCGAGTCCAAGGTAGCATTGGACTTCTCGATCCTCTGAAGGTGACCTTCCACCCCAGGCCAAAGAGGTCGGTCCCCAAGAAGGGGACATCCACCAACTTGTGCTGGGTATCCGAAGTGAATGTGGACATCCTCAGCCAAGCCCAACGACGCATAGCCACTGCGGCCGCTACAGACCTGGCACATGAGTCCCCGATGTCCAGACCAGTCTGAAGCTGCTGTTTGGCCACTGCCCTGGTCCCGCACCTGCCTAACCGTGGTCTGCAGGTCCGCGGGAAGATGAGGGACAACCTCGTCCAGGGAGCAGGGCATGAGAGAAATGTGCCATAAGGACGCCGAACTGGCCTGAGAGAGCGAGGAGGGCCTGGCGTAACTTTCGCCCGCATAGTCATTTTTTGGACTCCTTGTCGGGAGGTTTGTCCACGTCCCTAGCGTTCCCGGCACGCCGGAAAACGCTGTCGGTAACTAACCCCTCGGCTGAGGGTTCTGAAAAACTGGACAAGGAACCAGTAGGGACCGCATACTTCCTGGCCATCCTGGCCGAAGGCGCAGGGCAGGAAGCAGGGCGCTGCCAGAGCTCCAAGGCCGGGCCCACTATGGCTTCGGCCACCGGAAAGGCCTCCGTAGGGGAATCCCCTTGGTCCAGAATCTCCGTGAGGGGATACCTGGCCTGCTTAGAGACAGGTTCAAGCTTCATCCCGGTGGACTCCAAGATGAGCCGAAGCAATCCTAGGTAGGATGAAGGGCTATCGTCCACCGACTGTCCTCCTGAGGACTCCAAGTCCATTCATCTGGATAAAAGGGAGGAATCGCCGTTCAACTCGGAAGAGTCCGCAAAGAGCTGCCTCGGGCCTGAGCCACCCTCCACCTGCCGAGGTCGATCGGGAGTGAGGGTGACAGACCGCCTATGGGGCAGTCCCCGAGCCGACCGAGAATTCTTGGTCGGAGCCCCAAATAACGGCTGTGGAGGCGGAGGTTCCACCGGGATCGGTGGAGCAGCTGGTTTTGGCTGAACAACCGGCCTAGGAACAGGCTCCTCGGGTAAGTCGAGGGGTTGTTTCGGCTGCTCCGGTGACAGCCACCTAATGGCCGGGGAAGGCGACGGCGTCGGCTTGGTCCCAGTCAGAAGGAGCTGTTGCCACATGAGGTCCTCGTATCATCGACATAACTTGCGTCGAAGCCTCCCCTCGTCCGAGGAGGAGGACGAGCGGCGACGCTGCCTGCCGCAGTGCTGAGACCGAGACCGTCTATGACGGCAGGATCGGCTGGACCGCGAAGAAGTCCGAGACCGAGACCGAGAACCTCGGCTTTCCCGAGGAGGGTGCGGGGAGGTGTCGTGGGGAACCGGCACCCCCCCCTCGGTTCGGAGGGTTCACCCAAAGGCTCCGGAACCGGAGGCACTGGCAAGCCCACGGGGTCCTCAACTCCCACCGGGGAACCGGGGAGAGAGGGTTCTCGGCTTCTCCTGTCGACAACCCGTCCAATGGGTCGAGAAAAATCTCGACCGCGTCGACTGGAGTCTCGGTCAACTGGCCTGACGGGGACACCGTGAGACCAGTGGCTGAAGCCGAGCGGTCGACCGAAGTCAACAGCCGACAACTCGGGGAGAGGGATCTTTCCCGCTCCCAAGAGCGTCGACGGAGGGACTTACCCTTGTCTCTCTTTTTGGACCGAGAAAAAGGTCCAGCAGAAGTTGGTCCCTCTCCTTTAGTAGAGAGGGTCAGACAAAGCTCCTTAAAGGAAGCTGAATAAGAGGCACCCAGAGAGAGCGGGACAAATGCCGCGGCCGAGGTGGATGCGGCCCGCACCGCCTCCTCTTCGAGGGCGATCATCTGCTCGAGCTGATCCGCCGAGCCCGCCACCGCGGAAACCGCCGACTGGGCCTCTTTTGACTTCATTGGAGGAAAACGCTTCTCGGGACACCCCAGTTGTAAATGGGCAGCGCGGTCTTCGAGGACGTAGGCCGAGAAGGAAGAGCACAGGTCGCAAGCCTGCAGGTCGTGCTCAAGGCCTAGACAGTAGACGCACGTGGAGTGCTGATCCGTCCGAGACATCTTCTGCCCGCAAGGGCATCTCCGGAAACTGGGAGTCGATTTGTCCATCGCAGCCGCGAGGGATAGAAGACCGAAGTCTATTTTAGCGAAAACTTTTAAATTCGCAAAACCGAAGAATTAGGAACCAGTCTTATACGCAAAGCGTTAAGGAGGGAACCTGAGCTTCCAAGCAGTAAGGAAGATCTGACGTCATGGGGCGGAGCCAAGAGTTTTACCACCCGGGTGGGTGGGAAGAGCCAGCTTGAAGACCTTCCGGCAAGATTTAAAGCGGCAAGGATACCTGCCAGACAGTGTGGATGAACAACATATCCATGTCCCTAGAAACCGTGGATATTTTGTCCGGAAGATGAAGCCTGGCAAAAATAAAATACTTAGGCATATATATACCTCAGGATGGGTCAAACTATTATAAATATAACTACTCCCCCTTCATTACACAACTAAAGCAGGACTTAGAAACCTGGTCTGTCATACCATTGAGCCTAGTGAGATGTATAGAACTAATTAGGATGATAACTCACCCTAGAGCATTATATCTCTTTCAAAATGTTCCCCTATCTGTACCTTTAAAGACTTTAAGAGAAATAAACCGCCTCATACGGAATTTTGTATGGGCTGGCCAGAGAGCCAGAGTCAGCCTAAAGGTACTATCCCTTGCGCAAGCTGACGGGGGCCTTGCTCTACCAGACCTAAAACTTTACCAACAAGCAGGAACCATGGTCCACATGACGGCCAGGCAAAACAAGAATACACATCCACACTGGGTGGAAATGGAGAGGGCATTGATGAACGACACAATGTACTTTCGGGCATTATATCGACAAGTGGCGGGAGAACAAACTTGCCAAATTATTAATCCTTGGCTAGCAGACCAATTCCAAAAATGGAATGCCTTGAAAAAGGCACATGGACTATCACTGTACTTGCCGCTACTGCGCCCAATTCAAGCGCTGCCAGATTTTACATCCAGCATACTAGATTCTGGGTTTATTACATGGTATAGACATGGGTTACGATACCTACCACAAATAATGTCACAGGGCAGAATCTGTTCATATGCGGAAATTCAGGCAAAATTCCATTTGCTGCACAGAGACTTCTAATGGTACCTACAACTTCCACATTATGTAGAAAGTTTACCATTATCCCTGCGAAATCCAGAAAACTACCCGGCACTAGTCCAATGCCAAATGTTACTGAACAATACGGGGAAGCAGGAGCACTCGATATCCCTGTATTACCAATCCTTAAACTCACAAGGTGAGGCTCTCACCAAAAATATCCGCACACAGTGGTGTGATGAGATGGGATACCAGCTTACCATATTGGACTCGAAGTTGGCATGCAGCCACTCATCCAGGGTCACTAGTTCATATCAATGGCGAGAATACGCCTGGAAAGCGCTAATACGATACTTTAGAACCCCAGTAGTCACCAGACACTACTCGTTAAATAAACAACGGAATGCTGGAGACACTGCGGCGAACTGGAGGCCAACCTGATCCACATTATGTGGGCGTGCCCAGTTCTCTCCAACTTCTTAAACCAGTTGGAGGCACAGCTACAGGAATTTATTGACCTACAGTTTCAGCTGACCTTGGAGATGTATTTGTTCCTCATCTTGCCTAGGCCCTACCAAGGTCCAAATACTAGATACCTGATTTTGCTGCTCCTTATGGCGGCTAAAAAGGCAGTAACTAGGAAATGGCAAACAGCAAATGTCCCATCAATACGTGATTGGTGGGAAATCACGACACAAATTTATAACGTGGAAAAAATAACACGTAATCTAAATGAACGCGTAGAGGCCTTTTATGTGAGATGGGCATGTTGGCAGATACACTACATGCTAAAAGATCCCACCTTTGTGCCTTAGGGTGGATACCCTTGGGAACATTTTGGAGGTTCTGGTCCCGGAAATAAGTCCCACCAGCAAGGGATCTTGGGCCTGGTCTCCCCTGCAACCCCTGTGGTTGGAGCCCTTATGATAACAGAGTGAGAAATGTGGACCTGCCGGATTGGACTAGAATGAAAAGATATGGGTTTGGTGTTCTGGAGACCTATATATATCTAGATAAGTCTGTATGCTTAGTGTCTATCATGATTAGACACGATCAGATTGTAACCCTTCAGGGAAGCAGAAAAGCTGTTAAAACAAATATTGTATTTTATTGTAGATGAACTAGATTGACCTCAAAGTTTTCTGTATTAATGGACCAGTTGTAAATGTACTGTGCGTAAACAAAATTGATGACCTATATGCATATAAGTTAAAAATTGAATAATAAAAAGAAGATGTAAAAAAAAAAATCATGCAAAAGAACATACAGTATAAACATACAAAACAGTAACAATACAATAGAACCATTTATAGTGCATGAGTGTACCAGGAGCAGGCTCGAGGTAGTACGCAAGTGCTGTTGGAGTAAAAAGGATGGGGTTAGGTTGTACACACTGGTGACCCAGAAGGGCAGGTGGAGAAGAGAGCGGGGAGAGGGAAGAACTGAATATGAGGAGAAGGGGTAGCCATTTCCTTATTTCCCCCTTCAGGATGTTGAGAACCCTGCTGGGGGGGGGGGGTCATGGTAGGAAGGCAGAAACTGGGGATAGGTATTAAGGAGGGTTAAAGCAGGAACAACTAAGTGAGAGGTAATTGTGTTGGGCAGAGTTAAGGGAGTAGTTGGAGGAGGAGTGTCATATTTCAGGGGCAAGGGAATTCCAGATTTTAGGGAAGCAATGGGTGAAACCAGTGTGACCGATGAGGGTGGAGCGGTGAGGGACCGTCAAGGTGCGGGCGTCATTTGATCTGAGAGAGTGGGTGTGGGGAGGTGGAGTGGCGAGAGAAAGGATGAGAGATAGGAGAGGAGCTCCCCGAACCAAAATTTGGAGGTTAGTTTGGCACAGTGAGAGATGCGTCTGTGAGATAGTGGAAGGAAGGTTAGAGAGCCATAGAGTTCACAGTGGTGGGAGCAGGACGGTGAGTTGACAGCAAAGTGGCAGATGGAGCTAAAGAGAGTGTCCAGCTTGGTCAGGGAAGATTTGGGAGCAGCACCATAGACTACGCCACAGTAGTCAAAGATGGGGAGTATCATCTTCTAGACAAATTCGTGCCTTGCAGTCAGCGGGATGCAACCACGTATCTGCAAGGAACACCAAGCTTGACGCAGTTTCTTCAGGATAGCATTGATATGCACAGAGAAGTTGAGGTGCTGGTCCAGCCAAACCCCCAGATATCTAAATGATGAGGTGTCCTCCAGGGTGGTCCCATCAAGGGTGTGGAAGATGGGAAGGGCCTGGTGCCAAAGGTCACTGAGACTGTCTTCTTGGCATTTAGAAAAAGCTGGTGAGAAACAAACCAGAGCTCAGCTTGGTTGAAGTCATGCTGTAAACTGGTTTCCACGGCAGCAGAGTTTTTGCCGGAACTGTATAAAACAGTACCGTCAGCATACATGTGGATAGAAGAGGATGAGCAGGCCATGGGAAGATCATTATCGGAAATGGAGAAGAGTAGGGGACCGAGCACTGAACCCTGAGGGACACCAGTGTTGATGGGGAGGGGAGATGGAATCAAGGATTCTCACCGATTGGGTCCTTCATTATAAAGTTACTTCATTATAAGGACAAGTAAATATTTTAAATACATTTACAGACAGTTACAGAAACTTAATTTCCTTCATAGAATAATTTAAATTTAGTAACAGTGGTAGTACAAAGCAACTACTCAGACAACTTGAAAACTGAAACTACCTTATATTGTACACTGACACCCCATAAGGACCTCCTTGAAATTGAGATGCAAATATCACTCATTTATCAGTTTTCTAACAGGAATATTTTACTATCCTAAATACATTTCTTGCTTTAGTAACTGCACAGCACATCTACTGCATGATCTAAGTAAGCAATAATATCCAACAGGGTGGACAGTATTGAGCAATACCAGACCGCCCAGGGGTGTAATGAGGCCCGATGCCGCAGGTGGAGGGCCTTATAGCCCCTGGAAGGTCCAGTATTGCCCATACTGCCCACCCTGGAGGGTATTATTGTGCTTAGAAAAACTAGTTCAAAATGAGTTTTGTAATAAAATAGTTCCTCCGCCTGTGTTTTTCATGGACATACACACACACACACACACACACACACACACACACACACACACAGCACAGATCTGAATGCAGATTGTTTGCAGAAATTATTGCTTAAATGCCCCCACACACAAAGTACAGGTTGTGAAGCTTATTTTGCTTTTGGCCTCCTGACATTGGTTTGTGGTGTTTCTGTGCTTTAGGGGTGGGAGGTCAGTCAGCGTGAGCAGGTCAGAGTAGTGCTCAGTACCGACATGCTAGCCTAGTGCTACTTTCTATTGTAACAGCCATTTTTTTAAGGGGGAAAATTAAATACTGTGTGTGTGTGTGGGGGGATGAATGGCAATGAAGTTGTTGGGGTAGATTTATTTAGTATTGGTTCAGCAGTGGCAGTTGCTCTGTGTGTGAGCAGAAGATGAGAGCAAGCGGGATACTGAAAGCAGCACCAGTGATCAGCTGGCACAACTGATTTCTTTATTTTGTTATTTTCTTTCAGCGCTATAACTTTGTGGAGAAAAAAAATGTTTTCTTTTATAAGGCAAACATTTATACCCCACCCACCACCACCTCCTCCTCCGGTGGCAATACAAATTAGTTTTTTTTTAACCGGAATGGCAGATGTTACCATGGAGGTTGGAAACAGTAGAACAAGAAAGTGTGAAAGCAGTTGGTAGACTGAGCAGGATAAATAAGAGCTGTTCCTTTTTTTTTATCCAATTCTTATAAATCTATGACCAGGAACTGATGCAGTTCCCATCGGGGGCAACAGAGAGAAAATGTTAATGCCGTATGCAGTTTGAGTGGGATCAGGAGACTGAGCGACATCAGGGAGGCAGCTGTTCAATTCAGTCTGTAGGTGAGATCAAAACCGTGATTCTACAATGAGGAATTATTTTTTAAAAGAACTGCCACTCAACTCACTTTGGGATTTTAAGGCCTAAATTTATTCTAGCTGCTTTTGTGTGAGATTTTACAGTTTAGCTTTAAATTCTGTAACTCGGAAGCTCTTTCAAGGGGGTCAGGGAGAGATCGTCAGACAGTTTAGAGCTCCATTAGCGAGGCAACCGACATGGCAGCAGTCACCTTTTTCAAAGCTCTACTGGCCCATTTGTATTAGAACTAAATGAGGCAACACAGACTGGGACTAGTTATTTCCCGGTCTCTACTGTCTCATACCCGACTGGCTGATTGCGCTTTTAGCCAATCAAGTGTCTGTTTTGCTGTTGCCCGTTTTGTAATTATTGCGATTTTACATCTGCAGCTATGCAATGTACTGTTGCTTACTACACCAACATCATGAACCATAAAACAGATGACTGCCATAATTAGGGAGGCAGTATAGCACCGTGGTTTAAGGCTCTGAGCTGCAAATCTGGAGATCTGGATTTGAATCCTACAGCCCCCACTTGCACACTGGGTGAACCTGAGCAAGTTGCTTAACTTCCACGTGCTCCCAGGTTGCCCCTGTAAACAAGCTTTCAGCTTAGTGTGCCACTCCTGGTTAAACGATTAAAAAAAAAAAAAAAAAACACAATATATTATTTTTCTTGCTGTGTTTTGCTACTACAAGCTTTGACTAATACATCCATCCTTAAATGTACTTTTTATAGCTTATAACCTAGGCAGAACTTCACTTAAAATCTTACACATAAATAAATCATCAGAATAGCATGTTCATATTTCAGAAGTATATCCTTCCTGTTCAGGAGCCCATGACTCTATGTATATGTAATATATATATATATATATATATATATATATATATATATATATATATATATATATATATATATATGTGTGTGTGTGTATGTAACTATATATCATATATATTTTAACTTCAGAGCACTAAACCTATTCAAATGCACAAAACACAAGACTTTATTCTCTTCACGCATTACTGTGAAATTTCAGGTCCCAGAATAGCCAAGAAACAATTGTTAGACTTCACTTTTGCATGTCACTGTCACGCCCACTTCTCATGCAAACAACAATCAATTAGGCAAACCCCTTTAGTTTCTGTACTATGCACTCTTACATCAGAGAGACATAAATCTTACAGAACTGCTAAAATAACAAATTTATCAAGACTGGATTTCTGAATTAAAACCTGTTGTTTACAGTACCTATGTAAATAACAGTTTACTGGCTACAAACAATGCTACAGACATGACAATAACAAAATTTCTGTTTTACATGGAAAACATCCATATAATGAACTTGTCATACAGGATTTGTGACCTTCTGTCTGCATGTATCTAACAAAGGACAAGGCACCTGCGTGATCCTTTTTTTTTTTCCTATTTCATTTTTATGCCCAACTTGCCCATACTGTTAGAGCCAAATATTGACATGCTTAAGAGTTACAAAAATCATGATGTCTATGTGTGTGTGTGGGGAGATATGCCTAGATGCAGTTTCAGGCACTCCTTAATTACTTCCCCAGGCAGCTCTGATAGTCAGTTGTTCCAACATGACAGATCTACCTCATGGCCCTCTCACATGAACCAAAAAAAAGGCGGGAGTGGATCTTTATGAGCTTCTCGGGTGGAGGTGGGGTGCATCTTACTCCCCCAAAAAACTAATGCTGCCTCCCACTATTCAGGTTCCAGGTCTTGTATCTCCCATATAGGAAAGAAAATAGTGCCCTGCGACCATTGACTAACATGAAAGTGTCTTTATTTGAGGGCAGAAAACATTTCTTGAAGGAGGGTAAGGCGGAGAAGACTATTTACACCTTCAGTCAGTTCCACGGACAGAAAACATGACATCATCCCTTTTGTACATGCAAAACATCTGCAGGCTCCGCCCACTGCAGCCATAAAAATGGAACGGGACCTAGGGATAGTCATATCAGATTACCTAAAGGTTAGCAAGTACTGTGAGAAGGCAGTAGGGATGGCTGGGGGGATACTGGGATGTATAGGGAGAGGCATCACCAGTAGAAAACAGGAAGTTGTTATCCCTCTGTACAAACAGTTGGTGAGATCCCAGGTGGAGTACTGCGTGCAGTTCTGGAGACCCCATCTCTGCAAGAACATAGACAGAATGGAGGCAGTCCAGAGGACGGCAACTAAAATGTGCAGGGTCTGCAACAGAAGCCATACGAAGAGACACTAAAGGAGCTTAATATGTATACCCTTGAGAAAAGGAGGGAGAGAGGGGACATGATAGAAACTGTTAAGTACCTCAGTGGAATCAACAAAGTCCAAGAGGGCAGCATCTTTCAGAAAAAAAATGTGCAAGAACAAGGGGACACAATTTGAAGATACAGGGGGATGGCTCAGGGCAATGTGAGGAAGTATTTTTTCACAGAGAGGGTGGTGGACACATGGAACGGCCTTCCTGAGGAGGTTGTGGGGTCAAAAACAGTGAGGAATTCAAGAATGCATGGGACAGATATAAGGCAATTTTTGTTGGGGTAGGAAGAAATAGGCTATTGGTTAACTTGGATCTGCACCTTATCCAGTAGGTAGAGAAATGAGCAGACTAGGTGGGCCAAGCAGTCCTTAGCTGCCATCAAAGTCTATGTTTCTATTACAGGCCAATATTTGACTTCTCCATAAAACAGGGTCATGCAGCAGTTCTCCATGTCTGCAAGTGGGATTCAGTAGAGGACAGAATGGCTGCTCTATTGTTGCTCTGTAATTTCTCTCTTTTTTTTTTTTTTGTTTCTTTTTTTGTTCCCCCATTTCCAAGTGATTCCCTTCTACCACCCACCTCCTGCTCTGTGAGCTGGCTTCTCACAGATCTACCCTTCCTCTATCCTCCATAGCTATACTCCAGAGTAACTGGCCTTTTCAGGCACCCTAACTGACATAACAGTCGACGAATGTACTGGTCATTGAACAATGTAAAACTGTGAGAAACTTGTAGATCTGTGACAAAAACTGTGACAGGGCCAAGACCAGTTTAAACTGTGTACTCCGTGCCAAGAAAGAACAACATAGTCAAAATGAACACAAACTAGTAATTAAAAGGACCATGCAATCGAACCTGAAGTGCTGTTGCTCCTCTGACAAGGTGTGCTCTCGACAGCGAGGAAAAAAGGAACGGAGGCAGTTGAGGCCAGCACCGCCCTAGTTGAACACACTTCCCAACTATATGACGCATTAGACAAAGGGATGGCAGTGGGGTCAGTTTTCAAAGACCTCACGAAGGTTTTCGACTGTGTTTACCACCACCTCCTTCTTAACAACCTGATCACAACAGGTCTATCACCAGACACAGTGGCATGATTCAGCAGCTACCTTGCCCACCGGTGTCAGGGCATCAGAATTGGTGACTCACTCTCCGCTCCCAGGGAGATAAGCATTGGAGTCCCCCCCAAGGATCAATCCTAGGGCCACTCCTCTTCAGTCTCTACATCAACACCTTACCCACACCCTGCCTGGCACACATCATACTTTATGCAGACGATGTTGTAATTTCTTCCCCTGGCAAGGATCAGGATACCATCACCTCCCTACTCCAAAACAGCTTCCACAAGCTTGAATCCTGGTTCTGTGATAAAAAAACTGTTGCTCAACCACAAAAAACTAAGAGCATGCTGTCCACTGTCCCACAGAAATAAAAGAAGTCCCACCCCAACCCATGCTTATACAGAACCTTAATGGTGAAGCCCTAAAGAAAGTCTACGCCTTTAAATATCTGGGAGTTCTCAATGACGACACTCTCAACTTCTCCAGTCACGTAGACCATGTGGTCAAGACTGCCAATATGAAACTTGGGGTGCTATACCGACACAGGCACTCCATGACACCTGACTCACTAAAACTTGCCACGAGCAGCTCGGTCCCTGCGTCAATTGACTATGGCCTACCAATATATGGGGCAAGCACCGACACTGCACTCAACAGAACAAAAACCCTACTAAACAAGGCCTGCCGGCTGACCCTAGGTGCTGAATCTTCTACCCACACCTGCATCCTATACTCTGAAACAGGATGGCTTCCTCTCCATCTAAGAGCTCGCTACCAGATCTGCCTGCTTGTCAAAAAAGCCTAACAAGGACTTGTGCCGCTGTCTCCATGTGCACTATTTCAGACGGCTATATCAGCCAAACCTACCACGAGCGCAGAGAAAGGTGGGCTCCTGGTGCCATTTAAACGCGCCACTCTGGCTCAGAAATCCATCTCATACCAAGGGCCTAAGCAGTACAATGGGCCAGCGGCACCCCTCATGGAAAGCAGTAAAATTGGCCTCTTCAAAACAGGACTCAGGAATTTCCTGCACCATGCAATGGCATGTGTTTGCTTCAACCAACCTGTAACAGAGTGCTGTAGACTGACTCTTACCCACCTCCTCATAACCCCCACTCCATATATATTTCCTCACTTGCCCCCCACACCTGCTCTGCACAGTCTCCCCCACTGTAGTCCATCCTCACCAACCTCTCACTAAGCTACCAGCTGCCCACCCCCCAGCAGCCCACCACTACCCCACCCCTTTCTCCAGATGTCCACCCTCACCACCCCCCACTAAGCTCCCAGCTGCCCACCTCCTAGCAGCCCCTCCTCCCCACCCCTTTCTCCCCATACCCCTCCCCGCAGCTTCACCTCCCCACAACCATCACTCTTCCTCAAATCGACAAAGCCAACCTCAGGCTGCTCCCCCCATCCCTTCCCCACCATATAAACTGGTTCCCTACCTGCGCAGACAGCACTCTCAGGGGGCTAAGGCAACTTTCCTCCTGCCAACATTAAGCACTTCCTTTGAAACTGTATTTTGTATGAGTTGTATCATGGATACTTTTAGCTGTAACCTGACTGAAACAAACTTTCCATTGTAACCAATTCTTACTGTACTTACTGTCTGCAATCTGCATGTTTCACATAATTGTTTTGTTTTATGTATGACCCGGAACCTTTGTAAACGAGTCCAAGGACTCAAAGGTATTAATCCCAAACTGCAATAAATAAAAATATTAACAGTGGAACTGGTGTCAGATGCAGTTGAAAAGCCTGAAGACTGCAAAGGACAGCCCTCATCACCAGGACATTTACGTGTAAGTTCCTCTCCACCTGGGACCAAACCCCCCGTGTATGGTAATGGCCCAGGTGTGCTCCCCACCCGAAGCCCAAGGCATCCAAGATGAGAATCGGTATTGGGTTTGGCATTACAAATGGAACACCCTTCAGCAGACTGGTACAGTCCAATTCCCTCAAAGAAAACAAGACTAGCACATGTTTGTCTAGGTCATCTGTGACTTGGTCTCACTGAACTCTTAAGGACCACTGGGGGATCTGAATATGCAGGTGGGCTAGTGGCACTGTTACCACAGCTGTTACCATCAGGCCTAGAAGGCATAGCAGAGTCTATCCTCCTGAATTCCTTATCGGGAGGGAGCTCATGTGTTTAGGCATCCTGGACCTTTCATGGGCAGCTGTCATCAGACTGGTTGGCATAATAAGGCTTGTTAGATGGTGCAGGGTACATCTTGTCAACCTTTCTAGGAACAGCTGGTGTGGCACTAGAACTATACCAAGCTGCATATGTGGCATCCTCCAAAGTTGAGAACAGTGGAGGAATGACTACAGAGGGTCACTCTGGCACCTCTAGAAACTCTAACAAATTTTTCTTTGTGGTGTCTTCCTCTGCCAGAGTGAACCCCATGGCAACCTGCATTTTCTGCATCATTGCCTGGAAAGAAGGGTCCTCTGGTGGTGACTTTGGGATATTCACCACCAATTCCTCACTGCAGGAGGATAAGGTGGAACTAGTACCAGGTAAATACTGGTCCTCAGGATAACCCTCCTCTTCCCCATAATCTTCTTCCATTATGAAGTCCGGGTTATACTCCACTTCATTGTTGTCCCCCTCGACAGGAATCAAGGACCTCGCCAGTGACTCTGCCAGCAGCTGAGTAAGTCCTTTATGTACAGTGCTGGGAAGCTGTGTCAACGGGTGCTAGGAAGTGGCAGGTCCCATCGGCATAAGTACTGGCTGATCCGGCAAGCCTGACAACAGGTGTTGCATCATTTCTGAAAATGATACCAGCATTTGATGTGTGTCAATGACATCCTTAGTAGTGGTTGTGACTGTAATGATCAACAGCAGGTGAAGACCCGGTGATGATGGCATTGTGCCGTCCATGACAGACCTGGTAGCACCTAAGCCAAACACTGACTTTGGTATCTGGTCGATGGTTGAGGGGGTTGTGGTCACCACCACCACCACAGTAGAGGAGGACACGGTCAAGAGTGTACCTGATGGCCACAGTGGTGGCCTACAGCACATCAGAGAGGGCTTGTTTTATTCTTCTCTCGATGTGTATGCTTATCTATTATGATTATTTATTGAATTCTGTTAAGTGGGTTGGCCTATTGAGACAGACATTCCTTGCCCAATGAAGATTTTTCCCTGGATTTCGAAGACTGGGATTTGGTCAATGGGGCCGGTGACATGGATTTCCTCAGCATCTGTTTCTTCATCGTTGCCAACGTTTTCTTTAATAGAAATTTTTACAGTGATCCTTTTCTATGTTGCCTGGTAGCAGAGCTGCAGTCCCGACAAATCTCTCAGGTTTGGACATTGTGAGAGAGCCCAAACAGCAGACATGCAGTTTTTGTGTACCATCCTTATTAATCTCTGCGCACTCGTAATACAGAAATAATTTCATGGGCTCCTTCGCCATCATACAGGAGACCCAAAAATCATTAAAACAGTGATTCTTAATGATGTAGAGAAATAAAGATGGCGGCTAACTGTCAATGTGTCTGTGTCCATGAGCATGACTGACGGCGGGAAAAGAACTAAGGAGAGATGGGGCCACCCACATTTATGTAGACGCTGACGAAGGACGTCACCTTGCGTGACCTCTGGTTTGCAAAAGTCTCCATGTGGTCCAAGCACTGATGCAAGTACAGTTCCAAAGGTGTGGCCTGATGAAAGAGACCTCCTTGAAGAAGATATATCATTTTGATGAGTAAAGGTATTTTAAACTAAAAAAAAAAAACAGTTCCTTTAGAAGTATCTAAGGAGCATTTCCAAGGTTTGGGATGAAATACTGGTACTCATCAAAAAACAATTTTTTAAAAGTAATTCTTAGAAACTGGTGGGTAAAATAGGTCAGCACTCAACTTATCTGGAGCACTGAGTCCATCATATATGTGTGTGTTACAAAGGGGAGGTGTGTGTGTGTGAGTGTGTGCGCGCGCAAGTTAGAAACATAGAAGCATAGACAATAATGGCAGAGAATGACCAATGGTTTATCCAGTCTGCCCAAGGTTCCCTGTCTAACCCCAGGACCGATTGTCCAACCAGGGTCCTAGCTATCCCCATCCACCCACCTAATGGAAACACAGACAGTGACTGCAGACAAAATCCAATGGTCCATTCTGTTTGCCCATGGTTCATGAGGTGCTTCTTTTAGCATGCTCCCTTTCACCACTTGTGAAATTTCCTGGGTGGAAGCACTTTATTAAAAGGAGCCAACTAGATGATGCACTCTATATTTATGAGTAGCCACTGCAGGCATTTCAGAGCTAAAAAGCTAGTGTAGGAACCAAACCGTAGGTCCCACCTTGACGATACGGTGGTTTGGCTTGCTCACACTGGCATTCCAATCTGATAACTAAGAGGACCCCCTTTTTCATGGAGTTTAAAGTAAGAAAAGTCAATAGGCAGTTAAAATGTTTAAATTCTAATATGTGCGAGGTTGGGGGGATGTGCATTGGATTTTGTTTTTGTTTCATGCAGTCTGCCCAGGGTTAAAGCAGATACATTTTTTCCCTTTAGCTGTTTGGCCCATTGACTGCTGCCTGCACTTACTTTCAGGCCCTGTTCGATTCCCAGCCTTGACTGCCACTCCCCCTGCTGTCTTAGCCAAAGGGGAACTGTACAGTGTGAAGCCAGAGGACTACCAGGACCGTCATACTTGGCCATCACGACACATGTTTTTTTTCTTCCATTTTTCTTCCTTTTTTCTCCACCCACCACCCTGTGACATCAGGCTATGTATGTCTCTAGTGGCCTCGGACATCAGCAGCGTGCACTGGGCTGATGCCACCCCCCACGAGGGAGCAAACTCCCCAACTCACCACAGCGGGGGGCATTGCTGTGCCAAGTCCTGGCCGTCTCCCTCCCTGGCTGATCTGCACTCCCCAGCCTGGCCATCCTAGTCTGGCATATCTGGGCTCCCTGCCAAACCTGGGTCACCAGCATGGAAATACAATGTGCTTCCACTTGAGCCTTTGGGCGGCCCATTAAAGCATACTTCTTGAAAGATGCCTGTGTCCCTTTCAAAACATAAAGCCCTTTTCAAAACTGCATCACTCAGGATCAGAACCACTCCGCCTGACGTTGTTTAAAACACTTTTCCGTTTAACAGTAGTGTAAGCAAAATGCTTTTCGCAAAACTGGCCCAACACAAGTACGAGGAACAGACTGGTGCTTATTGAACCTACCGAACAGAAAGCTTATGGATGCGCAGGAACAGTGTAGCACAATTAATTACATCAGAAAACCTGTTGTTTCTCAGCGAAACATTTAAAAAAAAAATGTTCCTTATGTGTTACTATTGGTAGCAAATAATACAAACTGATTCAAATGGGATTGTAATCTACCCCTTGATGGCAGAAGTTGTAAAATTATCGTATATTTTTCACCATGATGCAGCTGTACAATCTGTGGCAGTAGCATTCAGCTTCCAAATTTCAAGGTGCAGCAGAGGGATTTTTCAGTGAACCAGGATGATTCATCAGCTGCGTTTGGGACTAGGGAATAGTAAATAATAATGAGAAAGTCATTTCAGCAAAACAAAAATGCACACTGGCCAACAGATGCTGCTATCCAGATTACACCTCCACAAACTCTATTACAAAAGACCTGTCAGGTTTTAACATTATTTCATAAGGGGTGCTGCTGAAGACCCCATCAACTCCCACTTGCTTCTCAGGAAAGAAAGTAGCACATTTCTGGAAGCTTCGCCTTTGTGCTTAGCAGGCTAGAAATGTCATCTCTCTTCTATGGTAAACATATCTTTGGCCATCAAACAGCACGGTAAAATGTACCCAGTAAAATCTTATCTGCAACATTTTATAGGGCATTGTTGGAACAGGTTTTAACAGAAGGTAACACCAATGTGAAGAAGCAGAGGATAGTAAAACAGTTTGGTGTGTGTGCTTTTGCCAGGTGTGTGTGTGTGTGTGTGTGTTGTGTTTGGTTGCAAGGTGCATGACTGGTGTGTGTGTGTGTGGCAGATGCGTCTGTTTATTTGTTATAATTTTCCAACATGGATCTGCAGTGTGTACTTAAAAAATTAAAAAACATTGATGTTTGGTACTTCTTGCCTAGTCTAGAAGAGGGTTTACTTCCCTGTAGGTGTTAAACCGAAAGTTGCACTGCGTAAATCTATGTTTTTGTAAACTAATGATTCTTTTCCATGATATATGTGGGTTGTGTGCCCTGTGAATGTTTAATGTGGTCCGAAATGTTTGTGTGCTACAGGGGTAGGGGTAGGGGGGAGGAGATGTGGGTGGTTACTGCTAGTATGCGTGTGTGTGTGTGTGTGTGTGTGGTTCCGGAGTATGCCAGCTGGGTTTGTGCTGGGTATGTGCAAGGTAGGAGTGTGTGTGTGTGTGTGTGTGTGTGTGTTTCAAGGTGCATGACATCTGTGTGAGTGTCCGGGGTGTGTGTGTGTTTGCAAGGTATGTGACAGGTGTGTGTGTGTGTCAGTTTCATTTGTGTGTGTGTGTATGTGCGTTATGGGTTGTGTGCTCTGTGAATGTCTTATGTGGTCCGTCATGTTTGTGTGCTACAGGGGGGTGGTATGTGGGTTGTTACTGCTAGTATGCATGTATGTGGTTCCGGAGTGCGCCAGCTGGGTTTGTGCTAGATATGTGCAATGTGTGTGTGTGTGTGTGTGTGTGTTTACAAGGTGCATGACAGGTGTGGAAGTGTGTGTCCTAGTTTTTGCCAGTTGCGTTTGTGTGTGTGCGTGTGTGGGGGGGGAGTTTGTGGCAGACGTCAGTTTGTTATATTTTTACAACAAGGATTTGAAGTGTGTAGCTAAAAAAATTAAACACTGAAATTTGGTATTTCTAGCCTTGCCTAGAGCAGGGTTCAGTTCTCTGTAGATGTTAAACCAAAAGTCACACTCTGTAAATCTGTGCTTTTTTAAACTAATGATTATTTTCCATGATGTATATAGGTTATGGGTTGTGTTTCCTGTGGCCATCATGTGTGTGTTACAAGGGGGGGTGCAGCGTGGGATGTGCGTTGTTAGTGGTAGTGTGTTTGGTGTATATATAGATACATTCTGATGTGTGTGGGGGTGGAGGCAGTGTTCCTTGTGTAGGTATGGCTGCATTCCCAGTTGTTTGTGTTGGGTGTGTGACTTGCGTTTGTTTGTGTGCATGTGTTGGGTGTGTGACATGTTTGTGTGCATGTGTGTGCAGATACAGAGTGTGCCATGTGTGTTAGTGTGTGTCAGATGTGACTGTGTGTGTGTGCCAGGTGTGTGTTTATGTCTGTCTGATAGGTGCATGAGGTATCATTCATGCATAAAAGTTACATTGGTATATTCAGCATTTGTGCCAGCTCTAAACAGCTGACACTGCAGCATGGTTTTACACTGCACAGACCATGCCCTTTTCTGGGTGCAATGGGCACCTGCTGCATTCACCACCCCCTTGCCCATGCTGTGTTTTGTGAAAATGTAATCCTTAGTGACTAATCGTGCCCTGTCGGTTCACCCATGCTGTGCTTGCTACACGTTTAATTCTTTGTGTCTAATGGTGTTACCCACCCACAACCCAATTGCCCACTAGGGGGCTCAGTAAAGGTTTCTTTCCTGCCCCACAGCCCGAATAACTGTTGAATCTCCATCCTGTTCCAGCTGCTCCAGAACAACCAGCCTGCTCCCCCTGCACTCAACATGGACACCAGTCCTTACCTTTGCAGTCAACGACCGGCACCACCATCCAGTCACCTAATGTACTGTCCACCGTATCGCTGTCACCAAGTGATCGTGAGTACAGTACAGCATTTGCTCACTGACAGGTGCTGGCCAGCCAAGGAGGTGAGTGTAGGCCTGTGCTGATCGACATCTCCTCTGGAGGTAAGGCCCAGCATGTGTGGTGATGGGGGGTATCGGCTGTATGTCAGGAACATGCTGGTCAGGAGACAGTTCGACAGCTGATCTTCGCAGACTACTAGACTACAGTGACAGAAGGTTTACAAAACCAAGCATGGGTGATGTGGTAGTGGGGACAACTAGACAACAGGGAATACAAGTACACAGAAAAAAGCTACATACCTGCTCAATGGGCTCTGCTTGATAGTGCTAGATATGGTAAAAAGGAGACCTAGCACCATTCTGTTCTGGCAATGCTATCTCCACCAGACTCTCATGTGGGCCATATTCACTCACAGGCTGTGTCAGCACAGCAAACAGTCACCATCCGCTTTGCTTACCTTCCTACCATATACAGACAGGCTCGAACTATTAAGTCTGGAGAGTAAAACTAAAGTCCAGTGAAACATCCTCAGTGTCATCAACGGCATCTGACATTATTTTTAACTTTTGAAACACTTATAAAAAAAACTAGATGAGTACTGTGGTTGTGCACTAGCGTACATGAGGTCAGTCTGACTAGAGCTCCTCTCGCTACAATGACATCATACATAGGTGACAGTGGGCGGGCTTAGACAGGAAGTGCACTGCTGAAGCGCCATCAGGAACAAAGAAAAACTCAGATTAGTAAAAAAAACAAAAAAAAAAAACAACAGAATTACATGTGAAAGTAAATTATTTGATGAATTTACTTGGACAGTCTAGCAGATTATGTTATTTAAAATGTGTGGCACTAAGACAAAAGGAAAACGAGGGGTTGGGTATCCTTTAATACATCAGTGTTGTATTTCAAAGTTGGTGGCAGAATGCAATACAGTTAGCAGCTATTCCTGTTACATCATTCCCCCAGCATTATACAAAGTTTAGCTTCATCATTCACAAGCTGGAAATATGCTACTCTATGAGATAGTTCTAGAATTGTGGTATCGCTGAAAAACACAGTTCTCATACACAGTTGTATTTTGTACAGTAAAGAATGAAATGCTACAGAGTTGGGCTTTTTAAAATGATTTTATCACTTTATTGCCCTGCGACTTCGCTTACATGATAACATACCTTAGGTCTGCGTACATGAGTCCCCACCATATTCATCATTTAATACTTGGCCTTTATTTTGCTACAAGGCATCGTATTTTGCCCCGATAAACTTTGCCAGACGATTCTTTCATTTCTGTACTGAGGAACATGCCCCTGTTAGGAGTGGTGTCCTTCATTAATCTCCAAATGGCCATCATGTGGTATTAAATCAGACGCAAATTGGAGCCCCATTCATTTCAATGGGGCGCATCCCCCGCGCTCTCCCACATCATAGTGCGGGGGGACATGTTCCTCAGTACGGAAATGAAAGAATCAGATGTCAAAGTTCATTGAGGGCAAAATACGATGCCTTGTAGCAAAATAAACACAAATTATTAAATGGTGAATATGGTGGGGACTGATGTATGCGGACCTAGGGTATATTACACAGGAAGGTAGGACCCAATATGACAAAATCACTTTAAGGTTTCCAAGTTAATGCTCGTTTAGTAGGGTTGCTTGGAATCTGCCTGACAAAACCGGATTCATCGGATTCTGAGCATTATTTTGGAATTCGGAATTTTGGTTTATAGACTCCCCCAAAAAATTACAGCAACATGTGAAAATCAGATGCGGAATCAAAATCTGACTCTGATCTGCATCTGATGCCATTAACTCATAAAAGATTAACCAAAAACAAAACCCCACCCACTGCAGCAGATACGCAGTGAGGAAGACAAGAAAAGAAGTAAAACCTTCCTAGTCAAACTTTCAGCTGGCTGCAATGATACTCTCTGTGTCTGTCCTACTCCAAATCAGTCCATTCCTTTGGTCAGCTTGGTCTGGCTGCTGGGTAGGTAAATCCATGGGACTGGCACTGTGCCACCTAAGTCCCTAGTAGCTGGTACCCCCCCCCAAAAAAATAAAAAGAGCTGTGTGAGATAAGTAAAAACACTGACCCCAAGCCCTGCTTGGCTTCCCTGGCCCTGCCATCCATTTGGCTAGTCACATGAGACCAAGTCCCTCCCATTACCCATATGCTCCCGGCCTGGCTGCCCAGCCCTACAAAACAACAAACCCCAGTAATGGTACACTAACAGCACACTGCTCTTAGAGTGGAATGGCACCATTTCCCAGACTTAAACTTGGATTGGCCACTTGGCTCAAGTGGTCACGTCAGGGTCATGTGCAAATGAGTTGAACTGGACAACAATTTGTTCACAAGCACAAATCAAGAGTCAACCTAACCGAATCTCATCTTACAGCGAGGGTCAGATGGTGAGGTGATGTGATGTCAGTGGGTGGCATGGCATATTTTGGTCAGGGCCGCGGGGTACTGGAGGAGAGACTTGGTGGGTGTGGAACTATGGATGGACAGAAAGGAAGCAGGCAGCAGGATATCACAGGCAGATGGAGGGGACCCAGGACTTGTCCGTCACTCCCTTCCATGATCACAACACCATCAGGCAGTTGGACTGGCAACTGGCAATTGTCCCTGACAGCCAATCTCAAGGTAAAATCAAGTAGATGTCTCACTCAGCAGACCTGAAGGGGCTGGAATTTGTTATGAGGGGGTCTAATAGCAGCTTTTTTTTCTGTGTGCGTGGCAGTAAAGGGTATTTAATTATGTGGTAGTGACTTGATACCTGTATTCGAAATTCTGACTCTGGCACCTTTTTTTTTCTTTTTCCCTCCAGTTGCTAGCCCCTGAGATCTACCTCAGATGTAATGTCTCTTAGATGGCTTTCTCCTGCCTGGCTTGAGACCCCCCAGGTCAGGTCCCCCTTCAGAGCTACTACCGTACACCCACATCTGCAATCAACCCCCCCTCGGCTTATACCCCCTGAGGCGGGGCCACCACCACCTATGTTGTTGCTCCATAAATCGAGTTGGCAGGCTGGGTGAGGTGGAGGATATCAGAGACCTAACTGGGCCAGGTCCAGCATTGGGCATGGGTACCACTGAAGGACTCATCATCATCCTGCCAGGCACTGGGGTTTTTCCTTGTTTCGTGACCCTCCCAGAGGTGTGGACATGCAATGACATCCAGCGCGCAACAGTCACACTCCTGCTCTCACCTGTAGGACATCCGTTGTTGCCTCCACCGCTTCTAAGGTGTCCTCGGCTGTTGCTTCCCCAGTCTCCACTGGGGTTCACTGGATGCTGACGATCTACCACCTGCTCTCCCCAAGAGAGGAGAACAGTCCTCCAGACACTCAATCCTCTCCTCCCCTGCCGATACCTGACAACTTGGGCTCGCATCCGAACCTAGGTCGTCTAGCGCAAGGTAAGATGTCCAAGTGCCTTAGCCCTCAGCATCAACAGACCAACTCTGGTACCTTAATGGAAGCAGAATTCCAAAGGAATGCAAATGTGATGGATTCTCCTGAATCCGAGCACCCCTAGTTCTCAGTATAAAATATATTTGTTTCCCATAGCTGTGTCTTGTGCTCTGGATAGGATACAAACAAACATAAGTTTACTTAGGGATGTCACAGTAACATGATAGGACATTATATCATGATAATTACTACTGTTGATAAGTTATTGTTGTAAAGAAACAATATCACGATTATTGTGCAACACAACATACCGAGATAAAGCCTCTTAAATTGCTTCTCTGGCAGCAAATCCCTCTCCAGAAGCAACCATGATTCCCGATTCCTCACCTTCCTCCAATCAGATTTTTACATTTTTTTCCCTATAACTAGAAATGCTGCAGATTATTGTGATAATCAATATATCATGATATATTTTTACACAAATATTATGATGCTCAAAATGTGATACTATATCAACCCTGCTTACGTTGTAGTCCTTGATGTCAATACTGATGTTGTTTATGATCTATATAAATGACCTCAGTAGAAATACTGACAAAGCTAAATTTCACTTTTTCACAGATGACACAGTACTATATATCCAGGCCAAACCTTGACAGTGTTTGTACTGACCTCCAAGCGGAGTTTAATTTCTTAGAGATTAATCTTTTCCCATCCAAATTGCTTTTCAATGCAAAAAACACACGTTATCAATCAATCATTCTACTTTTCCAGTTGACAAATAGGGCAGCCCCCTCCACATTTGCTCCCATCATTTCTATGTTATTGGGTGAATCGATTGAAGTAGTGGACAGTTACAAATACCTTGGCGTATGGTTTGACCAACACCTGTCCTTTACTACTCATATAGATAATATCTGCAAAAAACTAAGAACCCGATTGGATTTTTTCTGTAGAAACAAGGGATGTTTTCCATTAGATGTTAGGAATAGACTGGTGCAAGCCACATTCCTTCCATTACTGGATTACGCTGACCTGACTAAATAATCGCAGCCCCCTTATTCACCTAAATAAACCAGATGTTTTATATCTTGGGGCCTTTCGATTTACATCTTCCCTGCCCAGAACTCACCATTGTAATTTACATATTGCAACAGGGTAGACATTGCTGGCGCTGGCCACGAGGAGACTCAAAAATCATTATATGTGCGCCTATAAATTATTTTTGTCATTTTTTTTTTTACTTTGTATTTTTCCTCCTTGCGCCCCCAGTCTCCGACTCTACAGGGGCTGCTTGGAGTCATCCTTCTGCCAATCACCCCTACCCCACGAGCCACCCACACCCCATGGGCCGCGACTGCCCCTGAGGGGTGTGAGAGTGGGACCAGTACACCCCATATGCTTACTTGTCTCATCGGGCAAGGTGGTTGGGGTGGGTGATGGCAATTGAGGGCATGCTCCTGGTGTCCCATCTTCCCGGAGATGGAGGGTTGTTATCCTCCTAGTTTTTCCCCACATGTGGTGTGCGTCCTGACATCTGGGTGCAATGTTCCAACGTCCACCACACGCCATGGCCAGCCTTACCCTACAAATCAGGGCTTGCCATACTTCAAGACTCTGCTCGGGGTCACGCAAGTTGCAGGCTGTGGCCTCCACCCTCCCCCCAGAGAAAATGAGTTGTCAAGGGACGCTCGAAACTTCTCCCCCCACCAGCTCTCCAGTGATCCTATTCTGCTCCTGAACCTGGATCGCTGGCATCGCAAGCGGAAATCCAACCACTGCGCCAACGGGCTGGCGCCTATAAATTATTATCTAATAAACTACCACAGTATATCACTGAGGCAGAAGTCCATCTTCTTCCAAGTTGTGTACAGGAAGTGCTTGGAAACAACTGAGAAGCTGCGCGGGATATACTATTTTGGACTAAATATCATTAACTAATCTCTCTCTCTCGCTTACATCTGAGAGAAGTTTTCCTCACTTTTAAAGTGGTATTGCTTTGTGTTTGTTTTAGTTTTTAATTCAGGAAGGGGTTTGTTAAAACTGCTCATCTTGTCAGCATCCTCAGAAGGGCTGAAATAACTGCATATTTGATTTTCCATTGTGGCTAACAAACCACCTGCTGTTTTGGGGCTGGAGAGGTTTACCTGTGTTTGACTTGGATGTCTGGATTTTTCTCTGTTTGATTAGCAGGGTACTTTCTCTGTCAAATTGTTGTGTAGGGTATCTTGCTGACAGGAAGGCACTCATCGCAGTGGCTGGTGAGAGCTTTTAGTTGATTGTTTTGTGAGGACACAGTTTGGGCCCAACCCCTTCCCACCCTCACCCCACCCACCCCTGGAAATAGTTCCTTTATACCTGAGGTTCTGACATCATTTCCTCAAGTGCAAGGTGCATTTCACTGTCATATCCTCTCTAGCACACTGCACTGACAATATAAGCATACACATTGTATAATATATATATATATATTTCTATATAACAAATCGCACACGCACACACACAAATACAAAAAAAACCAAAAAAACTAGATAAACATGTGGGGAGTAGTGCAATGTAATGGCTGTGGGGCAGCAGTCTTCCGGGAGTCTTTCTGGAGGCTGAGATGCTGCCCTATTTGCAGACAACTATCTGCCCTGAGGGAGGAAGTTGCCCGTCTTCAGGCTGCACTGGACAGTAGTAAGGAAATTTCCCCCAGGCCACACTGGACAGTAGGAAGGGAACCTCCCCCATCCAGGGAGCACTAGCGCCACCACCACTACCTCAGAGGTTGCAAAGAAAGCACAGCAGTTGGACCACAGTGGGCTCAGGGAGGGTGAGGAGGGTGGAACAGAGGTACACCCAGTCAATTGTTCCACTCCACAATCCATACACCATTCTGGGGGAGCACAGCTCCCCTATGGATGCACCCGCAGAGAGGACTGATGATAACTGTCACAAGGGAGGCCCACAGGAAGGAGGCAGAGGACACCACAGGAAAGGAAGCAGCCCTGGTGGGGGACTCAATTATTAGGGTATAGAACTGGGGGAGCTGGGAAAACTGAAGTAAGGTGCCTGCTAGTGCCATGGCTTGGAGGGACAGGAAGCATCCTCCTGGATCACGAGAACAGCTGCAAGGGATTCTGAGCTGGACGTATTGTCCACCTAGGGACAAATGACTTGGCTCATCATGAGATTAGAGCAGTGCAGGAAGACATTGCAGAGTTGGGGAGGGACCTAAGACAAGTAGCACACACAGTATCCTTCTCAGAGGTGCTGCTTGTCAAAAGCATGGGGGAGGAGAGGGTAATTGGCACCATGCAGTTTAATGAATGGTTGAAAGAATGGTGCAGAGCACAGGGGTTTGGCTTCATTGGGGACTGGGGTTCCACCTGGAGGGACACCAGCCTATACTGGTAGGATGGTCTGCATCTGTCCAGGAAGGGAACAAGTCTTTTGAACAATCGGTTTAAATGCTTCATTGGCAAGCTTTTAAACTAGTCAAAGGGGGAGGCACTGACAAGCAGCAGGAAAATCCCAGCCTCTCCCTACAAAACAGGGTACTAAATGAGAAAAGGACCGAGGTAGAACGGTCAGTGGGGGATGCTGCAACAGAAGGTAAAACCATCAAAAAATGGAGAGCAATGAGTACCAATGCCGTTGTCTGGGTAACAAGCTTCCTGAATTAGTGGCCTTGATGGAGGAGGAACATCTGGATATCGTGGCAGTCACAGAAACATGGTACACACAAAACCATGACTGGGACATAAACATACCAGGATACACTGTCTACAGGAGGGACAGGGAGGGTAAAGAGGAGGAGGTAGTTCTTTACATAAGGGAAGGAATAAAAGCAACAGAACAAAAGGGTAAACAGGAGGAGAAGAAGCACTGTGGGTAAATTTGGAGACAGGCAATGGCACCACAATACGCATAGGGGTTGTATACAGACCCCCTTCTCAAGGGGAGGAAATGGACAGGGAAATGATAGAAAGTATACTTAGAATGGCAGAAAAAGGGGAGATATTGCTGATGGGTGATCTGAATATGCCAGATGTTAACTGGAGTGCAGTTGCAGCTGCCATTTCGAAGAGTGCAGTTATTCTAGATGCCCTACAGGGGGCATGCCTTAGACAACTAGTACTGGAGCCCACTCGAGAGGGAGCAATATTAGACTTGATTCTCTCAAATGGAGATGGAGAGAGGATCACAGATGTAGAAGTGGGTAGCCATCTAGGAACTAGCGACCATCGAACAGTATAGTTCACAATAAACACAGCAATAGAGTCAAGCCATACAAAGACAAAAGTACTGGACTTTAGGAGGGCTGACTTTGCCAAAATGGGTGAGTGCCTAAGGAATGCACTAGCAAATGGGCAGGAAGGAGGGTGGAAGAACAATGGGAATAATAAAATTTCCATCACAGAGGTATGAGCCTTTCTGTGAAGCAAATAAACAAAACAAGGCGATGTAAGAAACCACTATGGTTCTCAAAGGAAGTGGCAGTGAAGGTTGAAAAAGAAAGCATTCAGGAAGTACAAGGAATCGCAGAAGGAGCAGGACAGAAATTGTATCAGTTAAAAGCAAAGGAGGCCGGGAAGGCATTCAGAACAGCAAAGGCCCAAACAGGAAAGATAGCCAACTCAGTTAAGAAGGGGATAAAACCTTTTATAGGTACATCAGGAGCAAAGGAAGACCAAGGGAGGATAGTGAGGCTTAATAAAGGGGAGGAGGGTGGGCAGAGGAGACTGTGAAAAGGCAGAGATACTAAACAAATATTTTTGCTCAATATTTACAAATGAAGAGGGGGAGGTACATAAAACAAACAGTAGTAACACTCTGGATACAGAAGTTGATATCAGCCCATTTACAGACGAAAGGGTTCTGAAAGAACTCTTAAAACCGAAGGTGGACAAAGCAATGGGGCCTGATGGGATTCATCCCAGAATTCTAAAAGAGCTAAGAGTAGAACTAGTGACACCACTGACTATCCTTTTCAACAAATCATGGGATGATGGGGTGGTACCCGAGGACTGGAGGAGGGCAGATGTGATTCCCCTTCACAAAAGTGGGAGCAAGGCAGAAGTAGGAAACTACAGACCTGTTAGTTTAACTTCAGTGATAGGGAAAATGATGGAAACACTTCTGAAGGAAAGAATTGTCGAGTATCTAGAGGCCAGAGGGGCACAGGACCCTAGGCAGCATGGATTCACAGCAGGAAGGTCATGCCAGACAAATCTGACAGATTTCTTTGACTGGGTGACCAAAGTAGTAGGATCAGGGAGGGCTGTGGACATGGCCTACCTAGACTTTAGCAAGGCATTTGACACAGTCCCACACAAAGATTAATATACCAGTTAGCCAGCCTGGGAGTGGGTCCCAAGATGACAGCCTGGGTAAAAATTGGCTGGAGACTAGGACACAGAGAGTAATAGTAAATGGAGTCCACTCAGAAGAGGGTTACTAGTGGGGTACCGCAGGGTTCAGTATTAGGACCGGTCCTCTTCAATGTCTTTATAAGCGACATTGCGGAAGGACTGGAAGGAAAAGTATGTCTCTTTGCAGATGACACTAAGATCTGCAACAGAGTTGATGCACAAGGTGGGGTGGAAAGGATGAGAAGGGACTTGGCAAGGTTAGAGGAATGGTCAAATGTATGGCAACTTAGATTCAATGCTAAGAAGTGCAAGGTAATGCACCTGGGAAAAAAACCCAGGGGAAGAGTACACAATGGGGGGTGAGATACTAACAACAACAAAAATGGAAAGGGACCTGGGGGTAGTCATATCAGATGACCTAAAGGTGGGCAAGCAATGTGAGAGGGCAGCAAGGAGGGCTGGGGGGTTACTGGGATGCATAGGGAGAGGCCTCACCAGTAGGAAACAGGAAGTTATTATCCCTCTGTACAGACAGCTGGTGAGACCCCATCTGGAGTACTGTGTGCAGTTCTGGAGACCCAATCTCCATAAAGACATAGACAGGATGGAAGCTGTCAGAGGAGGCAACTAAAATGGTGCAGGGTCTGCAGAAGACATATGAGAGACTTAAGGAGCTTAATATGTATGGCTTGAGGAAAGGGGAGGGGGACATGATAGAAACTTTCAAGTACCTCAAGGAATCAACAAAGTCCAAGAGGGTAGCATCTTTCAAAAAGAGGTGTGCAAGAACAAGAGGGCACAATTTGAAGATGAGAGGCGGCTCAGAGGTAATTTAAGGAAGTATTTTTCACGAGAGGGTTGTGGATGCATGGAACGGCCTTTTGGAGGAGGTTGTGGAGTCAAAATCAGTGGTGGAATTCAAGCATGCATGGGACAGTCATAAGGCAATTCTGGGGGGTGGGGTAAGAAGAAGTAGGCTGCTGGTTAACTAGGATCTGCAGCTTATCCAGTATGTAGGGAAATGGGCAGACTGGGTGGGCCAAACGGTCCTTATCTGCCGTTAAATTCTATGTTCCTATGTTTCTAACTTATTTCCTTCTCTCACTATAATTACACTCTGAGAAGGAGTAATTAAATGATACTCGAAACACCAAGGTACTTCACCCTTTATGGGAAGTCAGACATGCAACATCATCCCTAGGGCATGGAATTATATGCAAAATACACTCAGACCAATTTAGTAAGCTTAGGTGCCTTTAAATCACTTCTGAGAATTATGGTCTTGTAACTATAATAATCATAAACAATGAAGTACCTCCATTAGGAAAAACACATAGAATGAAATACTTTGTAAAAGAGTCTTGACTCAAAGGTATTTGTAATCCTAGAACAAATAAATAAAAATAAAAAAAACATGTACGGCTTAGATATCCATGGACATTATGTCCTACCAGGTGAATGTTAATAATGATTACCTAGTACAGGTGTATCAGATTACCTAGTATAGGTGTATCAGATACCAACATACGAAATTTGCCAGCAGATAAAGGCCTAGAGGTCTATCAAGTCAGCTCGAATGCGCAGCTAGCATCCCTTACTCTGCAGCTGCCCCTTCCTTCCACCCTTCCCCTTCATTAACCCTCCCCCTTGTCCTGTCCCATCCTCATTTGAAGCAGTCCACTGTTCTACTGCATACCACTTCTGCAGGTAACGCATTCCACCCAGCCACCACCCTCTCTGTAAAAAAGTGTCTCCTCATCTCCCTCCTGAACCTTCCTCGCTCCAGTCTCATATCATGGCCCCGGTGGCCCTCCCCTCCCTTACTTTGAACAGACCCTTCTGTACCCGTCTTGTTTATTTCTTTCATGTATTTAAAGGTTTCAATCATGTCACCTTTGTCTCTCCTCTCCTCCAGTGAGTACATGTTCAACTCCTTCAACCTCCTCTCATATGATAAGTCCCCCAGCCCCTTGATCATCTTTGTCGGCCTGCACTGCACCCCCTCCAGTAACTTAATGTCCCTCTTCGGATACGGACGCCAGTACTGCACGTAGTACTCCAGGTGTGGTCTAACTAATGACCTATACAGTGGCAGAATCACCTCCTCCTTTCTCGAGGATATACCCCTTGCAATACAACCCAGCATTTTGTTGGCCTTTGCAGTTGCCTTCCTACATTGTGCCGAGTTGTTCATTGACCCTGTAATGAGCACACCCAGATCCTTCTCTTCCTCTGTCTGGGCTAGCTGCACTCCCCCTAGCTGGTAACTCCTCCTTGGTTTCTTCATCCCAAAATGCAGCACCTTGCACTTTTTGGCATTAAATCCCAGTTGCCAGGTGTCTGACCAGGTTTCAAGCTTTGCCAGGTCATCCTGCAACTCCTGCCATCCCCCTAGGTCATCCACCACCGCACCAACCTTGGTGTCATCAGTAAACAGACTGATCTTGCTCTTGATGTCCCATGATATGTCTGCAATGAATATCCCAAACAACACTGGTCCCAACACCGAGCCCTGTGGGACATCGCTCATCACTGCCCTTGGGTGTGAGAGCTCCCCACCCACCACCACCCTCTGTTGCCTTCTCTGCAGCCAGTGTCCTACCCATCTCACCAGCTTTGCACCCGCCCCTGTGCCTACTAACTTCCTTCCCAGCCTTTCATGTGGCACTGAGTCAA
This sequence comes from Neoceratodus forsteri, assembly GCA_016271365.2. Lineage (NCBI taxonomy): Eukaryota > Metazoa > Chordata > Ceratodontiformes > Ceratodontidae > Neoceratodus > Neoceratodus forsteri. The sequence goes on from JADMNL010000024.1 coordinate 395,202,073, forward strand.
ATGCCTTACTGAAGTCCAGATACAGGACATCCACTGCATGGCCCCTGTCCAGTTGCCTAGTTACTCAGTCACAGAACTCGACCAGGTTGGTTTGGCAGGATCTGCCATGTATAAAGCCATGATGTCTGCTGTCCTGTAGTCCTTTGGCCTCTAGGAGGGCCACCAGCCTCTCCTTCAGGATAGTCTCCATTAGCTTACCCACAATGGATGTGAGGCTCACTGGTCTGTAGATACTCTTGTATACTCGCTCGATCTATATCGAAATTCTTTTTGTCTATTCTGTATTTCCATTACTGTATCACAAATATATTCTCTCTATTGCTGTAAATAGTAGGGATAGCTCTGAAGTATAATGTATACACAATCCCTTGATTATGGCACTGCAATTGTCTCTATTTTGTATTCTACGGTACCTACTTATATCCTATGCTGTCTTATCCAGGACCTCCTTGAAAATGAGCTTGCTCAATAGAGTCTCTTTCTGGTGAAATAAATCTGAATTTAATATTTTTATAACCTAAATGTTTGAACATATGGCAGTGTATTGTGTTTTTGCCTGTACTCTGCTTTAAAAGATTTAGCACTTGAAAATGGTAGAATTGTCTTCATTTTTTTCTGTAGATCAGACCAAATTTTTTCTCTCTCTCTCTCTCTCTCTCTCTCTCTCCCCTTGTAGTGTCCCAAAGTATGGGGCGCAACAGTAATTTAATTAAAATAGGTGCTCCTTTTATGGTCCCTGGGGCAGTGTGGGCAGCAAGTGGTGCCAGGGCAGTATAGAGGCCCTGTATGTAGTGTGTTCCACCCTTGCTAGCAGCAGCAATATAAAAGAATAAAATGTTTTCTTGCTTTCCCTGGCCTCCCACTACTCCGCTCTGGAACCCCCCTTTAGGAAAGCAGAGCGAGCCAGGGGAGCATTTTCTAAAGTCCAGCTCGTACTGGGCTGTTGGGAGCGGCCAGCATTGCCAGGGACACACGTCCCGAATGCCAGCCAGTTAGAGCAGTTGTGCTGCAGCCGGAGAAGAGGCTGGGTGTCGCCGCCGGTTACTGTGGGCACAGAAGACCCCGAAATGAATGCTTTCAGGCACTCCAAAGGAAACAAAGGCCGACTGTTGTGGTCATGTGAGGGAGAGAGGGAAGGAACACAGGTAGTAAATCTAGGGAAAGGACTTACCTGTGCTTCACCTCCATTCCTCCTAGCAACCGCTCAGTCCTGGTGATGCAATGGTCAGGTGTGGTGGTGGTCCAGCCTATTCAAGAGCACAGTATGAGCTCTGTTTAGCCCCTTTTTTATTTTAAAACTAATTTAAAAGTTAAATTGTTCGGTCACTTGTTGGCAGTGTGCAGAAGAGCCACACTGAATCAGAGGAGCATCGGGAATCACGAGGTCCCGTAAAGCCCCCTCGCTGTTCCCCTCATTGCCTGTGGCTCTGTCCACAACTCCCTCCCTCTGCCAGAAACCTCCCAGCCTCCGAAACTCCCCAGTCTTCACCCCAGGTCAGGGTAGTGAGCTGGCAGCAGCACCAACAGCCAGGGGCTGACTGCCTGATTTGGTTAAAAAATATATATATATATATATTTATGCACTCAGGGCGCTTGGGAAAATGGCCAAGCGCCTTGGAGGGGGTGGGCCAGAAGGGACTAATTTTAAAATGTTAATGAGAAGCACTCCCGGAGGCAGAGTTAGGAGGAGGATAGGGCATAGAAGCCCTTAGAAAAGTTTATAAATACTGATGAGGGACGGAGCTAAGGCAGGACACAAGAGAGTTGATGGACTAAAAGGCCTTGTTCAGGCCTAGAAAAGACTTAAATGGACAATGTCTAGGCCCAGATTTAAACAGGCAAGGCAAGCCCTGTAATCTTAGGGGCCCAGCAAAGCAAGCTCTGTAATTTAAGAGGGCCCTGCAAGACAAGCCCCAGAGTGTTAAAGAGGCCCAGTTAAGGGAAGGCCCATAGTTCTTAAAGGGACCTGGGATAGAGGGGGGGCCTTATGGGCAAGGCCCACCAGTTAAGAGGCCCAGTGAGGAAAGCCCTACAGTCACAAGGTGGGGGGTGGGAGGACCCAGCAAAGAAAGTCCTGTGGTACCCAGCAAGGCTTAAGTAATGGCTGGCAAACCAAGGTGTCTTGCATATGTCTCACATCCTAGTTCCTGACACCTGGTGGGGTCCATTTAGCCTAGAGGTCAGCAGATGCTTCTGGGGGTTTCCCATTTGATTGTTAGTGTATTGGGACATCAACTGCAGTTGCATAGGTGGGGAAGGGGAGTTTTAAAATATTTCCCACATTTGGACCATCGACAGAGATGGCTAAGGAAGGAGCTGGCTAATGGCTCTCTAACTGGTTTAGCATTGGGCAAGAGGGCATCTGAGACATTTTAAAGGGACGATACATGTGAAAAACTGCCTGAAATGTACTTATTGCCTGAAAACTGCCTTACCATATTATATTGCCTGAAAACTTACTGAACCGTGTTACACTGCCTGAGAACTGTCTGAACTGTGTCACATCGCCCCAAGGCTGCTTCTTTTCCCCTTGAACTGTGCAATTGCCCGAACTTCCTCCAGTACCTTGCAACTGCCCTGAACAGCATTTGGCGCCCTGCAATTGCCTGGACTTCTCCCAGTACCTTGCAATTGCCCCAAACAGCATTTGGCACCCCTGCAACTGCCCACACTGCTTCAAGTACCTTGCAATTGCCCGAACAGTGTCTGGGACCCCTGCAATTGCCCAAACTGCTTCAAGTACCTTGCAATTTCCCCGAACAGCATCTGGCATCCCTGCAATTATCTGAACTGCTTCCAAGTACCTTGCAATTGCCCTGAACAGCGTCTAGTGCCCCTGCAATTGCCTGAATTGCTTCAAGTACCTTGCCATTGCCTCAACATCATCTGGCACCCTACAACTGCCCGAACTGCCTCAAGTACCCTGCAACTGACCTGGATAACATCTAGTCCTTGCAATTGCTCCTGAACAGTGACATTTCCTTGCAAGTACTCTTAACTGGGTTGGACAACCTGCAGTTACTGTGCTATTGACATTTGCATCCTGGCTACCAAGTGACATAATCTTCCTTCACTGCTGCTGTGAACAGATTTCTGTGTTCTCTATTGACTAGTGGATTATTTTCGTGGGTGGCTGTTAAGCTAGAGTTAGCTGATAGTCAGTCTAAACCCCAATCAATTGATCTACATTGCTATGTCCCTACTCTGATAAGGAAATTCTAGTCAGCCTAGGAGCCGCCCTGGCTCAATAGTTAGGGCTCCGATTTGTAGTGAGGTGGGAACTGTGTTGTTTCAGGGATGATGAAAGCTGCCAGACTAAGGACAATGGAAGCTGCAAGACCAAGAATGACGAAAGCTGTGAGATGACAGAAGCTGCCAGATGCCTTTATCACTGGATCTTAGAATGGCAGAGAAAGGGGAGATATTATTGATGGGAGACCTGAATATGCCAGATATTAACTGGAGCACATTTGCTGCAGCCACATCCAAGAGCAGGGCCATTCTTGATGCCCTACAGGTGGCAGGCATTAGACAGCTAGTTTCGGAACCCACTCGTGAGGGAGCAATCTTAGACCTCGTACTCTCAAACGGGGGTGGTGAGAGGATCTCAGATCTAGAAGTGGGTTGCCATCTGGGGACAAGTGACCATCAAACAGTGTGGTTCACGTTAAACTCAGCTACACAGTCAAGCCATACAAAAGTGAGGATACTGGACTTTAGGAGAGCTGACTTTGGCAAGATGGGAGAGTGCCTCAGAAAAGCACTAGCAAACAGGCTAGAAGGAGGTGTGGAGCAACAATGGGGAATCATCAAAACTGCCATCACAGAGGCAACAAGCCTTTGTGTGAAGCAAATAAACAAATCAAAACGAAAGAAAAAGCCACTATGGTTCTCAAAAGAGGTGGCTGTGAAAGTCAGGAAGAAAAAGATAGCATTCCGGAAGTATAAGGAAACACAGAAGGAGCAGGGCAGACAGCTGTACCAGTTAAGGCAGAAGGAAGCAGGAGGGAAGTCAGAATAGCAAAGGCCCAAACTGAGGAAAAGATAGCCAACTCAGTTAAGAAGGATAAAACCTTTTATAAAGTACGTCAGCGGCGTAGAAAGACAAAGGGAGGGATAGTGAGGCTGAATAGAATGAGAACGGTGGGTGGGCAGGGGGACAGTGAAAAAGCAGGGATACTGAACAAATATTTCTGCTCAGTATTCTAAAAGAGGAGGGAAGTGCCTAATCCAATTAACAGAAGCACTCTTGATAGGGGCGTTACCCAGTCCTTTCACAGAAGAAAGGGTTCTGCAAGAACTCCTAAAACTGAAGGTGGACAAAGCAATGGGTCCTGATGGAATACACCCCAAATTCTAAAAGAATTAAGGAGGAACTAGTGAAACCACTGGCTACTCTTTTAATAAATCATGGGAGGATGGTGTGGTACCGAGGACTGGAGGAAGGCGGATGTGATTCCCTTCACAAAAGTGGGACCAAGACAGAGGCAGGAAACTACAGACCTGTCAGTCTGACCTCTGTGGTAGGGAAAGTGATGGAGTCACTTCTGAAGGAAAGAATAGTTGAGTACCTAGAGGCCAGTGGAGCACAGGACCCAAGGCAGCATGGATTCCAGCGGAAGGTCATGTCAGGCAGATCTAATAGATTTATTTGACTGGGTGACCAAAGTAGTAGACCAGGGAGGGGCTGTGGACATGGCCTACCTAGACTTTAGCAAGGCATTTGCACAGTCCCACACAAAGATTAATAGTCAAATTAACCAGCCTGGGAGTGGGTCCCAGGGTGGTAGCCTGGTAAAACATTGGCTGCACAATAGGACACAGAAGGTAATTGTAAATGGACTCCACTCTGAAGAAAGAGAGGTTACTAGTGGGAGTGCACTGAGGTTCAGTATTGGGTCCAGTCCTTTTAATGTCTTCATCAGTGACATTGCAGAGGGACTGGAAGGAAAAGTATGCCTTTTGCAGGTGACACAAAGATCTGCAACAGGGTTGATACACAAGGAGGCGTGGAAAGGATGAAAAGGGACTTGGCAAGGTTAGAGGAATGGTCAGAAGTATGGCAGCTAGGATTCAATGCAAAGAAGTGCAAAATAATGCACCTGGGAAACAAGAACCCAGGGGAAGAATACACAATGGTGGGAGGTAGTAACAACAACAAAAAAGGAAAGAGACCTGGGGGTAATCATATCAGATGACCTTAAGGTTAGCAAGCAATGTGAGAAGGCAGTAGGGAGGGCTGGGGGTATACTGGGATGTATAGTGAGAGGCATCACTAGCAGAAAACAGGAAGTTGTAATCCCTCTGTACAGACAGTTGGTGAGACCCCATCTGGAGTACTGCGTGCAGTTCTGGAGATCCCATCTCCACAAGGACATAGACAGGATAGAGGTAGTCCAGAGGAGGGCAACTAAAATGGTGCAGGGTCTGCAAGAGGAGCCGTATAAGGAGCAACTAAAGAAGCTTAATATGTATACTCTTGAGGAAAGAAGGGAGAGGGGGGACATGACAGAAAATTTTAAGTACCTCAGTGGAATCAACAAAGTCCAAGAGGGTAGCATCTTTCAGAAAAAGAGACTTGCAAGAACAAGGGGACACAATTTAAAGATAGAAGGAGGGCGGTTCAGGGGCAATGTGAGGAAGTATTATTTCACAGAAAGGGCAGTGGATGCATGGAACAGCCTTCCTGAGGAGGTTGTGGGGTCTAAAACTGTGGGAGAATTTAAAAATGCATGGGACAGACATAAGGCAATTCTTGTGGGGGGGTAGGAAGAAATAGGCTGTTGGTTAATTAGGATCTACAGCCTATCCTGTAGGTTGGGAAATGGGCAGACTAGATGGGCCAAGTGGTCCTTATCTGCTGTCAAAGTCTGTGTTTCTATGATCCCAAGTTTCTAACAACCGTAGTTGGCAGTCTGACCTGACCTCTCAATGACGCCCAGAGGATCCTGTGGATACAGCATCCATCTTCCCGAGTGATCAGCAGTCTGCCACGACCTTCCACTGATCAACCAATTCCTTGTGCTTACTGCTGGGTGGTCTGGGACAACCTGTACTGGGCTTCCATCATTCTTCCTGTGTCCATCAGCACATCCTTCTTCTCAGGTGCATCTGGCCTGGCGGTCTGTTACGACCTACAAGCCTGTTCTTTGAGGATGAGAAGCATCCTCTGTTGATCCCTGCTTCATAGGCAGTTGCCTCTAAGTCTTTGGAAAAGTCTGTGCTCGGCCCCTGTGTGGTTCGCTCATCCCTGGAAGTCTTTTTCCGAAGTATCCTTTTGTCTGCACATCGTCACTTCACAGCTGCAACCAGGGTCAACCCAGAATGTACTTTAGTAACCCCTGGCCAGGGTGATAAGGAGTTATAGTACTGGACGATCACTGGAAACAGGGGAGGTACCCAAAGACTGGAGGACAGCAGATGTAGTCCCCTTATACAAAAGTGGGAACAAAGAGGAAGCAGGGAACTACAGATCAGTCAGCCTCACCTCGGTAGTGGGGAAGATCATGGAAGCACTACTGAAGGAGAGATTGGTGGAACATCTGGTTGTCAATGGACTACAGGACCCAAGGCAGCATGGTTTCACTAGGGAGGTCATGTCAGACCAACCTCATTGAATTTTTGACTGGGTGACTAGGGAGGTGGATCGGGAGGGCAGTGGACATGGCCTATCTGGACTTCAGCGAGGCCTTTGACACTGTGCCACATAGAAGACTATTACACAAACTGGGGAATATGGGTGTGGGCAGGACAGCAGTGTGGTGGGTAGGTAACTGGCTGGGTGGCAGGACACAGAGGGTGGTGGTAAATGGCTGTCACTCCACAGAGGGAAGAGTGACCAGTGGAGTACCACAGGGATCAGTGCTGGGACCGGTCCTATTCAACATCTTCATCAGTGACATAGCGCAGGACCTAGAAGGCAGAATTTCACTGTTCGCTGATGACACAAAGCTCTGTAACAGAGTAGACACACCAGAGGGTGTAGACAGAATGAGAAGCGACCTGCAGAAACTTGAAGAATGGTCAGGGGTTTGGCAGTTAAAATTCAACGCAAAGAAGTGCAAGATAATACATATGGGGCACAAAAACCCTGGCACAAGATATCAGTTGGGGGGTGAGGATATAGCATGCACCAAGCAGGAAAGGGATCTTGGGGTTATCATCTCTGATGACCTCAAGGTAGGGAAACAGTGTGACAAGGCAGCAGGTAAAGCAAATGGGATGCTGGGATGTACAGGCAGGGGCATTACCAGCAGGAAAAGGAGGTCATAATTCCGTATACAAGACACTAGTGAGGCCCCACCTGGAGTACAGTGTACAGTTCTGGAGACCATACCTACGTGAAGGACATAGACAGGGTAGAGAAGGTTCAGAGAGAGCAACAAAGATGGTGCATGGATTGCATCACAAGTCCTATGAAGACAGGTTGAAGGAACTGAACATGTACTCCCTGGAGGAGAGGAGGAGAGAGGGGATATGATAGAGACTACAAGTATCTTACAGGAGGAACAGGGTGCAGGAAAACACTATTTTAAGCGAAAAAGATGTTCCAGGACTAGAGGGCACGGATGAAGTTGGAGGAGGGACGATTCAGAGGAAACATGAGAAAGAATTTCTTCACAGAGCGAAGTGGTGGACAAGTGGAACACCTGCCAGAAGAAGTGGTGGGGGCTGAAACAATCACAGGATTTAAGAATGCATGGGATAGACATAAAGGAATTCTGGAGGTCAGGGGTAAGGTGCAACAGACTTCTAGGAAAACAAACTGAACTTACAAGCTCAAATGGGCAGACTGGGTGGGCCATAGGCCCTTATCTGCCGACACTGTCTATGTATCTATGTATCTATGACAGAGTTATAGTATTGACAGCGTTATAGTACTGATTACATCATGGCAGTGGTGATAAACACAGTAATCTGTTAGAGTTATAGTGAATTCCACAAGTTCTTGGAGTGCAGTACCGCCAGTGCACTTGTGATTGCTGCCTACAGTGGTTGAACCCCTGCTGTTATGCATGAATACTCCACATGTTGTGTCTGAAGTTGTTGTCTGCCTTTCCTTACAATCCCTTTCCATCTTCCCAGAATGAACCCAGAGAACTTGGTAAGTGGTGAAAGTTGGTTACACTATACGTCAGGCGCTCTCTAGTATCTGTGAATCACCACACTCTCTCTTTCCCCCATGCCCTCCTCAACATTTTTCATGACTTTACTGCCTGCCTGATGGCATACCTGGGCTGCTGCTTGCAATGCTGACAACCCAGATCTGGGGGCAAACTCGGGCTGCCAGAGGGTGGGCTTGGGGAGCTGGCTTAAGTGTTGTACACAACGCTGAACTCCTCAATTTGGGGAGTGAGACCATGGGCCGCTGTCTAGAACCACCTATGGGTTCACGGGTAGAGTGACAAGCTGGACTCGGCTGAGAAGAGCAAAATATGAGTGCTTGCCACCCATGTGTGAACATATGGGGGTACGCTGCTCCTCTGTTGTGTGAGGGAGGTAGATAGAATGGAAAACTGTGCTCCGACTGCAGCAGGATGGCATCCATCTCCCGCAGGCCCTGCACCACTGATCAATGGCACTCTCCTCTGCTGGAGGCAGGGTTAAAAGTCCTGGAACTGGCTGGTAAAAGGGCCAGGGGGACTGACTGATTGGAGTAAGCCAGTAAGGAGCACAAATTAAAAACTGGACAAAAATGAATTTACAGAACACCATCTCCCATTTTTTGTACTCTGAGATTGTTTTTTCCTTAAGAATTTAACTTTTTTTCATAAGACATTCATGCAGAAACGCAATGAAATACAACTAGTGTTTGTCTTGCCATGTTGTCAAATTCTGAAATAAGGACTTGCAAAATGTGATGGGGGAATGTTCATACCCTCTTTCTCTAGGGCAGCATGCTACCTCATAGTGACTTCCTGGATTTCTGTCCTAATCCTATGGTTTGCGCAGATAATCTCTTTTTAAAGTCTCAGGAAAGACAGACCCATCCAACTTCGGTATAACTAATGTGCAACTACCTCCACCTACTTCTCCTCCTCCTCCTCAGCTGTGCCAGTTTATCTTTGTCATCAAAAAAATGAATAACAACACCTACACAATATAGAATTTAACAATTTGGGCTCCTGGGCTGCAAGTAAACAAATTAGCAATTAATCACTGTCGCCTGCACGTAGGCTTCTTGTGCCAGATTCAGTTTGACACTCACTTCATCTCAAGAATTTAATCGAGACAGCAAGTCATCTAGTGTAGAACAGAGTGAAATTTGAATATTTTTGTACTGTGGAGTGTGAGAGATGAAAATAGGTAAGGTAATGTGGGGCGATTTGTAGGGACTCCCTAAAGTAACCAAGTATGTTAGTATGTATTTTGATGGCCCCGCTTTCCTTAATTTGCACTGTGTGGCCTAAAGGCCTTCTCCCCCCCAGCTTACATATTGCAAGGGTATTTTGATAATGTGTGCGGGCCCCCACAGTTTATTTGCATTTTCAGGTTGTTTTCTAACATGTTGGCATTTTTAAAATGTTTGTTGTGGTCTTTTAGTGCAAGACCCAGTGGAATATCAAGGTTTGATGCATCTATTACGTTTAAATATGGGATTCCCATGCCTTCCTTGTCTTAAGGCAGCTACAAAGTAGTAACATTTTTGTTGTTGTTCTGTTTTAGTCTCTTGTGGTCCCAGTCATAACTAGAAATTAGTTTATTGAGTTTGCGCCAGTCTCTGTGCGGAACGGAGATGGACAGCATCTGGCAAAAGCAGCACAGCCTTGGCTAGATGTTCATTTGAATAATTAGGATTTACATGGCCAATATATGTAATTAAGCTCCATCTTTGTAGGTCCACTTTGATCACAGAATCATAGAAGCTTGATGGCAGAAATGGATCATACCGGCCCATCTAGTCTGCCCCATTTCCCCTACACCTCCCCCATGCCAGCCCCCACTCGCCCCACGATAGTCAGCCCCATATGCCTGCCCCATGCCCTCTTGAATTCTTCCACCAATTTAGCCCCTACCACTCAGTCTGGTAGTCTGTTCCAGGGCTCTGCCACCCTCTCTGTGAAAAAATGTCCTCTCACACTGCCCTGTATCTTTTTCCTTGCAATCTGAGGCTGTACCCTCTAGTTCTGGCACCCTCCTTCCTCTTAAGTAAACCCACTTCTCCTCCTTTATTTAACTCCTTTACATATTTAAAAGTTTCAATCATGTCTCCCCTTTCCCTCATCTCCAGTGAGTACAGATCCAGCTCCTTACACCTCTGCTTGTATGTCTTCCCCTGCATACCCCCACCATCTTGGTTGCCCATCTCTCAAACCTCCCCAAAGCATCTATATCCTTGCAGACATGTGGTCTCCAGAACTGAACTCCGTACTCCAGTTGTGGCCTCACCCTGGTTTTGATGGTATGTATGGTGGCGGTATGGGCTCATTTGTACAGATTTCCTGAATTCTCAGCGATGGATTTTCTCACATATTTTATTCTACCCTGCTGCCCATTTAAAGGGTCTCACATCAGTCACACTTTAAGTGTCAGTTTCAATGTAACTGTGGGATAGATAATCATTAATTACTCACAACAGGGGTAATTACACTGTAGTTCCATGTTTACTATATAGTTGCACTGTAACTACACTGTAGTTGAGGAAACTACTTTTAAAGTAAAGTGTTACCATGACATCTTTTATTGCCATGTTCACTGACCATTTAAAGGACCTTTTCATGTTAGACTTGAAATCTGAAGTGGCTCCATAGTCCATGAGGACTTTTAGTAAGTGTGGGCTCAAGTACTCAGAAACATTAACGTACATGACGCTGGGCTCCAGTTGGCAGACATGCTTCAGTGACAGTGACCCAGGTTTGGTAGGAGACTTGAGGTGTGAGGCCAGACTGCGAATTAGTGCAATGGATGGTAGCAATTCCCACCTACCAATGGCTTGTCAACTGGCATCACAGTGATCCTTGTGGAGAGCCAGGGACCCCACCCCCAGTTAGCTGTGGTGTCCAAGGCAAGTCAGACAGCTGTCAGCATCATCATGTGGGTGGAGGGTGGTGGGAAGGAACTACAAATAATGGGGAAACTCCCTACTGCTGTCAGAATGATGGTCTGGTTACGCTTGGACCTCATGTCATGGGTCCTGCAGCCCAAAGAACTCTGCGCTGGCAGTGGGCTAATCGTAGATGGAGCTGGTCACCCAAAATCCATGGAGGGCCACTGACACTGAGTCAGGGAGACACATCTCTAAGTAGAAAAAATATCAAATAACTTGTCAGTGGCATAAAGGGAACTTTTTTGTTGCAAACTTGAATGCCCTAGTAAGAGAGGGGTCCAGTGCTCAGGGCTGCTAACATACAATAGTGTGTCAGAATAAAGGGACTTTTTTTCCTCGTTACCAACATGATGTCTCATATCTCCAGGTTCTGATGCACCAGCTCGATCAAGGATTATGTTTTTGTTAAACGTAATGTATCCCCTCAACCCAGTGACACTGGTTGTAAAGCACTGTACTATTATGTTGGGACCTGGGTTTTTATTGTAATCTCCAGTCCACTCCCAGCCCCGGCAGAGGGACTCGAGAGAGCACTGCATAAGCAGTGATCTCAGAATGTGGTGCAAGGGTCATGCCCTTACAGCCATTTGAGGGCCTCCTTTAGAGGGTGAGTAGTTCAGCTTAATGTCATGAGTGATCGCAATCCCCTTCCCCACCCCTCAGGCCAGGTGTATGTAGGAGCAATGCTAGCGTGTGGGAGATGGGTAGAACATAAGAAGGGAGAATCAACCCCCAGACTCCCAGTTCCCCATAGGGGGTGAAACTGCAGGGATATACACAGGTGACAGCTGAAGGGAGCCCCTATGGGTTCTACCAGTAGTGTTGGTGCTGAAGTTGAAGGTAAGGAACCAAAGGTACTGTAAGAAAGGCTGGAACCAGGAAAGATTCAATAATACAAAAAAAGTTAAAGCAAATCAAGACAGAGCCGCATAGTTATGTGGTGCTCCGTTCCAAGAATCAGCAACCAGTCAAGCAGTCATGGCACTCACCAGGCACATCAAATAATAGAGTCGTGGTTTCTTTCAGTAACATTCCTGTCTTCTTTACTTAGAGCTGCATGGATGCAAGAAACACAGCAGTACAAAAACTTTCTACATATCATGCCCACGATTGGGTGATACAGGAAGTTTTGTACTGTATTTCTTACATATCAGAGACTCTAAGAAGACGAGAATCTAATTGAAGGAAACCACAACTCCGTCTATTATCTGATGTGCCCAGTGAGTGCTGTGACTGCCTGACTGAATATAAAAAAGTTGCCTAGCTCATTTAATGTTTCAAGGAAAAAATTATTTATTAAGATCTTGTGTGGTCTTAAAACTGTGCCAGCTGATTACATTTTCCAGTAAGGTATTGGGAAACAATTATTTTTCAGATTGTATGTTTGTCTGTCTGCTTATTTGGGCCAGAGCAATCATTGAAACAAAATCCCTCATCAAGGTCTTTAACTATCCACCAAATAAATCAACTGCAGCAAAAAGCTTATAAGCAACTTGTTTTTTCTTATTCTTACTGTTTGGCCCATTTTATACATTTTCCCTTGCCACAACATAACTTCCATCTTTGTTCACTGCCCTGGAGGTCACATCCCGTTTCTGTATCTTGAAAGATTGCTGCTGCTCTATGACAAGTCTTGTTGATGGCACGGAATAACTTAGTTACCCAATAATCAATCTGGCTCTCATTTTTCTTGTAATTTTTTTTAATACTTTTTGTAGGGATTTTTAGGGTACAGGCAATGTGTCAGACTGACAACTCTCGAGACCAAAGACCTGTATCCATTCAACATGAGAGGCACAACATGGATGCTGGGTTCTAAGAATATACAGGGGGAGTACTATGACCATACATATCAACTGACAAAAAAAAATCCTCTTACAGAGGGGATCATTGTTTCTGGATCTCATTGCATTAACTGAATTAGGGATGAATTTCTCGGGTGAACGTTGAGAGGGGTGGTAAGTGTGAAAGTGCTCCTTATATAGTCATCATTAGCCTTCTTCTAATTTTATATCTCCCAGCCCTATATTCAGCACATCAAGGATCGACCTCTGTAGGATTTGCACTAGTGCTCCTTGTTATGTACCAAATTAGACTTTTTGTATTCATTCTAAGAATATTGGTACCACTAATGTAATAACTAAAACAATGATCAGAGGGACTGTATTTTACATAGCAAAAATGGTTCCCCAACACACCCCAAACTGTGTACTCGGTTCTTCTAAGTCTAGAAGAATGTGCTTTATTGTGTGTTGTTCAGGGCTGGAAGTCATCAACACGTCCCTGTAGGCAGCCTGCTCATATAAACTGGTCACAGCCATATAATTTGGGCTGACACTACAGCCCAGAGGTTAGAACAACAAGCTGGGAATGAGCTTGGGACATCCAACAGACGTGAGTTTGATTCCCACAACCTCCACCTGCATACTGTGTGACCCCTTAGTAAGTCACTTAACCTCCCCAGTGTTTCCAAGTCGCTCCTGCAAACAGGCCTTTTGCCTAGTAGGTTTTACCAGGTTATCAAAGAATAGATAGAGAGATAGAGAGATAGAGAGAGAGATAGATAGATAGATAGATAGATAGATAGATAGATAGACAGACAGACAGATAGGCAGATAAACAGACTTTTAATCGAGTTTGAGAAAGTCAGCTATCAGAGAAACTTAACTGGTCAAAACACATTACCTGACCGTGCATGAATTCTCCAGGAAACTCACAGTTCGTTAACTTTTTTCCATTAAAATAAAAACGTTACCAATATTTTTAAGTGCAACACCCACAACAAGGCATACATTTCTTCAGCATTAAGTGATTCCCAAGTGCACTCCAAGACACCTGGCCTTCGTTACCAAACTGACATATTAGATAAATAGATAAAATGTTATTTTTATCCAGGGACATGCAGATTAGGACACTAGGTCCTGTTTTCAACATGTGTCCTGAATAAAACATATAAATTACATAAAACAAAATAAAAACAGTAATTTTTATACAACAGTAAGTAGTAGAACCATTTTTTTTTATCTTGGGCAGTTATATGGAGGGACAAGCACTTTTTTTTTTTTGTTAATCCTTTTTCTCTTCAGGGACTCTACCAGTGTGTATTTTCTGTCGCCCGGCCCCATCATACCTGGGTATGAGACCACCTTCCTCCTTATGCCCCCATGACTTACCCTTCGTGGCAGGGGGTGGGGAATGCCTCAACCCACCAGACTGGATCCAGCTTTGGGGAGATGTCTTCCGGGGGCGGCACTGCGGGGGACACCTGTCAAGCTTTCGTGCGGCAGAGGTCCCTGTTTATCCATTTTCTCCCCTCAGGGATGAAGTGTGCAATGAAGCCAGCGGTGGCACTCCTCCAGGCATCTGCTCCATCCCCGCCCACATCTGCAGCATTGGCGTGCTGCCCCTCCCCAGCCTCCGCTAGGGGCCAGGCATTTGCCGACTGTTGGTACCCCCTTCACTGGAGAAGGAGAGCAGTCCTTGGGATGCTTGATCCTTCTCTGCCCCTGCCGACCCCCAGCAGCCCACGCTCGTTCCCAAACACGGGTCATCAGCCAGGCGCGAGGTGTGGCGTCCAGTGCTCAACCCTCAGTGCCACTGGGCCACTTTCTTTTTTTTTTAATTTATGTTTATTATTTTCAGCTGAACCAGCAGAAACAACATTACATATTCATAGAAAGCACAGAAAATATAGAGACATATATCTCATAATTTTACATTACATCCAGTTAACTTTGCCCCCTAATCTTTACACCAAGGAATTGGGGGAATATACCATTAATCAGTAGGAAGGTTAATCATTAATGCCAGCCAGGACAGTGACTATGGTGCGTAGGTATTTGTAACGAGGTATTTTTAATCACAACTAAAACAGTTGCTATTAAAGCATGCTATGGCACACTACAAAAAAAGAATTACAGGTGCCCCCCCTCTGGGTCTCACTGATATTTTGATTAAGAAAATGATTAATGTCTGGCCCGCCGGTGCAGTGGTTGGATTTCTGCTTGCGACGCCAGTGACCCGGGTTCGGGAATGAGCTTGGGTTGCTGGAGGGCCGGCTGGGGGAAGACAACTTAAGCATCCCACGACTGCTCGTTGTCTCCAGGAAGGGAGGAAGGGCTGCGACCCGGTGTTGGGCGACCACTGGTGGAGGCCAGGGGTAGGGCAACACGTCGGGGTCATTGTTGGGTGGTGCGTGGCAGACGTCGGCTCTTGCCTTGATGTCCGGATGTCACGCACCTTGAAGAAAAAACAGGGAAAATTGCTCGCTGGCTGCCGGATGACAGCTCTCTGTTCCCCGTGTACCTCCAGCGCCTCCCTGGGGCCTCCTTCTCCTTCCCAGCATCCCCGGGCCCTAGAAAAAGTGTGCTGGAGCCATCCCTCTCCCCTTGGTGCCTTCCCCCTTGGAGGAGGGACCACGCCAATGACGAGGATACGCCGGGATATCACGGAGATCGGCTGCAAATACGAGGAATCAGAGAAGGGCTGGGTAAGGACCATGGGGTGGGGGGGAACTTGCGGAGCCCGAAGGAGTGGGGACCAGCAAGCATGGGGAGCGGAAAAAACAGAAAAAACAGAATAACCAAAGAAAATGATTAACAAAATCAACTTTAGACACTGTAAGAAAATGCCCTTTTTAACATTTGAGAAATATAATAACTCATCCCAAACTAGTATAACTGCCTCTAAAAAGGGAACTTACTGGGGAAGAAAAGACCTACAACTGGGTCTGTCGCTGGAGCAGAATCACTCCATGAAAATGGACTCATGTATGCACTCTATACTCGCTGGCCAACATACTCAATCTGGAAGAGTGGTTACAATATCAGACCTGCCTCCTGGTTGAAAAAATACTTCTAGGTCTCTCCCCCCCAGGGGTGTCCGCCTCCCTCCACCCTGCTTCCCCCTCTGCCTCTACCCATGGCTCCACTAAGGCCGCTCTCAGAGTCCCGAGGTTGCAGACATCACTCGCCCAGAGATCCTTTTGTTACAGGGCGCCACACTGGTTCAACGCCCTCCTCGATCTCCTCACTTACTAAAATAGGTCCTTTTAAGGCAGCTCTCAAGAGCCTCATTTTCTCCACCCACAGCTGCGAATGTGTTCTACAAGCGGGATCCTAACCCATAGGTGCCCCGCTCCCTCCCCGGTCCCTTTCCTAGACTCTTGATGACAATTGCCTTATCTCAGGCTGCAATTCTGAATTTACTGTATTTGTCCTTGGAGCCTAGCTTTCACACTGTATAGTCATCTGTACTGCTACTGTAAACTGTAACTGTTATCGGGGCACTAGATGGCTCAGGATTCTATGTTGTTTGTTCTGACAACTGCAAATATAAGAATACTGTTTGCTATTTGCTGTTTGGTATGTAACAAAAAACTTCTGTAACCTGTCTATCATATTGTATTTTCAAACTTTCAAAACTTTCAAACTTTATTGGATTTCAAATTGAGATTAAATTACCTCTTTTGCAATTGAATCCACATTTAACATAACATCACATAAACAAATATACATACATAATTTCAGTTTCAATATAATATTGATTAATTTTAGTTATACACAAACCCAAATATCAATAATTTATCCATAACAATTACAGTGTTTGCTATATAAAGTCATTAAAAAAGATTTAAAACGATTAAATGGTAACAATACTGTGCATTTCCACCTTTTGGATATTAGTTCCCAAGTTTTAGGCACTAAATTTGAAGTTGTTTTATCACCAAATTTTGTTCTGGTTCTAGATCTAATAAAACCTTTCCAGACAGAAGATCTTAAATTATATTGACTCTGTATTCTTACTTGCAATATATTTAACAAAAAAATAGGCAATGACCGTTGTACAAACTTATACACAAGTAAATTCCAATGATAATCTCTCCTATCAAATAATGAAAGAAGACCCGAATGTTGATATAGCACACAACAATGAGTTCCAAAAGGAAGATTTGTTATAAATCTCAACGCACTATTAAAGAGAACATCCAAGAAACACAGCAATGATTTTTTTGCATTTTTGTAAATTATATCACCATAATCTAATATTGGTAAAAATAAGGCAGAAACCAATAATTTCCGAATCTTTAAACTAAAAAGAGTTCTATCCCTATAAAATAAACTCAGAAGTCTCTTCAGTCTCATTGACATAGACATTATATGCAATTCAAAAGTATTTGTATTGCTGTCTATGTGTTGAATCCACTGGAACTGACGTGGAGCCTTTGGAAACGAGTCCTTGACTCAAAGGGTTGTAATTCTGATATGCATAATAAATAAATAAATAAAAATGCCCTTATTCTTGACACACCACAACGCAACTGCCACTTTACGGTCCTGAGAGTGAGCGTACTAGTGGAGAAGGTAAGCTTATTCACCCACCACCCCACAATATATGACTGTATAACAAAGAAATGTATATATAAAAAAGAAAGATTCAGTAATGACACTTCGGAAGTCCAGAAATATGGCATAGCCCTCATAATTCTACTATGCTCTGCTTATTAAGGCCCAGGAGGAATAATGTTATGTAGCGAATCTTTCAGTTTTCCTCCTCTTGTGTAGTAGCCGGGGCCTCTGGATGGGAGTGGAATTCAGTGGCTGTCTTATCAGCACACCGACTGGCATCCTGGGCATCTGAGAACCGAAATTGTTTGCCTCCATAAATGATTCTGAGCTAAGCCGGGAACAGCAGCGAGTTGACAATCCCCAAGGGATGTAGCTTTGCTTGGCCTGCATCAGACTGCTTTTGTTTGTTGCAAGTAGCAAAGGAGAGATCGGGGTATAACTTAATAACCAGTCCCTCTATGGTAAGTGGGTATGCACTCCTAGCTGCCCACAGGACCTTCTCTTTCACATCCTCACTGGTAGTTTTGAGCAAGACAGTTCAAGAGGCATTGGAAGTGCTTTATACACCACACATATTACTCCGGTATGCTTGTAGAAATGAATGCTTGTCCAACTCCTCCAGAGGCTGCACCTTGCTTTCCAGCCAGTCCACTATAAATTGCACGTGATTTTCTCCCTCCACTCCCTCCTGGATGCCCACCAGCTGAATGTGTGATGCCCTCGCTGCATTTCCCAAGGCCTCCATCCTAATTCGTAGCTGTGTATTCTCGGCTGCAAGTTTCACTACTGCTGTCAAAGTTTTAGTGGCTCGGGAATCGGCTTCGGCAACTGTGGAGGTTAAGAGCCTTAAGCTGTGCGTCTTGGCATTCTAAACGCTGCAACGTTTTTTCGATTTTTAAGCCCATCGCCTTAATTGCTGCCAAAAGAGTGGTCCATGGAGGCTCAGTTCTGTCGTCCACAGGCTTTTCAGTAGTTCAGCTAGAAGAGGACCCATCCTGTGGTGACTGTTTCGGACCATCTTCTGCCGCCCCACTTCACTTCCCCACTGCGATATTCCACTGAAAATGTTTCGGAGACAACAGGTTATTTAATGCTGTAACTTACGATAGGCAGAAATAGAAATTACTCAACATATTTATCGAAGTTGAGTTGTATCAGCAGGAACCCATGAGGAGCTTGTCCTTTCAGGTCTCTGGCTGTCTTGCACCTTCCCAACAAGCACTTTCTTAATAGCACTCTGAAGTATACGTAAGTAATAGCTGCATGGTAGCACTTGCTTGTAGGGTCATGTCATCATATTTTGTATTTATTCTAGGTAGAGATAAACCTCTATTTATAACCTAACAGAGTACTGCACATAAGGTCTAGAATTTCCTTTAAAGATTTTTTTTTTTAATTTAGTATTCTTCCCCTACCAGTCAGCCCCCATCAGTTCTACCTCACTCGTCCTGCTCCAGCACCTGCTTTCTCTGGGACTTACCTTATCCCTCTTACACCCCTGACTTACCCACCCCAGGGGTGGGGCTATTGGGAGGGACCTTCTACTTTCTGATGGAGACTGGGTAGATGCTCAAGGGGAATGCCACGGTCGGCGGTGTGGGGCTTGCAGAGAGGGGTGGATGTCCTCCTGCTATGGCTGGTGCTCTCTTTTTTCTGGTTTTCTCCCCTTATGGACACTGAGAAGGGCTCCCAGCATACATGCATGCATTTCACGTGTTTACACATTACAGCCCATTGACGTCTGCTCGCAGTTCACGGCTCTGCTTGCACTGCCACCTGCAGTCACCCGGGGGAGCAGCACAGAGGAGATGGACTGTTTCCCCTCCCCAAGGTGGACAGTGCCCTCTGGGACACTTAATTCACCTCCCTGGCCAGCCCTCCAATGACCCGGGTTCATTACTCCTAAATGCGAGTCGCTGGTGTAGTGAGCAGTAGCGCTACCACTGCACTGGTAGGCCAACTTTTTCAAAGAGTGGCTGGTAAAACCTTTTAACATTTTGAAAATCCAGGTTAACCAGTTTTCTTCCTAGTACCAGATTAAGTACATAAAAATAAAGCCTTTTCCATTAAAATATTTTTTTTTACCATTTTATAAGCGCAATAACCCACTCCAGAGCATGGGTTTCTTAAAGAGTTGGTGACACGTTCAGTCCAGCTTGCATTTCCCATTAGTTCTATTCCTGCTGCTTTCTCCCTACCTGAAGTCATAGAGCACTGCTTGTGACCTCACACTTACTCCCATAGCAACAGACTGTGATGACACAACAGAGAATTATGACTTAGAAACATAGAAACAGAGTTTGACGGCAGATAAGGACCACTTGGCCCACCTAGTCTGCCCATTTCCTACCTAACGGATAAGCTGCAGATCCTAGTTAACCAACAGCCTACTTCCTCGTACTCCCCACTAGAATTGCCTTATGCCTGTCCCATGCATTCTTGAATTCCCCCACTGTTTTTGACTCTATGACCTCCTCAGGAAGGCTGTTCCATGCATCTACAACCCTCTCTGTGAAGAAATATTTCCTCACATTAGCTCTGAGCCGTCCCCCCTCTATCTTCAAATTGTGCCCCCTTGTTCTTGCATATCTCTTTTTCTGAAAGATGCTACCCTCTTGGACTTTGTTGATTCCCTTGAGGCATTTGAAAGTTTCTATCATGTCCCCCCTCTCCCTCCTTTCCTCGAGGCTACATATCTTAAGCTCCTTTAGTCTTTCTTCATATGTCTTCTAGTGCAGACCCTGCACCATTTTGGTTGCCCTCCTCTGGACAGCCTCCACCCTGTCTATGTCTTTGCAGAGATGGGGTCTCCAGAACTGTACACAGTACTCCAGATGTGGTCTTACCAACTGTCTGTACAGAGGGCCAAGAACGTCCTGTTTTCTACTGGTGATGCTTCTCCCTGTGCATCCCAGTATCCCGCCAGCCCTCCTTACTGCCTTCTCATATTGCTAGCCCACCTTTAGGTCATCTGATATGACTACCCACAGGTCCCTTTCCATTTTTGCTGTTGTCAGTATTTCACCCCCCATTGTGTACTCTTGCCCTGGGTTTTTGTTTCCCAGGTGCATTACTTTGCACTTCTTTGCGTTGAATCTAAGCTGCCATACATTTGACCATTCCTCCAACCTTGCCAAGTCCCTTTTCATCCTTTCCACCCCACCTTGTGTTTCAACCCTGTTGCAGATCTCAATGTCATCTGAAAGAGACATACTTTCCCTTCCAGTCCCTCTGCAATGTCACTTATAAAGACATTAAAAAGGACCGGCCCCAGTACTGAACCCTGCGGTACCCCACTAGTAACCATCCTTTTTTCACTATGGACTCCATTTATTACTACCCGCTGTGTCCTGTTGTCCAGCCAGTGTTTTACTCAGGCTACCACCCTGGGACCCACTCCCAGGCTGGTTAATTTTTTATTAATCTTTTGTGCAGGACTGTGTCAAATGCTTGCTAAAGTCTAGGTAAGCCATGTCCACAGCCCCTCCCTGGTTTACTACTTTGGTCACCCAGTCAAAGAAATCAATTAGATTTGTTTAACATGACCTTCCTGCTGTGAATCCATGCTGCCTTGGGTCCCATGCCCCACTGGCCTCTAGGTACTCAACAATTCTTTCCTTCAGAAGTGATTCCATCATTTTCCCTACCACTGAGGTCAAACTGACAGATCTGTAGTTTCCTGCCTCTGTCCTGCTCCCACTTTTGTGAAGGGGAATCACATCCACCCTTCTCCAGTCCTCAGGTACCACACCATCCTCCCATGATTTATTAAACAGGGTAGTCAGTGGTGTTACTAGTTCTTCCCTTAGTTCTTTTAGAATTCTGGGGTGAATTCCATCAGGCCACATTGCTTTATCCACCTTCAGTTTTAAGAGTTCTTTCAGAACCCTTTCTTCTGTGAAAGGACTAATATCAACCACCTATCCAGAGTGCTTCTATTGACTGGATTAGGTATCTCCCCCTGCTTTTTCATTGCGAATACTGAGCAGAAATATTCGTTCAGTATCCCTGCTTTTTCATTGTCGCTCTCTGCCCAGTCACCGTCCTCTTTATTCAGCCTCATTATCCCTGCCTTCGTCTTTCTTTGCTCCCTAATGTACCTATAAAAGGTTTTATCCCCCTTCTTAACTGAGTTGGCTATCTTTTCCTCGGTTTGCGCCTTTGCTATTCTGACTGCCTTCCCCATTTCCTTCTGCTTTTACTGGGTACAGTTCTCTGTCCTGCTCCTTCTATGTTTCCTTATACTTCCTGAATGCCGTCTTTTTCTCCCTTACCTTCCCTGCCACTTCTTTTGAGAACAATAGTGTTTTTTTCTTTCATTTTGATTTGTCTGTTTGCTTCACACAAAGGTTTGTTGCCTCTGTGATGGCAGTTTTGATGTTTCCCCATTGTTGCTCCACCCCACCTTCTTGCCTGTTTGCTAGTGCTTTTCTGAGGCACTCTTCCATTTTGACAAAATTAGCCCTCCTGAAGTCCAGTACCTTCACTTTTGTGTGGCTTAACTCTACAGCTAAGTTTATTGTGAAACACACTGTTTGGTGGTCTCTTGTTCCCAGATGGCTACCCACTACAAGATCAGAGATCCTCTCTCCGTCCCCATTTGAGAGTACCATGTCTAAGGTTGCTCCCTCCCGAGTGGGTTCCAAAACTAGCTGTTTGAGGCATGCCCCCTGTAGGAGTAGGCAGTAAGCTATAGAGGCAGATGAACTCAAAATAAACTCTAAGGGACAATGATCATAAATTCATACACATTTCCTTAGTAATAAATTATGGGGAGGAGAAATATATAAAATATAAATGGAATGTAAGCAGAATGGTACCTAATTAGTATGTTTTTTAAAGTTTTCTTTGAGGTGTCAGTAGCTCTTTAAATCAACTATTGCTGGTATTTTTTGTTCATTATTCATGTGCTGTTAACATATTTGAAGCTATTATATTTCCATTCTATATGCTGTTTCCAACTCTGTTTAGTGCTTTCAAATAGGTGCTTCCTGTATGTAACTAGGAGGAAACACAACGCACACACACACACACACACACACACACACACTGAGGCTTAATGTTCATCTCCAAACCTTGATGATGTCTGCTAGCTGGCTAATGGGCAGAAAACCAATGTGATCAGAGGGGCTTTTCTTCTTTGAACTACAAGAAGTTTACGCCCATCAGCCAGATGAACACCATCATCGTCGGCCTTCTCAGCATTGGCTTTTAAGTGTCAAGCCTCCTGGCATTTCTGCATCCATTGACTCATATAGTACACACCTACGCAGCCCCTACACTACAGTAACAAGATGTTTGCATAGTGCATGTGTAACCCCCCTGCAAATGGGGGTTCCCAAAAGACTTCCAGGAGCTTGCTTGAATGCTCCAAGCCTGAATGGTGTTTGGCATTTAAGCCATTTATCAGTGAGTGTTTTTAGAACCTCTGGTACTGTCTCTTTAAGAGCTGTCTGCTTGCAGACATAATTAGTTTGTATGGGGGACTGTGTGTTTCTTTGATTGAGTACCACTCAAGCTGCTGCCAATTCACTTCATTTTTGCAATCACTAGGAGTGCAAAGGGAACCTATCTGAAAGATGTAACTGTTTGCCAGAAATTATTTAGAGTAATAATGAAATTACAGTTTGTCTAACCTGCTTTCTTTGCAGTCAGAACTGTGTCTGCTAGTTCCCATTCTAGTTTTGAACTGCTGAACTGGACCAATCAGTGTGGGGTAAGCTAGCTCTAAAATGGTGCCTTGGACGAATCAGAACTTGGACTCATAATCTGAGCCAGCCACAAGAGGATTGTATGGGCAGTGACTCTGGGAGATGTAGTTTAGACTTCAGTGCCTTTTGGACCAACAGCAGCAGTCTATTGTGAGTGACAGCCAATCCAGTCAAGAACTGGGAGGAACTCAAAGGAAGTGCCCGTTTTGTCGGTTGGAGTTTCAGTTGAGCTTTGGCAGTGAAGAAGGAAGGAGCCCTGTGCTTTTCAGTGTGCAGTTTTAGTCAAAAACGTGTGTAAGGCCCAGAGTTCCGGTCTGCAGCTTGTGTAACAGCTTGTTAGGACTGAATCCGTCCTGTGAAAAGAATCAAAGGATCTCTGAAGAGTAGAAACCAGGCTCACCCTGTAGAAGACTGGAAGAATTGCTGAAAATTGCACTCGGTCTGTCAGGAACTGAATCTGCTGTGTGTTCTCCCGGTATTGTGCAGTAATTGCGATCGGATACAGATGCAGCCTGCCTGGTATAGTGCTTTCTTTTATATGGATGTGTGAAGAGGTTTGTGTACCTCAAGTGAGCCCTGCTGACATTGAAGGACCCTATCTTATTTGGAGGTCGTGAGTACTAATTCAGGGTTGCTCCTGTTGATTGCCACATTAAATCCAAATGGAATTACTGTACTGCTGACTGTTTAATTCTCCTTTTCTCTGTGTGAAAGGCCCTACCAGCTGCCACGGTTTGGACTAGCCACTAGGGCTTGGGTACCCAGGGACAGTAACTGATAGGGAGTAGGCCTGTGCACAGAGCCATAGGTAGATTATTAGAGTGATAAGCTAATTAACCTGATTTCCCCTGTCCTTGTTATATCCCCCTAAATAAATCAGAGCTGCTTGTTTCAGCAAAGTTATACTGCCTGAGGTATTTGTCTATGTTAAAGTACTGTACTGTGATTGTTGCACTGTATCTCATTTCACAGGAGGTCCCAGTGCGGAACCAGACCTGGGGTAAGTGTATACTGTGAAGGTAATTCTGATATATTGTGTGGGCCACTAGTGGGAAGAAAGGGGGGTTGCAGTGTCCCAGAGGGCTGTGACCAAGTTAGTTTAACTATTGCAAACCCTGACCTCTGGGTGGAGGCACCCGCCATTGGATCCAGGCCCCTCAACCTGTTAGTGGCAAATCAGGCAGGGGTAGTAGCCCCTGGGATAGCGCCATCTAGGGGTTACACATGCGTGCAAGCAAACATAACAATGCCATTTCAGAAGAATCACAGGGAGAAAACCCACAAGTCCCAGATTCAAATGAAAAATCCATTCAATTAATCAGCTTCACTTTTGATACCGACAGGGACTTGCTCATGACAATCTCTCACACTAAGGGTATACTGTATTGCCATATAAAGGTAACAAATTTGACATTTTTCCAGGTTTTGCATTCCAAACGCAGCAACAAAGATGAACATTTTTGGTATATAAGCAGGAAATACTTGAACTTGGAGGGACTTTTCAACTCCCGGCATCAGCTAAAGTGTGTACATCATTAAAAGGCATTATGAAAAGGGCATTTCAATATCTGTCATTTGACTGGCTGTAGACAATGCAGTAGGGCTACGGTAATCTTTTATTAATATGTACAGCTCCTTCACATGCGAACAAATACCACAAAAGTAGAGCCACATTTTGAATCACAATTATAGATCAAAATTCCAAACTTATCTAAGTGGCCACCATTTAATTAATCAGATCATAATTGCAATTTAGTACACTAATGGCCGCATCAGCGGTTTGTGGTGATTTCATAAAAAAATAAAAATAAAGGAATTCAGTGACAAAAGGCAATCAGGTACAGCGAAAATATGACCCCCCCCCCCATGAAAGCTGTCCAAATATACCAAAAGTCGACGTATTAAAAGCTTGTTATACTATCGTATTGATGGACTTCAGGAACTGGGTGTCAAGAGGTCGTCAGGTTACCATTTCCAGAGCGACTGTGCTACTCGTCCTCTCTCTATGTTTGTGCCTTTCTTCATGTCTGGATTTCCTACACTGGAATGCCACTCTGATTGTTGCCCCTACTGTAAATCAACCCTGATTAAACCTCTAATCTAAACCAAATGGGAATCAAAAATTCCCATGGTCCATTTCAACTGACTTCAAAGGATGTCACTAGGTTACCACGTTACCGTTTCCTGAGCAGCCGCACTACTTGTCCTGTCTCTATGTTCATGCCATTTCATACCGGCAGACCTGGATAAACAAGTATATTTCAATGCCACGGTTTCATTGTTGCTCTAAAACATTTCAGCATACGGTCGTCTACCTGCCTCACAGACCAGGCATCACCACGTTGCCAGGTTACAGTTTCCTCAGTAACCACACAACTACTCCGTCTCTGTGTTCCAACTCTCCAGTCTCCACAGCTCACGCGCCACATGGACAGTGACTAAACGAAGGAAGGACTATTTTATATCTTCTGGACAAAAACTCAAATAAAGAAACTACAAACCAAAAAGGTACCTATCTAAATAACAAGCTGTCCTTTTTATAGTAGCAATAAGGTATGTCTAAGGTGAAAAACTGCGCTAGTATATGTACAGTAGTAGCCAGAGACATTGCCAGCTATTTCCCAGATGTTTCGCGATATTTCTGATGAGTTTTTCTCTGCTGCCCCTACTGTGGAAATGCAGAAAGCAGGAGATATTTCTGGAACTATCACAGAAATTTGGGGAAATATCTGGCAGTGTCTGTGGCTGCTACTGTATAAACTAACTCCAAAGCTGTGCATGCTGTTTAGCCAGCATGGTTTTTGACCGTGTGTCTATGCCGACACGGTCTTGCCCGGATACTGTCTAAGGGTTATGTTACATAGAAACGTAGTAGTTGACGGCACATAAGAACCGCTAGGCCCACCTAGTCTGCCCGTATTCCCTGCCTGCATCAGCGGCCGCTGACCCTACTTGGTCACTGGCTTTCACTTCTCTTCCATACATACAGGGTTCCCTTATGTCTATCCCATGCATGTTTGAATCCCCCCCCTCACTGTTTTAGCATCCATCACTTCCTGGTGTAGGGTGTTAATAGAAACATAGACTTTGATGGCAGATAAGGACCACCTGGCCCACTTAGTCTGCCCATTTCCCTACCTAGAGGATAAGCTGCAGATCCTATTTAACCAACAGCCTATTTCTTCCTACCCCCCCACAAAAATTGCCTTATGTCTATCCCATGCATTCTTGAATTCTCCCACGGTTTTAGACCCCACAACCTCCTCAGGAAGGTTGTTCCATGCATCCACCACACTCTCTGTGAAAAAATACTTCCTCACATTGCCCCTGAGCTGCTCCCTCTATCTTCAAATTGTGTCCCCTTGTTCTTGCACATCTCTTTTTCTGAAAGATGCTACCCTCTTGGACTTTGTTGATTCCACTGAGGTACTTAAACGTTTCTATCATGTCCCCCCTCTCCCTTCTTTCCTCAAG
The DNA here is from genome assembly GCA_016271365.2 of Neoceratodus forsteri. Classification (NCBI taxonomy): domain Eukaryota; kingdom Metazoa; phylum Chordata; order Ceratodontiformes; family Ceratodontidae; genus Neoceratodus; species Neoceratodus forsteri. Next base: position 395,228,652 of record JADMNL010000024.1, read on the forward strand.
GGTATAGATATTAAGCTCCTTTAGTCTCTCCTCGTATGGCTTCTCTTGCAGACCCTGCACCATTTTAGTTGCCCTCCTCTGAACTGCCTCCGTCCTGTCTATGTCCTTGTGGAGATGGGGTCTCCAGAACTGGACGCAAGTACTGTAGATGGGGTCTCACCAACTGTCTGTACAGGGGGATAACAACTTCCTGTTTTCTGCTGGTGATGCCTCTCCCTATACATCCCAGTATCCCCCCAGCCCTCCCTACTGCCTTCTCACACTGCTTGCCAACCTTAAGGTCATCTGATATGATTACTCCCAGGTTCCTTTCCATTTTTGTTGTTGTTACTACCTCCCCCACTGTGTAATCTTCCCCTGGGTTTTTGTTTCCCAGGTGCATTATTTTGCACTTCTTTGCATTGAATCCAAGCTACCATACTTCTGACCATTCCTCCAACCTTGCCAAGTCCCTTCTCATCCTTTCCATGCCTCCTTGTGTATCAACCCTGTTGCAGATCTTTGTGTCATCTGCAAAGAGACATACTTTTCCTTCCAGTCCCTCTGCAATGTCACTTATAAAGACATTAAAAAGGACTGGACCCAGTACTGAACCCTGCAGTACCCACTAATAAACCCTCTTTCTTCAGAGTGGACTCCATTTACAATTACTTTCTGTGTCCTGTTGTCCAGCCAATGTTTTACCCAGGCTACCACACTGGGACCCACTCCCAGGCTGGTTAATTTGACTATTAATCTTTTGTGTGGGACTGTGTCAAGTGCCTTGCTAAAGCCTAGGTAGGCCATGTCCAGAGCCCTACCCCCGGTCTACTACTTTGGTCACCCAGTCAAAGAAATCAATTAGATTCATCTGACATGACCTTCCCGCTGTGAATCCATGCAGCATTGGGTCCTGTGCCCCACTAACTTCTAGGTACTCAACAATTCTTTCCTTCAGAAGTGATTCCATCACTTTCCCTACCACAGAGGTCAAACTGATAGGTCTGTAGTTTCCTGCCTCTGTCTTGGTCCCACTTTTGTGAAGGGGAATCACATCTGCCTTCCTCCAGTCCTCAGGTACCACACCATCCTCCCATGATTTGTTAAAAAGGGTAGTCAGTGGTGTCACTAGTTCTCTGCTTAATTCTTTTAGAATTCTGGGGTGAATTCCATCTGGCCCCATTGCTTTGTCCACCTTCAGTTTTAGGAGTTCTTTTAGAACCCTTTCTTCTGTGAAAGGACTGGGATCGACCCCCTATCCAGAGTGCTTCTGTTAATTGGATTAGGCACCTCCCCTACCTCCTCTTTTGTGAATACTGAACAGAAGTATTCATTCAGTATCCCTGCTTTTTCACTGTCCCTCTCTGCCCACCCACCATCTATTCTATTCAGCCTCACTATCCTTCCCTTTGTCTTGCTACGCTCCCTGATATACCTATAAAAGGTTTTATCCCCCTTCTTAACCGAGTTGGCTATCTTTTCCTCAGTTTGGACCTTTGCTATTCTGACTACCCTCCCTGCTTCCTTCTGCCTTAACTGGTAGAGTTTTCTGTCCTGCTCCTTCTGTGTTCCCTTATACTTCCTAAATGCTATCTTTTTCTCCCTAACCTTCACCGCCACCTCTTTTGAGAATCATAGTGGCTTTTTCTTTCATTTTGATTTATTTGCTTCACACAAAGGCTTATTGCCTCTGTGATGGCAGTTTTGATATTTCCCCATTGTTGCTCCACCCCTCCTTCTAGCCTGTTTGCTAGTGCTTTTCTAAGGCACTCTCCCATCTTGCCAAAGTCAGCCCTCCTGAAGTCCAGAACCCTCACTTTTGTATGGCTTGACTCTGTAGCTGAATTTATGTGAACCACACTGTTTGGTGGTCACTTGTTTCCAAATGCCTACCCACTTCTAGATCCGAGATCCTCTCACTGTCCCCATTTGAGAGTACGAGGTCTAAGATTCCTCCCTCACGAGTAGGTTCCAAAACTAGCTGTCTGAGGCATGCAACCTGAAGGGCATCGAGAATAGCCCTGCTTTTGGATGTGGCTGTAGCAAAGGTGCTCCAGTTGACATCCGGCATATTAAGGTCCCCCATCAACAGTATCTCCCCTTTCTCTGCCATCCTAAGGATGCCTTCTATCATATCCTTGTCCATTCCCTTCCCCTGACATGGAGGTCTGTATACAACCCCTGTGCAGATTGTGGTGCCATTTCCAGTCTCTAATGTGACCCACAGTGCCTCCTCTCCTCCCTGTTTACTCTTTTGTTCAGTTGCTTTTATCCCTTTCCTTATATAGAGAGCTACTCCACCCCTCTTCTCCCCTCCCTGTCTCTCCTGTAGGTTGTGTACCCTGGTATGTTAACATCCCAGTCATGGGTCTCTGTGTACCATGTTTCTGTGACTGCTACGATATCCAGGCATCCCTATTCCATCAAGGACACCAGTTCAGGGAGCTTGTTGTCCAGACTATGGGCGTTGGTACTCATTACCCTCCATTTCTTGATGCCTTACCCCTTTTTGCCCCATCCCTGTCCTTATTGCGTTTGTCACTTTCTCCATTTACCCCAGCACTTCTCCCTAGTGACATATCTCTGTTGGTGTCTACCTCACTTAGCACCCTGATATTTTTTTGGGGGGGGCCAGGATTTCCCTGCTCCTCTCCAGTGCCTCCCCCCTTGGCTAGTTTAACTGCTTGCCAATGAAGCATTTAAACCTATCACCTAGGATCCTGGTTCCCCTCCTGGATAGATGCAGACCATCACGCCAGTATAGGCCTGCATCCCTCCAGGTGGACCCCCAGTCCCCAATGAAGCCAAATCCCTGGGCTCTGCACCTGTTTTTCAACCACTGATTGAATCCCATAGTGTGGAGCACCCTAGCCCCACCTGTGCCATAGACAGGCAGCACCTCCGAGAAGGTTACATGTGTGCTATTTGTCTAAGACCCCTCCCCATCTCCATAAACGCTTCTTGCACTGCTCTGATCCCTTTCTTAGCCAGGTCATTTGTCCCTAGGTGGACAATGACATCCAGCTCCCTCCCTGTGCAGCTGCTCACTGATCCTGAGGATTCACTCCTGTCCCTCCAAGCCATGGCGCCAGGCAGGCACCTTACCTCCCTCTCCCCTTCCTCCCCCAGTTCTACCTTCCTAACAATGGAGTCCCCCACCATGAGTTGTTTCCTTCCCCTGTGGGGTCCCATGCCACCCTCCCGTGGGTCTCCTCTGTGGAGGTTCCCAGCACCCTCCTTGGTCTCCACTGTGGGGACCTCCATAGAGGAACCACACTTTTCCAGAATGGCACAGAAATTGTGGAGAGGTACAACTGGAGGGATGCGCCTCTGTTCCACCACTCTCACCCTCCCTGAGCCCACTGTGGTCCAACTGCTCCTCTTTCTTGGCAACCTCTGAGGCAACAGCAGTGACCCTGGTGGTCCCTGGGTGGGAAAGGAGGTCCCACAAATCCTGGCAAACTCAGCCTGGAGATGAGCAACTACCTCCCTCAGCCCAGAGAGGTGTCTGCAGATGGGACAACACTGCATCCTCCAGAACGTCTCCTGGAAGACTGCTGCGCCACAGCCACTGCACTATTCCCATCATGTCTTATTTCCAGCCCCCTAATTGTTGTTTGGAATGCTTACTCTTTCCTCTATTTATCTCTTTTTTTCTGTCCCTTCTTATACCTCTGTGCCCTTTTAGCTCCTGATCTTCCTGTTCTGAGACAAGAAGTTCCTACATTTCTCAGTAGTCTCTTTACTTGCTCAGAGTCAGACCTCCAGCAGCTAGAGGGGGACGGAGAGCTTCTCTTGCCCTTTTAGGATGGCGAGTCTTTGGTGGCTCTGTGATCACTCACTTCCGGCTCCAAAACAGGAAGTTCCTGTTGTCAGTTAAATCCTGTGCCTATAAAAGTAGAACTGCCTTTGGGTGGGGGGAGGGAAGGAGGGCAATATAGTCCCAGTAGAGAAGTTTAGTTATACCAGCAGGTCCTTCCTCCTGATGCTCTGCTTGATCTCTGGCAGAAGCTACCTAGGGCAGTGTTTAAATCTGGTTTTAACATGGCTCCTTCTAGCTAAGCCACTACCCTACTTTGCAAATCTTTCTACACTTTAGTTAATTTCACAGATAATTCCGTTCAGCCACCTGTGACAAGCACCTAGATAACTACACAGATAACAGATTACAATTCACTTCAACTAACTCTGACAAACACAGTAATTTTTTTTTTTGGGTTACCCTAAATTGAAGGTCCCAGTACAAGAGTTCTAGTTCTTAGTCCCAGTAGAGAAATTGAGTTATACCAGCAGCTCCTTCCTCCTGGTCATAGACAGTTAATTGCCCCCCCCGCCCCCTGGGGCTAAGTAGCACTTGGCTGCCCCTCGTGCCACATTACACCCACAGGGGATGATTAACATCCATTAACAGAACCCTTAGATATACCTTCTTGCTTAAAAATATACCTATTCTTTGAAATCGACCAATTGGTTAATTTTCTTTGTACCTAATATAAGTCATATTCTCCAAGAGATGGGGGATCACCTACCAGTTCGGACAAAGAACTTTCTATTGACTGCACAAGATACAGAAACAGACATGTCTTGATTTTACAGTCATTACATCCTCTGGTTTGATATTTTTGGTTGGGAAGAGTTTTGATCTTAGTTTATCCACCAATAACAATATCCCAATTACATAATAAATATACATATACATAATAAAATGTATTCAAGATTTATACCACCAGTTATAGCCTGAGACTAGAATGAGAATAATTAATCATCAGGTAAAACTGAAGGGGATTTTCATTTTGTCTTAAGTATCACATCCAGATTCAACGAGTTTATGAATCTTGAGTAAATACATATATATAGACCTGTATTATAAAGAATTTAGTGCTTTGCTGCTTATATATGTAAAGGATGACTTTTTTTTTGTTTCTTACCTATTGTTTCCCTCATAGTATACAGACTGAATACCATCCAGTATGTAATACAATTGTTTTGCAAGGTATGTTTTGAAATACAGAAAAAATAGAAGTTAAAAAAAAAAAAATTTCCCCCATATTGCTTTTTCTGTCTCTGCTGGCCTTCAACTTGCTCTGTCTGGTCATGTTCCTCGGCTATCATCCACCTCCCTCAACTGCTCCTTCTGCAAGTAGTGGGAGGTTCAGTTTTTACGTGCCCACTGTAATCCCATCAACTCATTCTCCTCCTCCTCCTCCTCCTCCCCTGCGGCACTGTGCGGTGTCCCAACAAGCCTCACGGGGATGCAGAAATCTGGGGAGGAGAAAGCTATTTGGCTCCCTAATGGGGGTTGCTACAGCGGTGGAACTTGGGGTCTTTCCCTCCCTGGCTGGGAGTGCTACCGCATGGCATGAACAACTCAGCCCTTCCGGGGCCTCCAACTCAGCTCCCAAGTCCATTCTGGAATTGGGTTTAATGGCACTGCAGGGAGCTGTACCTCCACTAGAAAACCCGTTAACACTCCTTTTCTCTATCCTTTTTTTTCATTCATTTGCAAGACTTACATCCATACAAAATAATACTTTGTTTCAAGTACAATAATTGAGCATAAAAGAAAAGCCACCATGGGATGCATCACTCGAGTCCCAGAGTTACACGTACTGGTGGAATCCTTTATCAGAATTATCTATCTCAACAAATAAGCTACCGTATATGCGGCAAGACCATAGAATCTATACACATCTTTTCAACTATCAGTGTTAATACTGAATTAGCAATTCTGACAGTGTAAGTCAGAGAGTTCCAGTAAAAAGGAACCAACAGTATTATACTGGACTGGTAGCACAAACTAGTGCTGCTGTTCACTATGCCAGTGACCCAGGCAGAAAAAGACCACTGGTCCATCCAGTCTGTCCTGATTTGTCCCAGCCGACCAAGATACCTATTGCCTGCATGTTTTTTTTGTCCTTGCCCCCCCCCACCCCCCGAGGAACTCTTTAGCCCTTAGCAAATGGGTAAAACAAATCCTGATTGGCTGACTGCAATCACATGGCATAAGTTTACACATAACACTTGTCCTTTAAATGTTTTAAAACACTTTTTTTTTTTGCTGCAAAAGCCCATTTTCTAAGCACAATAAGACCCTTCAGGGTGTGGGGTGCTGGGGGATACCTGCACTTTTAGGGACTATAAGGCCCTCTGCTTGCGATGTCGGGCCTCACTACACTCTGGGCATGGGGGTATCCCCAACACCCACACCCTGTCAGGTCCTATTGCTTACGTAACTCTGTCTCAATTGTGCTCAAACCCGTTAATATTTTTGGGCATCCACCACCTCAGCCAGTAGGCTGTTCCACGGCTCAACCACCCTCTCTGTAAAATAAAACTTTCTCGATCCCTCCTGAATCCCCCCCAAGCTTTCACTTGTACCCCACTGTTACTACCCCCTCCAACTAGCTTTCCCCCCTTCTCACTGCATTACTGCCTCCTCTGCTCTGACAAAGCTACAAAGAAAGGGAGTCTTGGGCTGCAAAATGGAAATGATAAAAACTGGACATTAAAGTGATCGTCATGAAGTCATTGCATTGCACTGTTGGGAAATTTATAGACTGAGGGCGCGCTCTTGACTAATCGGAGAGTTCCTTTCTCCTGCACGTGAGACACTTGTATTCTGTGAAGAGTGCCTCATGGGCAGCTGTCCTGGAAATGGGCAAGTTCGGGGAAACAGTTTTAAAATTTTAATATATTATTGATTGATCTCAATTTCGGTTTGCAGTTCTCGTATTTATTTATTTATTTATTTAAGAGATTTACCAAGAAGGCATACTGAGTGGAGTACCACTCAATTCCAGATGCGCCCTGGGGGTAGAGGGTTTACAAATGAATAAAGTTGTACAGAGGAAGACAATAACATACATTTTGTAACATTCACAGGCAATGGTGCAGAAGTGCTGACGAAATGAGACAATACATAGGGTGGTTATTCCAAACACTGGGTGTGGCAATTCTTAGATACAACATAGCGTGGGTTCGAATTTAATTAGTACTAAAACCTTAGGTGCAGACCTAGAATGGTACCCAGATTGGTGCTAGCAGTTGAATAGGTAGGAGTTGAAAGTTCCTAAGAATGCATGTGAGATCACGCTTACAATTCTAAGAGTGGTCTCAGCAGTCCCATGTCACTCCTGTAAATGAAAATAAAACCTGTGTCCAGGGTTTTTTTTTCCATATACACTTTATGGTGCTTTTTCCGTTTTTCTCACCAGTCCCAGACCCTTGCCTTAGACGCACATGTGCATGTGGAGGCATGCGCACGCCACATCTCAAGGCACCCTCCGTACGTGTCGCCCCCCCCGCCTTTCGCTAGCCACCAGACCTCCATCCAGTGGCAGTGGGACAACGGGGGAGCGGTGACCATCCCAGGAGAGGAGAGCTGCCTTCCGGCTGCTCAATCCTGCTCCTACCCTCCCCCCCCCGTGCCAGCACCCCAACGACCTGAGTCTGTTCCCGAACCTGGGTCGCTGGCGTAGCGCAAGATAAGGCGGCCAGCACCTCAGCCCTCAGTGATACTGGGCCAGCCCTTGTCCAGGGAGTTTTAAACCTCCTAGCAGACAGGATCACCCACTACAGCTTCTGTTTCCTTCACTGGCTCAGACCCATTTTCAAATGCCTGCTGCTAGTCCTTGGAGGTGTGGAGCACTCCTGAGCTCCCCGATGACCATAGAAACAGAGAAACATAGAATTTGACAGCAGATAAGGACCGCTTGGCCCATGCAGTCTGGCCATTTTTTCCTACCTATCCTATCCTGTCACCGTAGACCCTACTCGATCTCCAGCTCCCCCTCCTCCTTTCCAACTAAGATTCCCTTGTGCCTATCAAATGCATGCTTGATGCTCACCACTGTTTTCACCCATACCACCTCCACCTGAAAACTGTTCCAGGCATCCACCACTCTTTTAGTTAAGAAGTACCTCCTCGCATCGCCCCTAAATGTTCCCCCTTCCAGCTTCATTGCATTTCCCTTTGTTTTCGGGCATCTTTTCCTCTGAAAAATACTTTCCTTCTGTACTTTATTTACCCATGCGGTATTTATAGGTCTCTACCATGTCCCCCGTCTCCTCCTCTCTTTCAGGGTATACATATTCAGGTCCTTTAGCCTTTCCCTGTAGGCCATTTCTCCATTTGAAACAGCAGGGCTTTTGGTCAGTCCCTGCCACTATTAATTTCATAAACAAAAAAAATCATAACCCCATCAGAACACTGGAGGGACATTTTTGGTATTCTGTGGCAAAACTGGCAGACAACTGAGGTGGAATAAAGTTAAGCTCAAGCCCTGTTTTGTATCAGGAGAAGGAGAGGACAAAGTTCCTGTGGGTTTCTGCCCAATTTAACCCCTGGGTACAATGACGCATACTATAAAGTGTGTTAAAAAATGTAACAGTACTATTATAAACTGGAACCAATTTCACCCCTAAAGAGATCTGGGAGCCCTCCACCCCAGAGGAGGAGGAGGAGGAGGAGGAGTGTATCTTCTGGGACTATAAAGCTGCAGTATTTGTGAGTAACCATATATATTTTTTCCCCAACAATAAGGTTCATCTGGCAAAAATATCAAGATACACATTTTTGTTTTTGTTTTCTTTCATTCCTATACCAAGACATGGGATACTCAAGTTACTAAAAATTCCTGCTCCCATGCCATGCCCGCCATGAAAAAATGAAACATCGTGGTACAGTGTTGCACTGTTTACCATCAGAAACATGTGGTAGCACCATCCTATTACATCTACAGTAGTAATCTAGCATGTACATTCAACAGGTGGAAGAGATTTTTTAAAATGGCGAGTGGGTGGCCATCTTTAATTACCTAAGTCATTAATTTCAAAATTAGCTGTAAAATCTGTTTTAACAATATCTGAGAAAACAAAAAATATAGTGGGCACCACCTGATGGCTCAGTGGCAGCATGTCGCGCTTCCATGCTGGGCGCCACCTGATGGCTCAGTGGAAGCATGTCGCACTTCCATGCTGGGCGCCACCCGATGGCTCAGTGGCATGTCGCACTTCCATGCTGGGCGCCACCCGATGGCTCAGTGGAAGCATGTCGCGCTTCCATGCTGGTTGCCAACCGATGGCTCAGTAGAAGCGTGTCGCGCTTCCATGCTGGGCGCCACCCGATGGCTCAGTGGAAGCATGTCGCGCTTCCATGCTGGATGCCACCCGATGGCTCAGTGGAAGCGTGTCGCACTTCCATGCTGGGCACCGCCGATGGCTCAGTGGAAGCGTGTCACGCTTCCATGCTGGGTGCCACCCGATGGCTCAGTGGAAGCGTGTCACACTTCCATGCTGGGCGCCACCTGATGGCTCAGTGGAAGCGTGTCGCGCTTCCATGCTGGGTGCCACCCGATGGCTCAGTGGAAGCATGTCACGCTTCCATGCTGGGTGCCACCCGATGGCTCAGTGGAAGCGTGTCGCGCTTCCATGCTGGGCGCCACCCGATGGCTCAGTGGAAGCATGTCGCGCTTCCATGCTGGGTGCCATCCGATGGCTCAGTGGAAGTGTGTCGCGCTTCCATGCTGGTAACCTGGGTTCAGTAGTGAGCCCAGGGTTACCGGAATTGGGTGACCAGGCTAGCTCTCTCACAAGGGCTGGCGTCAGCCCAGTGCATGCTGCTGATGTCAAAGTTGCCAAAGACACATGCCCAATGTCATGGAGAAGAGGGTTGGACAAGGAAGAAATACAAAAAAAGAAGTGTGCCTCGGCCACCAAGTATGACGGTCCCATCGATTCTTGGGCCTTGCTCTGTGTACATCCCCACCCCCGGACATGGCAGCAGGGGGGAGCAGCAGTCGGGACTGGGGATCGACGGAGGGCCTTGACGAAAGGCAAAGGCAGCAGTCGATGAGTCAAACAGCTGAATGACAAAAAAAAAAGCAAAAAAAACTAAAAAATATACAGAGCATGAATCTTAGGATGTCAGAAATGCACTTTTGCTAAAACAAATTATAGTAACCCCTCACTATAACGAACGGGTTGGGAGCCAAGGATTGCGTTCATTATAGCAACTTTTTCGTTATAGCAAGGAACCCTTGAATATAGCATAATGCCACATAGCAGAACCCAGTGTGCCCTCTTATCCTCAGAGTCACAATACTGTATGTGCCATCATAATTATTTGCTGCTTTCTTGGGTGTTACTGGTTTTGGTTTTGGAACAAGTTTAAATACAAAAACACATAACTAATAACTGTGACTACAGGCACCTTTTTGGCTTCTGACCACACAGCTATCCACGCCATCTCCCCCCGCCCCTGCTCCCCATGCTCAGCCAGTCAAAGCATAAAGAAATAAATCATTTGTCAATAGGGTTTCTGCAACTGACACAAAACATGGTCCTGTTCTTAGACTGTTCTCACCTGCACTCGGCGTCTTGTGTTCACCCACCCCTACACTCGGCCAGCCAAAATGAAGAAAAATAAATACAGTAGCAGCTGTTTTTTTGTTTGCTTTTCTTGTCAAAATTCCACAGCTGGTGCTTTTTCTTTCTTTGGAGTGGCCTGTCACAGTGACCTGAACTGTGTTACGGCATGTGTTGAAGACTGTGTGTGTCACTGTGTCCCGTACTTCTGATGGCAGCTTCTCTGTTTTGATCTCCCCCCCCCGCCGCTCTCAGAAGTACAGCACTGTACAGTAGGATTTTATTTTATTGATCTAGTGTATCATCAAATAGCTGTTTTATTTACCACACAATTTTGCACTTGGAGGGTGTTGGTAATTGACCAGGTCAGAACTGTAAAACTGCTGATGACCTCAGGAGCAAAGGTCAGCATTCGTTATACCCAAGATTTCACTATAGTGGGGTTCGCTATAGCGAGGGGAAACTGTATATGTTTAATTGTTCTGCCGACAAATGATGAATTGCTTCACCGACTAACAAATACTGCTGTTTTAAATTAGCCATGTGTAACCCCTTGTTACCCGGGGTTACTAGAATCCCAGTAAGACCTAGTGGTAGTCAGGGAAGGCAGCTTGTGAAACTCCAGTTAAATGGGTTTCACACTGTCTCACTCTGTTCTCAGTCTCAGCTGAGACTGAGATGACATCAGCATAGAACTGTCACAGCTGCATAAGCCACATTGGAATCTGCAGCAGAGGGAGTGAGATAGAACGTTGGGAGTTTTCAAAGTCAGTTTTCTGTTTACCTTCTGTGGGAGAAGGAAGTGTGTTCCTGTTTACCTTCTGTGGGAGAAGGAGTGAGTGTCCAGTGTTCAAGTGGTGGAGACCGCTGTCCAGGTCTCAGTGCCCCCCTCCCTCCGGGGGGTGGGGGAGTAAAGTATCCCTATGTAGATTCCAGGGGCAATCCCCTAATTTCTGCTAAAGGAAGAAAGCTGCCTTTTACAGTTTCTGTTTTGGTCTGACAAGTGGAAAAAGTTGTACTTCGCCTGTGGTGCACCTGCAACAAAAGGGTGAGTGTTTTGCTCTAATCTGAGAGGGCAAAGGATGTGTTTCTTCAGTTTGGGAAATGTGAAGAAATCTGGGATTTGAACTACTATTTGGGAGGCCTATTGTACCAGGACAAACAAATGGAGTAGTGTCAAAATCTAAAGTCTGTGTGAATTCAAGTAATGTTGTAGAGGGGGTGCTACAGTCCATCCACCGTTTAATCTACATTTCGAAGTTTCAGTTTCTCCAGAGAAATGGCCAGGTATGGGCTGTGGGAGCTGGAGGTGGGCAAACCCCCATCTTTAGTAACCAGGTCCACCTCTACAGATTTCTGCTGTGATTGCTACTTGCCTCATGCACCTGGCCAGTGATGAGGCAGGTACCCAGACGTAGGTCGCAAATGGGAAAATCTCTCTAGGAGTCACAGACTCTAAGTGGTATGGGGAGCCACAACTTGGAAAAAGAATTCTCCTTGTGAGATGGGAGTCAGAAGAAGTAAGAAGAAAATCTCTCTAGGGGTCGCAGACTCTAAGTGGTGTGGGGAGCCACAACAAGTAAAATGGGTTCATTCTTTAAATGGACCATCAGTCAAGTGGCCGGCAAGGGAGCCGGGCCAGTCAGGCTGTGTATCCAAAGCGCATGCAAGTCTGGGCTGTGTGCCTGGTGGGTCCAGAGCCTGAAAACAGTAGAAATAGGTTCATTCTTTAAGTGGACCGCCTTGTAGTCTCTAATCTGCATTATCAGTAAACGTAGCCCCATGGGGGTCCATCTATGCTTTGTTGTGTTCAGCTAGTTATGAATAAAAGCCACACTGTAAAATCCCATTCCTGGTTCTGGACATTACAGTTATTGCTTCCCCGTGTTCGGATTTACTTGGGTGCCCCTGTGCAGAGTAGCCAAACCTAGGTCCCCTTGTGCCAGGTAACCTCATCCTCCCCGAACCCAGGTCCCCACCAGGTATTGCTGCCAGCGCCAACAGCATGCCACCTGTCATTTTGGTAAAAAGGCAGGGGTGAGGGGTTACACATGTAAACTGAGTTAAGGCAAAAACAGTCTGTGCTGCTAGCTGTAGCCTACCATCATGGCAAAAAGCATCTTCTGTGCCTGAAAGTCCTCTAAATTCTTTTAACTACATGGCCAATATCGCATCAGTGGGGTCAAGATACAAAATTGACAACGGATTATCTAGAAAACTTGGCAGAGTCAACTAAACATCTGAAACTTGATGGGGCTTTGTTCTGGGGAGCCCAGTGTGTTTGTATAGTTCACACTATGGTACAACAACCCTGACCATTACGCTAGCAGACAACCGTGTTGTATACCACTGCTAAACCTCCCAAAGTAGAGCTCCTTCCGAGGTAATGAGGTGAAAACTAGAACGAGGCAGTCTGACTCTGGCATTAATGTCGTGACTGCAAACCAAGCAACGATCAGACCAATTTACTTTGTACAGTATGTGGTGACTTCAGTACGCTGGCAGCAGCAAACTCATTTGCAAGGTTATATCCTCCCTGCCTCTCGAGCTGTTCTCACTCAGCCTCTTATATATCTGAATTAACAAGATGGTCATTACATCTGATGGGACTAGATCATTTCAGAAGGCAAAGGGATGACACTCCGGTTCGTTATTTGCTATAATGAAAAAAAAAGAAAAAACGCTGTCCTTCAGTTTTATTACTTTCAAATAACAGACCCTTCAGGGCAGACTGACACACAATTACTGTTCACACCACTGAAGCTTTTAAGAGCTTGCTGTTCAACATCATCACCATCTCTGTTACTGACTTTTCACAAGTAAAGGGCTCCAGCTTCACAGACTGAAAACATTGGACAACATGGCACTATATATACAGCTGTACCTCCGGCTCATCTAGTACACTTGTCACTTAGTGCACATTAATGTGCCATTAAAGGGCAAGCAGCAAGCAGGCTCCGTGGTGCTGAGGGCTGGGGGACTGCTCTGGCACACTGCTGACCAGGGCTGGCACCCCCAAGTCCAGGGCATCAAGACCGGAGGCCAGCAGGGAGGGTGAAAGAGTGTCCATGAGGACGCTGTCCTCCCAAGGGAATGGGAGTGATGTGGGAATTGTAGCTGGTGGATGTGTGGGGCCTTTGCTGGTGTGGGTGACTACGTGCTGGCAGGCCCGGCCCCCAGGGTGCCAACGTGGTGCATATTCCAGGTGGGCATGGGTGGGGAGAACAGGTAAAAAATGTTTGGGGTGGTGGCCTACCTGTGAGCTCCTCTACACCACCTAACCCTCTTCAGCAGCACTCCCACTACCCAGCCCCTAGTGCCTGGTAATGGCTTCAGTGACACACTACTGTCTTTCCCACCCCTTATCCCCCCCATGGGAGGAGGGGGTGCCCCCAGGGAGGGACAGAACAGACCCGGACACCACAGAGGACAAAACTAGGATCTGACCGTGGACAGCGCCACCGGGAGTCAGTCCGGCAGGCAGAAGAGCTGCAAAAAGTGATGCTCCTGGGGGCACGAAGGGTGGCAAAAAAACCAAAAACACAGCAGGTAGCAGCCACTTCAGTATATTATTTGAAAAACATATTCTTGTTCAAATATTACTGTTTGCTAGAAAACACCTTTATTTAAATTTCATTTGTCTTTGACAAACTTTTGCAGTACATTTTATCAACATCCCTGATTTTTTTTTCTAAAAAGCTTCCATCAGGATTTTCTGACTTCTCAGTGCACTCACTATTACAAATACCGCAGCGCTTACCATTACAACAGACTGTGACCTCACAAACAGGACAACTAGGAGGTCAGTTGAGGATGGGCAGACATGTTTTAAACAGAGAGAGGAATACATGCGTATAAATGGAAAATATTTTAAAGACTGATAATGGAATGAAGCCCAAAACCTAAAAACAAACTTAAAAGCAATTTCTATAAAAATATAATTGTTTTAAACTTTTTTTTTTAATTTACTGTACTTTGTTCTCTTAGTCACCTAGGCAGCCCATATCGGCCTGACACTCTGCACTCAGCCTTATGACTCGCCTTCTCTGGGACTTACCTTAAAACACAAGGTCTCCTTAGCTTTCTTCCCACAGCAGGGCTATAGGGGGGACTTCAAGTTATAGCACGGATGACAATGGGTGCCGAGTCTGTAGTAGAAAGCCTGTGGTATGTAGGTAACAGCACCCTGCTCATCTAGGTTTTTTTGCTTGCCTCTAGGACGCGACTACAGGCCCAAGGGCATGCATGCACACATATATGTGACTGAGCATGTCTGTGCATAGTGAAGTCCTCTCCCCTAGTCTCCAGATCCAGCCTGCAACACCACCTGTGTTCACCTAGGTGAAGGTAGTGTAGCGGAGTCTGCTGTCCCACCTGCCCCAAGAAGGAGAGTGTCCTGTGGGATACTAAATCCTCCCCCCAACTGGCCCTCCAACAACTTAGGCTCATTTCCGAGCCTGGACCATCGGCGTCACGAGTGGTAGCACTACCGCTGCGCCAATAGGCCAGCCCCTAACCTTTTAATCTTTAAGCAATACATGCTTTGTCAGGAAACATTACACAGAAACGCAGCTGTGCAGAAAACATCTGTATATTTAACTATGAAGAGTCTCTTGACACCGAGGGCTCATTTACAAGTGTGCCTATATAACTTACACATGAGAAGCACTGATAATACACAACTGACACGAAAACCATCCCAACCGCTAATGAGAAACTGACCAGCTTCTCACTCTGAATCAATACTGGATGCTTATTACAGCAATAAATCGTGACTCTCTGTGCCAGTGAGCACCCACTGGTTCCGACCATTGATTCCTGCACAACACTGCACAAACAGTGCATTCTCCTAGCCTCCAGCTATCTGGAGACTTAAAGTGAGCAGTATCTGAGGGTATTCGATTCATTTAGCCTGGCAAATTGATTCATACAGTACACTATCCAATCTGCATTCGCTGCTACTTGGCATACTACTGCAGCTTTTACACAGATGACTGTTGTACGTGCTTTACTTACATAATCTTTCTCAATAAAAACAATTCAAATTAAAAGCTTGCTGTTAGCCTAGGGTGTGCTAATAATTTTCACTACAGCTGAAGAGGGCTACATGCACAAGGGGATTGCACAGAATTTGCGTGATGCACAAGCCCTTTCACACCAC
This sequence comes from Neoceratodus forsteri, assembly GCA_016271365.2. Classification (NCBI taxonomy): domain Eukaryota; kingdom Metazoa; phylum Chordata; order Ceratodontiformes; family Ceratodontidae; genus Neoceratodus; species Neoceratodus forsteri. The sequence goes on from JADMNL010000024.1 coordinate 395,244,157, forward strand.
AAAGGGAGGCCTTCTGTGAGTGCGGAGCCCTCAATGGCATGCACTATTCCCCGTCTGTACATAACACGTCTCCCCAATCTGATCCTACTTCACTCAGATAACTTTGCAGGTCCTTGGCCTTTGGAGAGGGGCAAGATGCAGCATGCTGAAAGCCAGTTACGATTAGATTACACCAGGAGGGCCTACTGTAATGTTTGTACACTCTGCATCGTCTGTACCTAAGCCCACGCAAAGGAAGACATAAATCAATTATTATACATCCCTGCCTTCAGCCAAGTGATGGACCACTGGGCATTTTTTTAGCTGATTTAATTTTGCAGTTTTGTTCTAGGATTAGCCTTGGTGGCCAGGCATGGGTTTCTGTCTGGACCAACTCTAGTCACTTGGTCAGCTTCTCTCCTCATAAATTTTCCCCACCTGCACTAGGCGGTGTCCAGCAGATGTGCATTTTAGTCTGATGCTGCAGCAGCGAGGGGGGGAGCAGTGCAGGCCAATTACATGAGAAACGCATGTTAATGAGCCCACGTTTTGCATCTGGCCAAAAAGAACACACATGTTAATTAGCCCATGTTTTGCATCTGGCCAGAGTACATTTGTTTTGTATAATTCCAGTAAAACAAAACCACTAAAATCCCTTGAATTTTCATTCTGGTAAGATGTGTCTATAATTTATAGGACTGTGGAGAAGAGTGGCCCAACAGCGCATCAGCAGTATTACGCTGACAGCAACCCATGTTCATATCCAAGACTGGTGGAGGAAGCTCAAGTGTACCAGAAAACGCTCTCCTCCTCCTCCTCCGTGGGGGTGGGGGTATGTTGCCAGGCACCGCTGCTTAACTGACACCTGGGTAACCACAAGTAGCAGTGCAAGGAGGATTGCAGGTGGGAGGCAGGTGGGGTTAGGTGACTGCCAGGTGGGCAGAATAATCCAGAGTCAGTGAACAGGAGCAGAAACAGTATGAATGAAAATGAGTAAATCAAGAAGGACTGTGTGGAGACGTAGTTTCAGCATCTGAATAAGCAGCTCCATACTGCGGGACTCAGCAGTGCTTTATCCAATCATCACATGATGAGTAAACATGTAAACACCCCTTTTTTTGTTTTTCTTGTTGCACTTCCCCTGTGCCCTGGGAATGACTCAACCCCCCTCCCACCTTTACTTTCGGAGCTTGCAACATTCGGTACTGCCTCTCCTGTTAGTGCCTCGGTGAGCCTTTCACACATAATCTCGTGACGGTAGGAAGCGCTGGTGGGGCACTGGACTCTGGGCTGCCCATTTGAGGAAACAGGGGTGTTATCCACTTGTCTTCCATTTCTTTTTCCTTGTTTCTTCCAGGCTTTGCCCACAGGGATGTAGTGACGCATGTGTAACCCCCCTGCAAATGGGGGTTCCCAAAAGACTTCCAGGAGCTTGCTTGAATGCTCCAAGCCTGAATGGTGTTTGGCATTTAAGCCATTTATCAGTGAGTGTTTTAGAACCTCTGGTACTGTCTCTTTAAGAGCTGTCTGCTTGCAGACATAATTAGCTTGTATGGGACTGTGTGTTTTGATTGAGTACCACCACGCTGCTGCCAATTCACTTCATTTTTGCAGTCACTAGGAGTGCAAAGGGAACCTATCTGAAAGATGTAACTGTTTGCCAGAAATCATTTACAGTAATAATGAAATTACAGTTTGTCTAACCTGATTTCTTTTGCAGTCAGAACAGTGTCTGCCTAGTTCCCCATTCTGGTTTTGAACTGCTGAACTGGACCAATCAGTGGGTAAGCTAGCTCTAAAATGGTGCCTTGGACGAATCAGAACTTGGACTCATAATCTGAGCCAGCCACAAGAGGATTGTATGGGCAGTGACTCTGGGAGATGTAGTTTAGACTTCAGTGCCTTTTGGACCAACAGCAGCAGTCTATTGTGAGTGACAGCCAATCCAGTCAAGAACTGGGAGGAACTCAAAGGAAGTGCCCGGTTTTGTCGGTTGGAGTTTCAGTTGAGCTTTGGCAGTGAAGAAGGAAGGAGCCCTGTGCTTTTTCAGTGTGCCGCTTTAGTCAAAAACGCGTGTAAGGCCCAGAGTTCCGGGTCTGCAGCTTGTGTAACAGCTTGTTAGGACTGAATCCGTCCTGTGAAAAGAATCAAAGGATCTCTGAGAGTAGAAACCAGGCTCACCCTGTAGAAGACTGGAAGAATTGCTGAAAATTGCACTCGGTCTGTCAGGAACTGAATCTGCTGTGTGTTCTCCCGGTATTGTGCAGTAATTGCGATCGATACAGATGCAGCCTGCCTGGTATAGTGCTCTTTTATATGGATGTGTGAAGAGGTTTGTGTACCTCAAGTGAGCTCCTGCTGACATTGAAGGACCCTATCTTATTTGGAGGTCGTGAGTACTAATTCAGGTCGCTCCCTGTTGAATTGCCACATTAAATCCAAATGGAATTACTGTACTGCTGACTGTTTAATTCTCCTTTTCTCTGTGTGAAAGGGCCCTACCAGCTGCCACGGTTTGACTAGCCACTAGGCTTGGGTACCCAGGGACAGTAACTGATAGGGATAGGCCTGTGCACAGAGCCATAGGTAGATTATTAGAGTGATAAGCTAATTAACCTGATTTCCCCCTGTCCTTGTTATATCCCCCTAAATAAATCAGAGCTGCTTGTTTCAGCAAAGTTATACTGCCTGAGGTATTTGTCTATGTTAAAGTACTGTACTGTGATTGTTGCACTGTATCATATTTCACAGGAGGTCCCAGTGCCGGAACCAGACCTGGGGGTAAGTGTATACTGTGAAAGTAATTCTGATATATTGTGTGGGCCACTAGTGGGAAGAAAGGGGGGTTGCAGTGTCCCAGAGGGCTGTGACCAAGTTAGTTTAACTATTGCAAACCCTGACCTCTGGGTGGAGGCACCCTACCATTGGATCCAGGCCCTCAACCTGTTAGTGGCAAATCAGGCAGGGTAGTAGCCTGGGATAGCGCCATCTAGGGTTACATCTTGGAGGCACCTGGGATTGTGTGTCCTCTAGTGGCCATATTTACGTAACCACTGTTAAGAAAAAAGGGCACCCCGACAGAAGTGGCTGTGCAATCGCTGGTGGAGTGGTGTACTGGGAGGAGATCGACCTCAAAATGCTATGCTTATCCTGGACATCCCCTGGGTATCAATACGGACACTGTGCAGGGAGTACTTTCCAAGGTGGAAGGTTTACAAACCCTGTGGTGGTGGGTCGGCATGCTAATCTGCTCACCCACACTTTCCTGGCCCTAGTAGAGTTTAAGGATCCCATAGATAGCTCCAAAGTGCCACAGACTATTACCCCAGAGGAGCCCTCACTGCTTGGAGAGTGATAACTAAGGACAGTAAAGACTGGGGAATCAGCCCCACCATCTGAAACCTTTGAGGAGAAATTTGCTGAATGGTTGCTGGGAGAGGGGAAAACTGTGGAGGACTTGAAGAAACTATTCTTGCCACCTAGGGTGTTCCTCCCCAACACCCTCTCCTGCTCCAGTGCCCGTAATGGTGGCTGAACCAATGCAGACTCCTATTTCTGCACCTGCCATTAGTCACGACTCTACCGGAGGTTGAGGATCTTCTGGCACCTCCCCACCTCCAAAGGAGGATGACTGGGAGACTTGGATAGACTATGTTGCCCCCAAGTGCTAGAATGGCAATGCTCGGAAGGGAAAAGCAAAGAGGGTTAGTGAGAGCCCGAGGTCCTGCCCTGGCTACCATCCGTAAGCAAACGGGCCAGTAACCCTGAAGCGACTGCACAGGCCTATCTTGAGGCCTTGAGAATGTGTATGGGAGCCCAGATTCTGATGAGGACCTATGGTGGAGAGTAAGAAATGCACAAAACAGTACCAAGGGAGTTGTTGTCTGTGTATGTCTCGGCTGGAAAATTGTTGCAAGAATGCCTCAGAAAGGGTAGTTTGCCAGCGATTGAACTGGACCGAACCAGACTGACAGAATCCTAAGTCTGCCCCTTCTCAGAACTGCTGTTGCTTCAGTTACGCCTGGCAAATCGACTGGAATCCCCACCTCCTATGATGAGTTAATGAGAGAAATTGAGGAGTTGAGAAAAGGCGACCTCGGAGGTACCTGCACCAACAGCTGTGGCTACTAATCGAGTGACTGAGGGTGACCCATCAATGAAGTTCAGGGCAGAGGTTGACAGTCAATGAGTGCTCTGACAAGGAAAAGATATGCCACAATGGGGCTTAACTGTTGAGAGAGATCCGAATTCAAAACAGTCCTTTATGAAGGCCACGCCTGCAAGTAGTGGCCCTGACCTATATCCCACTGCATCTGCTATGGGGTGGGGTACCCACCCATGTATCTCCTGCTGATAACAGCTCCAAACTCAATTCCTTGACCATGGAAGTGGAGAAACTGACGAGATGTCTCCAAATGCTTATCACGCCGCAGACAGAGATGGCACCCAGGTTTCCAGTTAGTAATACCGCCTCTGGCTCCCAGTGTGGCGCTGCCAGCTCAAACTCCAGAAAGTATGTTTTGCTATAATTGTGGGAAAGATGGGCACATGAAAAGGGAATGCCAGTCCCCAAAAGACACTGACAAAGTTGCATATAGGCTGCAAGGAGAGCTTCGAGAAGAAATCAGTGGTTAAGAGGTGCACGACATGATCCCAGTGAGGGCACCAAAATGCTAATTCACGCCCTTTGTGGCAAGGTCAGTTGCCCAGGCCCCCACTCACCGCCTCCAGACTGGTCCAGAATAGTGGGTCCCTCCATGGAGACCACTGTAAAGGTGAATGGAGTGTCTACAAGAGCTGTATTAGACAGTGGCTCCCAAGTGACAATTATGTTCCAGGATTGGTATCAGAAGCATTTGTCAGACGCATCTACAACCATTAGAAGGACTGCATGTATGGGGTTAAGGAGAAGGCCTACCCTCATTCCGGTATATCCAATTTGTTGTCTTTCCCACCTCCGTGGCTGGAGTGGCCGAACAAGTAGAGACCCTAGCCTTAGTGTGTCCCCCACTGGACTGTAATGATGGTGTCCCTTTGCTGATTGGAACAAATGCTCATATGTTCGGAAGGCTGGCACAGTTGTGTTATGAAACAGGGGTCAAAGACTAGTAGAGCTTTAAGAGTTCCGCTTTAATTAAGAAGGCCTATGAGGCACAGAGAGATGCTGAAAAACAGAACCAGAGGAACCGGCGAATTGTATGGAAGAAGGATCCTGAGTCTCTGATCCTGGCGCCAAATGCCCAGTGTACCTTACAGGAGAGGTCCGTATCAGAAAGGATGTTAAGAATAAAATATTAATGTTGGATGCACCAGGCGATGGAAAATTGCCAGAGGGACTGCTGGTCAAGCCTAGTATTTTGCCCGCTAGAGCCCATGCTTATGCCAGAAGGGTAATGGTCCAAGTTCATAATGTGTCTGAAGAGACATTCGAGTAAACAGAGGTTGCATCCTGGCTAATGTGCATTGTGCAGACACTGCAGTGCTACCCAGCAGCAAGAGTTCAAGGAAGAATGACAGAGTAACGCCTGACTTGTTTGATTTCGCGACTCCGCTGCCAGCTGAATGGAAAGTTAGGATCAGTGAGAAGCTTGCCCAGAGAGACCAGGTGTTTTCTTTAAAGGAATGGGATGTAGGATGCGGCAAGGAGCTGAGCACAATATCCGCTGCATGACGAAAGACCATTTCGTGAGAGGTCTCGACGCCTGGCACCTGCTGACATAGATGATGTGGAGACGGCATCTGCAAGATGTTAGCTGCTGGTGTAATACAAGAATCCAGAAGCCCTTATGCTTCCCCATTGTGGTAGTGAGGAAAAGAATGGAACAGTAAGGATGTGTGGATTATACCCATCTTAAACCAGGGACTATCCCTGATCAGTACACAATGCCCCGCATTCAGATGCTTTGGACTGCCTAAACGGGAGCAAGTGGTTCTCTGTGCTGGATCTCCGCAGTGGGTACTACCAGATCCCATGGCCCCAGAGGACCGTGAGAAGACGGCCTTTATTCTGTCCGCTTGGCTTCTATGAATTCATGAGGATGCCTCAAGGATTTCAGGTGCCCCAGCCACTTTTCAACGATTGATGGAGCGGCAGTGGGGACATGAACTTACTAGAGTGCCTGGTATACCTAGATGATGTTATTGTGTTTGGCAGCTCACTGGAGGAACATGAGAGCAGATTATTTAAGGTATTGGACCCGACTGGAGGACTTTGGCCTAAACTGTCCATTGATAAGTGTCAATTTTTTCAAACATCAGTAAAGTATGTGGACACATAGTATCCACCGAGGAATAGAGACCGACCCAAGTAAAGTTGAGGCCTTGACCACCTGGCCACAGCCCAAAAACTAAAAGAACTGCAAAGATTCCTGGGATTCTGTGGTTATTATCGGCGCTTCATCAAGGACTATTCAAGAGTGATCCGCCCCTTTACTTAACCTTACTCAAGGGTATCCCCCAACCCACAAAATACCAATGTCAAAGGCCCCTCAAGACTGAAAGAGTGTGATTTTCGTCCGAGTGAAGTATTTGGGGCCCGCTGGACTCCTGATTGTGAGACTGCTTTTCATGAGATCATATATCAACTTACCCATGCTCCAGTGCTGGCCTATGCCGATCCAAGAAAACCTACGTCCCTGCACACTGATGCTAGCTTGCAAGGGTTGGGGGCTGTGTTGTACCAAGAGCACAGAATGGCCTGAGACCAGTGGCCTTTGCCAGTAGAAGCCTGACCCCATCCGAAAAGAACTATCCTGTACATAAGTTAGAGTTCCTAGCTTTAAGTGGGCTATTGTTGACCAATTCCATGAGTACTTGTATGGGCTAAAATACTAGTAAAAACTGACAATAATCCTTTGACCTATGTGCAGACCTCAGCTAAGTTGGATGCCACTGGCCATAGGTGGCTTTCTGCATTATCTACATATGACTATGCTCTCAACACCGAGCAGGTCTGAACCACATAGATGCTGATGCTCTCTCCCGGAGGCCTGTTCCCCAGAATGATTGGGTCCGATTGCAGAACCTGACATTCGGGCACTCTGCCGGAAGTTTGACAGGGAGGAACAAATGTCCACGGACGAGTGGACTGCATGGTGGATTGCTTGGGAGCCTCTGAGAATTGCATACCTGCTGCTTATTGCCACTTTTCTGCAATAGACATTGGTGCACTGCCTCAGCTGGACAATGACAGTATTCGGGCGGCTCAATCCACGATCCCATGATCAAAGCAGCTTTAGAAGCCCTCTATGCAGGAAAAGATGTGTCCAAATTACGCCCACTGATTTGAGAACTGCACTGTTATACAAAGAAGGTCCTAAGTTGAAACTGATCAATAAACTGTTATACAGAGAAACAGTAGACAGAGGGGACAAGTAGACAAACAACAACTAGTGCTGCCCACTGCCTTCTGACTCAGTACTGAGGTCCTTGCACAACCACATGGGGCACCTTGGTATAGACAGAACACTTGACTTGGTGAGATCCAGATTCTATTGGCCTAAGATGGGGGCTGATGTGGAGCAACACATTCGAACTTGTAGTCGCTGCTTACAGAGGAAAGCTTTGCCCAGAGGGCTGCCCCTTGTTAACATCACCACCAGTGCACCCATGGAGCTGGTCTGTATTGATTTTCTGAGTTTGGAGTCAGATCAAAGAAATATCAGTAATGTGCTGGTGGTCACTGACCATTTCACGAGATATGCCCAAGCTTTCCCCACCAAAGACCAGAAAGCATCCACTGTGGCCAAAGTACTTGTAGAAAACTTTTTGTTCACTATGGGGCTCCACAAAGAATCCATTCTGATCAAGGGAGAGACTTTGAGAGTCGCCTGATCAAAGAGATGCTTTCTCTGTGGGGAGTGCGAAGTCCAGAACCACTCCTTACCACCCCAGGGGACCCACAGCCTGAACGCTTCAACCGCACTTTGCTAGATATGCTAGGCACCTGCACCCAAAGGACAAGCCTAGATGGAGCCAACAAATTAGCACCCTGGTACATGCTTATAACTGCACCAAAGTGATGCCACTGGATTCTCCCCTACCGCTTGATGTTTGGAAGAGAAGCTCGACTACCAGTAGATGTGTGTTTTGGGGTCTCTCCTGATGGGGTTCAAGCTGACAACTATTTACAGTATGTGCAAAAGTTAAAGGCCCAGCTAACTCATGCGTACTAACTGGCTCAAACCATGGCTGCCAAAAGAAATCTGGCCAACAAAGAAAGGTATGATAAAAGGTGAAAGCACAGGAACTCCAGGAGGGAGATCGGTATTGCTAAGAAATCTGGGACTGCATGGCAAGCACAAGATTGCTGACAGATGGCACCATCTCCCTCACATTGTAGTGGGCAAACTAGATGATCTGCCAGTGTACAAAGTAAGGCCTGAGAATAATTCAAAAGATGTAAAAACAATGCATAGAAATCATTTACTGCCCATTGGACAAATCTTAATTGAGTCTGAGCCCCAAGAAGATGCCCTCTGGACCAGTGACTAGAGCTGCTGCTAAGAAAACATCAAGAAAGTCTGCACCTACAGAAGCAAGTTAAAGTGTTCCCTCCACAAGTCCCAGTTGAGCATGACTGTCAGTCCATATCGGAAGAAAGTGAGAGTGACTTTGAGTACTATCCTTCTTACGAACTGAGTCAATTGTTTCGGGCAATCCTAGTCAATACTGGAGATGAAGCTGGGCCTTCTGGACTGTCTAAGCCCCCAGCTTCATCCCTGGAGCCAATGCTCCCAGAAGGTGAAGTGCAAAGCATCAGATCAGATGAAATGGAATCATTGTGCATGGTTGAACTGTTTGAGCTTTCAGGAGGAAAATGATAGATTGGGGCAGACTGGTGATACACCAACAAGAAGAGTATTTTGAGTGCCTGACAGTCCACTGCCAGTGTCCGAAAGCCTCCATGCGAGCCAAATGTTGTGGACTCAGAAACTGTAACTCCTGGAGCTGAAAGTGCCCCAAGTTCTAGCCTCTCACCCCCATGGAGACTCCCCTGACAAGTGAGGACAATGCTGAAAATGAGGCTCAGAGTGCAGAGACTGTAACAGTTCCCCCTAGAAAGACTGGTCGAGCTGTAAAGCCTGTGGTGCACCTCAGTTATGATTCACTTGGGAGGCCTGTGGACTTGCCTCTCAATGTTGTCCATAAAGGAGTGTATATGTCCCCGAGCTCATTGCCCAAACTGAGCATCAGTGCTAACTCCAGTTACTTGTGTTGCCCTTTCTATATGGTGCCCTTGCCCCATCCAGCCCCAAGGTAACTGATAGGGAAGGGCCCTCTCTTCAGGTTTCATGTACAAGAGGTAATAACTTGAGTTATGGTACAATGTGTATGTAATACTGTGTAAAGAGTGACGACTGCAATGTTTCAGAAATGTGTTCTTGGTAAAATGATATATTGACTGATGATTACGTATGCGAGCCTAATGCAAATGTATATGGTTGCAGTTGAAACTTAGTACTTTGCTTGACGCGGACGGCCAAGCTTTCCAGAAAATAGAAGGTGTAACCCCCTGCAAATGGGGGTTCCCAAAAGACTTCCAGGAGCTTGCTTGAATGCTCCAAGCCTGAATGGTGTTTGGCATTTAAGCCATTTATCAGTGAGTGTTTTAGAACCTCTGGTACTGTCTCTTTAAGAGCTGTCTGCTTGCAGACAATTAGCTTGTATGGGGGACTGTGTGTTTCTTTGATTGAGTACCACTCAAGCTGCTGCCAATTCACTTCATTTTTGCAGTCACTAGGAGTGCAAAGGGAACCTATCTGAAAGATGTAACTGTTTGCCAGAAATCATTTACAGTAATAATGAAATTACAGTTTGTCTAACCTGATTTCTTTTGCAGTCAGAACAGTGTCTGCCTAGTTCCCCATTCTGGTTTTGAACTGCTGAACTGGACCAATCAGTGTGGGGTAAGCTAGCTCTAAAATGGTGCCTTGGACGAATCAGAACTTGGACTCATAATCTGAGCCAGCCACAAGAGGATTGTATGGGCAGTGACTCTGGGAGATGTAGTTTAGACTTCAGTGCCTTTTTGGACCAACAGCAGCAGTCTATTGTGAGTGACAGCCAATCCAGTCAAGAACTGGGAGGAACTCAAAGGAAGTGCCCGTTTTGTCGGTTGGAGTTTCAGTTGAGCTTTGGTAGTGAAGAGAAGGAAGGAGCCCTGTGCTTTTCAGTGTGCCGTTTAGTCAAAAACGTGTGTAAGGCCAGAGTTCCGGTCTGCAGCTTGTGTAACAGCTTGTTAGGACTGAACCGTCCTGTGAAAAGAATCAAAGGATCTCTGAAGAGTAGAAACCAGGCTCACCCTGTAGAAGACTGGAAGAATTGCTGAAAATTGCACTCGGTCTGTCAGGAACTGAATCTGCTGTGTGTTCTCCCGGTATTGTGCAGTAATTATGATCGGGATACAGATGCAGCCTGCCTGGTATAGTGCTGCTCTTTATATGGATGTGTGAAGAGGTTTGTGTACCTCAAGTGAGCCCTGCTGACATTGAAGGACCCTATCTTATTTGGAGGTCGTGAGTACTAATTCAGGGTCGCTCCTGTTGAATTGCCACATTAAATCCAAATGGAATTACTGTACTGCTGACTGTTTAATTCTCCTTTCTCTGGTGAAAGGGCCCCTACCAGCTGCCACAGGTTTGACTACTAGCCACTAGGGCTTGGGTACCCAGGGACAGTAACTGATAGGATAGGCCTGTGCACAGAGCCATAGGTAGATTATTAGAGTGATAAGCTAATTAACCTGATTTCCCTGTCCTTGTTATATCCCCTAAATAAATCAGAGCTGCTTGTTTCAGCAAAGTTATACTGCCTGAGGTATTTGTCTATGTTAAAGTACTGTACTGTGATTGTTGCACTGTATCATATTTCACAGGAGGTCCCAGTGCCGGAACCAGACCTGGGGTAAGTGTATACTGTGAAAGTAATTCTGATATATTGTGTGGGCCACTAGTGGGAAGAAAGGGGGGTTGCAGTGTCCCAGAGGGCTGTGACCAAGTTAGTTTAACTATTGCAAACCCTGACCTCTGGGTGGAGGCACCCGCCATTGGATCCAGGCCCCTCAACCTGTTAGTGGCAAATCAGGCAGGGGTAGTAGCCCCTGGGATAGCGCCATCTAGGGGTTACACATGTACGCACTGGCAGACCCAGTGCACTATGCATGGGGCTCTTGCCCTCCCACAAGTGTTCTCCAGGTGGCAGTATTGCAGCAGGAGTTGCTGTCCTTTCAAACCTGGAGGAAAAAAGCATCCTCTGAAATGCTTGTTCCTCCTCCTGCTGACTTGTGGTGGCCTCCTGGACTTGGAACGGCAACTTGAGTCACCAGCATGACAAGCAGCGCCTACCACCTATATGCTACCACACCGTATCACCTCTTTTAAACATTTTCTGCCCCTTTCTCATCCTGCCTCTCCTAGTTACCCTACAACACCAAATCAAATCTACTAGTCAACAGGGCAAGCACCTGCCTCCAACAATGACACTCTTACACCAGCAGAGTAGCAAAAAGGTGCACACCCAGCAGATGGCTGACACCTGCTCCTGGATGCCACCTCCAGTGAAAACCCCAGCCTCTAGCAGTCCATATTCTAGGACTCAGGTTCTGCTCTGCAACACAGGCCCCCCAACGGCAATCTTTTTTTTTTAATAAAGCTTTTTCTCCATTTGGTCGGCATGAGCAGGCTCTCAACCCTGTCCCTGCCTCCTCTCATCTGGCATCTATTTCTCCACTTCTCCAAGCCCTCGATCCCCCACAGATTGCCCCCTGTGCTGGGGATGGGAAGGGGAGGGTCATCCTCTCCCCACCCAGAGAATGTCACCCAGATTGCTGGGCCAGAGACTGGGCAATGGTACGGGGATGAAGATAGGCAGGAGGGGCTTCATGTAGCCCATGCCAACCAATGTTTCCATTTTCACCTGTATTCCCTCCCCAGACGTGGCGTCACGTACGTGCATGCATATGAAGGCACGCACACACTATGGAACCATGGCCCCTCCCTATGTGCCACTCAAGCTGCAAGTGTGACCTCCAGGCCTCCACCTGGGGGCAGCCAAGGTCTGAGCTGACAAGCGTTCCCACCCTGGGAGAGGATAGCTGTCCTCCGGACACTCAGTCCTCTCCCTCCCAGCCAACCCTCGGCGACCCGAGCTCATTTCTGACCCCAGGTTGCTGGCGTGATGTGAGGTAAGGTGCTAGGTGCCTCAGCCCTCTATTCCACTGGGCTGGCTTCCCCAACCGCTATTTTAATTTAAATATTATTACTAGGTTTCCTCCTCCTTACACCATGCCAGCCCTGTCTGGATGCCCCTCCCCCAGCCCAGTCACCCACTATCTTTGGAACTTAGTCCTGTTCCTGCAAGACTTACACCTCTTGGTGAGGTAAGAGGGACTTGCTGTTGCCCCTCCAAAACAGGATCCAGTCGCGTGCCCAGTCAGTGGTGCCGGGCTTGCAGTGGGCTGTCCTTCATCCCGCCCAGTGGGGAATTTTCCTTTGTAGTTTTTCTGCTCCTGGGATATCAATATGCAAAGATGCAGAGCGTCTGTTTTTGTCCAACACCTTTCTCGGCCTCCTGACTGCCTTGACACCCAGCCTCTGCTAAGTGTCCGGCACATTGTGGGAGGCACTACCCATCCACCACATGAGAGGACAGCAGTCCCTCAGATGTTTGATCCTCCCACCCCGGCCAACCTCATGCAACTTAAGTTGTTTCCCGGGCTTGGGCCGCCAGTGTAGCGAGATGTAGCCAAATCACTATGCTACAGAGCCAGCGATTTTAATTTAAACAAATCAGATTTGCTGGACTCCATCCTTCTACTGGTGGGAAGAAGAGATTTCTTAGCCAGCAATGATATTTTTATAGACTAAAACCGTGGCCGGCTTTATTGAGACATACACCCACTTGGTATGCACGTTTTTGCAGCTAAGTCTTTTTTGCCCCTTAATTTAACTCCCATCCCCCCATCCTGACAATGTGGCTACCAAGTGGTACCATTCCTCCGGCCAGCAGGCAAGTGACAGCCTTCACCACTGGCGTCAGTGTCACTCCTTGGATGACTGAAAAATGGTTCAGTGCAAATGTCAGGTAGGCTGCCCTGCTTCCCTCCCTCTTTCCCTGGGAGCCTTGTGCCTGAACTCCACAATCCCATCAGCTCCCAGAATTCCAAGGTTTGCACGTAAAACCTGGTCTCCCAGGCAGCAGCATAACATGATGCCACCATGCCACTGGGCCCGCCTGCAACCTGGTCTTTATTTGCATTCAGAACACCATGTGCGAGGATACCAACTGCAACAGCAGATTTGCTTTTTATTTTCCTAATACTTTTTTTCCACCTCATCACCGGTGATGCCCCTGTTATTCCTGGCTTCCAATCCTGTCCCACCTCATCTCTGGCGCTTACTTCACCTCTACAGTACTACATGTGCAGGTTTTGTCCTGTGGCGGTTCCTAGAGGGAGCTTCACTCAGCTACCTCCTATCAGTCCTCTAGGGTGGGGAGGTGAGCGTCCGGTCAGGAGGGCAGAGCCCAAACATACTGTGTTTTTTTTCTGTTCGGCTTTTCCCCCCACCTCAGGATGCTGGCTGCAAGGGTGTGATGTGCGCATGCATATGCACTTGCATGACTGCACACAGCAACAGTGGGCATCCTCCCACCTGCACTGCCACCTGTGGTCACCTAAGGGGCAGTGTTCCAGAGGAGCCTGCCACCCTCCATCCCTGGAAGACAGCATCCTCCAAGATGCCCGATCCGCCTCTCTGGCCACCCCATGTCACAGGCTTGTTCCTGAACTCGGGTCACCAGCGGCACGAGTAGTAACCCTGCCACTGCAGTGAGGGGTCAGCCACATTAATGTGCTTTTAGTTTCTGTGTGAAACTGCAGTTTTCTGCCTCGCAACCTTCTGTAACTCTAGTCTCTTCTACAGCATTTCATTGGGAGGCCATGACTGTCAATCAGATTGGTGCATGCGGACTCTAAGTTTGACTAAAATTTTTTACTGAAATCTTCATTCAGTAGCAGGGTGTAAACAGGTGGCAGTACAGGTGGGAGGAAGCCCTAGAAAAACTGATGGCCATTCAAATCACTGAATATCTAACCAGGCATAACATCTTATGCCCAGAGCAGCATGGCTTCCATGCTGGTCACAGTACCGGCACTGCACTAATTGAGTTCTCCAACTTTCTATATTTCTCCCTGGATGTCAGCTCCCTAGCTGGTGCAGTGTTCGTTGACCTCTCAAAGGCCTTCGACACTGTCTCCCACCCTCTTCTGCCGGATGCCCTCTGCCACACTGGTTTCTCTGCTGGCCCCCTTGTATGGTGCTTGAGCTATCTATTCGCTTGTTCCCAGTGCGTCAAAATCAATGGGACACTCTCTGAAACTCGACCCATCCACTCAGGGATACCCCAGGGCTCCATCCTGGGCCCCCTACTCTTTATACTCTATCTAAACACCCTGCCCAGTGCATGCTCTGGCAAAATTCTTATGTATGCAGATGATGCTGTCATCTTTGCCACCCACCGTAATCCCATCTCCCTTCAGGACTCTCTACAACACTCCTACAATGATGCCGAAGCCTGGTTTAAGGAGCGCAGACTCATCATTAATCTCAAAAAAACCAAGACAATGCTCTTCGCCCACCCCCAAAACAAAGCCTGCAACAACCCACTCCTTATCCTCCCTAGCACCAAACAACTGCTTGAACAAGTCTGTTCCTACAAATACCTTGGGGTTACCTTCGACTCAGCCCTCACCTTCCATACCCACATTAAGGCCCTTGCATCCACCACTAACACACAGCTGGCATCCTCTGCTGCGCTATGAGTTCGTCCCCCGATGCTCTCCAAACGTGGTTATGTCATCTGTACGGTCCCTTTGTCGACTATGGCCGTTTTATGGTGCTGCTGACACTATTGCCCTCAACAAAATCCTCTCACCCTAAACAAGGCTTGCAGGCTGAGTACTGGTGCCCCAGACTCCACATACATATCAACTCTATGACGGGCAAACTCCTTAACCTAGATGAACGGCTCCACTACCAAACCTGCCTCCTCACAAAAAAAACTCTACTCGGGCTCTCCCCTCCTGTGGTGACAGCCTCCATCCACCATACCCCACCCACTATCGCAACCCAAACCGCCAACAAGACCACTCTACTGATCCCCAGATCCAGGACCACCCATGGTCAGAGGTCCTTCTGATACAGAGCCCCATCCTGGTTTAACTCTCTCCCTGCACCCATCTCTAATGCCCCCACAATCTCCAACTTCCAAACTGCCCTTCGGAGCCAACTGTTTAACACTCACAGCTGCTCCTGTCCCTAATTGGTGGCTCGCCACTATCTCGCTAAACTGGACAATGCCCACTGGGCGGCACTCCACCTCACTCCCCCTGCATCCTACCCCTGTTGCAACCAGCATGCGCTCAGCTGTATCACTGGAAATGCTACTAAATTGTACAATGTATGAAATCTTCTGTGTAACTCTAAGTCAGTGACCTGTATTCTGTAACCTAAATGCTCTGTCTGTCCTCAATGTGACAAGGTACCTTTGTAAATGAGCCTTTGGCTCAAAGGTTGTAAACCGATTATGCAAATAAAAAATAAATAAATAAAAATCGTCTCCACGTTTGGTGATCTCCAGCCACACATGACACCAAAACATCCACTAAACAAATCTTCGTTATAGCCACCAGTTTATGTAATCATACAAACAACCAAAACTTTGTGGCCACAAACATACTTTTAAGTGGTCACTCAGGATTCTTTAAAGCGGTCATTACTATTTTTTAAACACCATTCATCGGCTATTTGAAACTTGGCAATTGGGCAGAAGATGCACATGCACAGGATTCAAGACGAGTTACTCACCAGCAGAGGTAGGAGGAGATCTGCAAAATAGACAAAGGCAGCTCCCAGCGTAAAACCAACTGCCACAGGCAGGAATGCAAATGCCCCATATTTCCCTGAGGATTCCGCCATTTCAATTGCTGGGGACAGGAGGGACCAATAGGAAGCAGCCAGCATGACCTGAGGAGACCAAATCAGAAAGCTACCATGAGTACAGGGTGTATATAAAAAATTCTATTTCACCCATTCTTGCCATGCAAGTAAAGTAATTTGGCAATAACCCGATTATTGAATTTTTTTTTATTGTGGGCATGTGAAAATCAACAAACGCCTTCTGCAGAGCTGGTCTGGCACCTTTCAACGCCCCCAGCTACACTATTTTCTTGGATAATCATCAGCACAGTTACCAAGCATATATTTCAAACCATATTACATATTTTTTTCCCAGGACAGGAGACTTCATTTCAAATTTGATAACCCTCCTTATAGTACAGCTCTGTATCCCTTATGGTGCCAACTCGTACTGATTAACATTAAGTGTTAAAACTGAAACAAAATTAAACCCATGATTAACAGAAAGCATTTTCTTCCACTAACAATGTCACCCATCACCAGCAGAGGGCTTTTTCCATTACACCAGACAAAGTAGATCTGTTCTTGTGTTACAATAAGCTGAGTTTGTTCTCAGCTACAGAAATGACCAGTTGGAAGGATAATACTCTGGAAATACTGTACATTTATACACACAAGAGAGTTGGCAAAAAGGGTTAAGACAAAATGGCTTGTATTTAGAAACACTGCCCTCCAGCGATAACACCAATTTACTTTGCCTTAACTAATCCGATTTAGCAATCTGAAAGTACAGCATTGCCATGGGAGCTTGCTGAATCAGGTTAGTTAAGACAAAGTAAAGTGGTGTTAATGCTAGATGTAATGCTCCTGAATACTGTCCAGTCAGCTTCTTCTGGTTAAGCCGGGGAGATAAGAGAGGGAAGACGGGGAGAGGGGAGGGAAAGGAAGAGAAATATAAACCTCTTCCCCTTTGCCTCCAATGTTTTCTCCCTTCAATGTGAGGAGTGACCCTGCTGCTTGCAAGGCACTGTTGCCATCCGGTAACTTGGTACATTGCTTACATATTGTAATTCTGACCTGGCTACCAGTGCCAGGAATAAAAGTTGAGGACAGGCTAGGAATCCCAGTCTTGGCAATGGCTGACCAGATGAGCGAAACATTTACACATGCCATGAGGTTGTTTATGCAAATGTTAAAACATGTTATAAATGGAGCGAGCATATTGTGATGCTCTAGACCAATCACAGTGCTCCTTTCGTTTCTACGTGAGACATTCTTATTTTGATAAGAATGCCTCACGTGCAGCTCCATGGCAACGGACGACTGCCATCTTTAAAAAAAAAAAATTGCAACTTATAATGTACTGATGTGCCCCCTGCTGCCACTCTTTGCTGGATAAGAATGATTTCACTAGTATCTGCCACATGTCAGAACAGCACAGCTTCACTATGCTGTTCTCACATACGACGAACATTCATAAAGACACCCTTATCCTGCAAAGAGCTGCTCTGACACAGATGCTGACGGCAGATAAGGACTGCTAGGACCATCCAGTCTGCCTGTATACCTACCTGTATCAGCGGCCGCTGCCCCTACTTGGTCATCAGCTTTAGTTTCTCTTTCCCACCTCTAGGGTTCACTTATGCCTGTCACATGCATGTTTGAATCCCACCACTATGCTTGCTCCTACCACCTCCTGGGGCAGGCTATTCCATGCATCCACCACCCTTTCCGTGAAAAAGAACTTCCTCACATTACCCTTTATCCTGCCCCCCCAATCTCATATTGTGCCTCTTGTTCTTGTACCTCTCTTGTACCGAAAGATGTCTTCCGCTTGCACCTTGTTTATGCCCTTAAGATACTTGAAGGTTTCCATCATATCACCCCCTTGCCTCCTCTCTTCCCATGTATACATATTCAGGTCTTTTAATCTCTCTCCTCACAAGTCTTCTTTTGCAAGCCCTGCACATCTTAGTCGCCCTTCTCTGAACTGCCTCCACCCTGTCTATGTCCTAACCAAGATGCGGCCTCCAGAACTGCACACAGTATTCCAGATGAGGCCTCACCAGTGTTTCATATAGCGGTGTCACCACCTCCCTCCTTCTGCTGGTGATACCCATTCCTATGGACCTCAACATGCCACTGACCCTCCCCCTACAGCCTTTGTACTCTGCTTGGCCACCTTTATGCCATCTGAGATGATAATCCCCAAATCCGTTTCCTCCCTGGTGACTGTCAGCAACTCCCCCCCCCCCATCCTGCAGCTCTCTGCAGGGTTTCTGTGCCCCAAGTGCATAATGTTGTACTTCTTCACATTGGAACTTCAGTTGCCATGCTTTGGACCATTTTTTCAGCTTTCCTAGGTCCCCCTCTCATTTTTTCCAACCCATCTGGAGTGTCTACCCTGTTGCAGATCTTGGTGTCCTCTGCAAACAGGCAAACCTTCCCTTCCCTTCCAGCCCTCTGCAATGTCACTAATAAAGACATTAAAAAGGACTGGCCCAAGAACTGGTCCTTGAGGTACCCCAGTGGTCACCCCTCTTTCCCTGGATTGGATCCCATTTACCACCACCCTCTGCTTCCTATCCCCAAACCAGTTTCTAACCCAGTTCACCATCTGGTGGCCCACACCAAGGCTTCCCAACTTATTTACCTGTCTTATGTGGAATGGTGTCGAAAGCGTTTTTGATACTGAGGTAGGCAATATCTACTGCTCCCCCCTGATCCCACCTCCTTCATCACCCAGTCAAATAATCTATCAGGTTTGTTTAACATGACCTTCCTACTGTGAATCCATGCTGCCTTGGATTCTGTGCTCCATTGGATTCCAGGTGTTCCACAATCCTTTCCTTAAGCAGTGCCTCTATAATCATACCCACTACAGAGGTGAGACTGACCAGTCTACAGTTTCCTGCCTCTTCCCTGCTTCCATTTTTGTGAAGAGGGACGACATGTGCCACCCTCCAGTCCTCCGGAACGACTCCTGTAGTGAGCGACTCTCTGAACATGGCTGCCAGTGGTGCTTGCTCCATCCGTAGTTCCTTTAGTATCCCGAGATGTATGCCATCTGGTCCCATTACCTTGTCTATCCTCAGTTTTGTGAGCTCTTCCAGGACTCTCTCTCTTCTGTAAATGGACTGTGTTCCGCTCCTTCCCCACCATGTATCTGATGCCTAGCTGTGGTCCCTGTCCCTCCCCTTCTTCAGTGAAAACTGAACGGAAGTATTTATTCAGTACTGATGCCTTTTCCAGGTCTCCCTCCACACACTTCCCTACCTCTCCTCGGAGCCTTACAATCTCACCCTGGCTTTCCTTCTCCCACCAATGTACCTACAGAATGCCTTGTCCCCTTTCTTTACCGTCTGTGCTAATCTTTCCTCTGTCTGCACCTTTGCGCTCCTAACAGCTTTCCTGCTTCCATCAGATAATTTAGGTACAACACCCTGATCTCTTCCTTCTGTGTCTCCTTGTATTTTCTGAAAGCCCTCCCTTTGGTTCTTACTTTCTCTGCTACAACTTTAGAGAACCATAGTGGTTTGTGCTTTCTCTCTTGCCTTTGTTTCTCAGCCTAATGCACTGGTTCGTCACCTCCACTATGGCTCCTTTTAGGTGTTCCCCCTGCTCCTCAACCCCCCATTTTGCACCCATGTCTCGGTTATTGCCACTATGTCCAGTTCAGTCTCTGCCATCAAGGCCACCAGGTCTGGGATTTTATTTCCCGGACTGTGGGCATTCTTATACATGGCCTTTCACACTTTACTGCCTGTCCACCTTCTATTCCTGCTTTTGCCTTCTTGTTTCTTCCCTCCAACCCTGGTTTCCTTCTTTTGCTGCCCTTCCTTCCTCCTCCATACATACCCCTTGTCTGGCGGGACGTATTAATACAAATTTTTGCCAGAAAAATGGCTACCCCGACTGGCCCGAGTACATGCCCCAGGCACTGGAGACTAGAAACAGAAACTGGAAGGAAGGGTTAGGAATGTCTGGATGACACTGTCCTACTGGGCTTTGGTGATACTGAAGGACTGTGCATCGAGCAACATGAAGGGGTGGCCTAGCTTTTAAACTTGATGATGCCCCCCCCCCCATTTTATGTTCCGTGCCATTCTTAATTTTTATTAAATGCCTTTTTCTTGGTGGTTGGTAGTGTATGGTTGTGATGGATGGTAAATCCACTTTCTTGGGGTTTACCAGTTATATGTACACTTCCCCTTTTCAATCTCCACAGTCAAATGTAGGCCCGAGAACCCCGCTGTTTATTTATTCAGTTAATTTGTTTTTGTTAACTAGGTAAGCCATACCAGGCCATGGGCCTATTTTCTGGCGTGACCTAGACAGAAAAGCACAATACAAAAACATACAGAAAACACTTCATGCTGCAATAAAATTACATAAAATTATATACAAAATACATACATACTGATCAAATAAAATGATTATAATATTAAAGTAAGGCTAAGTCCAAATACAACAGCATCTGGATTGTACAATTACATGTTGGTTTTAAACTGAGCTTTGTCCCCCATGCCACCCCAGTTGCTGGAGCCTCTTGCTTGTGGGTGGTGGGGGAAGGGAGCAGCCAGAGTACCATTTTCCAGTAATGCTGTTGAAGTAACTGTCATGCTTAAAGTAAAACAGCAATAAAGCACATCACTAGGCCTGGAAGCTTTGTGATGTGGTATCGATATGTCATGAAATTAGTGGCCAAGGTACAGCCCAGTCAATCACACGCTGCTGAGCAGATATAAACTGAATGGACAGTGGAGCCCTAAGGAATAACACATTGCTACCCTTCCCCCACTTAAAACAGGTTGAAATTCAAAATAAAACAAGCCCAGTGGCATGGAAGACTGAGGCATCCAATGCCTTACCTCCTGCCACACCGGTGACCCATGTTTGCCGTGCAAGCGGGTCACCTGGAGTCAGCTGGGGAGGAGGAGGATGATGATGATGATGATCGAGGGTCCCCAGGACTGCTCTCCTCCTCTGGGGAGGGTAGTGCAGTTTTTGTTAGCCTGGGCCCTAGCAGAGGCTAGGAGCTAGCACATTAATGTTGTCAGAAGGAGAGGCAGAGGTGGGACAGACGCTTGGTGTACTGCGAACGTAAGCATGCGTGGCACCGCCACTGGCGTCCCTGCACGTCCACCTCTGCAGAGAGAAAAATGGAGAAAACACTGGCGGTTGGATGATGGCGGGCAACCCAGACCTGGCTTCTGGCCAGGGGGATCAACAGAACCGGATCCTGTGTGCAGTGAGGGTGAGCACTCCTCCCACCAACCCAACCCAAGAGAAAGCCCTGGAGGCAGAAACTGGTACTGGGGACATTGGGGGTCGAAGCTGGAATGCCCGCCTGAATGTGGGCCACCAATGCAGTAGGAGAACCAAATTAACAAACAAACAAAAAAAAAAGAAATTCAAAATAAAATGTTGTGCATATGGGGCTGGCCCATCAGCACAGTGGTAGAGGTACTGGTCCCAACACCAGCGAGCCAGGTTCAGGAACAAGCCAAGGTCGCTGGGGCCAGCGAGGCGGGGGATCCAGTGACCCACAGAAGGCTCTTCTCCTTCATGGAGGGAGTGTGATGGCCTCCACTGCAATGCTGCCACCTGGGGTACAACCTGTGGTAGTGCAGTGGAGGCACTGCAGGGGAGGAAGGATGCAAGCCAGGCTCTGCACAAGCACACAGCAGCGTGAGCGTGCTTGAAGCCCCATACGTGGTCGGTGTCCTGTGTGTGGGAACCAAGAAAGCCAAGAAAAATCCTGGTGAGCTCACGCAGAATGAGCCGTAATGCACTTGGGCCTCACATCCTGTCACTAGCCTCTCCTCCACCATGGGTTTGGCCTGCCATCAAACTAGATATCAGCTGGCAGTATAGCCTAGTGATTAAAGTAATGAGGCTGTGAATGAGTTTGGTACGTCCAGCAGACCTGGTTTGATTCCCACATTTACCTGCATGCTGTGTGACTCTGAGCAAGTCACTTAACCACCCCAATGCTCCCAGGTCACCCCTGAAAATAGGCACTTGTGCCTAGTGGACCTTACCAGGTTACAAAAGAATAACAAAAAACAAAAAAAAAGTAGGGGTCAACGATTTTGCCTAGCTGTGGACAGGACCAGCCTTGGAAAGTAAGCAGGGGAGGCAAGAATGAGATGCTTTGTATGTAAAAAATAGTGTTGGGCTACACCAGGATTGGGGGCTGCACCAGAGAGAAGCATAAAACTTTCTTTTTGTTAACTGTGCATATGGGACAGAGTAAAAGACATTTACAGTATGTAACAGCCCCATGACTTAAAATGGGGGCCAACAAAACTTTATAGACAGCCCTTACACTCACTAGAAGAAAATCACGACCCCAGTGTGAGGTGATTCGGGGAGACAGATGCCTCAACTCATGGTCATGAATTATTTACTCCGAGAACTCTCCATCCATGCTCTGATTTTAATTACAATAATTTAAAAGCACTGCAGTTACTCGGCAGTGTCCTAATTAACGTCCCAGCACATTAGCCGGATCCAGGGTAGTGTCTTCAGATGCATATCTGCATCAAAAACCTCTTTTGTGCTGGAGCATCGATTGGGAAGTCATGGAGTAACTGTAATGCTTTTAAATTATTGTGATTAAAATAAAACCACTTTTGGGGACATCTCACAGAGAAAGATTTATGAACCCAAAAAGTTGCGTCTGTCTCTGCCATAACTTTAGTCTGATGTAATAGGTTTTCTACTGCCAGACTGCTTTTCAAACACCATCTTCCAGATAATCCCTGTTTTCATGTATCCTTGTGGTGCCGTAAAAGCAGTTCTCATCCCACTGATACTAATACGCATTCAAAACAATACACGGGGTTAAAGACAGACAATTTGCTACTCTGTATACTTACTAAATTAATCTAACAATGAAATTAGCAGGGAGAATAAAACTCGAGGCATGTACATGTAAAAGTCATTGAACGCTGGTGGCCCTCTGGGAAGAAAATGAGAGGAACCCCCAAGGCCAGCAGGATGATGATGGCAACCAACAGGCCCTGTGTGCCTGTCACGCCCCAGCAGAGGCTCCTAAATAGTGAAGGAAGTCCTGGAGAAGGTGGGGGATGGGACTGATGGGTGTCAGCAGAAGGGGGCTGGCTGGGACAACCTAGAGGATGAATACCTGAATAAAAATAAAAATCCTATGGCTTGGACAAAATGTGCGAAAACATCCACATGGGGCAGTACAGATGCACAAAGAGGGCATGCTGGTGGGGGGGGAGGTCAGAAGGGGCTGGGCTAATGGCTGGTACAGGGTGGTTCATTATGTGCCTAGAGGAGGGGGAGATAGGAGGGTGAGAGAGAAGAAAGGCTGTCTCAGAGGCTGAGTAGGGCCTCTGATTTTCCATTTTCAAAAATGGGCAATTCTGTTCTTTCCCTAAAATGGAATGCAAGTCAGCACTGTTTTGCACTATATATGTGGCGTAACATGAGGGATTTTTAACTCTAAGTGGTGTTTGAAAATGGCAAATTCTATTTGAAATCCCTTTTTTTTTTAAACTCAAACTTTATTTCAGAGATCAGGTGTACAGCTCATACATAGGATTTTGATCATAAAATGAATCAGAACTTTCACTCAAATCATCTAGTTTTCCATATCAGATCATTTAACATGACTATTACATAACCAGAAGGAGAAGATATAATACTCAACACCTCTAGAATTAGCCCCTCCTTCAATTTCTTAAGCTGGTTTACAAGGTTTTCTGCTAAATTTCTCCTATGGTGCAATGAGGAGTACAACTCTCTCAAAGATCTATGTGTCATCCGAACCATTTTTTCATTTTTGGTGGACCACAGGAGGCCCTAGCCGGAGAGGTGGACTGAGAAAGCCGACTGACCTGTGGAGGTTTTGCAGTGGGAGATCATGAGGGAGCAGAGGAACAGAGAATAGGAAGATGTGATTGGGGCGGGGGGTGGGCTTGGGAGATGTACCAAACTTTTGAGAGGAGACAGGGGCAATAAGAAGTGCAGAGATTCACGGGAGGGGAAGGAGAGGTTCAGATATAGGGAGCATTGATGGGTGATCAGCACGGAGTTAGTGGCAAAGTACCAGACAGAGTGGAAGAGAGGGCCCAGTCTGGCTGAGGTGGACTTGGAGGCAGCGCTCTAGGCCATCTGTGTAGACAAACAAGTAAGGTCGTCATGAGGATGATCTCACGGAGGGCTGGGAGTGGAAGGCAGAAGTTGCTGTGATATAACATGACCTAATAATGAGAGATTATCCTCAATTTTCAGACAGTGTGCCCTTTTTTCTTCCTGCACAATCATTCTATAGATTTAGTAAACAAACTATTCAATTAGGGAGATGTACTTACATATACAGAAAAAGAATATGTTCTTCCTATGGGGGAGCCAGAACACACAACAGATGTAATATTCAGCACAGGTCCTACACTAACAGTGGATCACAGACACCAAGACATAATTTGTGCAGACTGCCATACAGCATAACAAGTGATCCAGTGCCCCTTTAACCGGCTCCCTTCATCTCTCTAGAGCCCTGTTTACACTGCCGACTTTGCAGAGCATCAACCCATGCGCACAGGTTGATGTGCTGCAAAGTTGGCAGTGTAAACACTGCCCAGAGTACCTTAAGTGCTTCTTGGATCATTTTTTTGATCAGACTCAGACGTGGGATCAGTAGTGGAGTGAGCGCATTAAGTAGTAGTGTGAACGCTTTGTTGCGCTCGCTCCACTACAAAGGCTGTTTTATTTTCAGCCCACAGTACATTCTCAGCCCCTCCTCGGAGCGACGTGCAGCGCTGTGAGGGCGGGCTGTGTAAACCCGACAACAGCTGGCGAATCGGGAAGGGAGCAGCGCACATTCCACAGTGCTGCCGCCATGTAAACACGGATTAGGCCTTTCAAAACACTTTGGCTGAAGTCAAAACTTCAACTTGTAAGTAAGATGCCAAATGGGAAGCGCTCCTCCTCTATGCAGAATAAATGGTGGCAGAATAAACACAATAATTACTTTGCAATGCCCATATGAACTGCCTAATTGTAAAATGCTGATATATACCCTTAAGCAGCTATGGGCATTTCTTTTTTTTTTTTTTCGTTTTTTTATACTGTTTCTCTTTTCAACAACACAGAGGAATGTAAATATCATCTCATTTGTACTGCGCTCCATGGGGACTTTCCCTCAACGCCTTCTAATTAATTACCTGCTGAAGCTAAAAGCCACTGCATTGCTTTTCTGCAATCACTCTACAGCACCTTAACCAGTAAGAGAATTAATAAAGCACAACAGAAAGGCTTGCAGCAAGTCGGGGAGGGGGTGGTAGAGAGGATTGGGGAACAACGGAAAGGCTCAGAGCAAGTTGTGGGGGGTGGTAGAGAGTAATGGGGGAGGGAGAAACTACCAAAAGTTTAAGCCTTTTCTGAGCTATTGGGGGATCAAGCATGAGAGACTCCATGAAGTTTTTCAAGCAAAGATGTTATTGGGGGAATATACAACTGCAGCCTAAACAGAGTTGCAGAACTGTTGGCCAATGCACTACCCAGTTGTTGAACAAGAACCACCACTGCAGGCTAACCGTATCTGATCCATACAGGAGTACAGCAGGATTTATTTGAGAAATTAAACTTGGTGGCTAAGTAACACCACCCCTACCCCCCAACCTCACCGGTGCACAGAGGCAGTGATCACTAGTAACAGCACATTATACAGATTTGTTTATAACTGATTATTCATCCCAGCCCAGTGGGTAAGAGGGCCTTAAAGGAAAAAAGCTGTGAGACTGGTATAGTAGCAAGTAGCAAGCCCAGCCACATGTCCCAGTGATCTGTCAGCTTTACCCCCTCCCAGATAAAAGGCTGCAGTACCCTATTGCAGGAAGGGGGGTAGGTAACTAGAATGTCTGGTGGTGTCTGATTTTCTTTATATCCACCCTCTTGGGCTTAGTAACTAAAATGGTGCAGGGTCTGCACCAGAAACCATACTGAAGAGAGACTAAAAGCTTAATATGAATACCCTCGAGTAAAGGAGGGAGAGGGGACATGATAGAACTTTCAAGTACCTCAAGGGAATCAACAAAGTCCAAGAGGGGAGTATCTTTCAGAAAAAGAGATGTGCAAGAAGAAGGCGGCACAATTTGAAGATAGACGGGGGACGGCTCAGTGGCAATGTGAGGAAGTATTTTTTCACAGAGAGGGTGGTGGATGCATGGAACTGCCTTCCTGAGGAGGTTGTGGGGTCAAAAACAGTGGGGGAATTCAAGAATGCATGGGACAGACATAAGACAATTATAGTGGGGGGGTAGGAGGAAGTAGGCTGTTGGTTAACTAGGATCTGCAGCTTATCCAGTAGGTAGGGAAATGGGCAGACTAGGAGGGTCAAGCGGTCCTTATCTGCCATCAAAGTCTATGTTTCTATGTTTCTTTTTATCCTCCCTTGAGCCGCAGGGAAGGACTACATTCTGCTGCAGCCAAGCCTAGTCCCATCCGTAACAGACACTCTATTGTAGTGCCGCCAGGATCCAAAGACACTGCTTTGTTACCCCCTGGATGTTTCTCCCTCACCCTCCTCAGCAAGGACCTTTCATTTAGCTCCTAGGAAGCCAGCTTCAAGCATGGAGGATGTGGCTTCCTGGGGCTATGCCCACAGGTGGCAGAAAACATCTATAGATGGATGTGGGGGTGGACCTGAGTGTATTTCTCCCAGCATCCAGCCTTTTTCAGACTGTTTCTCCCCCAAGCCCCACCCATGAGCATGCCAGGATGTCCCAGGTGCCGACACAACAGATGCGCCAGCATTTGTGTCCTTCCCTCCCATACCTGCTCTCCCTGCTACACCACTACCTACTATCTACAGAGGGCAGTAGCAGCATAAGTCACAGCCCTCCCTCCCTGGAAAAGCGTGTCATCTGGGGTGCTCGATTCTTCTCCTGTGGGCCTGCCAGGCAGCCCTGGCCGTGAAGTGTGAACAAGGGTCACGAGCAGAACAAGAGGAACCCATCACTGCTACACTTATTTATCAGGCCGGCTCATGACCCACTTCTTTACTATAAAATATCAAACAAGGTAACTTGAGGTTTTTTGTTGTTGTTTTAGAAACTGCCTTGGGGTTGTCACACTCTGCTACCATGCCACTGAGCAGAAAAGTATAGTCTTGTGGGGTTTTATTTATATCTCTGCAGTGATGTAACAGCTCACAAGAAGATGTGTTACAAATTTAAACTTCAACAGTGAAGTGGCCAAAAATTCACCTTCACGAAGCTTCATGTGATTTCAGCACACCTTAGGAATTTTAATTTGTTGAAATTGTAAAATTTTTACTGGGAAATGGCTTTTTTTGGGGGTGCACTTTGTGAGCAAATTTTGGTAAATTTACAGAGGGAAAAAAAAACCCAGCAACTTCACTGGCAAAAACATCACTAATTCGGCAAATTTTCACTTTGGAACACACTGTAAACAGGTGGCATTTTTATACATACTTATTCCATTGTTCTTATAAGTTATCTACATTGATGGAGCAGTGATTGACACATTCTCTCTTGTATAAATACATTTTTAGACTGCGATGTTCCACTGACACAGTGACTGAGGCAACTTTTTTTTTATTCTTTCGTT
Source organism: Neoceratodus forsteri (assembly GCA_016271365.2). Classification (NCBI taxonomy): domain Eukaryota; kingdom Metazoa; phylum Chordata; order Ceratodontiformes; family Ceratodontidae; genus Neoceratodus; species Neoceratodus forsteri. Next base: position 395,271,660 of record JADMNL010000024.1, read on the forward strand.
AACGGGATAAGACCCACTAGGCAGAACTGCATGTTTTCAGGGGCGACCTGGGAGTTGTAGGGTGGTTAAGTAATATGCTCAAGGTCACACAGTATGCAAGTGGAGGTTGGGGGAACAAACCTAGGTCTGCTGAACCAAGTTCATTCACAGATCTTTATTCTAATCTCTGGCTATACTGCCAGCCATTTCTGCCCCACTGATCAATCATTTGCAGTAGACCAGCTTTAAGGTGGAGAATACAGAGTTTGGTAGTAATCATAACAAGAAACAACACACACAGTGGGCACCCACCACCTACTGCAGGCATGGCACCCCGACTCCAGAATATTTTCTGAAGAGCAATTCATGCCCTTTCATTGCGTGCCAAAAATACAAAGCTCAACAGAGGCGCATAATACTCGCCTGACGCATTTTGGATTGCCTGATCCTTTATTAAAGGCCTTTGATAAAGGATCAGAGGATCCAAAATGCATCAGGCAAGTGTTATGGGTGTCTGTTGATTGATAAAGGATCAGAGGATCTGAAACACATCAGGCACATGTTATGGAAGTCTGTTGAGCTTTTAACTGTATTTTTGGCACTCAATAAAAAGGTGCGGATCGCTCTTTATAGATATTTTGAAGTCATAGCATCACTTCTGCAATAGGTGGCGAGTGTCTAATTTGTGTGTTGTTTCATGCTGCCTTTTCATTGGGAGCACCACCCTCTCAGTGTAAATTTATTTGTTCTTGTAGTAATCAAAACATCATCAAATCATGAAAATACAAGCTGTGACAGCTGCAGATCCCAGCGCTTTTACTACTGCACAGTTACATTTTTTATTTTATTTATTTATTTTATTTGAGTTTTGGTAACCGGCTAAAACCACTGAGACAAATGCAGTCCCATTTTTAAGGTCGACCCGGGTATTACATGAGCAAATATAACAGAACATTGCAACAACATTTATAGACGATAATAAGAGATTAAATTATGCAGTATGAGTTCAGGTATCAATCTATGATGCAACAATAAAAAAGATGAAAGTAAATTCCGGAAGTGTTGACCAGGTCAGAATAAGACACACGAGATACTAGGGATAGAGTTCTACACATTGAATTCTACATAGGACTACAGTTAGCAGGAACAAAACGGGTATGGAAAGGTTGGGGGGGTAGTGGAGGAGGGTTAAGCTAAAGGTAGGGGCAACAGAGGTCAGGATGGAGGGAAGTTATGAGGGCCTTAGCAGAAGCATGAGCAAAGCAGTGGTGGGGCTGGGGGGCGGTGCGCCCCTCACAACTGCCCCAGTGTGGATCTTTAATCACTGTTTAGTGCCCATTGGGAGCCCATGATTGACTGACTGCCCCGGCTCCCAAACGCTCCCAAACCAGGCTCCGCCACTGGAGCAAAGTGCAGTGGCTGAGAGGGAGGCCTGCAGCTGAGTTTTAAACTTGGGGAGGGTAGAACAGGAGAATACAGAGGGGGGAAGAAAGTTCCAATCAGACACAGCTGCAAATGAGAAGGTCCTTTTGAGTTAGCTTTGCACATTATGAATTTCTAATATAAGGTTTACAGTGTGAGACAACTGTGCATGCCTTCTCTGTGTGGACAGCAACTTTCCCACATGGGATGAAGGAAATCTGAGTAGTAAAATGAAGCTGTCCCTCACAACGTTTCTGGGAGAGTTGAGAGGTAAGCCTGCAATGCTGCTTGAGACTCCACTAGCCTGGGTTAGAAGTTCTACAGAGAAATGCATTCAAGAGTCCTCTGCACAGCACCTCTGCCCCACTATCAGCCTTTGCTGGAATTATGTGGGCGGGGGCACCAGCCCTGGTAGTCCTTGCAGCACTGCCATTTACTTACAATAGGAGGGACTAGTTAAATAGGACCCCCATGAGCACACATCACTGCTAAAGCTGCTAATGAAATACAATTTCAACACTGCATCAGGGCAGCCGTAGCATGGATTGCAACTGGTAATCAAAGATTCTCATTTAGTCTCTACTGCCCCTGAACCCCCCAGCAGCACTATGAAATTAAATGTCACCATTTTGTCCTACCCAGCATGGGTGCATGACTGATGTACAGTTAGCTATCAGCCAGTGCTACCACCTTGAGAAAGACAGGCAGAATCACAGCTGCCTCCCACATTGCCCAGCCAAGCAAAAGGTGCTAACATTTGAAATTAAAGTTGAAATTAAATTAAAGCAGCTGCTTCTTGCTGAAGACCTGCTGTTTGCTTGTTTTTTTTACTGTACACAGACCAAAAGACATCAAAGAAAACTATCTATACTGCCTTCCACTTTGAAGACCCTGAAATCCCAGGCTGTTTTATACAGTTCATTTCTTTCAGCAAATGTCATGCAGCTAATTAACAAATTATTATTTTAATTTACTGTTTATGCTCGCATGTTGGTGCGGCCTCAGCCATGCCCCTCCCCCATCCCTAGTGTGTACCCCACCTCATTTCTACCACACAGGTTCACTCCATGTGATGGAGCCCTGGCCATACTGGACTCCAAACTCCCATTTCTTTCTTTTTTGTTTTAACTTTGTATTCTTTCTCCCCTTGTCACATCAGCTGGCCCCCTTCTATGACAGCTTCAAAACCCCATCATCTACTGTCTTTGAGACTTATCTGGGCCTTTATTCCTCCGCAGATTACCCCCCTGTGGAGGGGCCGTCACTCAGGCAGGCGGGCCCTTCTGCCCAATAGACAGCATGAGGTCTGTGGGAAGCCATCAGCATCTTCCTGTGCAGTCACCCATTTTTTTCCTTTTTTCATTTTCCTGGACCCTCCGTGGAGATGGTAACATTACATCATCACACAACTGTGACAACACCTTCTGCTGCTTCACCCTCGCTCCTTAGTTGCTCCTGTCTGCATTATCAACCATGGTCACCTACAGTAGCTGGTGATGCGGTGACGGAGTTCGCTGTCCTCCCTCCCCGGAACAGGAGAGCATCATTTGTGACACTCGATACTCTTCCCCTCGGCTGGCCTCCAAAAATCTAGGTCAACTTCCAAACTCAGGTTGCCAGCATCCTGAGCCGTAGCACTACCGCTGCACTGATAGATGGGCTATACACCTCCAACTTCTGGGTGAAGTGGTAGAGGCAGTAGAACCTTTGGTGGAATGGGTGGCTAGATGTTGGGGCGGGCAGGACCTAAGTGCTCCTGGGGTCATCTTGCTCACTTTAGGGCTTATCCTTGTTCTCTTGTGCCCCACTCCCACAGGACACTGGCATGCCACGAGCTCCAAGCACGCTGTGTTATGCTCAACCAATGTTCTCCCTCTCCTAAGTATCCCCTGCTGCACTATCACCTGCGATCACCCAGGTGGCAGTATAGCAACAAGGATCACGTCCCTCACTCGCCAAAGGAGGCCAATGTCCTCTGGAACACTTCAGCCTCCTTCCATTGTCTGTCCCCCGACGACTTGAGCTAGTTCCCAAACTTGAGTTGTCAGAATCAAGAGCAGTAGCGCTGCCACTGCACCAACTGGTCGGCTAATTAGCGAATTGTTAATATAAGTCATCTTCCTGTCAACTAACTTTGTACCAACACTGTGGGATATTTCTCAATGGGAGGATGTTTTCTCCTATGGTCAGGACAAGGGGAAGGATCATGAGGTGGGCGGGATACTTGACAGTGAGCCACCTTTCGATCCTTCCGCCATGCCTCATCTGTAAACCTGTAAAACAGGAAAACAATTCAGCGATGATTCCTTTCCCCCACCCTAATCCCCCCAAGCACCCACCACCACACCCACACCCACCCCATACTTAGCCTATCTGATCCAGTGCTGCTCCTTCTAGAACATCCTGCTTCTTCCGAACTCCACAGAGAAGTGACTGAAAACAAGATAAGTTCAGTTAATGGCTTTGTAATGCATTTTGAACTTTTACTCATACGACTGTCATTTCTTCATATTATTACCCCAAATGGCCTTTTCTAACCCCATCTCATAAACTAGGTAGGTGAAATTTTTCAAATCCTCCCTTAAATGTGTTTACACAGTCACCCTGGGATTTACCCAGTTTCTTCTGTCTTGATCATAGCTGGCTTTGTTTAGCATAGTGGTTAGGGTAGTGTACTGATATAGGCAGGTAGGTCTAGAAGTTCAATAAGAACAGGGTTCGCATCTCAGTGTCAGTAGCTCAACAAGCAAAATCCCCAAGCTCACACCTGGAAATCAAAAGCGGTCAAAAAAAATGTATTTTGAAGTGACCGGTGGAGTGCCACAAGGATCAGTACTGGGACCAGTCCTGTTCAATGTCTTCATTAGTGACATTGCAGAGGGGCTGGACGGAAAGGTCTGCCTATTTGCAGATGACACCAAGCTCTGCAACAGGGTGGATACTCCAGAAGGGGTGCAGAAAATGAAGAGGGACCTGGAGAAGCTTGAAAGATGGTCGGAGGTGTGGCAACTGAGATTCAATGTGAAAAAGTGCAAGATAATGCATCTGGGTAGGGGAAACCCTAGGGAGAGAGCTACAGGATGGGGGAGAGGTGCTGGCCATCACCAAAGAGGAGAGGGATCTAGGAGTTATCATATCTGATGATCTGAGGGTATCAAAGCAGTGTGCAAAGGTTGCAGGGAGGGCCAGTGGCATGCTGGGGTGCAAAGGCAGAGGTATTACTAGTGGGAGGCGAGAAGTGGGATGCCATTGTATAAAACACTGGTAAGGCCTCACCTGGAATACTGCAGGCAGTACTGGAGACCACACGTGTAAGGACATAAACAAGGGGGAGGCTTGTCCAGGGAAGGGTGACAAAGATGGTGCATGGCGTGCACCACAAAACATATGAGAAGAGACTAAGAGACCTCAATATGTACTCACTGGAGGAGAGGAAAGAAAGGGGAAACATGATAGAAACGTTTAAGTACCTCAAGGGCATAAACAAAGTGCAGGTGGGAGATCTTTTCCAATGTAGAAAAGATACCAGAATGAGGGGTCACGATAAGAAATTGGGGGGGGGGGGAGATTAAGAGGTAACATGAGTAAGTTTTTCTACTCGGAGAGGGTGGTGAATGCTTGGAACAGTCTGCTACAAGAGGTGGTAGGGGTAAGCACAGTGGAGGGGTTTAAACATACCCGGGACAAGTACAGGGGAAACTTGGGCAGGAAGGGAGTGATGAAAAGCCACTGACCACTTAGAGTGAGTGGATACATACATGTATAGGGCCTACGGGCATGAACCCTATTAGTCGATCGATCGCTTTGATTGAATAAAATTCTAATACTAAAGGTTATACAACCATTAGAAAATACTGGCTCCATACAAGTAAATGGGGTGTGCTCCCGCAGCCTTCGTTTTGTGACATCACAAAACAGGGCTGTGTGGGCCAACGTGGGGGCGTGTTTTCAGAACCGGGAAGTTGGTCCGTATTTAGCCCTGGCTGCCGATTTTAATTTTACGAGTGATATATCTTTTTAAATAGAAAGATGTTTCATGCCACACTTGGTGAAAACGCCACTGAGGGGGTTAAGTTACCTAGCAGGCTGGGGAGAGCAGCACCACATAGGGTAGCAACCTGCTCTTTAAAAAAGGCCCTACTTTAGCAGGCTCTAGTCCTCGTACTAATCTCCCTCACTGTTTCAGGTGACCAGGTATGATTAACAACTCTTTAAGAGCTACAATTACCTGGCACCTGGCAGTGCAAGATGGAAACCCCACAAAAGACTCGGTGTGAGTCTCTGTCACCACATTGTCTGAGTTTCCAACTAGTGTGCAAGCTGTGATCAGGGGTGGAATTCCACAGCAGGCCAAAAAGAGAGAAGGACTTGGAAGGTTAAAATGAAGTGAATCATGGCAAATAAAGCCAAACAGATGTTCATCACTGATTACTTTAAAGTTGGTTGATGATAAATGAGAAATGAACTAAACTAGATTGTAAAAGTCATACTGCGCATTTTAATTATTCTTGTTACCAAAATGTAAACAAATAAAAAAAAACTGAATAGTTAATACCTACATGGTCATGTAGCCCTGTGCTAATTTCCCTTATATATTACCAATGCAACACACCTCTATTATCTTCCACTCTCTATTATCTGCCAAAAAGTCTGTGCACCAAAGCTAGCAGATAATAGAGTGCACTGTATTTTTTGAAAATTCAAAGTCACGATCTAAGACAACGCTATTATGTGTAAACCTCTTCATTTCCCAATCATGACACTGTCACTATTATAACATGTGTCACTAATCTGTTAGTTATCGCCTTTGCACTATCTACGCCAAACGTCAACACAGCAGATACAAGTAAGCAAATACTCGGCACTGACAAATGCATGTTTTATTTGTGAAATAACTACCATCAAGCCCCACAAAGGTCCAGGGGTGGGCCAGGCATGCGGGGATCGTAAGCATTATCGTTGGGTTCCCCCGGCATAATGTTGCTGCTCTTCATACCACTTTTGCACTGTGGGAAGTGTCCTGGAAATTGCACATAGTGTAAACGTGCTTCAGAGTCCAGAACATGCTGCACAGAGATGAAGATAAGACTGGAGCAGTCCTCTGCTAGGGAGCATCCGGGGCTGTGTATATGTTAAGGGGTTCACGTATGTGTGAAGCGGAGCCTCTGTGCACTCACAGCCTCCCTATGCACTCCTACAGTACATGAGTTCGGATTGCCTCCTGAGCTCCTCCTGGATTGGGCCCAAAGAGTGTGAATAAGCAGGCAACTGTCACTGCTGCCTGACTTTAATGGGCAGTGGTGTTCAAATACAGCTGAGAAAACTGATGGAAACCTGGGGATAGCCATACTGACAAAAACACTAAAGCACACAAAATAGGGCAAATACCATCTTACTGTACAAGAAAAGAGAACAAGCATCTGTCAATGCCGAGAGTTTGCTGTTGGTACTGCTCATGTACATACCTCCCAGATTTTTCTCTGTATATTCCTCTGTCTTGCATTTTAAGGGTGGATGTTACGGTTGGAAATCCTAATGCCCCGGGTGTTTGTTGGTATTTTTGCTCCAAATTTTCAACATGGGCTTTTTGGGACATCACTTCATGAACAGTACCAGTTTCATTTTGTTACTCAATCCCAAAAGGTGATTTCGCACAGCAAGAGTGCCATTCGGCACCACAGGTGCGAAAACACATTTCGGGCAGGATGTGAAAAATGACAGCTGTACTGTTCGTGAGGAGGTGTGAAGAAATGCAATGTTGAAAATCTGGAGTGAAAATATAAAAAAAAGTGGCGAAGTTACAAGTGTGTGTAGAAACTGAGCAATGCACACCCATAATGCAGTCATTTTTTGGAATGTTTTCACCAAATTTTCAACATGGCCTTTTGGGACCTCCCCTCATGAACAGTGGCACTGGAATTTTGTTAATCTGTCCCGAAAGTTGATTTTCACAGCAACCACGCCATTCTGCACCACAGGTGCAAAAACACATTTTGGGAAGGATACAAAAAATGACAGTAGTACTGTTCATAAGGGTGTGTGAAAAATGGCAATGCTGGAAATATGGAGTGAAAATCTTAAAAAACTAATGATGTTACGAGCATGCGTAGAAGCTATGCAACGGATTCTCGTAAAACAGACATTTTTGGGAGTTTTTTCATCAAATTTGCAACAAGGGTTTTTGGGACCCCACCTCTTGAACAGTGGCACTGTCGTTTCATTAATTGGTCCCAAAAGGTGATTCCACGTAGTGACTGCTAAATCACCTTTCAGGACTGAGAAACAAAATTACAGTGACTGTGTTCATGAGGTGGGGTCCCTAGAACCCCATGTTGAAACTCTGGGACCAAAACTCCCAAAAATAGCTGAGATATCAACCTAAATTGAACCCCCCCAATTCACTGCCATTATAGGACTTGTCATCATTTCTTCAGTTTGCGGTCAGCTTTTGAAGAGTGCAGACGTGGTCCCGGTCCACTGAAGATCACTACTCCCTACCTCCAGAGGCAAGTATGAGTGGGGGGTGCAGGGAGGTGCGGTGCGCAGAGGGAGGGTGCAGGTTGAGGAGGGGGCTGGTGGCAATGACGAGGGACAGTTTTCTTCTTTTCAGGTTTAAAAAAAAAAGACTTTGTGGGTCTGTTTTTTTTTTTTTTTTTTTGCAGGGGAACTATGGATATTGGCATACTGGGGTGGGCCCCCAGTGTGACAGAGTACTGGGTGGTTCATGCAGACCTGGGGATTGGGCACCCCAAGGTCGGAGGTTATGTGAGGGGAGGGATGCACCAGACATGGAGAGGGCATCTTGGTGTCGGAAAAATGGGTTCAATGCCAACCCAGGCATTGGGCAGCCCAAGGTCAGAGGTTATGTGGGGGGGATGACGCATCCGACACCAGAAGTGGGCATCTCGGTGTCGGAAAAACACAGCAGGGTGGAGGAGGCAGGCGAGGAAAGCACCTCCTCCTAGCCAGCGTGATTGGATCGCACTTACAGCGGAGACGTCATGACGCAATCAGCTGTTCGCTCTATGGTGACCTGCAGATGAAAGGAAAAAGCCGGCTCCTGACTGGTATGACTTTTTCATTTCAAGTCCAGACCACTACAGGCAAAACAGTGTCACGACCAGCCTGACTGAGGACTGGTGTGATACTGTTGAGGCCCATGCAGAGCACTCTGTATTGGACAGTGTCACACCCCTCAAAGCCTACTCTCCCAAGGAGTTCGACGCACACGCGCAAACTCAAAAACAGCAATCTAAAATGGAAAACGACAGATACAGGTACTGTACAACAGTTTCAACATAACATGAAAAAACTCCAGTGCGATGTTTTAAGCCATTTGTAACAAAGACTGCGTGTGTGTGTGTGCGTGTGCACGCTCTCAAACTTTTTTCCCACAAATCCGTTGACTGAATGTGGACGGCTGCAGAAAAGTCATTCATCTCAGCAATTAACATGGGTGGCCATTTTTCATGTTTATCCAAATACACTTAATCAAGCCACTGATGTGTAAAAATAAATCAACCAACAGACCACACAGGGATAACTTCTCATATTTCAAAATCTCGCTTGTGCAGCTCTACCCAGTTTCTCTGTTACTAACTGTGTGTATTTACTGGAACACCCCCATCCAATACTAGTCTCACTAGTGTTGCTGTTGGTTCCGGCGTCACTCGGATACAAACATACAAGAGAGAGCAACTGTGCTTTGTAAAATCATAATAAAGAAAGGGGACGGGGGAAAACTTGACGGAGTGAGTAAGGACACTGGTGCCGGGCTACCTGTGCAACCTTACTTCAAGCCATGTAAGTCTGCTCTCAGGGAACTGTAGAAGAGTTGCACAACTCCCACTCTCCCTCCAGGCCACTAGGAGACAGCCATGCAGCTGGATTTCTGCTGGAACACAGTCAAGACAAGTACATTAGTACCTGGCTTCAGGAGAGCACGTTGCTGACAACAGATATCTCGGAGTGGAACTATTCTCAGAAAACACTAAAATCTCCTGATCCAGTCCCTGATTTCAGCCATGGGGGATTATAGGACTAGCGTGACACCAGCTTAACAGAGGCTGACATTTTTACTGTAAGTAATTAGGGGGACCTAACTTCACATAGCAGATGTGGGGTTAGGCAGATGTGTGCCCCCCTTTAAGCTGTTCTGACCCGTGCTACTGTGCTAAAAATAATGCTGTCAAGTGATTGAATTTGAGCAATCATATTTCTTGGTTATAGTGTATTCAACTGGTTGTATGTTATTTCTGTTCAATTTGTTAATGCACCCCAAGAGGGTGTCCTAATTTGGCACACTATAACTAAAAATTGATTTAAACTTGCCAATTTAATCAAGTATAATAGATCATACCTTTATAAGGTATTTAGTTAGGCATCAAATCTCAAACAATATTGATCAGAAAAGATCAAAGGTCACATGCAGCTGATTCTGTGTGGATCGAATAAGGTAGTATATCAAATTTGCAATAAACTCGCTGAAATTACAAAGCTAACCTTTGACCTGTGCCTTGAAAGTCAAGTCACAGTCACATGGTTTCATAATACTGTATATGGAATCATATTCATTGCAAAAAAAACTGTGTGAATGCAGCAGTTAGAGTTAACTTAAAGCAACAAAAGTAGGAAAATGTGGAGCTAGGGTTTCCAACCCTAACTCCTCCAGCCCCCCCAAACAGCAAAAGGAAAATACCCCCACAAGCAACCACAGATAGTCACCATCAGGTAAGACAAACATTCAACTATTTTCTGATAACACAAATGCAGTAGCACTGATGTGCTACATTTGTGGATTTGTATCTGCGGCTGCATAAGCACAGGCCCTGTGTGTAAGATGTACTGCATGCATAAGTATGTGTGGTTGCAGAAGTGCAGGCCCCATGGAGACCTTCGCTTCTGTAGACAGAAGACACCATGAGGCATGCATCTATGCAGTCAGAGGTAAAGTGGTGCCAGCCAGGAAGATGCAACACAGTAATGCTTCAGTATATCACAAACATGCTACAGTATGCTTCAGGGAATAGTGTGGTTCAATGGCAGTTAAGCCCTTTTTCACTGTAATATTTTGTGACATGTCAGATTTGGATCCTGGGGCTTCTCCCCCCCCCCTCCCCTTGGTATGGGGTAAAGGGGAAAAATATTTATTTTATATATTTTTTTTTTCCAATTATGTTTATGCACCGGTTTCCTCCAAGGCATCCTTCGGAGGTGCCTACGCAATCCTGCCCCTTCTTCTCCCCACCATGGCCAGCCATCACTGGTTCACCCCTCCCAGAGGAACTTCCCAACGCTCTGGATCACTCCACGGAACAGGGCCCGCCCACCCCTTCTGAAATTAGAGGGTCCATCCCTCTGGGAGGTGAGCTGTGGATCCCCGGTGTGGCCTGACCTGGCACTGGGGACGAGAGGGAGATCCCTGGGGCCCTTGTCATCTCCTTGGCGAGCCGGGGTTTTTTTGTACTTTAAGTTCCCCCTTCTCCCCTGCGGAGTCCGGCCAGCAAGGCAATGTAGTGCCGTGGCTCCACCCCAAGGCATACACCGCGCTACTACAGTCGGCGATCATTCAGCCACCGCCAGAGGTCGCTCCAAGAGCGAGCACACCCCACACCCACCCCAGGAAGAGAGAGCAGTCCTTCGGACACTTGATCTCTTCCACCCCCCCGCCGACCCCCAGCTTGTTCCCGAACCCGGGTCGCCGACGTGGCATGAGGTGTGGCACCCAGTGCCTCAACCCTCAGCGCCACCGGGCCGGCCATTTATTTTACATTTTGGTGGCAGCTGCACTAGAAACACACAGCTGTGGTTAACTCCGACTATCCCATCAGAAGACTTACGGCTCTGAAACTGCCACAGAATTCTGGTCATGCAACAAGTGACAGCCTTCCTTAGGCTACAGATTGAGCGGTTTCACAGTCACTGGCTTCCCTTCTTTCACTCTCTAGCGGAGAAAGAACGGCTGAATGTTTTGGAGATCCTGGCTTGCTACAACTAAGATTATTGTACTGTTTACTAGGGTTATTGCTTTCTTAGCTCTTGGAGTTTAATTTTTTTTAGTATTCCAGATTGGACCCCTTGAGGGGTTGTACCTGGCCACACTTTATATTGTTGCTGTTTATACTGTTGTCGTTTTATTGTAATAGTTTGTTCTTTTCCCTTTGTTAAATTACAGAATGATGGTTGAATTTTGTTTAACCTTGTTCATAAAGATGTGTTCTGGCAGTTGGCCCATGCATGTTACAGTTTTAAGTATTAGAGTCTGTCTTGTTTGCTTTTCACGTTGGGCCTGTCTCTGTATTGTTTGTATTGTACGTTCTCAAAATGTTAATAAAGTTTAATTTCCAATATCTTGTGACATGTCATTTACTGCAAGTTATTGCGTTGCATCGTGGCTGACTCAGCTGTACTCATGCACGTTGTACAAAGTACATCACTAGATAGCATGATCCGTTAATGCATGCTTTTCTGTACACATCTGCATAACTGAGAAACTGCCACCCACTGAACAAATTCTAGATCTGTTGCTCAAACCATTATTCCCAGACTGCAACAGTACTTTACCTGCAGACCCCACATGGGCCTGTCCAACCCGAAAGTCAGTGTGTATGTCTTAACACCTGTGGCTGAAAATGCTGAAGCCTCTCAGGGGCCTGCACATCTGCAGACAGAAGCAGTGTTGCAATTTTGGTATCGTGGATTTGGTATCACATGCGCTTCTACAGCCAGAGGTAAGTGTGTATGTCTTACACCTGTCCCTGCAGAAGTGCAGCCACGTCAACTGTGTGTATGTCTTACAGTCTGCATGAGTACCAGAACATGCAGAAGCGTTTGTTCCATAGGGGTGGCGCATCTGCAGGAAAAAGAACTCCTGTAATTTGGGTATTCAGGATTTGCATCTGTTGCTGCAGTGTTGTGATTATAGTATTGTGGATTTGTATCTGCAGTGACACGTGAGTGTGTATGTCACGTGGTGTGCATGTCACAGATACAAATCCATGAAGGCAGCACATCAGTGCTACTGCATTTTTGTCATCTGGAAACAGCTATATACACTTTGCCTTATGTGGTGATAGGTATCTCTGGTTGCTTGTGTGGTGTTTTCTTTTTGCTGCTTTTGGGGGAGTGGGGAGTTTGGTTGGGAAACCTTAACCCCACATTTCCCTACATAGTTGCTTTAAGTTGAACCTTAACTAGTGTATTAATGCAGTCTTTTTGCAATAAATGTACTTCCTTTTGAGATGGTGGAATTATGAACAGATCTGTCGGGCCCTCTGGGCCCTGTACCAAGTAAGGAATCCTTCGAAATCTGTTTAGTGCAGAAGCGCAGGGCCCTCTGGCCCTGTGCTTCAGTGCAGTCACAGATGCAGATATGGAGGGCTCTTTGTGGAGTCCATCAGGCTGCACCAAGTGAAGAGTTCATCTGGGAATGGAAGTACAGGGACCACTGCATCAACTGAGGAGTCCATCTAGCGACGGAAGCACAGGGCCCGATAGGCCCTGCACTTTTGTGCAGCTGCAGATACACATGCACAGGGCCCTTCCTTCCGAACTTCATTTTGTTTTTTAATATTCTGATCCCATATTTTCAACAGTCTTTTTATGACCCCACCTCATAAACCAATCAGGTGAATTTTTTTAAATGTTGCCCAAAAGGTGATTTCACAGAACAACCGCAAAATCACCTTCTGGCCAAGATGTGAAAAATGTCACCTTCCTGGTTCATGATGTGCTGTCATAATAAGGCCATATTGAGATTTTAGGGTAAAAATATTTTAAAATGGCCTTTCTATAAACAGAAGGTATACTATACAAAGACAAAGTTCTTCTGTCATTACCTGATTTTTTTATTTCGTATGGTCATAAAATTCTTTCATGAGCGTCTTTCGATGCAAAAGAAGATCACAGAACAAGAAATTTCTTCTTTTGTGAGACTCAGTTCTTTCATGAGCCGAGATTTTTCTTTCATGAGCGTCACAAAAGAATAATTTTGGCTCAAGAAAGAAGAATCAGAAGCCCTCACTATGCCCTCCATGTAGGATTTTAGGGATGTCCCAAAACCATATTTCAGGGCCTTTTTTCCAAAATAAACACCAGAATCTAGCTAAACTTCATTCATTCATTTTATTTATTTCACAACAATAAAAAACAAACAATACATGTACAGTAGTAAAGAACAATTAACTAGATGCAATTACAAGTTGTCTGAGAAGATATAAAACGAAGACATAGATTTTTGAAACTAACAATTTATGTACAGTAATTTATGTGGGTGACTTGTTATACCAGCTCGTGGCCCTATAAATCAGAGATCTTTGACCCAAACAGCTGTTCATAATTGGAATATGAAAAACATGACTTGCAAAAGATCTTGTATACCTATTATTAAATGATTCTTTAAAAATATCATGAATACTTTGTGGAACTAGTCCTAGAACCACTTTCTGGACAAAACCAATGTCAAAAATGGGCTAAATTGGATTTGCTGGGAAATGCTAAGGCACTATTCCCTTTGCCGGCTTAAAGTATCATAGTTCTAATGCTGAGGATAAGCATTCTGTTTCTGGTGCGTTCTGCTGTCTTCAAAGAAATAGACGGCGCCTGAAGTAGTGGAGAGTCAGAGGAGGAGACGGTATTGGAGCACTGCTTGTTGCTCGCTTGGACTCAGTTTCCTGAAGAATGTGCCCGAGAGAGCCTGAGAAAGAGATTGACAGATTGTTTAAAGCTATAAGCTTTTAAGATGCTGTCTGCTATTTCAAGAGGTATGCCACTGTTACCTAAGGGGATGGGTGCTGCTGATTTATTTAACTTATATTTTATTAAACAAGACAGGTCACAGTTTCTAATGTACATGTAACCCCTAGATGGCGCTATCCCAGGGGCTACTACCCCTGCCTGATTTGCCACTAACAGGTTGAGGGGCCTGGATCCAATGGCGGGTGCCTCCACCCAGAGGTCAGGGTTTGCAATAGTTAAACTAACTTGGTCACAGCCCTCTGGACACTGCAACCCCTTTCTTCCCACTAGTGGCCCACACAATATATCAGAATTACCTTCACAGTATACACTTACCCCCAGGTCTGGTTCCGCACTGGGACCTCCTGAAATGAGATACAGTGCAACAATCACAGTACAGTACTTTAACATAGACAAATTAGGCAGTATAACTTTGCTGAAACAAGCAGCTCTGATTTATTTAGGGGGATATAACAAGGACAGGGGGAAATCAGGTTAATTAGCTTATCACTCTAATAATCTACCTATGGCTCTGTGCACAGGCCTATCCCTATCAGTTACTGTCCCTGGGTACCCAAGCTCTAGTGGCTAGTCCAAACCGTGGCAGCTGGTAGGGGCCCTTTCACACAGAGAAAAGGAGAATTAAACAGTCAGCAGTACAGTAATTCCATTTGGATTTAATGTGGCAATTCAACAGGGAGCGACCCTGAATTAGTACTACGACCTCCAAATAAGATAGGGTCCTTCAATGTCAGCAGGGCTCACTTGAGGTACACAAACCTCTTCACACATCCATATAAAGAAAGCACTATACCAGGCAGGCTGCATCTGTATCCCGATCGCAATTACTGCACAATACCCAGGAGAACACACAGCAGATTCAGTTCCTGACAGACCGAGTGCAATTTTCAGCAATTCTTCCAGTCTTCTACAGGGTGAGCCTGGTTTCTACTCTTCAGAGATCCTTTGATTCTTTTCACAGGACGGATTCAGTCCTAACAAGCTGCAGACCGAGCTCTGGGCCTACACACGTTTTTGACTAAAACTGCACACTGAAAAGCACAGGGCTCCTTCCTTCTTCACTGCCAAAGCTCAACTGAAACTCCAACTGACAAAACCGAGCACTTCCTTTGAGTTCCTCCCAGTTCTTGACTGGATTGGCTGTCACTCACAATAGACTGCTGCTGTTGGTCCAAAAGGCACTGAAGTCTAAACTACATCTCCCAGAGTCACTGCCCATACAATCCTCTTGTGGCTGGCTCAGATTATGAGTCCAAGTTCTGATTCGTCCAAGGCACCATTTTAGAGCTAGCTTACCCCACACTGATTGGTCCAGTTCAGCAGTTCAAAACTAGAATGGGAACTAGCAGACACAGTTCTGACTGCAAAGAAAGCAGGTTAGACAAACTGTAATTTCATTATTACTCTAAATAATTTCTGGCAAACAGTTACATCTTTCAGATAGGTTCCCTTTGCACTCCTAGTGACTGCAAAATGAAGTGAATTGGCAGCAGCTCGAGTGGTACTCAGAGAAGCACACAGTCCCCCCATACAAACTAATTATGTCTGCAAGCAGACAGCTCTTAAAGAGACAGTACCAGAGGCTCTAAAAACACTCACTGATAAATGGCTTAAATGCCAAACACCATTCAGGCTTGGAGCATTCAAGCAAGCTCCTGGAAGTCTTTTGGGAACCCCCATTTGCAGTGGGGTTACATACAGATCTTCGGCTGCAACATTTGGCCTGTTATCCTGCGGTACACTTTCTACAGTGTTAATTCATACTTTTCTTCCAATTACAAGTTTTTGCCATTGAATGTTAATCTACCATCATCACTAGGCATTTTTTCTTACCAACTCCGTATATTCTACTTTCTCGGGTTACTCTGCTCTGGGGTTTACATTAATTTATTCCGCACTACCTAAAAATACTTTTCCCATTTCACCTTTTGTTCCTGCCTTGCTTATAGGTGCGGCTAATTTTTACACTCAAATGAGTGTATCTTTGCTTTATTTTTCAGATATATCCTCTTTCTGAGACTGAACCTCAGGTGTTGCAATTCTACATGACACCCTGGAAAAACTCGGCTATGGCTAAGGGTGGAATACCATTGATACGGAAGTCAGGGATTTTTGAAGAAGAAAAGTGGAGATGGAGCTTTGGACTCTGGTCTGAGAAATGGAGCCAAGTTTGAGTTCCGTTTGTGGTAACCCCCTTTTTACAAACTTTTATAGAAACCTTGTGAGGCGTCAGACGGAGAACTGTTGGGGGAATTTTCCTTCAAGAAGTACTGATCTACTTTTTTCGGCTGATATTTCATGTAATTGATGCCCTCTCAAAGAAGTCCTGGCTCCTGGCTTATGAGAGGAGAAACCTGTTAGCTTATGTTTGTAGCAGCTTGGGGAGAAAATGACCCCAGTGGTATCTTTTCTAAAAAAGTACTACTTTTAACATCATAATAATGATTATCATTTGGAACTTCCTTATGGAGTTTGAACTTCTGGCTGTTTTATAATTAATCCTTAAGTGGACTCCGTATATTTATCAGCGCCTCGTGACTCGAAGAGATGAATTATTGGCTCCATTGATACTTGGCCTAAGAAAAGTGAGCCGTGTCTCTGCTCAAATATGTTGGGTTTTTATCACTGTAAAACATTTTTAAGAGACGCTGTTTAGCGACAAAGATAATTATCCACTAGAGGTACTACATGGCATGTATGGCGATGGACTCCAGAATTTAAACAGAGCCTTTTCAGTCTTTACAAACCTATGGAACTTCTAAACTCTGACCAAAAATGGAGGGACTTCTAGTTGTATTGGAGTCTCTAAATTAGTGTCCAGTTCATTTTATTTTTAAATTTCATCAATATGCTTTAAAATTGTCTAAATGTTTGTGTATGTTTTTTTTTTTTACCTGATTGGATGTTTAGTATAAAGCAGGTAGAAATTGGAGCAAATTCTCCTGTCTGGGGGATATATTGTGTCAGCTTTTTAGAACATACTCTTTTTATGATTAATGCTATAACTGAAGGTAAAACCAGTTCCGTAGGCCCATAGGAGATGGAATATGTGACTGGGAGATTGACTGGGAGCTCTTCTTATGCATAAATTGAGGTTTTGTTTAAGCTGATACCTCTGGTTAACAGGAATGATGGCAATGTAGCCGTGGGGTTCACTGGACTGTAGTCAATTAAGCAGTGGGACCTCAGCTTTGATATTTACGTTGCTGGGCAAGCAGTATTAAGTATGATAGAACTGGGAATGAGCAGAGTATGACTAATACATGCTAGCACAAACCAGGTCAAGATCATGGGAAGATTAACAATTATTTGGCAGCTGAACAATAAGATAAAATCGCTAACTGGCCTGCAAATGCAATGAGACCTAACTGGACTCTGTAGCCTAAAAGGAAGGCATTCCCCGTAGTGAGGGAGCTAGTAAATGGATCCGTTTTTGCTATTAATGAGGGATCAGGAGACGTATTTCTGACATTCTGGCCAGGTTACAGGCTGATTGTCTGGACTGATGGAGTTCTTAAATAGTGCGAAGAATTGGATGTCATGCTTGAGACTCCCTTGAGTAGAATCAGAAAATATGTTGCAGTCTAGTAACGATATCTAAGTGGGTACGTCTATTGTGTATTGTTCATTTCCCATGCTGCCAGTGTTGTTTGGATATTGTTTCTGGGATGTCAAGGTAAATGAAAAACAATAGCCTTTAAAATATGTTTTTGTAATAAGGAATGTGCGTGCTCAATAGTCATCAAAAGAGAATGCATTATATAGGTCTTTCCTTTTATAACCACTCATGAATTATAGTGCATGGATGGACAGTTTTTAGTAACTTTTAACCTGTTACAGCGACTGCCTTTATAAATGGGGTATCTATAGTAAATTTGGAACCAAGATTCCTATAATAGTATACAGTATATGTTTTAAATATATGAATAATGTGACTGAAACTAATGTCTGAAATTTTATTTCACTGTTTTAAGTGTCTAAATGAAATTATACATGCTTTGTAAATTTTTTGTACGTTTTACGTGTCTAAAGACCGTAAAATGCTTTTCTGTATTGTACTGTATCGTAAAGACATGATTTTTTTTTTTTTTTATTTCGTTGTTTAACCAGGTATAGCACACTAAGCTGAAAGCTTTTTTACAGGAGCAACCTGGGAGCACAAGGAGGTTAAATGACTTGCTCAGGGTCACACAGTATGCAAGTGGAAGCTGTGGGATTCAAACCCAGGTCTGGTCTGCTGGATGTCACCAGATTTGCAGCTCAGAGCCTTAGACCACTGCGCTATACTGCCTCCCAAAGACACGTAAAGACGTGTAGTTGAATGAATAAACTAAAAACTTCAAACTTCAATGCCAAAAATGGAATACAATTGTCCAAAGAAAGACGAGAGGCAGAGTTAAGCAAAATACAATGATGCGTACGGTAAGGGAGGTTCCTTTGAAATCTACATATGGAATTATAAAGTACCCTTAACCCAAACAGCATCATCTCGCTGACAGAAGAATATACTAGCAGGCCATAATTGATAAATGGAAATAACAAACCATCAGATAACATTTTTCTAAACTCAGTTGTTAAGCAGTTTTAACTCTATACAGGACACCCAATTGTTAATGACGTTTTTTCATACTGTGGGATAGATGGGGTTCAAATGAAAGAGACCTATCAAGAATGACATCTAGATAATGAAATTCATTAATCATTTCAATTTGCTCACCCTTGGGATCAAGCAAACTGAGTGAATCATGAAGCGATTTATGGGGTTCACTAAACAACACAGCCTTTGTCTTTTTAGTATTAACAACCATTTTATGCTGACTGAACCGTCCCTCCAGTGAAATGAAATCTGATCGAAGAGTCCTTCCCCCCTCCAAAAATCTGGGTCCCGTTTAGCTAGATTCATGTGTTTGTTTTCCTCCACTGCGTCACTTTTATCGGTTTTCAATTTTTTTTTTCAATAAAAAACAAGATGACTGCCATATGAAAGAAAACTTTTCTCACGAAAGAATAATTTCGGTTCACAAAAAATTATATCAGACATATAAAGGAAAGGCCCTACTGAGCATGCTCAGAACTGCAATTTCAAATACTTATAACTCGGGAACGAGTTAATATTTTTTTTACTAAACCAGAAAAAAAAAAGACATCTTTCTAGGGCAAGCCCCTTCCATCCTGAACATTCCAGAATTCCAAACTGTCAGGGATGTAGGTGAGAACAAGAAAACAGCAAAGAAAAAAAAGAAAAAACAATTTTTTCCACTTTTTGCATTATCTGGATCTCAGAACCCAGACATCCCACCGGCATGAAACTTGTCAAATCAAAAGACCTTGCCCCTAGGCTGCTCATGCAAAATTTCATGCAATTCCACTGCACAAGGGCGAAGTTATTAAGGTGCAAAGTCAGGGGCTGAACATTAAATACGCTACTCAACCCTAACTATAGGGGTGCTACTGCGCCCCTGTAACAAAGCATGTACCTTTCAAGTTTCGATAGGAGTGGTTGGTTGAAAAGGGTGCAGAAAGCATGAGGAATGCAGAACCACTGATTTGAACAATAAAGATCAAAAGGTCACAGACTAGTCACACTCTCCTACAAGGGCAAAGTGTAGTCAGGGAGGAATGTACTTAGCCCTGGGAGAACATTGGGACCAGCAAACATCTGATCTGAGCTTATAAAATCTCTAACATGGCGCCGGCCCAGTGGCGCTGAGGGCTGAGGTACTGGACACCTTACCTTGCAATACACTGACAACCCGGGTCCGGCAACAACCTCAGGTAGCCAGAGAGATGGCATGAGGGGAGGGTCAGAGCGGGACTGAGCTGCGGTAGGCAGCTCTCCCCTCTCGGGGGTGGCTGTCCGCTCCCTCCGTAGTTCCGCTCCCACCAGGTGGGGGTCCGGTGAGAAGCACAGGCGAGGGGAAGCGGTGGCAAAAATGCCAGGGGTGGGGAGGAAGGGGCTGAGCTGGTGCCCAGCTTGTGTGTGCGCCTCCACGCACGTGCACATACGTGTCTGCCGGAGTCCCGGGTCTGGGCATAAAAAGGGGAGAAAAAATAAAAAAATGTATATATACAAAAAAAAAAACATCTCTTAACATGCACTGCAGGCTATTGAACCTCCTACTGCTACAGCCCTGCTTTGATGTCAGCTGCAGGAGACTCTGGGATTTCTGGTTACAGGAAATGTCATTTTGGAAGTCAGCAGAATCAGCCTGATGCAATCTACTATAGTGCAGTAAAAAGTACGTAAGAAAAAAAAAAGTTTCTGCACACAAAGTGCAAATTGGGACTGGACCCATCCTGACTGTTGCATTTTAAGATAGGAGATTCAAGAATTAGCTGGCGTGGTTTATGGTTTTCTCTAGCACCATCCGCCAGGTCTCCCCGGAGAACAGTGTGAGCCTTCTCAATTACCTGAACAGGTTATGTGTGCCCAAAGGTGCAGAAGGAGTGGGAGAATGGGTCTGCCCGGCTCGAATATGATGAGGGCTTACACCGGAATATGCAGTGTCGTCCCATTGGGGCGTTCTGGATATGTCCTGATAGCAGACGTTATGCATGAGGAGAGAATCCTGCATATCAACAGTGGTTTGCCAATCAAACGCCTCAGCCCCCCACACACCCCCCCACCGAGTGCAGGACTGAACAAAACTGTATTTTGCTATAACAAAGGCTGATATAATAAGGTGACAAGTAGGTTTTGACATGAGTGTTCAAGGGAAAATCACCCCCCCAACGACGACAACTAAGAAGAGTCAGGGAGACTCTCAGCCCTTTCGGAGGAAGCACTTTAGAAATGGAAACTCTAATAAAGGTCGGTTAAGGTAGGACATGGCTGGAATGATACCCGAACTGTGAGGTGGCAGCATGGCAGCTGGTGATTTCACGGATGGTTTTAGGATACCATACAATCGCCCCACCAGGGTTATGAAACAGAGAACCTGAATTTAGCCAGAGACAGGTGGCAAGTGGTACAGCAGAAACTCAAGAAGAGGAGTTTAGGTAGGCTAAGCAGTCCCTTTTCATCCCCCAATTTCAGGTTAAGGGTGTCTTCAATCAGGTTGGTTCCCAAGAAGGCACCAGGCAAGTGTACCACATTATACCGAGAGGGGGACTCGGCAAATTACCATATTAACCCGTGCTTTATGGAGGTGCGGTATGTACCATTTGACAGGGTGGTTGATGTAGCTGGTGCAGGGGCACTCATGGCAAAAGTGGACACAGAGTCAGGTTTTAGGTTATTACTACTACACCCAGATGACCGCGACTTGGTGGAGATGACATTTGTATCACCAAGGGATGTGCAGTGGCATGTGCGATATTTAAAAATGTTTGCACGTTCCTGCACTGAGTGATTGCAGAGGAAGCGGACTGGCAAAGGGTGTTCTACTACTTGGATGATTTTCTATTTATCGGCTTGGCAGACACGCTTGTTTGCTGCTGAGTGTTGGAAATGTTTCAAATGGTTTGAAAGCTTTTTGGACTCCACTTGGCGCCAGTGAGGACTGAAGGTCCTAGGACCATTGCAGAAATTGACCCAGTAGCAATTGAACGTCCTCTGTCTGTGGACAAGACTTAAGCCCTTAGGACTCTTCTAGGGTGGATCAAGACAGTGAAAAAGATAACCCGAAAGGAGCTGCAGTAACTTGTTGGGGGGCATCTGAAATTTGCATGTTGGGTAATCCCCATGGGCAGGACATTCCTGAGGTGTGTGATGAAAGTTGTGGCTAGGGCTTGGAAGCTGCACCACCGGAGTAGGGCAACAGACAGCATGAGGGAAGACCTAGAGGTCTGCCATTCTCTTCTGGCTCACTACAACTGGGTTTCCATACGGCCTGAGGCTGTGAGCAGTGACGAGCCGGGGCTGTTCGTGGATGAAACCGGGGGTTTGGGCTTCAGGGTCTGCTCTGCAGCTGGTGGTGTGTGTTCAGTTGGCTGGAGAGCTGGGCCAAGGCCAAGATCCCAAAGCAGGTCATACTGTTAGAATGTTCCCATACAGGTGGCTCTGCTGGTGAGGGGAACTAAGCTGCACAACAAGAAGGTAGTCTTCTGGACAGACAACACTGAAGTCATCCATACAATCAACAGGCAACTGGGGGCCAAACTGCCACTAGGGAATTTGATAAATATATTTATTTATTTATTTATTTATTTCAGTTTGGGATTAATACCTTTGACTCGTTTTCAAAGGTCTCAAGTCAAGACAGAAACAAGAACAGGTAGAATACAAATACAGACAGCACTGCACATTACTAGGGTATAAAAATAGTTACATTGAGTTTGTTCATACTTAGGGGTATAAATAATACATAGAGGTCTAACATTGCTACTACTAGCATGGCATGCAGGCAGCTTTACTACTAAAGAGAGCAGCGGGGTGGGGCGAACAGGCGGGAGTGTGCACCAGCTGGGGCGAGGCAGGGGATTGTGGGAAGGGAGAGTAGCACAAGTAGGCATTGTCATTAGAGCGCACCCGAGGTTGGAGAGGTGGGTGAAGGAGGGGGCTAAATCCATTGTATAGTGGTGGTGGGGGAGGAATCAGTGGTGGGGGATTGAGGGAGGGATGTTCAGAGAGTAAACAGGAGAGGCAGGCAGGGGGCAGTGAGGGCTAGTTAGCATGTGGGTGGAGAGGCAGGGGTTGAGAGTGCAATCAGCGTGGATTAGGTGTGGCAGGCATATTTATCTTCTGATGTCTGTCACTGATTATTCATTTTATCGCAGAGCATGTTGACAATGGCATTGCTGGTGCATTATCTCATTCACAGTGGGAGAGATTCAGATTACTGACTCCAGCAGCAAAACAAGATCCACAACCAGTCCTGGCCTTCTTATGGGAGGTGGTGACCCTGAGGCCTGGTAGTTGGACAGCCACTCTATCGTGCCTAGCACCAGGACAACCTATTGGAGAGCTGGCGAGCACTTCTAGAGTGTCAATGCAGAGGAAGGATGGCCAAGCAAGTGGCCAATCCCAGAACAACAGTTTTTCCAATACTGTATATCCTGAAAGCCAAATGAAGAGGTATGATACTGGGAGCTGTGGGCTTCAGTGCAGCAGAATGGGGACATGGCACTGACCTTGGAAGGTGTGCTCATCAGATTACACTGAAGCAAAACTGACCAGGTAGACTTCAGTTGCTGGTGCGAGATACACCCTCCAAGGGTGTGAGACAGGAAGTGAGGGCCATAATGCAGCAATATCTTTCATAATGGCCGCAAACTAGGTCAGCCTTTTTGCAACACCTAGACTAAGCACCAGTAACTGCCTACCAGTTCAAGCACATATTGAGAATGGCAATGAAGAAGGTAGATTTGAATCCGTAGGAGTTCAACACCCTTTCCCTTATGACTGGAACAGCCACAACCCCCAGAGAGTGAGGGCTAACAGACAGACCGATCCAGGTCCTTGGGAGATGTAGGTTCCAATTATTTGAATGTCATATGCGGACTCATCCACTTTAACAATGTCCTTTTTGTCTTTGCAGGTCCTCCTCATGGAATCAAGTATGTGTGGATATGCAGACACTCCTTTGTCTTCTGGGCGCAGAAAGAGCCGAGGGGAGAAACCAGTCATTCACAGAATATCCTGAGATCAACTCCTCTGGTCACACAACATCCGCAGGCATCACTGACATCTTGCAAACGATTACCAGGCAATGGACAAAGTTCATAGACACATTAACATGGAAATTTGTGTCTTTATAGTTCCGGCGAAGTCGAGAACATA
Organism: Neoceratodus forsteri; assembly: GCA_016271365.2. Classification (NCBI taxonomy): domain Eukaryota; kingdom Metazoa; phylum Chordata; order Ceratodontiformes; family Ceratodontidae; genus Neoceratodus; species Neoceratodus forsteri. The sequence continues at coordinate 395,295,538 of JADMNL010000024.1, forward strand.
ATGACACTGGTAGAGTTCCCTGGGCTATACAATAAGGATAGAGTGCATTTGCTGGACAGTGGCTGAGACCTGTTTTTGGCATCAATACAGAGAATCTTGAAAGAATGCCTGGAGTGAGGTGCTTTGGGGGGCAGATGTCTATCCTGTGGCAGCTTGGGAGTCTTACAAGACTGATGGTGCAAAGGAAGAAGGGAGAGATCTGCTTCCATCTAGACTGGTCCTTCCCCGGTCAGCATGAGGCAGAGTGCCAAACGACAGGGTGCCTGGAGCAGGTAGGTCATAGGCCAACCTTATCAGGCTTGCCTGTGGGTGCAGTACCACCAGATGGTGATGAGGTGCTAACATCCAGCCAGATTACCCCCGCCCCCAACTGTCAGGAGGTGGTTGCCTCTGGGAGGTACACTGATCCCTCAGTTTGCAAGGTGAAGCCTTTTATGGAGGAAGGGATTTTCAGTGGTCTGAGGTTAACTTGGTGAGATTCCTGAGCTGTACATGTCACTCCTACTTGTAGGACTGCATATTGTTCAATAAACATATTGCTGTGGCCTTTTTCTTTAACACGTGTGAGTAAGCGGTTAAACCAGGGAAAGGGGGAAATATAGGGCCCTGTCAAGACAAAGTCACAGTAGCATTCAGCTATATGTGCAGATCTGCACTATTTATTTAGTTTTTGTTTACCGGGTAAGTGCTCTAGCCACAGCAATGACTATTTTCAGGTATGGCCCGGGAAGGTACAGTACAAAACAGGGCATGTATACATAGAAAATACATGATTAGACATAATTGAAACAATTTAGATACATAGAAATTATAATCATAATAGGCAACTTGATAACAGGTCAAGAGTAGCTAAAGTTAACAGTGTTAAAATACACAAAAACAGAGAAACACAAAACCTTCTTGTCTATAGTGGCTAAATAACATTTTAAGAGGCAGAACTTTGCTGTTCATACAGAATTTATGTTGAGAAGTAAGACAGGAAAAGGTGATAGAAGTGAAGCAGCCAGGAGAGATACTTAGAAAGAGGTAGGCGAGAGGGAAGGAAAAGGGAAAAAACGGGGAAAAGTGCTTTATGTTGAAAGGTATAACAGAGGTGACAGAAAAAGAGCGGCTTGGAAGGAAGAAACAGGCTAAGGGAGTTTGAAGCAGGCACATCTGTAGGAAGTGGCAAAATGGCTATATTAACCTTTCTTAAAAGAAGCATGGAGGAAGATTGGCGAGGGTAAGGGGAGGGCGTACCAGAACGGGGGAGGGGTGGTGAGGGGCAAAAGCCATAGCAATCTTTGGAGGAATAATGTCTGGAATGAGGACGGAGCACTGTTAGCAGACCGCAAGCCATAGTGTGGGGTAAGTTTAAGGAAGAGATATGCAAATGGTTTTGGTATTTGTAAACGGACAATGTTGTCAATGACGGAGCCATAAGCATAAAGCCTGAGGTCAGTAGGAGGAGACTATGAATGGGACAGTCTAACCATTGCTGCCTACTGTATTGTAACTTAGCCCTATTTGCCCCGGACAAGGGATGAGATCACAAATGAGTCACCTTATTATATAAATATGTCAAAGGGTTCTAGCTGGTATAACTCAGCAACCTGGTAAACAAGCCTGTTCAGATTTACCACCCGAGATCTCAATTCAAAGACACACTACATGTATCAAGAACAAACAAAGTACTGAGTGCACAGGCCTTTAACATCACTGAACATGCTGGAACTGGTGCACTGCAGAGGCTGTGGGGCAGTAGTTTTCAGACAGACCTGGAGACCGTGGTGCTGCCTCATCTGCACACACTTCTCTGTGTTGATGGAGGACGTCACTAGACTCCAGGAGGAGTTGGCTAGGATTAGGGTGTCCTTTTCTCCCATCCAAGGGCCACCAAGTCTGACACTGTTACATCAGAGGATGCCTAGGAGAAGGAATGGCTGGACTACGGTGGGCTCTGGAAGGGGTAGGGGTGGTGGGTCACAGGAATATTTCTCAGCCGCTACAACTACATAATTCTTACACTGCTCTGGCAGGGAGGGACTGAAGAGAGGAGACACTGTGGTAGTGACCACGGAGGACGTCCGGGTTCTCCATAATGGAGACCCCAAGAAGGGTGGTGGAGGATCCCAGAAAAGGAGGAAGCAACTTCTGGTGGGGGCTCAACTGTGAGGGAGATAGATCTGGGAATAGGAAGGGGAAGGGAGAGGGAGTTAGACACCTATGTGGAGCCATGGCCCGGAGGAATGGGAAGTGTCCTGAGGATCACTAGGGCAGCAGGACAAGATGAGGAGCTGGATGTCATTGTCATTTTCAGGACTAAAGACCAGCCTAGGGAGGGTGCTGGGATAGTGCAAGGGGCTTTCAAGGAGCTGGGGAGAGGCCTTAGGCAGATAGCGTGTTCACTGGCTTTTGTAGAGATGCTGCCCGTCTACAACGGGGAGGGGGGAAAAGGGATCTCTGCACCAGGAGCTTCAACTCATGGTTGTTTATTGCAATGTGAGAGGGCAGCAAGGAGGGCTGGGGGGATACTGGGATGCATAGGGAGAGGCATCACCAGTAGAAAACAAGAAGTTATTGTCCCTCTGTACAGACAGCTGGTGAGACCACATCTGGAGCACTGCATGCAGTTCTGGAGACCCCATCTGCGCAAAGACATAGACAGGATGGAAGCTGTCCAGAGGAGGGCAACTAAAATGGTGCAGGGTCTGCACCGGAAGACATATGAAGAGAGACTAAAGGAGCTTAATATGTATAGCCTCGAGGAAAGGAGGAGGGGGACATGACAGAAACTTTCAAGCTACTTCAAGGAATCAACAAAGTCCAAGAGGGTAGCATCTTTCAAAAAAAGAGGTGTGCAAGAACAAGGTGGCACAATTTGAAAGATAGAAGTGGCTCAGAGGTAATTTAGGAAGTATTTTTCACAGAGAGGGTTGTGGATGCATGGAATGGCCTTCGGAGGAAAGTTGTGGAAGTCAAAAACAGTGGTGGAATTCAAGCATGCATGGGATAGTCATAAGGCAATTCTAGGGGGTGGGGGTAGGAAGAAGTAGGTTGCTGGTTAACTAGGATCTGCAGCTTATCCATCAGGTAGGGAAATGGGCAGACTGGGTGGGCCAAGCGGTCCTTATCTGCTGTCAAATTCTATGTTTCTATACTGAATAGAATCAGAATTACAATCCTTTGAGTCATAGACTCATTTGCAAAGGCTTCACGTCAAGAAAAGTAAAAAATACAGAGTAATCATACATGAGACTATATATACACAGGTATCAAAACTGTACAATTGCAATGTAGTAATACACGGTCCGAATAGTTTTAGCATTAGCTTATAACGAGGAATTACATCAACAGGGAGCACACGGAAAGTCTGTATCAGTGCTAAGACAGGATACAATATCACAGGATCCTTAAGGACCTGGAGTCATTATGTCCAGGCAATGGGGGACATATGAGGGGGAGCTGGCATTAGACTAACCATTTGCTATAGGATAACGTACAGGGATGGAGTGGGTTCCTGAGTAGCATTTTTCTCAGAAATGATGGATGGGGGTGAAAATAGTATGTATGTGGGACTAATTACAGTCACAGGTTGCTGAGCCAAGGAGCAGGGTTGAGGCTAACTAGATGAGTGAAACATATGTATACTGTTAATTTGTTTTTGCCTATATTTCTTTCATTTTTTCTTTCTTGAAAACTTCAGAGAATTACCCTTGTGCACAAGTGCTAATTTACAGAGGTTCCATGTCAAATACACAGCAGAGTTTTAAATAGCCGGTATTGCATTGCACCATTTTGGTTGCCCTTCTCTGGACTGCCTCCATTTGGTTAATTTCCTTGTGAAGGTGTGGTCTCCAATACTGCACACAGTACTCCAGATGGGGCCTAACCAGTGTCTTGTAAAGAGGGATTATTACCTCCCTCTTACGACTTGTGATGCCCCTACTAATACACCCCAACGCCCCCCTAGCCTTACCTACTGCTTTAGCGGTCTGCTTGGATGATTTCAGGTCATCTGTGATGATGATGCCCAAGTCTCTTTCTTTTCCTTGTGACTGCCAGCAACTCCCTCCCATCCTATAGGTGGCTTCAGGGTTTCTCTTCCCTATGTGCATGATCTTGCATGTCTTTGTGTTAAACCCCAGCTGCCACTCTTCCGACCATTTTGCCAATTTATCCAGATCTCTTCTCATTCTGCCCACCCCATCTGGATCATCTACTCTGTTGCAGATCTTGGTGTCATCTGCAAACAAACCTTACCCTCCAGTCCATCTGCATTGTCACTGATGAAGATACTGAAGAGGACTGACCCCAGGACTGATCCCTGAGGTACCCCACTTGTGACTTGCATCTCTTCTGACTGTATACTGTTTACCACCACTCTCTGTTTTCTGCCCATCAACCAGTTTGCCACCCAGTTGACCAACTTCAGACCCACCCCATTAATCAATCTTCTATGTTGAACAGTATCGAAAGCTTTGCTGAAGTCAAGGTAGGCAACATCAACTGCACCCCCTTGGTCCACCACTCTGGTTACCCAGTAAAAGAAATCTATGAGATTAGTTTGACAGGACCTTCCTGTTGTAAACCCATGCTGTCTTGGATCCTGTGCTCCTATGGATTTCAGGTGTTGCACTATCCTTTCCTTAAGGAGTGCCTCCATAATCCTGCCCACTACTGAGGTAAGACTGACTGGTCTGTAGTTCCCTGCCTCCTCCCTGCTACCACGCTTGTGGAGCGGGATCACATGAGCCCTTCTCCAGTCTTCTGGGACCTCTCCTGTGCTCACAGACTCACTAGACAGTTCTGATAATGGCTCTGCTCGTTCCACCCTGAGCTCCTTTAGTACCCTGGGATGTATGCCATCAGGTCCCATTGCCTTGTCCACTCTGAGCTTAGCAAGCTCTTGTAGGACCCTTTCTTTTGTGAAGGGACTAGTGCACACCTCCCTCCCCCCCCTGTTTCCATGGTGCTGAGCTGTGGGCCCTGCCCTACCTTCTCTTCAGTAAATATTGAGCAGAAGTATCTATTTAGGATAGATGCTTTTACATGGTCCTCCTCCTCACACGCCTCCTTATCCCCTTTGATCTTAGCAATACCCTCTCTGGACTTTCTCCTTTCACTAATGTATCTATAGAAAGTCTTGTCGCCTTCTTTTACTGTAGTGTTTCCTCGGTTTGGGCCTTTGCCTGCCTTACTACCTTCCCTGCTTCCCTTAGGGAAGTTTGGCATGCCTCCCTATCTTCATCTCGCTGCGTTCTCGTATATTTCCTGAAGGCCAGCCTTTTGGCTCTGACCTTTTCAGCTACTGTTTTTGAGAACCAAAGTGGTTTCCTTCTTCTTTTGCACTTCCTTTTCTCTCTAACACAATGGGACATTGCTTCAAGTATTACATCCTTAATACTTGCCCACTTTGCCTGCACCCCCTCACCTGTATTTCTTTTTGCCAGGGCTAGCTTAACTCTATTGGCCATCTTATCAAAGTCAGGTCCTCTGAAGTCCCATATTATTGCCTTGGAATGGGATGATTTAGCTCTAGTGGCCAAATTGAACCACATCATGCGATGGTCACTGGCCCCCAAGTGACCTTCTAGTTGGAGATCTGTGATCCTTTCCCTGTTAGTCAGTACTAGATCTAGGATAGCCCTGTCTCTTGTGGGTTGTTGTACCAGTTGTTTGAGGCCCTTCCCCTGCAAGGACTCCACTATGTGTCCAGTTCTGGCAGATGTTCCTGCTGGTATTGACCAATCTGTATCTGGCATGTTGAAGTCTCCCATTATCAGAACCTCTCTTTTAGCTGTCATGTTTTGTATATGGAACTCTACTTACTTTTTCCTTTACAGATTATTTCTGCAGCAGACCTCACAGCTGAACATCATTTTTATTTTTATTTTATAATCACATCGGAATTACAACCCTTTGAGTCAAGGACTCATTTCCAAAGGCTCCACATCAGAAACAACAGCTAAATACACAGACAGACAAGGGTGCAGTTACATAACAGGTGATTACAGTAACTTTGTGACACAGCAATCAAATTACAGAAAGACAACAACCATACATCCGCAGGAGGCAGTACCGCATCGTAGGGCACTGAGCAATATAGTGCTCAGTCAAATTCCAGTTTTACAGCAATGGAACAAAGACCTATACAGGGTGGTAGCTAGGTTACAGTGGACATATGCAGTAAAAGCTATGTACTGTGTGGACACTACACCATGCAATGCTACAGAGTTCACATGTGGTTGCTAGCTGTCACAAACGGCAGGGTGGAGAAGGACTGAGCTTCTCAGGGGATGCTCTCTTTCTCTGGGGATGGAGGGAAGGCTACCAGACACCGCAGTCACATTGCCACCTGGGTGACCACAGGTGGCAGTGCAGCAGGAGTTGCTCAAGAGGGAGGGGCAGCTGTCTGGCGGGCTCCATGGCAACATGATATTGGGGCCCTAAGCACGTAGACATCTGCAGGGGAAGGGTGCAGGAATACAGGAAAAACCCCCAGCTGCATCGCAGGATAATGGAGTGCTTCTCGAACCCTGGCTTGGACAATTCCCCACCACTCACCTTCAAAGTCCTTACTGTAGAAGGACCAACATCTCGCCGGACAGAAGCCAGGCCAGGTGTGACCCACTTTTGAGGGGTAAATCAGGGGGTTCAAGGAGGGGTTTACTATGGGAGATGCTCGAGTACAGGCTGGGCAATAGCTACCTGAAGGGGGCTACAATGGTGATCAGGGGCACAAACAATAAATAAAAAAAAAAATTATATGTGATTCTGTCTGGGCCAGCCTGCTGGCACACCAGGTTCAGGAACAAGCCTGACACATCACAGAGACAGTCAGGTGAGGAGGATTGAGTGGTGCAGCGACGGCTCTCCTTCTATGGAGGGTGGGGTGTTCAGGTACTTGTTGCATGACTGCCATCTAGAGAAGGTTATATGGTAGTGCATCTTGACCTCACTTAAGCAGAAAGCACTGCAGGCATCGGCATGCTGTGTGTTGAAGCCACACGGATGTACCTGGGACATCATTGCACCAGCAGCACCTTAGAGAGAAAATCTGGGAAAATGGCAGCCAGCTAGGCAGATGAAGTCTCACTTTGCCGCCCCCCCCCACACGTCCACTACTGGGCCTCTGCCACCTGAACCCTGGGACAGCTCTGGACTTCACCTCCACTGTGGGCAGACTAGACTGTGCGGTGGTGTAACTGAGGAACAGAAGGAGTCCCTGCTCTCAAGGGCACAAGCTGAGGGAGAGGTCTACGCAGTGGTGTGTTGTGGATGATATGGGACTCCAGGAACCCTCAGGTAAGAAGCATCGGTGGTTGGGATGGTGGTGGTGGTGCTGGTGATGGCCAAAGGAGGTCTTGGGTAGGGTACATGGGAGATAAAAAGGGCTAAAAAAATGTGATTCTGCCAGCTGCAGGATTGCAGCCAGACGGACAGGGTGGAGGAGGACTGGCTAGCCCAAAGCTTGCTCTTCTCTTCCCGGTTGGGTGGGAAGCTTGGTTTGTCACAGTACTGTCATCTGGGGGTACAGCTGGAGCTGCTTTTGGGAGGGGAGATGCCACCTGGCTCTGGCAGCATATCTATATCTTGCAGGCAAGCCTGGAGCTTTCGGATCAGCATCTCAAGGGACAGGCAAAACATAAAGAAGAAAACCATGATGGGCACAGCATGATGCTGACACTCTTGGGCCCTGCCATCTCGACTGCCCAGTGCCTCTCCACATACAGTTAGATGGAACTGAGGGGAGCTACCCCAACTCCAATGAAATCCACCATAGAGAGTGGAACTGTTCCATGGACCACCAAGGAGGCAAGTAAGCAACGGAAAATGGAAGGGTGGTTCTGGGAGGCCACTAAGCTGAAGTGGGCAGCACCAGTGACAGTGGACATTAAGAAAGCATTAACAAATTTATGATTGTTTATATAGATACAGGCATACAAGCACAAACAAAAGTGAGACTTTTAAGACCATTTTATTTCTCTTATTTAGCTCCCCCCAGCCATGGTCAACAGGGCTATACCCTAGTCAGGACTGTTAGCCCCTGTCCTTCTCAGGTCCAAGTCCATCTCAATGTCCCCCATGGGTTTGCACTCCATGGCAGGGACTCCAGGAAGAAGGCAGTCCTTACCCCTAGGCAATCCTGTGGACTAGGACTGAGTTCTGAATGGCTGGCTCTAGGACCCCAGGGAGCCCTTGAAGCCCAGGCTGTCATACAGATGGTCATGGATTTTGTTTTTGCCAAGATTTTCTTACGGGTACCTTGCTCCTCCCTTGACACAGGTGTAGCCTATTAGGTGGCCTCAGCTGCACACAGTGACGTACAACAGAGGAAGTAGGCTCCCTTGGCTCACTGTAGGGGACGCTGTGGCACTAGCACCCAACTCCATCCATCTCCGACCACAGCGCACTCTTGAGCGGCAGCTGCTGCGGTCTGCCCTGCATCCTGATGTGAAAACCCAAGTTCACTCACAAGCTCGGGGCTGTGCGTTGAGTTTTTGCTGGGTCATGAGAACAGCCGCATAGACAATTTTTAAAGCTTTACTAAAACACTGGGTTACAACTGTGAGACACATGTTAGATACCTTCAGTCTCCACAGTGTAGCATAGCATGGTGTCAACTGCATGTAAACTTTCTCACTGTTTTTAACTTTATTTAGAGAGGCAGTATAGTGTAATGGTTAAGAGCAATGAGCTGCAGAGCTGGAGAACTGGGTTTGAATCCCACAGCCACCACTCGCATACTGTGTGACTATGAGCAAGTCACTTAAATCTCCTGTGCTCCCAGTATGTACTTGGAAACAAGCCTCGGCTTAGTGCGTCTTTCCTGGCCAAAAATTGTAAAAATAATAAACGAAATTATTTTCAGCAGGTATTTAAGGAAACTCTCTTGTTCAATTTACAGCCCCATACAATGGCACAACTCCACCCACCACCACCACCCTTTCTGCTTCCTGCCTACGTCTGGAGAATGGTGAGAAAGCAAGAGTTGAGGGAAAAAAAAAAAATTTCAGACTATCAGGACACATTTCACCTGGTACAGCATATATATTTATCTGCCATCACCTAGATAAGTGCCAATTTTGGCAAGATCATATCAATGCCACTGAGGAGTAGAATGGCTGATTTACAGTGTTGCTTGGCTACTGACACGATGGAGGACCTTATCTAAATTAGTAGTAAAGGATCTGAACTTAAAAGGCTTCTGCACAGATGCTATTTTTTAATGGAAAATCACTGGCCCTTAGAATGTGACTCATTCTCCCGTCTGCTCTCTGTGAAATGGTGTGACTGCACTGTTATAGAAGCGAGCGACACGACACAGCTGTACTGGCTGTGGCCATCAATCTTTATTTTTGTTAAAACAAACTCAGAAACTTTATTGAAGGGACTTCTGACAGTGTTTCAAAATTGGTCATTCAAAAGTGGTCAGTTTATTTTAAGCCCTCTCCCCATTTGTGTTATTTATGTATGCAATAACACATGACAGGGCATGCAGTAATGCTAAATTACCACAGGCCCCTGGTTGGCTGTGAGGCACAAGGAGCAGCCGAGTGCCTTTAACAAACTGGGAAGTGTGGTAATTTACAGCATCACCGCACACCAGGAAGTGTGTTATTGCGCTTACAAAATGGTTGTAAAAGTAAAAAAAAAAAGGAAAAAGCAAGTAAAATCTGAACCACGTGGAAATATGAAATTAATCCATGGTCATGTCACCAGCTTTTCTAGCTTGCTTGTTTGATCTAAGCCATTATAAAATATAATAATATACATGAAATACAAAGAACGGAGAATCAGGTGGAATCATATTATTATTATCTATTATTGACTGACTGCACTGGATGCAGTATGGTCTTAGCAGTTACAGCACAAAGCTGTGGACTTGGAGATCCAGTAAACCCAAACTTGAATCCCACAACTGCCATCTGAATACTGTATGACCTGAGCAAGTCACTTAACTTCCCTGCGCTTAATTCTCTCCTGGGTTGGATAGCAAAATGAGTTACACCTCAGTGTGCCTTTCCTAGTCAAAAATATTCTAAAAATAAGAATATATATATATACACTATGTTACACCTGTTGCTCAGGTAGTATGGACATAGGGGTAGTACATTAGCAATAGCGCAAGGGAACTAGTTGAAAAAATATGGGAGGAGAAATACTGTACATGGTATATAGGTTATTAAGATACACATAGGTTATATTACATATATTCTTTATCCCTCAGATCTCTGGTGCTGCCCTGTCTGCCAGCCAACTCCCAGGCCCCCCATGGCCTTTAAGGTGTAGGGGTCCCCCTCCGGTGATGCACCCTGGTAGGGGATGGTGGGTAGTTGATCTGTCAGAGCCTTAAAGTATGGACTGTCATGCTGCTCGCACCAGGGCTTTTTCACCATCGCTCTCCCAACATGACAGTGGCATTCGAGGGCTCCACACTGTGCATGTGGACGCTAAAGCCTATTACAGAGCAGAGCTAGCTAGTGTCACCCCTCCCGCAAACCCGCTCCAACTGTACAGTGGGAGAGCCTGCTGCCATTTCCCCCATGTACAGTGTCCTTTGTGATGCTCAGTCCTCCTTCTCCCAGCCAGCTAGTGGCACCCTGGGCTCGTTTCCCAAAACCAGGTCGCTGGCATCGTGAGCAGCAATACTGACGCTGTGCCACTGGGTCGACCAATTAACTATTTTTAATAAAACAAAAAGTCTACCTAAGGCAATTCCATCACCAACAAACAGAAAAAGTCTCTCAGAATTGTTTTGGTGAAGTACTCATTTAAAGCACATAGAAGAATAAATTTCAACCAGAGAACACCAATTGTTCTAAGTAAATTATCCATTTATTTAATCAAATCTTGTGATGTTCTGCTGTGGCCACTATGTTACAATCCCGATCGATGGAGTTTTGCTGTAAACTCCCAGCTTTATCAAGTGACAGTGGTCATGTATGTATGCAAGTTCAAAAAGACAGTTATTAGTTGTGGCATCTGCAACCTATTTCTCTTTGTCTCATTTGTGAGTTGATCAGTTACAAGAGCACGTTCACGTTTACATTCAAAATTTGTTTTTACTGTTTTGCAAAGCAGTACAGTATGTAGTTATCTGGGTGATTTGGTTCCAGGTTATAACAGCAACTGCGGAATAGCAATCGCCATTATTGCGAGCGTACATCCTTGAAAATGAATTTTGGCCTTTTCATAGCGGGGATGAAGAGTGCGCCGGAGAGCTATGGGCGTTTTAATGCAGGATTCTCAACCCAGGGGATGCATGTCGTGGGGTGAAAACTTGAAAATACTAACAGCCTGCCAGCAAAAAAATAAAAAAGTGTGCAGCTGAACCCGAACCCTGCACCACTCCACCTCCCACCCCATCACACTAGCAGTCCAGCTCGGCAGTGCCCACCACACCCCTCCCACATACCTTCCCTCCTCCCCCACACACGTGTGTATACACACGCACATCCGTTCACCCTGCCTTGCCCACCCCGGTATCTGCTCGCTACCCTGCCAGGTAGCCCTGTACACGGGCGATGTGAATGAGTCACCCTTTTTGTAAGTGCTCAATCACAGTCGCCCTGTACATGATATACAGGGTGATTCTGCTCCCCCCAACCCAACCATTCATGCAGCTGCCAGTCCAAGTGGCATCCCAGAACCCCCTGTGGCAGACATTCTTGACAGGGATCAGCTGAAGGAGATTCAATTAGGCTATATATATATATATATATATATTTTTTGAACTTTCTATTTACTGTCCTCCGCACCCCCCCCAGCTCTGGTCTCCTCGGGAGCACCTAGGAGTCATCCCTCTGCGGACCACCCCCCTGGTCAACCCTCCTTCACCCATGTAGCCACGGTTTACCCTCCAGGTGGGGACAAGATGGGGCCCGACACCCCAAACTTCTAGTGGTGTCGGTCGGGAGGGTGCCAGGAGGGTAGCTGCAAATCGAGGGCAAGCTCCAGTGCTCCGTCTCCGCCCGAGCTGGTAGGGCTTTTTCCCCTGTTCTACGGAGTGGCTAGCACCCTGACGTCAAGGCGTTCCAACCGATGTCTGCCACTCCCAACCCTTCTCTATGCTCCAGCGCTTGCTATGCCTCTGGCTTCCGCTAGAGGCCAGCCAAGCGCCAAGCAGGAGCCCCCCTTCCTCCCAGGAGAGGAGAGCTTTCATCCGGATGTTTGATCTTCTCCCTCCCCTGCCAACCCGGGTTTGTTCCCAAACCCGGGTCACCAGCGTGGCGTGAGGTGTGGCGTCTAGCACCTCAATCCTCAGCGCCACCGAGACAGCTCTCAATTAGGCCATATTGTTACCAGAGCTATTTACAACTCTACTGTGCCAATCGCCAATCCCACTGCCCTCCTAAGAACACGTACAGGTCACATTAAAATGAATTCATTTGAGATTTTCACTAGAAAACTAGAGAATAATGTATAAGGACTGGTATATTATGAGGGTTTCTTTTAACACACATAAGGTGTGTGCTGTTTATTAACCTCTAGAGCGAAATTTGAGAAGTTTTTTTTAGACGGCACACACTGAGGGTTTGAAAAAAAAATAAATAAATAAAGCATCAGTTGCCATGCCATATTTTATTTTTTATAATACCAGGGAGTGAGTTGTTTGTGGCCCCAAGAGCCGCTGAACGTGAGAGAAAAGAATGGTGCAAGGGACACGTGAAGAGTGGGGCTCATGGAGCCATCTGTGAAAGCAGACAGCTCAATGGAGAGTGAGGCAGTGAGAGAGATGGGACTTTGGCGATGAGAGAGCCAGCACGCGAGGTAATAGATGAAGGGACTCCTTTCTCATTTAAATCCTGGGAACTGAAATCACGGAGGTAAAAGAAATACTACAAGAGTGGCATGGCAGGGGGAAGGAGTGCAGCAGTGTGACTGCCAGAATCTAGTGGTGACTGTGGCTGGGATTCAGTTTTTTGCAGGAGTCACAGTAGACACGTGGAGCTGGAGGAAATGTTTTAACATTAAAATCAACTGAGTTTACAGTGTGCGTAAGGTAAACCATTTAATACACAGGTGATAATACGCATATATAGTGTATGGTGGAATGTGATTGTGTATGGAGATCCATACACTGTAGAAAGTCATACTGCTGCAGTAGTGACGTTCATACTAATGCAGAACGCCACCTGATCTCAAAGGATTCGATATGATTGAGCAACCTAGCCGAGAGTCTCTCCAATGTATAAACCTTGACAGTGAGGCTATGCAAGTCTCCGAGTAGGTATTTTAGTTAGTGTGCCACAGTCTTGTTACGGCTTTCTTGACTGCCAATAAAAGGACTGTAACCTGTCTATGTGTGTGTCCTTATTTATAGCAGCGCCCTCTGGTGGGGCAGCTGTAAGTATGTAAGCGGGAGTGAGAAGGTCAGGGCAGTCATAAGTCACTATTATATCTTTAGGCACGTCTTGCCAGTATTGTGTGAGTAGCCTGCAGGATCACAAAACATGCTCGTGATCTGCAGGTGCAAAGCCACAACCCTGTCAGCATTCCTCAAGTGTGGATCCAGCACATTTGGCCACCGTGGCAGGTGTGTGGAAATATTTAATTCTCTCTTACATGCATACTCTTTCCAGTATATATTGTAGCTGTTGAAACTTCATAGGCTGGAAGAGTTGATGTATTCCAAACATGAAGGGCCATCCTGTAGATTAATTTCTGAGACCATTTTAATTTTATTGCTTTCATGGAGTCCGCTGGTACATTCCTAAGAGTCTTATATATTAGACTAATGGGATGCTCCTATATGTTACCCCTGAGATGGGATTGAATAAGCGATATCAGAGGCGTTGTTTTTTCTGCTGTGAGGGACAGTGCCTCCTCATGAGGCTGCAAACTGTTATGGTTTGTTGATATACACAGCTGATTAATTTATAATTCATCACTCCAGCTGGCCCGCCGGCGCAGCGGTTGGTTGTGACTCCGGCAACCCAGAGGCATAATAAATAAAAAAAATTCATCACTCCAGATACATTTTTTTTTTAAAGAAGCCACAAAAATGTACATTTCAATAAGATGAGGCATATAGGGTAGGACACTTTGGGATTACTTAAAGTTTGACAAATTGTATTTGCTTCTGCTGCAGTGCAAATTTCAGGTGGACATTTTAAGGACAGGAGCATCTGCTAAAAGGCATATATTTATTTTTTATTTATTTAAAAGTTAGTAACCAGGAGAGGAACACTGAGACAAGGCTCATTTCCAGGTGCGACCCAGGGGAAGGGAAGAGGGGGTACAATTACATCAATACATATGGTTAAGGAGGCTACAATAAGACCAATCAGAAAATACAACAGTTCAAGTCAGAATGGGTTACAAACATTGCCGGTGTAAGTGGCAGGTACATACAACAAGGTACAAGTCATACATTGAAACAGTAGTGCAATCGAGCAAGGTACAAAAACTGCCCGAGTAAGAGTCAAGTGCAAGGTACAGGTATTCATACAGTAAACAGCAATGCAAATGAGCATGTTACCACCAAGTAAAGGCTGCTCTAATGAAGTGCAGTGCAGACAAACCAGCGCGTTAGAGACTAGGAGGAACAGGACTCTTGCTGAGGGTTAGTCAGATTGGACACATGAGCAGGGTGGAGGCAGCGAGTGGTGGAGGGTGCGTTTAAATAGGTTTAGCGTTGGTAGTATTTGGAGTGAAGAGGGAAGGGAGTTCCACAAGTTCAGGAAGTGGAAGGAGAAGGCATCCTAGCCAGAGTTGGAGTAAGATCAAGAAAGGACGAAGGAACGAGGGTCACGCATGCGGAGGCAGTAGGAGGTGTGGGGGTGTGGGATAGGAGGGAGGAGAGGTAGGGGGTAAGGGAGCCAAACCAATACTTGGCTGAGATGACAGAGGTGTGGTGATTTCAGTGGGAGGCTAGGGAGGGGAGTGATAGGGATGCGTAGAGTGTGCAGTGATGAGTTTGGGGGGGGGGGCGTTTAAGGTGAAACGACAAAAGGCGTTGAAAAGGACATCTAATCCGGAGAGAGAGAGGATACAGAAGCAGACCGTGTAATCGAAAAGTGGTAAGATAGTCCTGGTGAGGAGGATCTGACAAATGGGGAGGGAGAGGGCATCTTTATTTCTGTAAAGAGCACCAGGTTTGGGGCAGAGCTTGGAGTGAATATAGTCAATGTGCGTTGAGAAATCTAAGTGGCTGTCGAGCCTTAATCCTAGGTACTTGTTGGCCAGGACTATGTCCAGAGTCGTGCCATCAAGAGTGGAGGGGGGGTTTGCAAGCTTTTGGGAGGTGCTGAAGTTCATGGAGACTTTTTTTGTGGTGTTCACTTGTAGTTGATTATCCTGAAACCAGTTCAGGATGCGCAAGAAATCTGCTTGTAGCAGGGAGGATACCTCAGAGGCAGAGGGACTAGAAGTGTAGAGGATAGGATAGTGTCATCAGCGTATAGGTGTACGTGGGAGTGAGAGCACACAAGGGGGAGGCCATTGAGAAAGATGGAAAAGAGGAAGGGATCCAGGATACAGCCTTGTGGTACGCCTGCTAGGGTGGAGGGGGAGGCAGTATCACCAGCCTGGACACACTAAGCTTGACCTGAGGGGTAGGAGCGGAACCAATTTACTGATAGGGGGGAAGAGTCCAGCTCCTGTAGTTCTAGTTTGGAGGGTAGGAGCGGATGGGAGACAGAGTCAAAGGCCTTGGCTAAGTCTATGACTATGGCTGAGGTAAGGTGGCCTGGGTCCATGCTGCTGGGAATGGCGTCCGTCATCCGGAGTAGTGAGAAGACAGTTGAGTGGTTCTTTCTAAAGCCTGATTGGTAAGGGGACAGGAAATTTGAGGAGGTGGGGGAAATGGGTGAGTCTGGTTAGGACAAGGGATTCTTAGAGCTTGGTCAAGACTGGGAGGAGGGAGATGGGGCAGTAATTTCCTGGTGAGGCTCGGTCACCGCCTTTATGAAGGGGAATAGCTTAGGCAGATTTCCAGGCCTGGGACTTTTAACTGAATGAACACCTAGAGGCCAGTGACTTATCACATTTAGGAAAATGGCACAAAAGGCCATTATTATACCTAGTGCTGTAAAAAAAACAAACGTTTTAAGTGTTTTCAGCATAATTAAACACATTTTTGTTACCTTTTTCAGCTGTATAAATTCATTAATATAAAAGCAACGTAACTTTCTATGTTGCTATTCTGTCTATAACACCTGGCTTCCTGTGCCCCTAAACTATGCTAACAAGTGCCGTCAACTAATGTCAGATGTGATCCCTCCACATAAGAATGACAGCAGGGAGGAGGCTGGCAACTACATGCCCGTCAGTCTCCCTTCAGCAGAGGGGAAATTAACAGAAACCCTGCTAAAGGAAAGGCTGGTAAAGTATATTGAATCCACTGGGCTGTAAGATCATAGGCAGCATGGATTCATGGTGGGGAAGTCATGCCAGACAAATCTGACTGTGTGATCACGAAACAGATTATGGGAAGGAAGCAGACATGGCCGATCTGGACTTTAGCAAGGCCTCTGACACTGTGCCACACAGGAGACTAATTAAGACATTGAGCAGCCTAGGGGAAGGATCCGAAGTGATGTATTGGGCTAGAAACCGGTTCACAGATACGCGTCAGAGGGTGGTGATTAATGGCACTCGCTCTAATGATGGGATAGTGACCAGCACGGTGCCACAGGGCTCAGTACTGGGACTGGTCTTCTTCAGTGTCTTCATAAGTGACACTGAAGAAGAACTAGAAGGAAAGGTGTGCCTTTTGTAGGTGATACCAAAATACGTAAAAGGGTAGACACTAAGGAGGGGGTGGAGAGAATGTGCAAGGATTTGGGGAAATTGATGAAGGAGTGGCCAATATCATGGCAGTTGGAGTTCAATTCCACACAGTGCAAAATCATGCACCTAGATAACAGGAACCCAGGAAGTGAGTACAGGATGGGGCAGGTATGGACAGTCACTAAGCAGGAAAGTGACCTTGGGGTTATCACAAATGATGATCTCAAAGTGGCAGGCAGTGTGAAAAAGCAGTGGGTAGTGCTAGTGGGATGCTGCAGTGCACAGGGAGGGGTATCACCAGCAAGAATAAGGAGGAGGTACTGCCACTGTATCGCTCGCTGGTGAGATCCCACCTAGAGAACAGCATCCAGTTCTGGAGGCCACAACTTAAAAAGGACATAGACACGGTGGAGGCAGTCCAGAGACTGGCATCTGAAATGGCACAGGGGTTACACCAAAAGTCTTAAGAGGAGAGAATGAGGGATCTCAACGCATACACCCTGGGAGAACAAGATGGTATATGACAGAGACCTACAAGTACCTCACAGGGGTGAATGGGTGCAGAAGGAGAGTCTCTTTCAAATGAGAGCGAGCACAGACCAGAGGGCATGCGATGATATTGGATGCGGGTGTAAGAGGGATGTGAGGAAGCACTACTGAAAACGTGGTGGATGCCTCAAACAGACTGTCAGCGTACACAGTGCAGACTGAAACTGTGGAGGGCTTAGAGAATATTAATAAATAAGCAGGGAGGAGGGAGGGTCACCAGAGACTAGTTAGGGTCTGCAGAGAAGGACCAGGCAGGGAACATCTGGACAGAATGGGTGGGTCAAGCAGTCCTTTTCTGCTGACATTCGCTGCATCTATGTTTCTACCCTCAAGATGTCAGACCAAATTATTCCTAATGGAGTTTGACAGGTATAGAGTTACGCAGATCAAGCTGAACCAGGCTTGGTTAACTAGAAAAGTCAAGTATACAGGGTCACGGTGAAAGTGACAGCTGGGGCATATTAATTTAAATTGATGGTAGTGATTCATACAGTCCGGTGATACCGGCAGATCTGATTATATCTGCTAATTACAGACCTTAACTGAATAGTAAATGGGTTTGATATGGTCCTAATTGCAGAGACCTGTTTAGACTCTGAACTCTTTTCAATCCTTGTCAGTGCATAAGTAACAGTGTGAAAGCCTACTACTGCATGCCAGGCAGTAGCACAGTGTCGCTAGCATGCTCCCTGGTGTGTCAGAATAATCAAACAAGGCAGTTTCTACCAACAGTAAACTGCCTGCTTTGTCAACTGGGGGGAAAACATTTTAGAGCAAGTTAGGTTCGTTAGGCATGCGGGTACTGAAATGTTGAAAAATTCATACACAATGCGATAGTTAAATACAGGCTCCCTTTGGACTCATAGAGACAACAATTTGCTTCAGATTCCTCTCTACATATGCTTTGTTACACCGCGAAAGTGCAGTAATGGAAACAAAATTATAGGTCCCCATGGCTAACGGCGTAATGAAATAGCTGCACAAATACGGGTTAAGCCATCTTTAGAATGACAAACACCAGGGTATTATAATTTCTTTATAATACAGAAAGTATTTGATCAGTCAAGATCTGAAGATTTGAATGACTTAATTTTAAATCTCTCCCTGGTTTGTAAAAAATAAAATCTTTCACATGATGTAATATTTATATTTATTATTTCCACTAAAACTAGATGATAGACGCCTATAACATTAAAGAGAATGGGAATTTTTCATCCAGAGTACTGCAGAACAGATACAACAAGGGGGAAGGTAGATATAACAATGAAAACTTTCCATGTAGTCTTGGTCTGATTGAAGATTTGTGGCACATATCAATACTGTATGTTTATAGTTTCTGTATGATTATTTTATTTGCTTTCTTTTTTTTTTTTATACTTTCTTTATCTCCTCTGAACCTCCTGGGCATCCTTCAGGAGTGCCCTCTCGGATGTGCCTCTACTCCTGGCCTGAACCCCTACATTCCCCCGGTTCTCCCTCCGGATGATATCAGCAAGTCCGACCCCCGGATCACCTCTGGGTCTGGGTCCACCCTCCCTTGGTGGCTTTTTGTAGCAGAGTGTGAAGGACCTACCTTCTGTCACCAGGTCGGCCCATGGAGAAACCTGGGTGCGCTGGGCCGGCGTAAGGATGTGGGCGCTCCACCAGGACCTCCATTATCTCACCGGGCGTCAGAGGGGTTTTTCAATTGTTTTTTCCTTCCACCTCAGAGTGTGACATATCAAGGCAACGTCATGCCACAACTCACCCCTGTCTGCTGCGTGCACTGGCGCCCCGAACTCCTAGGGCGCTCAGGGCGTTGCTTCTCCACCTTTCCCGGGAAGACAGCAGTCCTCCGGACACTCAATTCCCCGCTGACCCCCAGCAGCCCAGGCTCGTTCCGAACCCGTGTCGCGGCGTGGCGTGAGGTGTGGCATCCAGCGCCTCAACCCTCAGCGCCACCAGGCCGGCTTTTATTTGCTTTCTTATTTGGAAAAAATATTTAATTGAGAAAACAAGTACCATTTCAGAAGTGTATGATGTTGTTTATGTCTCTTACAATCACGGAATTCTATACTGGAACACAGATACATTTTGACTTGACAACTGGGTAAAAGTTTCATATGGGTATAAACTACATGACAGAGTACTAAAAGTGTCCTTGCCTCCAGTAGGCAGAGGCTTTAATAGAAAAAAGGGCGGGGGGGATTCTGTTCTGATAGAGGTGCCTGGTAAGGCCACATCTCAAGTACTTTTGGAACCTGCACCTGAAGGAGAAAAGGGATAGGGATAATCTGGAGGAGTGCAGAGGAGGACCACCAGGATACTCCAGGCACAAGATGGCAAGACATATGAGGAACACCTTGAGGACCTCAATATGTGAGTGCTAAAAGCTAGGAGGGAGAAGGAAAGATATGACAGACATACAAGTTTCTTATTTTTTCTTTTTTAGGGCCTCGATTTTTCCCCATTTTTTCCCAGCCCTTCCTCAGATGTACACATGCATGTGTGGAGGCATGGGCACACTGCATTCCAGGACACCCTTCCACTGCTTGTCGCTCCCTCCCACCTACGCTGCCATCGGACCTCCACCCAGTGGCAGCAAAACTACGGGGCGACGACCTCCCCAGGAGAAGAGAGCTGCCATTAGACTGCTCAATCCTGCTCCCCCCCACATGCCGGCTCCCCGCTGATCCGAGGTCATTCCCAAACCTGGGTGGCTGACGTGACACGAGGTGAGGCATAGCACCTATGCCCTCTATGCCACCAGGCTGGCTAGACACACAAGTTTCTGAGGGATATAAATAAGGTAGCTAGTTGGAACCTGTTCACCAGGATTGAAAGAGCGGCTACAAAGGGGCATGACTGGAAACTGGGAGGAGGGAGGTTCAGGAGGAATGTTAGGAAGTTTTTCTTCACTGAGAGAGTGGTGGAGCAGTGGAAGAAGCTGACTAAAGTGGAGGTAGAGGCAAGGACAATGAACAAGTTCATGGTCGAGTGGGATAGATTTAGAAGACAAAGGGGGTAGCAGAGGAAAAAGAGAGCTATCCCTGAAAGGCGACAGGCCTATGGGACACTGCATAAATAATAATAAATATATAGGGCAGACCGGATAGACTACAAGTCTTTCTGCTGTCACGTACATGTATGTGTGTACTGTACAGTACGTATAATATTATTGGATGCCCAGACAAAAATTCCTAGGTATTTTGCGGTAAATATACTCTCTGGCATTGGAAGATGTGACACTTTTCTTGCTAGCCCCATGGGATACTGAAACTGCCATGATGGTGGTAAACTTTCTTAAAGTCACCATTAAAATACGACTATACGAACATATGAACATGACAGCAGATAAAGGCCTCCTGGTCTAGCTAGTCTACTTGAATGCACAGTTCACAATGATGGAACTGCCTCCTACCAGTTTCCCTTCTGACCTCCCTCCACTTCCCCCTCCTCAACTCCCCTTCCCTTCTACCCATAACATTTCCCTTCACCCTATACCACCCCCTCTTGAAGCGGTCCATCATTTTTAGGGACACCACCTCCTCTGGCAGCTCATTCCACTTGGCCCCCAACCTCTCAGTGAAAAAGTGCCTCATCTCCCTCCTGAACCTTCCCCCACCAGCTTTACACTGTGCCCCCTAGTGGTCTTATTCCTGCTAAGGCTGAAGAGACCCTCAGTGTTTCCCTTGTCAATGCCGTTAAGGCACTTGAAGGTCTCAGTTATGTCTCTCCTACCCCTTATTTCCTCAATAGAGTGCTTGTTGCGCTCCCCTGAGCCTCTTCTCATAGCTGTTGCCCTGCTGTCCCCGGATCGTCTTGGGTGCCCTTCTCTGGACCATCTGCAGCAAGTTGACATCCTTCTTAAGATACGGGCACCAACACTGCACGCTGTACTCCAGGTGTGATCTTACCAGTGACCTGTATGGTGGTAGAATTACCTCTGCCTTCCTGGTGGTAATTCCCCTTGCTATGCAGCCCAGCATCCAATTTGCTTTTGGTTTCTGCTCTCCTGCAGTATGTAGAATGTTTCAGGCCACTTGTGATTATTACTCCCAGGTCCTTTTCTTCCCCTGACCTGGTTACCTGTATCCCACCCAACCAGTATTTGGTCCTCAGATTCTTTGCTCCCAGTGCATAACTTTACACTTTTTAACATTGAACTCCAGCTGCCAAATGCAAGACCACTTTTCTAGCCTAGTCAAGCCCTCCCTGTGTTCCTGTCTTCCATCATTCATGTCCACCCACACAAAGAGCTTGGTGTCATCCAGAAACAGGCAGATTTTACCCATGATCCCATTCGCAATGTCACTTATGAAGATGTTACACAACACACTGGACCGAGCAACGAGCCCTGTGAGACCCTACTGGTCACAGGCCTTGCTTCTGAAAATTCTCCCCGGACTACCATCTTTTGGCTTTTGTCCTGCAACCAGCTTCTGACCCATCCCACGAGCTCAGCCCTCACCCCCAGTTTCTTCAGTTTCCCAACCAGTATCCTACGTGGCACCAAGTTGAAGGCCTTGCTGAAGTCCAAATACAGGGCATCGACCAACTGGCCCTTGTCCACCCTCCTAGTTATCCAATCGAAGAAGTCAATTAGTTCGTTTGGCAGGACCTCCCTAATAAAACCCCACACCGCCTCACATCTTGGAGCTCATTTTCCTCCAGAAAGCTGATCAGTCTCTATTTCAGGATTGTCTTCATCAGCTTCCCCAATGTTGAGGTCAGGCTGAATGGCCAGTTCTTCCCTGGTTTGTCCCTCAGCCGACTTTTATAGAGAGGCACCACATGTGCCATTCTCCAGTCCTGGGGCATGTTTCTGGACTCTAGACATGTGATAAACAGGTCTGCCAGGGACCCACCAGAACCACTGCCAGTTCTCTTAGAACTCTCGGGTGCATGCCAACTGGCCCTGGTGAGTTGTCCTCCTTTAGGGCCCTTAGGCCCTTGAGTACCTCATCTGCTTGAATTGCGCCCTCTGTGACTTCCCCTCTCCCATTCCTCACCCCCCCTGCTCTCTTGTGGTACTGGTCCATCCTTCTCCTTGTTGAACACTAAACAGAAGTACTGCATTTGTTATGCACCTCCACATTTTCTTCACTACCCTCTGCTCAACCCTGCTCTCTGCCTAACCCCACTCCTTTTTTAACCGGACAATCTCGTCTTTGATATTTCTTTTTTCTCTTACATACCCGAGAAAGGCCTTCTCATCTGCTTTTACTCCTTTTATAGCTGTACTTCTTTCATAGCTGTTGCCTCTCATTACCACCCTACTCGCCTTCCTTGATTTAGCGGCGTAGTCCACCCTATCCTCCTTCTTCTGGGTATGCCTGTACTTTCTGAAGGTTGTCCTCTTGTCCCCCTACCACTTTTGCCACCTCCCTGCTGAACCAGCTGGGCTTTTTGGCCACAGCTTTCTAGCTTTTGATTTTGGCACACTCACTACTGGCCTCCATAAATCACTTCTTTATTGTGACCCATATCTGTTCCACATTAATCCCCACTCTGATCCCAGCAAACTGTCCTTTCAGTACTTCCCCCATCCTACCAAAGTCAGCCCTGCAGAAGTCCAAGACCCTCATCTTGGGCCTGACCTTCCCTCTGCCCATGTCCAGGTGGAAGCACACCAGGTGGTGGTCTCTTCCTGCAACTGACATATCCATCTTCACATCCTAAACATGCACACAGTTGGACTGGACCAGACCCAGGATGCTATTTCCAAATTTCATGACGTGATTCTGAGTTCTGAGTAACTGGTGCACACACCGGGCTAGCTACCCACAGCGCTACAAAAATCCAAAGGTGTGTATGCACTTTGTAGCAAGCAGAGTCGGGAAAGTGCTGTTTTTAAAGCATCAAAATATTTATTTAATCCAAGGTTCACAGCAACAAAATTTATCAAAGGCCTCGGTGGTCTGAATAATTACCCCAGCGCTTCGCCTCTGAATCAAGGCTTTGTCGGGGCAGGCACAGGGAAACTAATATGTTATTTTATAGTCCCATAGTTATGACACAATCAATGAATCCATAAAGACATAACAATTTCACTTAATCACTTTAACTAAAACACTATCATGGTACAATCAGACAGCAAGCAGTTCCTTTTGAATTTTCAAATTATGAATTATTTCCATTCTTTTTTCTAATTTAATTTATTCAGACATTACATTTATTTTATTAACTGCCCATTATTTTACATTGACTAGCCAATACACCGGTGATCACCCTTTACATGCATTCCAGGTTACTTTTTCCTAGGGGATCCACTTATTTGCAGCTGAAACTTTTTCACTTGTGATTTCCCTAAAGTTAGAAAATATAAAGATCAATGTAACAACAGAGTAAGACAGTCTATGAAAATTATATTAATTACTTGGATATAAGTTTAGTTTATCAGATTCAATACATTTCTAGTCCTACGAAAAACACACCTAAAATGTTTCAGTATTAATGAAGAGGAATGGGGCGGGGCATAGAAACTATTGATAGAAGCACAATATGTAATGTTAATTTTTTGTAAGGTGATTAAGTGAAATCGTGATATCTTTATGGATTCATTACTTGTGTCATCACTGTGGGACTATAAAATAACGTACTAGTCTCCTTGTGCCTGCCCCAGATGAAGCCTTGACTCAGAGGCGAAGCGCTGGGGTAATTATTCAGACTGCCACGGCCTTCAATGAATGTTTATTGCTGTGAACCTTTGCATTAAATAAATATTTTTGATGCTTTGAAAAAAACTAGCACAGCTCCCGACTCTTCTTGCCACAAGAGTACATACCAGACACAGGATGGCCCTAGTGGGCTCCATGACACTTTGAGTCAGGAAAGCACTCTGAAAAGCATCCTGCAATACTTGTTCCTCAGTGCAGGAGGTAGCAGGGATTTTCCAGTCCACTCCAGGCAGACCCGAAAGAATGGGTTACTCAGCTATACCCAGGGCCATAGTTCTAGGAGTGGTATATGGTTCACATCCACACTGGCAGTTCCACTGGAATGCGATGATTGGCCGGACATCTTTAAGTTAAGCTCCTCCCACCACCTGGGCAGATATATCCCCCCACTCCCTCCCGTGACATCAGATCTCAGATGCTGGAAGCAGGATCAGGTGCCACTTGCCAGAGGAGGCCGGCTAGGTTGTGTGGATGTGAACAATATACCACTCCTAGAACTATGGAAATGGTTCACTTAACCACACTCAAGGGCAAGGCACGCACCTCTGCTTGGCAAACAGAGATAGGCGAACCTAGTTTCCGAAACACACAGCCCGGTGTAATTTGAGGTTGATGAGGTAGTGGGAAATAAAAGTGTGTGCTGACCTCCAGATAGCAGCCCTACAGCTCTCCTGTGTAGGTATATCCCTGGAAGTAGTCACCAAGGCAGCAGTATGTCTGCTGGAATGATCCCTAATCCTAACGGGAGGGCCCTGACCCGCCAACCTATAGCACAGGTTGATGCAAGATGAGATCCACCTTGCAATCATCCAATTTGCTGTCAGTGTACCAGGCATGGCTTCAGCGCAGGTGACAATCATCTGGAGAGCCTGCCTTGAATGGCAATGATATGCTCTACACGATATGAGTGTGTTCTCCACAGGTCCAGGGTATGGAGCCAGCAGTCGGCCTCCAAAGTAGGATTGGTAAAGTATACTGGTAAGTTAATCACCTGGTTAAGGTGAAACTCTAATACGACCTTCAGGAGGACCTTCAGGTTGGGGTAAAGGACAAGTTTGTCCCTGTGGAAGACCAGGTAGGGAGGTTCCACCAAGAGCGCCTGGAGTTCCCCAGTCCTTCCAACAAATGTGATGGCCACCAGGAAGGCTCTTTTCCATGACAGGTGTGACAATTCAAACCTGTGCATCAGCTCAAAAGGCTTGCCCATGAGCACAGCTGCGATCAGCAGTCAGTCCCATGGTGGAGGTGGATCCAGCACTACAGGGGACAAGTGGTTAAAACCATTAAAAAAGCACAAGACCACCTTCTCCTGGGCCACCACTGGCATACCAGTCCAGACCCAGTAAGCAGAGATGGCTGCCAGGTGCTTCTTAAAGGTTATCACTCACAGTCTCAACTGGGAAAGAGACCAGAAGTAGTTCAGGATGCCAGCCACAGGGCAGGCAAAAAGGTTCAAATTCCTTGCCTGGCACCAAACGGAAAATCTCTTCCATTCAATGGCATAGCACCTACAAGCCAGCTCTTCCTGGAGAACTCCACGACATGGAGGACATCCTTGGAAAGACCCAAGGCCTGGAACTCTAGCTACTCAGGAACCTCAGATCCTCCTCTGTACCTCTGCTCTCATGTAGACCTTGCACCACAAAAATGGGTGAACAGGCTTTCTCTTACTTTGCACCTAAGTTCTGGAACTCTCTCCCCCCACAGGTCAAAAATGCTACTTCCCACCAGGTTTTTAAAAACTCGCTGTTTTCTCACCTACATACCCTTGGTCACTGCTGATGCTCATAACATAACCTCACTTGACCGCCAG
The DNA here is from genome assembly GCA_016271365.2 of Neoceratodus forsteri. Classification (NCBI taxonomy): domain Eukaryota; kingdom Metazoa; phylum Chordata; order Ceratodontiformes; family Ceratodontidae; genus Neoceratodus; species Neoceratodus forsteri. The sequence continues at coordinate 395,321,278 of JADMNL010000024.1, forward strand.
CCTGTTGCCCGGACCTACTCCCATTTATTGCGACATTAAAGCTTTCATGTGTTTGTATCCTGGAGTACCAATTTGTTGTTCTTATCCACTATGTATGCTGTTATATTATTGCTTGCAACCTAATGTTTTCTTTAATGTAAGATGTATCACTGTAATTTGTGTACCTTTGTCCTGTACTCTCCCGGGTCGTGCCTGAAAATAGGCAGGATTGTTGCCTAGCGCACTTACCCGGTTACCAAAAGCTAATTAATTAATAAATAAATAAATAAGTGCAGGGACTGAGGGTCCAGGGGTAGGACCATCCACCAAAGCCTGGTCAGCAGGTCTGGGTGGAGAGGCAGTTACCACGGAGACTGGCTTCTTAGACTGAGGAGATCCAGGTACCAGAACTGCCTTGGTCAGTCTGGAGCAATCAGGTTCATCCATGCCTTGCTTTTCTTGACCTTGACTAGCACTCTATGACTCAATAGGAAGAGAGGAAAGACATACAGAAGGCCAGCTCCTCACAAAGGCATCCACAATCGGTGTCCTGAACTGTGCGAGGAGGGGTAGCAAAAAACAGCCTCAGTTTGCCATTCAGTTTGGCATTCTCCCAGGAGGCAAAGAGGTCTACTGAAGGTGAGCCCTACAGGGAGAACAGGTGGTTCACCACCTCCTGGTTCAGGAACCACCCGTGCAATGTCTCTCCAACCTGGCTGAGGGCATCTGCCTGCTGATTGATCTCCCCTTCAACATGAATTTCCAGAGACTGGTGCCCAGGCTGCTCATGGGGGGCCAGGTGCAGAGTGCCTCTTGACACAAAGGAAGGGAGTGTGCTGCCCTGTCTGTTCAGGTAAAACATAGTCATGGTGTTTTCCATCTGGACCTGAACCCTGACTAGCGGAGCAAATTCCGTCACAGCCAAGTGCACTGCATGGAGCTCCAGCAGGTTTACGTGGTGATGGGACTTCCTGGGTGACCAGAACTCAGGGGCCATGTGGTCTCTCAGGTGTGCTCCCCATGCTATGAGTGCATCCTTCGTCAGCATGACTGTCTGCTCTAGGCAGAAAAATGGTAATCCTTCCTTCAGATGTTCCAGGATCAGCCACTGTGGATGGTGTCCCACATCGGCTGGGTCACTGTGAGCGACTGGTCCAAGTCATCTAGGTGCTGGGACCACTGATGGCCCAGGTCCTACTGATAGTGGCACATCTGCCAGCAGGCCCAAAGGATCATGCTTGTACAGGATGCAATGACTTCAGCAGCCACAGGAAATTCCTAGCAAGGCGCAAGAGCCCATCCTGAAATGACCAAGCAAAGGAGATAAGATCCTGTGCCCAGTCCATCGGGAGGCTGGCCTCAGCCTGCAGGTAATATAGTTCTGCCCCAAGTAACTTGATCACCTGCTTTGGTACCAGTTCGGACTTGCCTGGGTTGACCAACAGCCCAGGCTACCAGCTCATCATCCAGGCCGGGGTACACACTGACCCCTAGGTGATGCAAGTGGGCTGCCACCACTGCCATGAATTTGGAGAAGGCCTTCAGAGGTGATGAAATACCAAACAGCATGACCTGGAACTGGTACAGGACCCCTTCTGCTCAGAAATGGATGTACCGGTAGTGGGACCTGCAGACAGAAATATTGAAGAATACATCTTGGAGGTCCAGAGAGCAAAGTCACATGTTCTGCTCCAGGGATGGTATAACCTGGTTCAGAGTGACCATCCGGAATTTGTGCTTCCACATGTACTGGTTGAGACTGTGTAGAACTAGTATGGGGTGCTAGCCCCCACCACCATTTCAGGACCAAGAAGTACATGGACACGTAAACCTGACTGACCAGGGTGTCCGGGACAGGGGCTATAGTCCCTTTCACAAGGAGATGAGCAATGTCCACCTTGTGGGCAGACAGCATGTCCCAAGACACCCCAGACTTTCAAAGAATGTGGAGGCGGTAGGGCAAGAAAGCCTCGAAATCTAGAGGCAGTCCTCTGCCCGTTACATCCAACACCCACTTGTTCACTGTGATAGCAGACCAACTTGGCAAGAAGTAATGTAGCCAGCCTCTGACAGGGACAGCAGTCGGGGACAGGAAAGGTGGAGGGATAACATGCCCCCAACCCGTCTCTGGGCAGCTTTTGTGAGGGCTGCAGCCAGAGGGGTATCACTACCCCCCCACTCCCCCCTTGGTACTCTGGGTCCCAAATTTCTGCTTGGGGTGCCGGGCCTGAAACTGCCCCTGCTGGGGCTGCTGCAGGGAAGGATGTGATTGAAAGAACCTGAACTGGAAAGCCTGTTTCTTCAGCTTCTTTTTCTGGTCTTTCTGGGTCAAAGTTGTAAGTCAAAGGTGGCATTTGACTTCTCAATCTTAGTGAGATGTTCTTCCACCCTGGGCCCAAAGAGGTCAGTGCTCAGGAAAGGGACACTGGCCAACTTCTGTTGGATGTCCACTGTGAAGGTGGACAAATGTAGCCAAGCCCTGCGATGCATGGAGACAGTCGCTGCCACCGCATGGGCCCAATAGTTGCACATGTCCAAGGCTGTCTGGAGCTGGTGTTTAGCCAGGTACTGACCCTGGTCTCTAATGAGCTCCACTACCCCATGCTGTTCTAGATGGAGGTGTGACAGGATCACATGAAAGATTCCCATCAGGTAATGACCATAACTGACCATTATGATGCATAATCTGCCTGACAGAGACCTAAAGTAGCCACAGCACACACATTTTTTTACAGCATGGTCAGTCTTACAGGACTTCTTTTTTCCATATGTACTTTAGGAGTTTTCACCCCCGTTTTCTCCCCGACCCGGGACCCCAGCAGACATGTACATGCACATGCTGAATACTGGCTCTGCCCCTTCTGCCCCACCGCTGGATATTGCTGTTACCTCCTCCCACCACCCGGTGGGAGCAGAACTACAAGAGGTGCGGGCAACCACCCCGGGAGGAGAGAGCTGCCTTGCAGCTGCTCAGTCCTGCCCCCCCCGGAAGTTGTTCCCAAGCCCGGGTCATCGGCGTAGCATGAGGTAAGGCATCCATGCCTCAACCCTCAGCGCCACCAGGCTGGCACACTTACAGGTCTTCTTGTCTTGAGGCTTGTCCATGTTCCCCTGGTGTCCAGACTTACAGAGCACCAAATCCATGACCAGACCTTCAGACAAAGGATAGCCAGAAACCTCTGAAAGGTGCCCGCAGGGACAGTGCACTTGTGCACCATGTGGTCCTACGATGGCCTTGGCCACTGGGAAGGCAACCCCCTGGGATGCATCCTGATCCAAGATGTCTGTAAGAGGGTACTTGGCCCTCTTCTGGACTGGCTTCACTAGGATCGACATGGACTCTGCGATAAGCCAGAGCAGCCCACCAAAGGAAACTGGTCCAGGGTCGGCGGAAGGCTCCTCGACTGAGCCCTGGTCGAAGAACTGAGTCCCTGAGGAAGCCATGGATTCTTGATCCAAGGACTCCTCAAAGACGTCTCTCATTCATTGTTTGCCATGGACCTCCTGGGAATCCTCAGAGATGGTAATCTTCACCAACAACCTGCCCTGTAAGCCGGAAGCTGAACAGCTGGCCTCCTGGGTCGGAGCACCAAATAGCAGCTGTCAGGGTGGCGGCTCCACCCTAATCAATGAAGAGACAGGCGTGGGGAGCACCTGTGGAACCTGAACCGGCAGGGCAACCACATGCGGCTGTCAGGGGACAGAAGATCCTTAGGGTAGAGCCCTGATCTGCCCTGAGAAGGCCCACTGTTGCTAGAGGAACTCCTCATAGCACCGGCACATCTTCTGGCGGTGCCTCTCCTCACCTGAAGATGAGGAGGAGGATGAAAAGTGTCAACAGCAGCACCTCCTGGTTGAGCAGGATCAAGAACATGAATGCCTCAACTGCGATCTTGACCATCGACCACCCAATCAACAGTAAGAGGGGTATTCCTGAGATTTAGCCATAGATAATGCACTGATCTACATTCAGCAACAAGGACATCAAAGATCCGACCCCTGGTGGAGGTTTGTCCCTGGAAGTGTCAACCAGGATTATCAGTTGATCCACATTCTCTTGAGTCAGGACCAAGAGCACCAGGGTCTGCAAGGCTGACTCCTCAACCTCGTCCGACAATTGGTCAACTGGGTCGAGAAATATCTGAACAGCTTGGTTGGCCAAAACTGAGGTTGTCTGCTCAACAACGGGACTGAAGAGACAACAACTTGCCCAACAAAACCCCTCGGCCGAGGGGCACTAAAGAGCCATTGAGCAATCTGGCAAGTTGAGACTGGAGGACCATGATCTCTCCTTGTCCAATGACCAGCGATGGCAGTGAGATGATTTCTTGGCTTTTGTCTTGGATCTACAGCCACGAGGGACAGGGCTCTTCCTTATGGTCTGGAAGGATCTGCACATATCACAGATATGGTCCATGAAGGTCTCTCTGATGCTGGCCCCAGGTGGAAACAGTGCCAAGGCCAAGGATGTGCTGCTGCAACAGGTGCCGCTTCTGCCTCAAGGGCCACAAGCTGAGCAGCAGAGCCAGCTGCAGCCAAGGACTTCTTGCTGTTAGGGTGATCTTTTGGACCCCTTCCAAAGGCCGACCTAGCATGAGCCGGAGCATCCTGTCCTCGAGGGATTCAGAGGCATGGAAAGGCAGAGGCCACACCTGGCCATGTTACGTTGCCCACGCAGGTAGTACACGCACAAGTTGTGTGGATCAGTGACCAACATCTTCTGGTGGCACCAACCGCAGAATTTAAATCCAGGTTTCTTGTATTCCATCGTTTGTCTGGAGGTAGAGTTGAAAGAACAGTGAAACTGTACTTGAAATACTTTGAAAACTTCAAAAAGAAAGGTTTGCCAATGGCGCAGAGAAAATCCTAAGCAGAGAGTTAAGGAGGTGACCTGTTCTTCCAGCGGTAGGAAAAGTCTGACATCACAGCGCGAAGTCGGGAGATAAATCCACTCGGGTGGTAGGAAGAGCTTAAAGATGTCTAGCCAATCATGGCATCCCAGTGAAACTGCCAGAGTGTGGATAAGTGAACCATATCCGTGCCCCTAGAATCCCCCATATACTTGCTTCCCCCGTGCTGGACATATTCATGATCTGGGACCCCAATACTGCATCCAATTCCTCATCCTGAGAAGGTGGTCTATAGACCATCCCACATCCTTAGTTTCTTCCCTTTTCTGGACTGTACCTGTACCCACAAAACTTCAATCTTACCCTCTGCCTCTTCCTCTTTGTTACACATACAGCGTTACTCCCCACCATCACCCATCCCCCAATCCATTCTGTACATTTTATATTGGTGAAATACTAAGTCCTAGTTGGTGTTTTATGTTGGCCAAGTCTCTGTGATGGCTGCTATGTTCACGTCTCCCTTGGCCAAGAATGACTGCAGTTCTGAAATTTTGTTCCCTGATTTCTGGCATTTAGAGACTCCACACTCCAACGTGACTCTGGACCCCCTTACTCCTCACCTGCCCCCTCCACCTCCCTCTCCTTGGTCCCCCCACTTCTTCCCTCACCCATCCCATCTCTCTCTCCTCCTCAGCTGCCCTGAGTTGGGCGAGGCCTATCGGCCTCCTCCACCAGGTGACCAACAGTGCTGTGCACCCTGCTGCCCCTCTATCAGGTTAAATTCAAATTTTAACAATGAAGTCCTCAAGCTTACTCTTCAGGATCCTTCTGTCCTTCCTACTTAAGGGTAACTTGTCTGGTGCATACAGGTCTTTGCTATTCCCTGCTCCCCCAACCACCAATGCACCCGTACCCTTCCGCCTCACACCACCCTCTATCCTTACCATCCTTGCTGAATGTATTAATCCTGTCTTACCCGGATCAAGTCTGTAAAAGGGCCATGTGGCCCAGTGCTTCTTCACCCAATTGTCAAATTTTAAAATTAAAATGTAATACTAGCCCATAGGACTGGAAGCACCTCCGGAACAGAACAGATGATGCGTTATGGATAAAAATTGGTAAGTCGTATGGCTTTAATAATTTGTTTGTGGTATACTGAAAACTGCAGAGCTAACTGTACTGTATCTGTGGTGTTGTCACTTCTTTTTTCACTCAAATGCATTTTATCTGATATGTTTTAATATTTTAATGACATAATATAACAACAAATAAACTTGGAACTGAACTGCGGACTGCATTAATACCTGCTTCAGTTATCCAGTCAAAGAATACTATCAGGTCAGACTGACAAGACCTCCCTGCCCAAAAAACTGTGCTGTTTACTATCCTGGAGCCCAATTCTCTCCAAGTAGTCCACCAGGTCCTCTCTGATTAGTGTCTCCATCTGTTTACCCACAACAGAAATAAGATTGATGGGCCTGCAGTTACCCAGTTGCTCCTTGTCAATCCCCCTGTGGAGTGTAACTATACCCGTTACCCTCCAATTGTTTGGAAACACTCCTGGCTGAATTCAGCTATTGAACAGTGCTGCCAGGGGTTTATCTAGTTCCATTACCATTTCCCTGAGCACCCTCAGATTCCTCCCCTTCGGGCCCTGGCGCCTTATCGATTTTCAAGGCTGCAAGCTCTTTTCTGACCCTTTCAACAGCTTAATCTGGTTCAAGGTCAGTTGGCATTCATCTGTATCCCCCTCCCCCGGGTCATGCCTGAAAATAGGCAGGGTTTGTCTACTGCACTTACCCAGTCAACAAAAACTAAATAAAAATAAATAAATATCACCTGCCCCATTTCTGGGATTCCAACTGCAGCAGTGTTAATGCTGTTTTCCAGCAAAGGCCTGTTATCCTCCACTGAGAAACCTCAGCAATAACAGCTGACAATGGCTGCTTTCTGCTTGTCCTCCATTGCCCTGCCTCCCTCTGTTAGCCTTACAATTCCCTGGCTCATCTTTCTTTTTCCATGATGTGTCGGAACAACTGATAAGACAAAAAAAATAAGCAAGCACCCACATACATATTCGTAGTGCACTATACCAGGAAAGCAGATTCAAATTTAAACAAACGTTTCCACTCAGTGGAAAGATAGGTCAACATTAAATGACTGCCCGCAAAGTTAATGCTTCAAAAGCTAAATCTTATTTAAGGTCCAACAAAATGTAAAGTGCATGAATCTCAGAAACATTAATTGAAACAGCTCACCGCACAAAGAGCTCCACGGTTAAAGGCTCAAGCTGAATCAAACTAGTAACATACACACATACCTGCTTTGAGAATGGCCCCTTCAATTATTCGCCACCTCTCCTCCCACCCCAACCAACGTATCCTGGACTAATTCCCTCATCAGATCAAAGTCTGCTCTTCTGAAATCCTGAACGTCAGCCTTTGAGGAGGCTATACTGGTACCCAGGGCCAGTTTGAACCATTGAACCATATGGTGTTACGGTCACTGGACCCCAGTGGTTCCCTCAACCCACAATCCACCTGCCATTTGTGAGTTGGTGAGCACTGCATCAAGAACGGCAGCCTGTCGTGTAAGTTCCCTAACCAGCTGCACCAGCAGGCAGGCCTGCGACGTATCTAGTAGGGCTGGACTTGTGGTGCTCTTAGCTGCTGGAATGTCCTAATCCATGTCTGGTAGGTGGAGATTCCTCACCACCACCACTACCTTCCCCTTTGCAGCCCACTCTTCTATTTCCGTGCCATGTTATTTACTGCACTCACTCGCCCCCAGTCCCCGCGTTCTACAGAACCCCAAACACAATTTCTTACTTGATGCTACCATGAGTTGCACCCACAGTGATTCTGCTTCCCCATTTCCTCCCCTAATGAACACATCCTCTACAGCCTTTACACCTTTCTTGACTTTGAGGGCCACACTTCCTCTTTTATCTTCCCCCTATCCCTACTATACATGGTGTAGCCTAGGACCACCAGATCCCAGGCATTATTCTCTGTGGCCCATGTTTCTGTAATGGCTACAAGATCTAATCCCATATCTGCCACCATCTTCTGGAGCTCACTAATTTTGCTTCCTAGGCTCCTAGCATTACAGCAGATTGCCTTCCAACTTGTACCTATACCCCTCCCCTTTTTTCAGCTCCTCTCCCTTCATCCGCCCCTTTCTCCCTCAATTTCCTTATAAAACAGGAGTAGAGAGAAATACCACAAACAAAACTGATATTTTTTGACCCACTATGCATTTTGGGGAATGTCACAACTGATAGCTAACAATACTGGAAACATCATAATGGAACACTGAACCAATCAGAGGGCAACTTTCACAGTGCTGGTGACATCACAATAACCATGTGCAGGCTGCAGCCCTGAAACTAGCAGCTGAAGTCAAAAAGAAACAGTTAAATCATTATACCGTATAACCAGGAGATTCAAAAGCTATAATGAGGAAACCAGGGTTCTATAAATCAACTGACTCAAATTATGAAATTATCACTAGTGAGGGGCAGGACTGTTACAACTCACTGGTGACTCCACCGCTCGTAAGTTGTGGTCCTCCCCCCTCGCTCTTGAAAATAAACTGCATATTTTGAGTCAGCGTAGTGCATATTTACAAGTTATAGCAATTGTGGACCCATTTTCAGAAGATTAGCGTGGCATTAAAGGGGCACTTGTCAATCCTTGTTGCATCATTCTATTTCTCATTGACAAGCCACATGTTATAACTGCATCCCATCTCTCTAATTTGTTAGTATGGCTAGCTGTTTAATCGATCTTCTTTCTTAGTAGGATAAGAACAAACCCCAGTTTGAGACCAAGCTCGTATCGCCACATCAGGAGGCTGTCCAGGCCATAACAGCTGTCACTCAGCAGTGCATTGCAGTCAGGCAGGGAAGGCATTGGGAACCGGTGCCACAGCAGCTCCTGCAATGGACCAAGGGAGCGTGCTCCCTCCACAGGACGTCACTGTGTGTAGCTGAGGCCAACAACGCCTATATCCACATCTACGGTGGTGGGAGAAGCTGGGTTGAAAATGGGGTTAAAATTCCATGGTTATCCGTATGACAGCCTGGGCTCTGAGGACTCCCCTGGGTCTTAGTGCCAGCTATCACTAGATCCTAGTCCCCACAGAGGACTGCCTCAGGGGGCAGGACGGCCCCATCCCCCCCGGGGCCCCCACTACAGGGGGCCGTCCCATGGGAGATAACAGGCTACGCTGGGCCCAGAGGAGGACAAGGGGCTAACTGGCCTTATCAGGGCATAGCTCTGTGAACAGGGTATATCCCTGAAGACAATCAGGGCTGGGTGAAAAAAACTGTAGAGCAAAAAAACAGAAATGGTCTAGAACACTGGCAGCCCTCTGTACTGCTGCCTGAGAAAGCTGGGTTCATTTTCTGATTCTGGTTTCCCACCCAGGGATGGGTGTGTACATGTGTGGGGAGTGGGGCTAGCATGCTAAGATGAAGAGCGCAGCCCTTAAGGAGGAGGGTGCAAGCAGCACAGTATTTGTAGACTCCCTCCCTACTGACAACAGCCATTCATGCAAAGGCCTAGTGCCCTGATCACATGATGAGGTACAGTCACAGTGGAAGGTACGATCAGGGGTGGAACTTGGGGAAATGACCATTTGGCCTGCCACATGGAGTTTGCTTTCCGTTCTGCAGTGACAACTCCATCGCATGCATCATTCATCCATTATCCATCTGTTCTACCACAAGTCAGTAGGTGCTAAGAAACCAGGCAATACAGCATTTTCCTAACTCAAGTAGTTCACAGCTGCTACAATAGCCAACTACATCATAGGATTTACCATCTGACTTTCAGGTAGGTTTATAATCACATTTGTAGCAAATATTTTACTGTCGACCCACTGTGTCCACTGTGTCGAATGCTTTCAATCTACTCTGGATGTATTTGTTTTCTACTGGGGAAGTCTCTTCACCAGCATGATACACATTATATTTCAATTCCACTGTCCCACTTCCTGAAGTTACTCACATGGAAAGCAGTCGCTGCTCAAGCACAATGAACAGGCAGTATAGTGCCATGGTTTAAGGCTCTGAACTGCAAATCTGGTGACATCCAGCAGACCAGTCCTGGGTTTGAATCCCACAGCGTCCACTTGCATACTGTGTGATCCTGAGCAAGTCACTTAACTTCCTTGTGCTCCCAGGTCACTCCTGTAAAAAAGCTTTCAGCTTAGTGTGCTACTCCTGGTTAAACAACTAGATAAAAAAATATAAAAAAAAAACAATTATACAGCAGCCAGCATGGTAGTACACTACACTAGCACACCAGGATGAGGGCTAAAAAAAAAAAAAAATTCAGAATGGCTGATCCAAAAGTCTTGAACTGGAACCCTTACGCTCCATGTCATGTTGTAATTAGCGTTCAACACGCTTGCAAAGAATTTCCAAATCCCAGACATGCTATGAGAGGTATGAGTAATGTCAATCGTAGTACAGTGGCAGCCCGGTGAGAGGCATGGAGGAGGAAAACCAGCATTAAGGAAAATGGAATTACCGAATTCAGAAATTGGAGTAGATAGAAAAACATTATTAATGTCCTAATCTGTCCTTAAGAGACGGGAAGGGAACGTTGTTTAACCAGGAGAACCACACTGCGCCAAAGCTTGTTCCAGATGCAACCTAGGAGCACAAGGAAGTTAAGTGACTTGCTCAGGATCACACAGAATACAACTAGGCAGCTGTGGGACTCAAAGTCTCCAGATCTGCAGTTCAAAGCCTTAACCCACCGCACTATACTGCCTCCTTAACCATCTATGTATATATGAAATGCAACAAGAAAAAAGAATGAGGGTCAGTCATGTTCATTTGCTGCCATCCAATCACCTGCAACTCCCAACATTAGGCAAATTTTTTTTTTTTTTAAAAAACGACCTAGCCAAATCTCGAGGGTTCTGTCATGGGGGCCAAACACGAGGGTAACATGGGAGCAACGTAAGGCCCAGGAGAATGTGAGGTGATGGAGATGGTGTGCGATGAGGCTCAAGTGGGGACCAAGTGCCGAGAGGAGCAAGGAGCATAAACAAGAAACAAATAACACTGCAGAAGGGCTAGAAGGCAAAGTCTGCCTGTTCACGGATGGCACAAAAATCTGCAACAGGGTGGACAAACTGGGGTAATTTATGAAAGTTAGATGAATGGTCAAGTGATTGGCAGCTGGGTTTCAATGCTAAAAAGTGCAAAATCTTGCATAAACCAACTGGCAGTGAAGGTACTGGCAACCACTAAACAAGAAGGAACCTGGGGATGATCATTTCTAATGACCTGAAGGTAGCCAAGCACAGTGAAAAGGCAGGGGGAAAGGCTAGGAGAATGCTGGGGTGCATAGGGAGGGGTATCACCAGTAGGAAGGAGGAGGTAGCATTGTCCCTGTACAGGTCACTGACAAGACCACATCTCGAGTACTTTGTCCAGTGCTGGAGGCCCCACCTCTGGAAGGACAGGGATAGGGTGTAGGCGGTACAGAGGCGGGCAACCAAAATGGTGCAGGGACTGCATCAAAAGCCCTACAAGGAAAGACTGAGAGAACTGAATATGTACTCGCTGGAGGAAAGAACGGAAAGGGGGGAATAAAATATTCAAATACATGCCAGGTATTAACAAGGTACAGGAAGATACCATTTAAAGACAGACTCGAAGACAAGGGGTCACACTATAAAGTTGGAGGTGGGGAGACTCAGAGGGGATGTGAGGAAATAGGTTTTCACAGAGAGGATGGTGGAAGCTCGGAACAGCCTCCCAGCGAAGGTGGTAGGTGCCAAAACAGTTGCAGAATTCAACCATGCATGGAACAGATACAGGGGGACCTTGGAAGGAACACAAGGGGTGGGGACAACTGGAGACTACAAGGGCTGAAGTGACACAGTAGCCAGGAAAAATGGGAGACTGGATGGGCCAAAGGGGTCTTTATCTTTTATGTAAAAAAAAAAAGAAAAAAGAACCTCGGGGAACCCTTTCCTCCTTAATGAATTAAATACTGTACCCAGTTATGTTATTCAAAGTGAAGAACTGATCCAACCTTACTCTTCGCCTGTGAAAACGGGCACTTGTGCTCATCAGGCCTATAAGAATAAAAAATGAATTAAATGAAAATGAAAAGAAATGAAAAACCTCAGGGCTAGATCCACATACTGCAGCTGACCAGGATATGCTCCATTTAAGTGTGTCTCAGTTGTGGTGCTCCACACCCTGATGCCTGGCATTCGCAGGCCCTGCCCACTGCAGTCTTGCTAGTGAGGAGCTGTGCCAGAGGGCTGGGTGTGGCAGGGGGCAGAGCTCTGCCAGACTACAGGAACCCACTCGGATGGCTGTGCCAGATTGCCAGTGAATCCCTGACTCCATATGGAGCAGGGATGGTGGGATACTGCAGTCCTTCAAGGGCGAAAGGGAGAAACAGATTCTGGCAAGTGTAACAGACAATGTGGTAGGGGGAGTTACAGCTGACTCCAATACCGCTCCATGGTCAGTCACCTAGGGTGAGGATGCACAGCAGCCTGCACCCAACCTTCCTGGAAGCGGAGCTCCTCACCTCCAGGATGTGCCCAACCCCCTGAAAGCTCTAGATACATAGACACTGTTGGCAGATAAGGGCCTACGGCCCACCCAATCTGCCCATTTGAGCTCGTAAGTCTACTTTATGTTTTCCTAAGTCTGTTGCCCCTTACCCCTGACCTCCAGAATTCCCTTATGTCTATCCCATGCATTCTTAAATTCTGTGATTGTTTTAGCCCCCACTACCTCCTCTGGCAGGGTGTTCCACTTGTCCACCACCCGTTCTGTGAAGAAATTCTTCCTCACGTTTCCCGTGAATCACCCTCCCTCCAACTTCATCCCATGCCCTCTAGTCCTGGAACATCTTTTTTGCTGAAAAATAATATATTCCTGCACCCTGTTCCTCCTTGTAAGATAATTGTATGTCTCTATCATATCCCCTCTCTCCCTCTTCTCCTCCATGGAGTACATATTCAAGTCCTTCAACCTGTCCTCATAGGACCTGTAATGCAATCCATGTACCATCTTCGTTGCCCTCCTCTGAACCTTCTCTACCCTGTCTATGTTCTTACATAGGTAAGGTCTCCAGAACTGTACACTGTACTCCAGGTGGGGCCTCACTAGTGTCTTGTATAGTGGAATTATGACCTCCCTTTTCCTGCTGGTGAAGCCCCTGTCTATGCATCCCAGCATCCTATTTGCTTTATCTGCTGCCTTGTTGCACTGTTTCCCTACCTTGAGGTCATCAGAGATGATAACCCCAAGATCCCTTTCCTGCTTGGTGCATGCTATATCCTCACCCCCTCAACTGATATGTTGGTCCAGGGTTTTTGTGCCCCATATGCATTATCTTGTACTTCTTTGCATTGAATTTCAACTGCCAAACCCCTGACCATTCTTCAAGTTTCTGCAGGTCCCTCCTCATTCTGTCTACACCCTCTGGTGTGTCCACTCTGTTACAGAGCTTTGTGTCATCAGCAAACAGGGAAATTCTGCCTTCTAGGTCCTGCGCAATGTCAGTGATGAAGACACTGAATAGGACCGGTCCCAGCACTGACCCCCTGAGGTACCTCACTGGTCACTCTTCCCTCTGTGGAGTGACAGCCATTTACCACCACCCTCTGCGTCCTGTCACCCAGCCAGTTACCTACCCACCGCACTATTCTTCTGCCCACTCCCATATTCCCCAGTTTGTTTATTAGCCTTCTATGTGGCACAGTGTCAAAGGCCTTGCTGAAGTCCAGATAGCTCTAGTGTTGGATTCTGGGAATCATATGCCAGCCCCCCCGTCTACCCTTTGGCAGCACTGTTTTTTTTTTGTTGTTGTTGTTTTGTTTTTTGGGAATCTTTTTTTTTTTTTTCAGTAAGCACTTTTTTAGCCACTGGAGCCCTAGCAGGTGACTACAGCCCTCCGAACGTAGGGACTCTCTCTCCGGTCCCACTGTTTCCGTGCTAGGCAGCCCCTGATAGTTCCCCAGTGGATTGCCCCCCGCGGTAGGGCCAGGAGGAGGTTGCCAGTTTCTCCCCCCACTTTCCGGAGACCCAATCCAGAATCCGGGGACTGCTCCCGGGAGCGGCAGGCCATCATCGAGCCTGCCAGACTCGCTTTTCCCTTTTCACCCAGCCCACCCCAATCTGATGTAAAGGACCTCAGAGCAAGCCTCCCGACCTGTACTGCCCTCCAGCCACAGTCAGAGGGCAGTCAGTGAGTGGGATGATTAGTACCCCTCTGCCCTAGAGAGGAGAGCAGTCCTCTGGACACTCAATCCTCCCCCCCCCCGCTGACCCACGGCAGCCTGGGCTCATTCCTGAACCCAGGTTGCCAGAGTGGCACGAAGTGTGGCTTCCAGCGCCTCAACCCTCAGCGCCACCGGGCTGGCTATTTGTTTTTTGAGAATCTGTGTGTGGCAAACACAGACTGAGCAAAAGCTAACTTCCTGGTGCATCCTAGGAGCATAGGAAGGTTAAGTGACTTATTCAGGATCACAGAGTATCCAAATGAAGGTTGCGGGACTCAAACCCATGTCTGCTGGGTCTCCAGGTCTAGAGCTCTGTGCTTTAACCTCTAGGCTATACTGTCTCCTATATATGCTTTGCTACTGCACCACTGGTTGGCACCAATCTAACTATTCCAAATAATTATTAAATTCATTTCCTCAAATCTTATCTACATTTAACTGGTGGAGCTTCCACTGAAAGTTCCAGACTGTTACAAATCAGAAGTTGAAAAAAAAAAAAAAAAGATGGTTAACTACTGTATGTCCAGCAGTTTCAACAACACAGGAACATGTAATAACGACAGCAGAGAGAAGCACTTACTGTAACGGAATTATCTGGACAGTCATCCTCACAGATGCCCTTATTTTCCTTGGCTTCAATCTGACGTGTGTGCAGCACTTTATCCACCAAATCTGCATGTAGGTTTTGCCCTTTTATGCTGACTCTCATCTTTACTGGGTATTGCAATGAAAGATGGAGTGGCCTTATCCCAAGGTGCTGTTCGCACCAAATTACATTCCTTGTGATTTTGATGTGTTGCTTAAATAAGGTCCACAGACATAAGTACATGTTCACTGCCGTGCTGTACGAACCCCATATTTCTAGCTGTTTTCATTATTCTGTCCTTGTCTCTAATGCTAGACACCTTCCTGATATACTGGCGAGAGGGAACAGCCACTGCTGTTTGTCATTTTATATTAGCCCGGTAGGCCTGTTATCATTCTATACTGGCCAAGTAGGCCCCTCTTAAATAAATGAAATCTTATTTGTAATCCAAGTCCAGTTCTTCCAATAACCAGTTTTGAAACAAGTTAATTGGATTTGATCCTTTGGTCTCTTCTGGGAGACACAACACTCAAACAGTACAGGCTCTTGTTCTAAAGTTTTCAAGAGGCTACCTAAAAGTTGATTTTCTTTGACAGGCACCTAAATTAAAGCAGATATTTATTCGCTGGCTGTTCGGCACACTGGTAGAGCTATCCTTCTTGATGCCAGCTACCTGGATTTGGGAACGAGCGTAGGTCACTGGGGGGGCTGGCTGGGGGAGACGGACTGAGCACCCCTCAGAATACTCTCCTCTTCCTCCTCTGGGTAGGGAGCGTTGCTGCTCCCACTGCAATGCTGCCACCTGGGTGATCAGAGGTGGTAGTGCAGTGGAGGTACTGCAGAAGAAAGGGAGGACGCTGGCTAGAATTGGCACTGCCATGCTTTGTGTGCACATGTACTAGTATCCTCCAGTGCAATGATGTTCTCAAGGGCTAGGAGCACTAACAAAGATGCCTCCCCCCTCCCCAGCATGATACAGCATGATGAAGCACACTCGGGCCCTGACCCGACCAATCAGATACCCTACCCTGGAGATCCTTCTCTAGCAGGGCCAACACCTTGCCTGGTGTGGACCGCATGCATGGGGCTGGGTTGAAGCTGCCAGAAGGGAGCTGCACCAGAGAGAAGGGGTAATAAACAATTAAAAAAAATAAAAATTAAATGAGCAGCAGTTCATGTTAGCAGAAAAAAATGGCAAACAGCTTTTAGTAATTTTATGTTTGTGATTCCTTACCTAATATAAGCACATTTTATAAAAAGTCCTTAATTTGTTTACATTTTTGTTATCTAGCTATTTGGTCTACCGAGTCACCACCTTACTCCTTATCTCGGGCATCCCCATGCCCCTAGTTCCAACTGCCACTCCCCCAGTTGCCCTGCCAGTGGGGGTCCACGTAGGAAAAGGGCAGAGGGCTCCACTTCATGATCATGTATGGTGACTGGAGCACATACCTTTTTCCCGTTTTTCTTTTCCCATCCTTCAGGCCAGCACAAGAGAACTGATGCATGCATGTGCTGCAAAGATGCCACACGCACTCGGTGCCTGTGCCCAGTCAGTCGGAAGGCTGTCATTGCCATGCCACACAGCTTCCACTAGGTGATGTGCAAGCGGCGACTCGCGCTGTCCCCCTCCCTGAAGGAGAAGAGCCATCAATGGATGCTCAATACTCCTTCCCCAGGCCAGTGCCCCAGCGACTCTGATCCGTTCCCGAACCCAGGTCACTGGTGTGGTGGCAGGTGAGGCACCCAGTGTTTACAGTTTTATGTACTGTATAAGTAGGATAATCCTACTATATACAGCACTCACTTGCCAAGTATCCACATTCCTGAACCACCCCGCAACAGCTAAGACCAGTCATGCCTGACATACTTGCTAAACGTCAGACGTGACTGGTCTAGCTTTCAGTCCTGTTTTACACTGCAGGAAGGTGGGGAAATCAGATTGTGACTGACTGCCTTACCAGAGACATGACTGTCAGAAACTCAGATCTGCTATAATACACTACTGTCCCCAAATTCTGATGTGCTCTCATTTCACGGCAGGTTTCAGATGTTAAGACAGTTTGCATTTTTATACTATCTGTTCCAGTCTATGGTCATTTTTTTGGGCTGTTGCCCATATAATGGCTATAAGCTGGTCAAAATCGTCTCAGATATATGGCTGTCTGCTTGCCCAGCGGCAGTCTGAGATCCAGGTTTGAGACTGAACTCAAGGCAGCCAGGCTGCGAGATTGTGTTGCCAACAGCAACAGGGGATGGCATCGCAGTGGCCCTTTTGGCAAACCAGGGAGCATGCTTCCCTGACCTGGTGATCAGCTGCAGTGTCTGAGGCCAACGTTTGCCTGTGTTGTGCCATGTAGTAGGTGGCAGGCCAGAGGAAGAACAAATGGGTGTGAAAATACTGTCCACCGTATGGCGGCCCCAGCTCCCTCGGACCCTACTGCTGGCCAGATCATGAGAAGATGTTGGGAGGGGTGGATGTATGCACACGCTCAGGACAAGTTGTTTTTGTGCATACATCCGAAACTGCATACAACCGAAAATGCCATGGGAAATAATAGCAGCTGTAGCAATCAATGGAAAATTAATTTTAAACAATGTTCGTGAATAGCTACAACCTGCTCCCAACCCAATAACAGCTTTTTAATCACTTTAGCTGTTAATTTGGATGAGAGCACGTAATGAAAATGACTAAAGGGCGAGCATGGAAATAGTGTCTCAATACCACACGGTTTAGGATGCTGAATCCAAAGCACCAAATGCTTTACATGACTGACGTGACTGAACATAAACAGCACTGTGCTTGGATCCTGGTTTTAGGCATCTTTGCCTAGTTAGTTAGCTACTTAATACAGTAAGTGGACACCTTTTATGCTTTAGCACAGCAGATGCTGAAATGCAGAAAACCGAATGCCATACTACAGCAACTTTGTGTGACCGCATGGCGTAGGGCAGCGAAATGAAACAACGTGCCTAACATCGGGATGTGCACATCAACATTCCAAAGCGGACACTAGAACATGAAAAATAGGGGACAGGCAATAATTGCAGAAATGGGGGACAAAGTCATGTTTTTAATGGGGTCCAGCAAGAAAAATGTGCACACAACCGAAATACATTGCGAACACACCCAGACAAAAATGCAGTTAATAGACAGGAAAAGGATTGGGACAGAGCAAAAGTGTGCACATAAGCGGAATGTGCATACATCCGAATGGCATACAAGTAGAATGCAGTGTGTGTATATATATATATATATATATATATATATATATATATATATATGTGTGTGTGTGTATATATATATATATATATATATATATATATATACACACACACACACACACACACACGTAAAAGAAGAATACAAAAGTCCAGATAAGGCACTTTGTTAAACTCTAATAGATACCCAAGTGAAATTGTCCAGTTCTATAAAAATCTAAGGATTTTTTAAAATGTTTTAAAGTAGTTTTTTCTTAAGTTTCATACAAGACTTAAAAATACACCTTCCCGGATAAGGCGTCACAGACTGGTACATAATGACAGGGTCTAGTAACGTATGTAAAACCAAACCTCGGGTAAAGTGGTAAGGGAGCAAAAGGTCTTGATACCATTTATTAACTCGAGCTGGGAACTAGCTGTCTGGAAAAGTATTTTTGCTGCACTGTTGCTTAAAATTCTGTCTCACGGCAAAAAATAAAATGAAATACTTACGGTAACTTATTGCTGGGAACTGACAAAGAGGATCAAAACAAAGCCATACGGGGTGAGAGTTATTCTTCATGCAAAGATCGTGTCCATATGAAGGAGTGACTGACAACTGGCATGGCCTTTTTGTGAAACAATATTCTGGTGCACCGATACTGTTAAACTAATAAAGCGAAAGTCGCAAATTCTGCCTGCAGATACAGCTTCCCTAAGCAGGCTTAGCAATGCTGAATCTCTTTCTGAATTTCATATCAGAGATGTGAAAAGAATGTTCTTACCAAATGTCACTTTTCTGTGCAAACAGCTCCCCATAATTAAAAGGAGGGGAGGGGGGAGGCTTCAATAAACTGAGTAAAACAAACTACGACAACGTGATCTTTGTGGGTCAGTAATGCTTCACAAACCAAGACCTTGTGAATCAAGGGGAAGGGTGGGAAGCCGTATATGAGGTTTGGAGTCCAGGGTCTCGCGAAGGCATCCACCAGCAGAGTCCTGGATTGTGGGGGCGGGCACAAAACAGCCTCAGTTTGGCATTCTTCCAGGAGGCAAGCAGGTCCATCAAGGGTAAGCCCCATTGGGAGAACAGGTGGTTCACCATCTCCTGAAGCAGGGATTGCTTGTGCAATGTCTCTCCTACCTGACTGACAGCATCTTCCAGCTGACTGTTTTCACTTGCAACATGGATCACCAAGAGATCTGCACCCAGGCTGCTCAAGAGCAGTCAGGTGTGGAATGCTTCCTAACACAAGGGAAGGGAGTGAGTTCCACCCTGCCTGTTCAGGAAGAACATTTTCATGATGTTGTCCGTCTGGACATGCACAACCTGATCCCTGACTAGCAGAGCCAAACATACTGCACGCAGCTCCAGCAGGTTTATATGCTGATGGGATTCCCAGGGTGACCAGAAGTGTGGTCTCCCAGGTGCACTCCCTACCCCACCAGAGACGCATTCGTTGTAAGCGTAAGGGTTAGTTCTGGGCAGACACATGGAATTTCTTCCTCTAGGTGTTGTGGGATTAGCCACCACTGGATAGCACTCCACATTTGCTGTGTCTCTGTGAGCGAGTGGTCCAA
Source organism: Neoceratodus forsteri (assembly GCA_016271365.2). Classification (NCBI taxonomy): domain Eukaryota; kingdom Metazoa; phylum Chordata; order Ceratodontiformes; family Ceratodontidae; genus Neoceratodus; species Neoceratodus forsteri. The sequence goes on from JADMNL010000024.1 coordinate 395,340,745, forward strand.
GTGGCCTAGGCGCTGGGAGAATTGATGGCCCAACTCCCACTGGAGATGTGTACATGCCAGTGGGTCCAATGGATCATGGTGGTGCAGGACACTAGGTACCCCAGCAGCTTCAGGAAATCCCAGATAAGGAGTGAGAACCCAACCTGAAATGATCGGGCAAAGGAGTTAAATCCAGTGCCAATCCGCAAGGAGGCAGGCCTTGACTCACAGAGAATCTAGTTCAGCCCCAATGAACTTGTATTACCTGCTGCTGTACCATTTCAGACTTGTCTGGGTTGACCAACAGGCCCAAGTCTCAGCAAGTCTGGACAGACAGATCTCTGGACCCCTCCACAGACTCTCTGGATGGACCAGCTAACAGCCAGTTGTCCAGGTAGGGGTACACTCTAATCCCAAGACGTCACAGGTGGGCCGCCACCACTGCCATGCATTTGTGAAAACCATGGGTACTGAGGAGAAGCCAAAGTGCATTACCTGGAACTGGTACAGGACCCCTTCTGGCTCAAAACTGGAAAAAAAATAGTGGTGGGATGGATGGACGGGAATGTGGGAAAATGTATCCTGGAGGTCTAGGGATCAGAACCACATGTTCTGCACCAGTGATAAAATAATCTGATTTAGAGTGGCCATCCGGAAATAGCAGTTACATAAGAACTTACCGTAACAGTAGATCTTCGAGAGAGGTTCCTGTAGTAGGTCTTCACATGTAGGACTGTGCCCCCTGGCATCAGGACTGCACAGCAAACTTGTAGCTAGCAATCATCGGCCGGGACTGCCACCCAGTGCCAGGTGACGGACGTCTGCGTGACTATAAAAGGGGCGGTCCCCCGCCCGCCCTCCAGTTCTTCCACCGGAGACCTCTAGACAGGAAGCAGAAAAAAAAGGGAGTGAAAGACTCCTGATACCCTGTGCCCTGGGTGAGACAGCGTCCTGGGAAGGGAATAAAAAGGAAAACACAAGAGCTGGGGGGAAGGTGGGTGGGAAATCTAAACCTACTGCAGGAACATCTCTCGAAGATCTACTGTTACAGTAAGTTTTTATGCAACTGCTATATCTTACTTCAAGAGGGTTCCTGCAGTAGGTCTTCACATATAGGACTGAATACCAAGCAGTCTAACGAAAAAGGAGTCGGAGACGAGGTTCCGGGAGGAGGAAAATGTCTACTACCTGAACGTCTATTTAAGACAAAAGGCCTTGCAGAACTGCAAGACCGAAACCAGCCCTACGCCTAGATGCAGTGTCTAGACTGTAATGCTTAGTGAAGGTGTGGACGGAGGACCAAGTGGCAGCTGCACAGATGTCCACAGTGGACACATTCCTGAAAAAGGCAGTGGATGTGGCCACACTCCTAGTGGAGTAGCCCTTAACCGTATCCGGAAGGGGCTTCTCATACTTCCAGTAAATGCAGTGGATACAATTTGCCAGCCACTAGACAAAGTCTGTTTCGTGATAGCTTTGCCCTGGCACTGAGGGGCAAAGGCTACAAAGAGCTGGTTCGACTTATGAACCTCCTTAGTCCTTGAGGTGTAATACCTCAAAATCCTGTGCATATCAAGGGTGTGCAGAAGATACTCCCCCCTGTTGGAATGCCCTGGGAAGACCACCAGCAGTTCAACACTCTGATTAAGGAACAATTCCGAAACCACTTTCAGAAGAAAGGAAGGGTTACTTCCGCAGAACCACCCGGTCTCTGTGGACAATTAAATAAGGCTGTCCACAAACTAGAGCCTGAAGCTCTGAAACTCTTTGAGCTGAAGTGATAGCAACTAAAAAGAGCGTTTTCCATGCTAAAAAATACATATCACAGCTTGCTGCCGGTTCAAATGGGGGTGAAGTAAGCTTCTCTAACATAAAGTTAAGATTGCAGGGGGGAACAGGATTCTGGACCTGAGGTTTGATGTGAAGGATCCCCTTCAAGAAAGTTCTGGAAACTTCTAGCTGTGCTAGGGTTTTGCCCTTCACCGGCAGGTGGTAGGCTGACACCGCAGAGAGATGGACCTTAAAGGACGAATAACTGAAATCCAACTCTGATAGATGCAAGAGGTACTCTAAAACCTGGGAGGCCGAGCAGGAAAAGGGATCTAGGCTTTTAGCAGAAGCCCAGATGGAAAATCTCTTCCACTCCATAGTGTAAGTGGATCTAGTGGAGGGTTTCCTGGCCTCCACTGAGACCTGAGCGACTCCCAAAGAGATGCCATAGCGAGAGATCGCTAAGTCCACAGGTGCCACGCATGAAGATGAAGAGACTTGAGGCTTGGATGTACCAGGGTGCCCTGCTCCTGGAACAGAAGGTCATGAAACGGAGGAAGAGGTACTCGGGGTTCCAGTGCCAACTGCTGTAGCAACAGGAACCAAATCTGCCGAGGTCAGAGGGGGGAAATTAGAATCATGTGTGCCCCCTCTGCCTGAAGCTTCAACAGAACCCTCTGAAGAATGGGAAAGGGAGGGATGGCATATAGAAATCTCACTGTCCAGGAAAGAGACAGTGCATCTCGCCAAAAAGCACCATGCCCGGGAACAAGCAAGCAGAAACTGGGTAGTTTTGCGTTGGATGGGGAGGCGAAGAGATCTAAGTCTGGTCGACCCCATTGAAGAAACAAATCTTCTGCTACTGCCTGCTTTAGTTCCCACTCATGAGCCCTGGCGACTGATCGGCTGAGACTGTCCACCAGAATGTTGTGAACACCTGGCACGTGGTCTGCTGTCAAGGACAGGCCATGCTGTACCGCCCAGTACCACACCCACATCGCCTCTCAGCATAGAGGGTACGACTGGGAGCCTCCCTGTTTGTTTAAGTACCAAACAGTGGCCATATTGTCTGTATGGATAAGAAGTGTTCCCAGAGTCAGAAGTGACTAAAAAGCCTTGAGAGCATACAGCACCGCTCTCATCTCCAGAATGTTGATGTGAAGGTTCTCCTCCATGAGAGACCAAGAGCCTTGGGTCCGGTGATCTCCCAGATGCGCTCCCCATCCCAAGTTCGAGGCATCCAAGGTGAGAGTCATGGAGGGAGATGGAGGGTGGAAGGGAACCCCCATTGAAAGGTGGGCTGGGTCCTGCCACCAAAGGAGATCCTTTTGCAGGCTGCTGAGACTAGGACTCTCTGGTCCATGTCATTCAGGCGCTGGTCCCACTGGACTCGAAGAGATCACTGGGTGACCCTCATGTGCAATCTGGCCAGAGGGACTGTCGGAATGGTAGCAGCCATCAACCCCAGCAGTTGAAGGACCGAACATGCCGTGGTTCACTGGGAGGAAGCTGCGAGCATCGCTTGAGAGATTGAAGTCTCTGCTCGCTCGGTCAGAAGAAAGGCCTTGCTCTGGACCGAATCCAGCACTGCTCTAATAAATTGGAGGTGCTAGGAGGGTATCAGCTGGGACTTGGGAAGTTGACTGAAATGCCCAGGCTGGAGAAGAGGTCCAGAGTGAAGGAAGGGGATTCCTTCAGACTATCTGGAGAAGGGGCTGAAAAAAGCCAGTCGTCCAGGTATGGGAACACAAAAATGCCCCTGCAGCGTACGGATGCCGCAACCACCGCTAGGCACCTGATGAATACCCGAGGTGCTAAGGAGAGGCCAAAAGGGAGGGCTCTGAACTGGAAATGATCCTCCAGAAAAGAGAACCTCAGAAAGTGGCGGTGGGCCAGTAGAATGGGGATATGGTGGTAAGCATCCTGCATATCCAGAGAGCACAGCCAAGTGTTGGGCAGGAGCAGGGGTAACAATTCCTGGAGGGTCAGCATGCGAAACCTCTTGTACTCTACAAAGAGATTGAGCATGCTGAGATCTAGGATAGGCCTTAGATCCCCCATCTTTTTGGGAACCAGGAAGAAGTGGGAGTAAAATTCCCTTCCTGTTTGTTCCTGAGGAACTCGCTCTATGGCTGCTTTTTGCAGTACACCTTGAATTTCTTGAAAGAGCAGATGTTGTTGGCCTGATGGGTAGTATGACCTTCCTGGAGGGTTGGAAGGAGATCTCTCCAGGAACTCTTATTGAGTGACCTCTTTCTATGAGTTGAAGAACCCATGCATCTTTGGTGACGGCCTTCCACCCGTCCAGGTGGAGGCCAAATCTTCCCCCCACCAGTTCCTCCATGGGAATAGGAGGAACGGAGGGGTAGGGAGTCAGGATGCGGAGGGGAGGGCGTCACAGGCAGCCTTTGGGAAACTGGCCTGGGGGGATTGGGCACTGGAACCCGGGGAGCGATGCTTGGTCTGTCGTCTGCCCTGGTTCTGCTTGTTCCATTTCTGCTGGCCGTGAAATGGCTGCTGCCATTGTCTTTGTCCCGAACAGTACATGGAACAGACATCCTTCAAGGATCTGCCACTCTCCTGCAGCTCAGTTATAATGTCTTTGGTGTTGCCGCCGAACAGAACTGGACCCCTGAATATAGCGTCCAGAAGTGAACTTGGCACATCTTGTGTCAACCCCGCCAGGCAAAGCCAAGCTAGGCATCTAAGGCAGATGCCAGTAGCAGCACCTCATGCCACAGAGTCCACAGAGTTGTAGGTGGCACAGAGGGCATGGCGGCAGGATGACTTGTTCATCTGAACCTTATCTAGGAGTTTATTCCTGAGCTGCTCATCAGGAATCTCCTGTAGATCTTTTTCCAGATCCGATCAGGCAGATTTTTGGAAAGCCACCATATGAGCTATGTAGTTTAAGGAGCAGATAGCGCAAGTGGAAGAAGCGTAAATCTTACGACCAAACTAGTACATCTGCTTCGACTCCTTATCTGGGGGGTTGGGGTACTCAGATGTTTGAGTTAGGACAATCTATCATGAGCAGCCGTGATCACAAGAGAATCTGCCTTGGGCTGGGCAATCAGGTAGGAGACCCCTTCCAGGGGGGTGGAAGGTCCTATCGACCTTTTTGGAAACAGCCGGTATGGACAACAGTTGCTGCCAGATGGTGGACGTGAGGTCTTCATGTGGCCTGGTCCAAGGAGGAACAGGGAGGGGGTCCGCATTTACCAGGTCCAGGTGCTATGCCAACCTCCTGCATTTGGGGTCCAGTTCTCGGAAGGCCCATCCGCAGGATTTCTGGATTGTCCAAAGGAGCTTCGAAAAGGAAGGTTCCTCTGGAGGAGATGCTTTTGGCGGAGGCTCAACTGGGGAGTGAGGCTCTGACTGGTCCCCTACGTCTGAATTCTTGTCTGATTCGGACAATTCCGGTCTGCTGGGCAAAGATGCCTCTGGTACAGAGACCAGGAGCCTGTGTTCAGTGATGCCGGAAGGCAGAACCCCCAAGTCTCTGTCCGAGACTCAACTTGAAGGTGCGGGGCTACCTGGTAACACTCTGTGATGTGGGGTGGCCCTGACCACTATTTGAGGTTGGCCCAACTCTTGGAGTAGTTGGGATTTAGCATCCTTCCACCATGCAGGGACAGCCTCCTGCTCTGGCTGCAGTGGTGGAGGAGGTGGGGGGTGGAGGATAGCCTGGGTACCCTGCAGGACAGGTAAAGTAGCTAGGTGTCTGGTACCAGTAAGGGCACTGGTAACCCTGGTAGTGGATGGCCTGGTCCGGCACTGGAGGAGGGTATCCCGGCGACGGACACCCCGGCATCAGATACTGCGGGTGTTGTGGAGTACATCCCAGAGAGTACCCCATCAGGCCCGACGGTGGAACGTAGGGCCCTGTCGGAGGTGGCACAGAAGGGCCGCTAGACAGCAGATCTGACGGCGGTGTAGGAGGGGGGATCCCCAAAGGTCCTGAAGGAGTAGGGTCCATACCTCCTCCCAAAGTATCCAATGAGGTATCTGTCAGAGGAAGAGAGCCCAGTGAAGGGGGGAGTTCAGCAAGAGTCCCCATCGACAGGACTTGAATGGTATCTGACGGAAGAGGGTCCTGGTGGTCAGGCCCAAAAAAGTCAGAGAAGTTAAGTGAATCCCTGGAGGGAGAACCCCAATGGGATGAGGAGGGATCTGTGAGCTCTCTCTGCCCGGCATCAGGGTCTGCAAGGGGAGTCCGACGGGAGAGACACCACGTGGGCCCCGGGTGGTCTGGTGTCCGACTTAGAAGTGACAGTCAGGCAATCGACGAAGGAGCCATCAACCGACTTACTGGCCACAGCCGGGCTGACAGAAGCCGAGAGGCTAGAGTCAGGCTGGTCAGCCTGTGCCGGTCGCCCGACGGTGGAGCTAGAAGGCAACTTAGTGGCAGGGCTCGAAGCAGGTACCTTGGAAGGATCCTCCGAAGTGGATACCCCCAACTGCCCACTGACCTCGGTGAGGGGAGAGGGCGTCCGCTCCACTGGAGCAGACGACGGCCCTAGAGGTGGGGTACTCATGGAAGTGGAGAGCCCACCCGAGGTGGCATCGGCTGTCTGACTGGATTTCCCTGAGGAGAGTGGTTCCGCTTCCGGCGCCTCTCCTTGTCCTTCTTTTTCTTCCTTTTCTCTGGGGCCGGCGACAACGATCTTTCCCTCAGCTCCTAGAACTCTTTTTTCATTGCTGTCAGTCTCTGGGTCAACAAATGGGCACTGAGGGTCCTCTTGCGATGACTGTGCGTGGCCTGGTTGAAGCCCTGACAGAGGGAACACTCCATGGTGTTGCGTTTAGGCCCCAGGCAGAGGACACACCAGGAATGGTCGTCCCCATGCGGGATCTACGTGCCGCACTTGGAGCACTTTTTCTTGGGCCGACGAGACGTCATACACAGCTATGTTGGATTGGAAAATTTGGAAATAAAGATATCAAAAAACATTCTTGCTGGCCCGGTGGCGCTGAGGGTTGAAGCGCTGGACGCCACACCTCGTGCTATGCCGGCGACCCGGGTTTGGCAACGGACTCGGGTCAGCGGGGGTCAGCTGGGGGAGGGAGGATAAAGCATCCCAATGGATGCTCTCCTCCCTCAGGGTGGGATGCCAGGGGCGCCTTGGAGCACCCAACGTCCTGAGAGGGTCGGTGGATGCACTGACTCACGAGGGGCTCGGTGGCTTCGTATACTGGAGCCGGGGAGGGAGGACGTCGTTAGGCACTTGAGAGAAGCGTGCGTCAGCACGCAGACTCTCTGCGCCGGTGTTTCAGGGGGTGGGGTTAAGGGAGGAACTACTTGGAGGAAAATGCCCTCCAGTCACCTAGATGAAGTCCTCCGGAGCCGGTCTCACCACCCACCACCTGGGGCAGACCCTACATGCAGCTCACGCAGAGGAAAAGAGGAGGCAAGGGGGATCTCTCTCGCCACCTGGGGTAATCCGGGCGCCAAAGGGCCCCAATGGCAGTATGGCACTCTAGGGGTAGACCAAGCTGGTCGGTAGAGGTTAGAGGTCAGCCACCTTGTAGGACGGAAGGAGTGGTGGTTGAAGGACAGTAGGGAGGGATAAAGGATAACTAGGAAAAAAATTTGAAAATGGTGGGCGGCTGAAGCTGTTCTACCAATGCTAGGTCTGGCGATTCAGGTCAACTGCAGGAAAGAACTGGAGGGCGGGCAGGGGACCGCACCTTTTATAGTCACACTGATGTCCGTCACCTGACACCAGGGGGCGATCCCCACCGATGATTGCTAGCTACAAGTTTGCCATGCAGTCCTGATGCTAGGGGGCGCAGTCCTATATGTGAAGACCAACTGCAGGAACCCTCTCGAAGTAATATCTAGCATTCTGCATACACTGATTCGGATTGTGTAGATCCAGTATGGGGTGCCAGCCCTCCATTCATTTTGGGGCCAGGAAGTACCTGGGCATGTAACCCCGACTGGCCAGCGCACCTGGGACACAGGCTATTGACCTTTTTGCATGCAGCTGAGCAATGTCCGGCCAAAGGGCGGACAGTACATCCAGTGACACCCTTGATTCTTGAGACGAACAGAGGCTGTAAGGCAGGAGAGCCTTGAAGTCCAGAGGCAATCCTCTGCCTACTACATCCAACACCCATTTGTCTGTTGTGACAGTGGACCATCAGGGTAAGATGTGACACAGCCAGCCTCTAACAAGGAGAGCAAGCAGGGACAGGACGGGTGGAAGGAAGATGCCCCCAACCTGTCACTGGGCATTTTTTCAGGGGCTCCAGCGGCTGCTGCTGGAGGAGCACCACTATCCCTGCCCTCCCCTTTTGGGCCCTGGACCCAAAACTTGGGCTTAGGGCAACAGATCTGGAATTACCCCTGCTGGGACTGCTACCAAGGAGGCTATGACTGAAAGGACTGGTAGTGGAAGGCCCGTTTCTTAGCCTTCTTTTTTTAGTCCTTCTGGGACGATGTCACAGAATCTAGGGTGGCACTGGACTTCTCGATGTGGGTGAGATGTCCTTCCACCTCAGGGCCAAATATGTTGGTACCTAGAAAAGGGACACTGGCCAGCTTGTGGTGGTTGTCTGCTGTGAAGGTGGACAGATACAGCCAGTCCCTGCAACACATAGAGATGACCTTGCCAGGGCATGGGTGCACAAGTCACCCATGTCCAAAGTCATCTGGAGCTGATGTTTAGCCAATGATTGACCCTGGTCCCTGATAACTGTCACCGCCTTTTGCTGATTATCAAGGAGGTGAGGGAGGATGGCATCGAAGACCCCCGTCAGGGAGTGACCAAAGCTGGCCATCATCAAGGATGCCACAGTGTACACCTTTTTGAGGCATGGTCAGTCTTACAGAAGTCCTTGCCCAAAAGCTTGTTCATGTCCCCCTGGTGTCCAGATCTGTGGAAGACCGACTCTTGACCAACTCCTCAGCAGAGGGGTGGTTCAAAATCCCTGAAAGGAAACCCATGGGGACTACATACTTGCAGATGATGTGGGCAATGGGTGCCAAGCAAGATGCTGGATGCTGCCAAAGCTCAAGAGCTCGTCCCAAAATGGTTCAGCCACAAAGAAGGCAATCCTGGGGGATCCATCCCAGTTCGATATGTTCATGAGGGGGTATGTAGCCCTCTTTGGACTGGTCAAGTGGGACCGACGTGGACTCCGAGATGAGTTGCAGAAGCACCTGAAGGACACCTGGCCATTCTCAATGGAAAATTCCTCAACCGAGCCAAGGTCGAGGAGAGAAGTCCCAGAGGAGGTCATGGACTCATGAACAGAGTCGTCCAAGGACTGCTCAAAAATGGCCCTCAGCCATTTCTCCCCATGGATCTCCCAGGTATCCTCTCCTTGGGTGATCCTCGCCTTAACTGGAGTGCTCACCCTCAGCTGCAGTAGCGGTGGCACCATCTGAAGAGGTGGAGAAGCAGCTGCAGGTTGCACCTACATAGTGTGGACCGGCAAAAGTAAAACTGGTGACAGCCAGGAGACCAAAGGTCCAGGGGTAGAGACCTACCCTGCCCCACAATGGCTCACTGTTGCCAGAGGAGTTCCTCGAAGCACTGGCGCATCTTGCAGCAGTGCCTCTCCTCGCCGGAGGATGAGGAGGACTAGGAATAGTGGATGGTGACACCTCCCAGTTGAGCAGATTCAAGAGCGGGAATGCCTCGAACGTGATCTCGACCATCGACCAGCCTGTCGATGGCGAGAAGGGCCTTCCAGAGGGATGCTGTAGACCACACGCCTGCCCATATTCAGCAACACGGGCACAGAAGACCCAACTGCCAGTGGAAGATGCTCCTGTCAAGGGCCAGATGCAGATACCAACCAGATCATGTCCTCCTGGATGAGGACTGGGAGCACAGGGGTCTGTGAGGTCGAATCCTCCACCTCATCTGACAACTGGCTGATGGGCTTAAGAAAGATCTTGGCAGCCTGCTTGACCGAAGGTGAAGTCGAATGGCTTGACAGGGGAACCGAAAAGCCCTTGACCTGCCCAAACTGCTCCACCCCCCCAGTTGAGAAGCGATTGACAGCCGTTGAGCAGTTGGACAAATCAAGGGACTGGGAGGACCTCGATCGCTCCTTGCCCTATAACCAGCACTTGCTTTTACCACCATGGTGGGCAGGGCTTTCCTCCAAGGCCTGTAGGGCCAAACACATCTCTCAGAATTCTCCAGTGAATGACCCTGTGATGCTGGCCCCAGGAACAGTGCCGAGACTTTGGAGGTGCCAGCTGCCACTTCAGCCTCAAGGGCGGCAAGCTGTTCAGCTGACCTGGTCACAGCTGAGGCTTTCTTGTGGCCCTAAGGCTAAGGGCAGTCCTTCAGACCCAGCAACAGCTGTGGCTTCCTGTCCTGAAAGGACTCTGGTAGCATTCTGCTACAAAACGTTGTGTTGCCCACCTAGGCAGCACACACACGTTGTGTGGATCAGTGACTGGCATCTGCTTCTGGCACTGCACACAAAATCTGAATCCTGGCTTCCACACCATTGATCGTTTGAGGGAGTCAAAGGAACTAGAGAATTAAAACAAAAGAAGCACTGAAAACCTTGAAGACAAAGTTCACCTATGGTGCAAGTAAACCTAAGCAGGAACTGCAAAGGAAGTGACCTGTTCTTCCAATGGAAAGAAAGATCTGACGTCACTGTGCAGAGTTGGGGGATATAGTACCCGGGTGGTGGGAGGAGCTTACCTTAAAGATGTCCAGGCAATATCATCATTCCAGTGGAACTGCCAGAGTGTGGATTAGTGAACCATATCCACACCCCTAGAAACAAACACTGCTGCTAGTTTTAATTCTAGATGGTCATAATGTTCTCACTGGGGAAAAGACGACGATTAAGGGGAGACATCATAGCAGCCTTTAAATGGGTGAAGAGAATAACTCGATCAGACCTAACAAAGCTACTAAATAGATCAAAATGTGCAGGTACTACTGGACAACAAAGGACAATTAATGTACCATCTGACAGTGCATAACAGTACGAGAGCAACAGTAAATAACAGTGCAGCTCTTCCACTATACAGAACATCACTGGGGCAAAAATCCAATGTTTTTAGGACAGTTAAGTTTTGCAGTTCCTTTAACAGGGACTTGGTAAACTGTTTAACATTTGCTTAAATTAAATTGTTACTGAAGAAAAAATTACTCACCTTAGTAATGTTGTTTCTTCTAATGGAGTCTTGCTGTATTATGACAATTGCAGTATGACTGCAGGTTAGAACTGCTCCGGAGGTGAAATAGTTAACTTTCCATGCAAGCATGGAATCTTCAGAGTGAGCTCGGTTAAGGAAGCTCTGTCTGCTTTCTTTCAAACCCAAACCGTCAGATCTTTACGAGCTAAACTCACTAAGGTTCTGTGTGGAAGCTGTAACCTACACTAGCCAACAGGCTACTAACATAACAACTACACTTCTAGGTCTCAAACAAAGACTCAAGTCAAGAGACCCAAAATGAAATAAACACAAATTCACCCAAGAAGGTGAAATGAAAACAACAAGGTGGCAAAAAAAAAGAGTGCCAACACTGTGATGCCCACCCACAGCACAAAACAAGATTCTGAGAGGGGCAGGGGGAGGGGTCAAATATAGCAAGACTCATTAGAAGAAACAACATTACTAAGGTGAGTAATTTTTTCTTCAAACAACATGAAGTCTTGCTATATTATGACAATTGCAGACTACACAGCAGTACCCCCATGGAGGAGGGACAGAATCTACTTAGGGAATAGGCTCTGAAGGACAGCTGTGCCAAACCGAGCATCACTCCGAGCCTGGATGTCCAGGGAATAATGCTTGGTAAAAGTGCGAACTGTTTTCCAGGTAGCTGCTTGACATATCTCTAAATAGGGATGTCCCCTGCAGCAGCCAGAGAAGCAGCTGTACCTCTGGTAGAGTGAGTCCTCAGGCCTGCGGGGGACCTTACCTAGCTTTTCATAACAGAACTGAATACAAGAGACAATCCACCTGGCAATGGATCTTTTAGTGGCAGGTTTCCCCTTACCAACCTCACCATAAGTGAGGAACAGTTGGAAGGAGTCAAACCTGTGACCCTTGGTACGCTCTATGTAGTAACTAAGGGCCCTTTTCACATCTAAGCTGTGCAGCCTCCTCTCACCAGAGGAGGAATGGTCAGTGAAGTAAACTGGGAGAGAAACAGATTGATTGAGGTGAAATCTGAAACCACCTTAGGCAGGAACTTTCTATTAGTCCGGGGACTACCTTATCTCTGTGAAAGGAAATAAGTCTGGCTTCACTGACAATGCTTGTAATTCACTTATGCGTCTGGCAGAGGTGATAGCTACCAGAAACACAGTTTTCCAAGTCAAGAACTTAAGCTCAGCTGAAGACAAGGGCTCAAAGGAGGTTGCATGAGCTGAGCAATGCAAACATTGAGATCCCAGGCAGGCAGGATCCCTGAATGGAGGGTTGGTGTGAAGCAATCCTTAAAAAACTTGGAAAATACAGGGTGAGATGAATAGAGAGAGTTTACCTGTTGAAATAAAGGCAGAGACAGCTGCCAAATGTACCTTCAGGGTAGCTGGTCTCAGCCCCAAAGTGTTTAGATGGACCATATAATCTAGAACTGTGGGTAAATCAGCAGAATCTGGGAAATATTCTTTCCCGAGCACCATATGGAAAATATTTTCCATTTGGAGTCGAAGTAGCTCCTGGTAGAAGACTCTAGAAGCCTTGAGTATATCCATTACACCTTGAGAGAGGTGTAGGTCAGCAACTCCTAGCTTTCAAGAACCAGGCCTTGAGATTGAGAGACTTGAGGTTCGGGTACTAAACCTTCCTGGGCACAGGTTAACAGATTGTGATTTCTGGGAAGGCACAGGGGAGGATGGACTGCTAAGGACAGGAGGAGAGGATACCAGGGTTGCCTGGCCCAATCCGGGGCAATCAGAATGACCCTGCAGGATTGGGATCTGATTTTGACTAGCACTTTGAACAGGAGAGGGAAGGCATAGAGAAACTTCCCTTCCCAACTGAGGGCTAAGGCATCCAGAGGGACTGAGCCCAAGACTGGGGGCCTGCAGCAAAGAGAGGAAGTTGACGATTGTCTGAGCTGCAAGAGATCTATTTGTGGGTGCCCCATTTGGCAAATACCACTCCCAGAACTAGGGGATTCAGGGATCATCTGTGATGGCCCTAAGAGATCCTGCTAGAGAGCATCCGCCAGGACATTGTCTTTGCCTGGGAGATGAACTGCCGTAGTGAGGTGTTCAGGAGTAAGCCAGAGACCACAACTTCATGGCTTCGGTGCACAAGGCCGTAGACCAAGTGCCCCCCTGTTTGTTGATGTACCACATTGTAGTGGTGTCTGTTCTGACCTGTACAATTTTGTTCTGAACAGATCTGGAGAAGGCTTGAAGTGCTAGAAAAACTGCTCTGAGCTCCAACAAGTTGATGTGGAGCAGAGATTCCTGTGGGGACCACAGTCCCTGGGTAGTGAGGTCGCCCATGTGGGCCCCCCACCCCAAGAGGGATGCATCTGTAGTAAGGATTAATGAGTGAAGCTGAGTGACGAAGGGAACTCCTTGTCTCAGGTTGCTCTGGTCCGGCCACCACTGTAGGGCTTGGATCAGGGTTTAAGTTACTGGGATCAACTTGGAAAGAAGATCCTTTCTTTGAGACCAAAAGGCCCTCAAATGGAACTGAATGTCCCTCATCTGAAATCTTGCTCCCTGCAATACTGCTGTGGAAGCAGCCATGTGTCCCAGGAGCTGCAAAAAATGCCTTGCTGGTCGAGAGACCTGCAGGGTGAATGAGGAGGCCAGGGAGACTAGGGTGTTTGCCCTGTCTAAGGGGAGGAAGGCCCTGGCTTCCTGTGTGTTCAGTTCTGCACCTATGAAGGTTAGGAGCTGGACAGGCTCCAGCACTGACTTTGAGAGATTCAGAAAGAAACCTAGGGAAGTAAGCAGTTGCTGAGTTATCTGAAGATGTAGGTTGACCTGATCTGGTGATTGGCCTACTATGAGCCAATCGTCCAGGTAAGGAAAGATGGCAATCTTTTGCCTTCTTAGGCAAGCTACTGCTACTGCCAGGCATTTGGTGAATACCCTTGGAGCCGAGGTGAGACCAAAGGGCATTGCTCTGAACTGGTAATGGTCTGAGGGCAGCTCGAACCTGAGGTACTTTCGATGGGAGCTTCTGATGAGAATATGGAAGTAGGCATCCTTGAGGTCCAGGGACGCTAGCCAGTCCCCTGGCCTTAGGGAGGGTAAAATGACTCCCAAAGTCACCATTTTGAATTTTGATTTTAAAAGGTGCTTGTTTAGGTATCTGAGATCCAGGATGGGCCGCCACTCTCCTGTCTTTTTTGGGGTAAGGAAGTACCTGGAGTACAAGCCTTTGACGTGGTGTACGGGTGGAACCCTTTCCATGGCTCTGACAGCGAGGAGGGTAGAGACCTCTGACTCTAAAGTGAGTGCCTCTGATGGAGATGCAGGAGGAAAAGATCTGGTTCTCATCTTTAGAAATTTTTTGAAGCTGAGAACCAGTCCCTGGCTTACTACTTGCAGGACCCACTTGTCTGATGTGAGAGACTTCCAGTCCTGGACAAGGTAAGCCAGCCTGCCCCCTACCGGTAGAGGAGAAGCGGCCCTGGCTACCCCATCAGGGTGCCTGCTTGGCAGGGGCTTTGGGCTGAGGGGTGGAAGCAGGCCTGTTTGAACCCCGTCTGCCTGCCTCCTCTAAAGAACTCTCTGGGCATAGGGAGGAAGAGGAGGCTTGAGCCTGGTAAAGACCTATGAAAAGGCCTGCCCCTGCCCTTGGGAAGCTGCTTCTGAGGAGTGGCCTGCCTTTCCTTGGCCTGTGCACCCTATAGGTGGTCCTATATTCATCCATTTTCTTCATGTATTGCTCTGTTTGCTCCCAAACAGAGAATTGCCAATCACAGGAAAATCCATGGCTTTAGACTGGGTATCCTGTGACAGGGTGGTACATCTGGCAAGCCATTCTACTTAAGTGACATACAGATGTAGCCATGACCCTTGATGATACGTCATTAGAGTCCACCGCAGCATGAAATTGCACCTTTGATGCCTCAATACCATCTTTAGCCACCTGCTCCAGCTCCTGGCAGCTGGTCAGGGACTTGTTTGGCTAGAGCCAGCACAGTATCCCATCTGGATTTCTGGTATCTAGCAGCGTAAGCCATATAATTTGCTTGTCTGAGTCCCAAGGATGCTGCCATGTACTGTTTCTTTGCCATAGCATCAATCTTCCTGGAGTCCTTCTCAGGAGGGTGTGAAGCTAGGGGAATATTTGCCTTGTCACAGGCTGCAGCCTGCACTACCCCCACATGGCTGCATTGCTGTGTAAGGAATTCCGTGTCAGAACCTGATAAGGTATACCTTCTGTCCATCCTTTTATCTACAGGAGGTATAGTATGAGGAGTTTTTAAAACTTTTACTGTCTGTTTCCTAAAAGATTTATGAAGGGGAATAGACAGTCTCTTAGATTCTGGAATATCCATCATTTCTACATAATCAGGCTCTTCCTGGTCATCAATAGCTTCCTCAACAGGGAGCTGAAGAGTTTCAGCAACCTTTTTATAAAACATAAAGTGAGAAGGGGACTCAGAAAGCCTTGGAGGAGAAACCCCTAAAGGTCTGTCTGGAGAGGTATCCGGTTCAATAGGAGCAACCAGATCCTCCAGACCATATTCACTCTCCTCATACTCCTCTTCCCCCTCCCACGGTTCATAAAATTCCTCAAAATCATAATCTTGAACCAGTGGGACCGGTTGAACCGAACGTCTCCCAGATGGTGGCGGTTCAGGAACCGGGGAAAGAGACTGGACAATTTGGATTGCTTTAGCTATCTCTTGAGCTGTTGGGGAAAGAACTTTCCACAGCAGCAGACTTTCTAGTCCTTTTTGCAGGAACTGGCTCCTCGGAGCCAGCTCTTCGTTTGGCCGAGGAAGTATAGCCCTGGTCAGAGGGCACCCCCTCCGGTTCGGTTGGCACCAAACCGGGCCAACCATCTGGGTCAGCGGACTTTTTGGCCTCCCTTTCCCTGAGCCTACCAACTCTCTTTTCAACGGTGGCAGTAAGGAAATTCTTGCAAATCTGGCAGTCTGCATCGAGATAGTTAAACCCCAGGCAATAAACACAGGTGGTGTGAGGGTCAGCCTTGGCAAAGGCTTCCCCACAGACACTACAGTGTTGAAACCCAGTGGGCCCGGTTTTTCCTTTGGGTTTCTCAGACATTATGCCAGCCTAACCAAACTTGCCCGTTTATGGCAATCCGCCAAGCAAGACTCTCCTATCGGTTCCCAAATCGTCACGGGTCGGAAAAAACCGTAATGAAATCCGTTTCTTTTAGAACCGATAAGAACCGGAACCGCACTCTAAAAAAGGACTAGTAATTTAAAAACACAACCTGATTGGTTCAAACCGAACCGATAAATGTTTTACAAGTTCCACACAGAATTTCGTATGTAAAACTATCTATTACTTACGTTACCACAGACAGAGCTTGAACCGAACGGTTGCGGTTAATTTCGGTCGAAAACTGAGTATTTTTATACTTTTAAACTGTGAAAATGAACCAAGCAAAAGGAGAAATCTCCGGAGCGACTGTTCAGTGAGGCGGAGTAAAGAATCTGACGGTTTGGGTTTGAAAGAAAGCAGACAGAGCTTCCTTAACCGAGCTCGCGCTCAAGATTCCATGCTTGCATGGAAAGTTAACTATTTCACCTCCGGAGTAGTTCTAACCTGCGGTCATACTGCAATTGTCATAATATAGCAAGACTTCATGTTGCTTGAAATTATTTTTAGATCACCGATTAGTGTGCAATTGTAATTGTAATATATAATACTGTTGGTTTGTCTGTACAGTACATAACACTGTACTTCAATGTTGCTTTTGTTAAGACTGAGGCTGAAGCCGGCCCATCGGAACAGCAGTAGGGATACTGCTAGCGATGACAGTGACCTGGGTTTGGGAACAAGCTTGGATTGCTGGAGGGCCGGACGGGGCAGGAAGACTGAGTGTCCTGGAGGGTTGCTGCCTACACTGCATTATTGACACCTGGGTGACCACAGGTGGTGGCATAGCATTAGGCAGTGTGGGAGAGAGGATGTCAGCCAGGCGTGTGGCCGGCACGCCATTGTGTGCACTCCTGCACTTCATCCCTGGTGCACTGACATCCGAGAAGGATGGGAAGAAACATGGAAAACTGTCCCACCACTAGTGATAACGAACACCAGTGTATCTGGGCCCCACACCACCACTGGCGAGCGTCTCCGGATGAGACCAGAGATTTGGGGTAAATCTCCCCATCCTGTTCCCACATGGGGTGGTACGTCATGGCTCTGTTGAGGATGGTGCTCACTTGTAGGTGTATAGTGGGTTGGGGGCCCCTTGTAGGGTTACCAGATGTCCTCTTTTACGAGGACATGTCCTCTTTTCCAGATGCCAAATATTCTTCATGCACCTTATCCATTATGTTGTATTATTCTTATTAATTTTATAATTTTTTTACTCTCTCCTACCCCAGGACCTCCTTATAAATGAGCTGTGAAGGCAGTGGAGACTTTAAACATATTTACTCAGGGTCTGGCACAAGGGCTCATTAGGGGAGGGACGAAGTGTCTTCTTTTTGGCATCACAAAATCTGGTACCCAGCCCCTTGGGTGTTCCCAAGAGAGGCAGTGATGAAGTCTAGAAGAGGGCATAAAAAGAAAGTAAAAAGAAAAACCCACAAAGACTAACACTGGCTTTGAAAATAGGCACTGAACGCTCAAAGACAATCCCAGTAAGTAAATAAATGAATTAAAGAAGACAGGAAATGATTTCTACTTGGTAGCTGTTTATAATGTTCCCATTTAAAGAAATGATATACATGAGCCTAAATAATCCATATGTAAAAACTGGAATCTGAGCTTTATTTTTGTAATTTCTTGATTTTAATTGTTCTTTCAGTTCTCATGTTTTTGTTAGGTGCCCAGAGCCTCAGGGATTGGGCGCCCTAAAAATAAAATTTGCCTTGCCTTGGCTAACTGTACCCAAATAAAAAATGATGTAAAAACCTGTATTTTGCACAGCTTTGTTTTATGGACAGCATTCTGTTGCAGTTCTCTTCATGGAACCCATGACCAGGAGTTTTAACTATGTCATGGTTTCTGCACAGAACTCTAGGCATGACTCTGGCAGGACAACAACTCATGTTTAGCATTCTGTACACGAACCATAACATAGTAAAAACTCTAGAATACTGGTTGCATTAAGAGAACTGTGCAGAATGTTGTCCATGAAAAGAGTGTTTCACATCGGTGCTTGTTAGGGTACAGTTAAACATGGCTCATTTGGAGACGAGTCTTTCAATTTTCTTACAAGGAACACGGAAGCTTTCAAAAGAATATTAGAAAATATTCTACACAAACAGTGGTGGATTTTTAGATTCCTCTAGTATCTGAAGTAGTATATGCTGAAACTGCCCAAGCCTTTACATTAAGGCTAGATAAGTGCGTAAAGGAAAGAAGGGATAGCTATCCATGCACACTACATGATAACAGCAGCTAAACGCTTAACTTGAATTTCTATTCGGCTTAATTCTCAGGAAATGGCCTGTCTGGTTACACAACTGCTAAACACAGGGTATAGTAAGGGGTGTGAAGTAGGAGGGGCATAAGGGGGAAGAGCCCACCCTCAGCACGACAAAAGTGTTTTGACTCATTTATTTATTGGTTTCTTTTCTCTTTTTTTTTAAAAAAGAAAATTATCTGAGGATCAGTGGCAGGATTTTTAGGACAATAAATTAATAAAAAGGGAACTAGGAGAGCTTTAGTAGCAGACAAGTAGTGGAATAGCAGTATAATTGCAGTATAATGTGGGGAGTGGTGCAATGCATTGGCTGTGGGGCAGCCATATTCAGGCAGACCTTCTGGACACTGAGGTGCTGCCCTATCTGCATGCATCTCTCTGGATCGCGGATGAGGTAGCCAGACTCAGAGCAGAAGTAAACTGGGTCAGGAGTACCATCACCCCTATCCAGAGACCACCCCGTCCAATGCAACTGCCTCAAAGGATGCCGAGAACGAGGAGCACTTGGATGACAGTGGGCTCAGGGAGGGTTAGAGCGGTCAGGCAGAGGCACATCCCAGATCCTATTCCACTCAAGAACTCACATGCCACACTGGCAAACGGGGACAGCCAAATAGAGGTACCCAGAGAAGTGGAAGGAAAGGATGTGGAGGTTAGCCAAGGAGGTGACCTCAGCGGGGAAAGCAGTGGACCCCAGAGAAGGAGGAAGCGAATCCTGGTGGGGGACTCCATCATAAGAGGGATCCAGCTAGGAACACAGGAGGGGGAGGACAGGGAGGTGAGGTGCCTTCCAGGTGCCACGGCATGGAGGGATGGAAGGAAGATCCTGGGGATCACTGGGAAGGCAAGACGGGAGGGTGAGCTGGATGTCATTATCCACCTAGGTACTAATGACCTACCTAGTAAATGGGGAGCCAAAGGAAGTTCAGGAAGAGTTTAGGAAATTGGGAGGGGTCTCAAGCAGGTAGCTACTTGGTCACTTTCAGAAGTACTACTCAGAGGCAAGGGAGAGCAGGAGTGCATGCACCAGGAACTTTAACTCATGGTTGAAGAACTGGTACTGTGAGGAAGGGTTTGATTCATTGGTGACTGGGACCCACCTGGAGGGATGGAGGTTTGTTCAAGCCTGACGGCCCTCATCCATCCTGGAGGGGAATCCAAGCACTCAATGATAAGTTTAAATGCTACATTGACAAGCATTTAGACTAGCAAAGGGGGGTGGCAGGCCAGCAAGGAGGGTAACTACTTGCTCACCCCCCACAGCTAGCAGTGGAACCAGTGAACCAGAGGAGGGCTATCTCTGCAAAGCAGTGCAAAGATGGAGATTAGTGCCCAAGAGGTGGATAGGCAGAAAAGGGCAAAATTCAGTAGAAGGGCAGACAGCAAGGAGAACCAGGGATAAAGGACAACCAAGGAAGGGCTGGAGTAGAACAGCGAAACAGTCTAGGAGGTCAAATCATGGAAAGCCATGTGCAAATGCCAGGAGCCTTAGCAACAAGATGGAAGATCTGGAGGCTGTCACGGTGCAGTCAGACCTGGACATTGTGGCCATCACTGAAACCTGGTTTAATGATAACCACGACTGGGAGATGGCCATACCTGGCTACAACATATCTGAAGAGACAGAGCAGGCAGGAAGGGGAGGAGGAGGGCACTGTATGTGAAATGACATAAGGGCCACAGAGATCCAGGAGGAACAAAATGGGGAGAGATACTGTGGGTTAAGCTAGAAAGGAAAACAGGGACAGCTATCCGCACAGGTGTGGTCTAAGACCACCAGCCCTGGAGGAAGAAACAGATAGGAGTTGATGCTAGCCATCCAAAGGATGGCAGACAAGGTGAGGTAGTACTGGTTGGAGACTTCAATTACAGACGTGGACTGGAGCATCCCAGCAGCAGCATCAACTAGGAGCAGATTTATCCTGACTCCTTCAGGGTGCCTTCTCAAGCAACTGGTCATGGAACCAACTCGGCAGAAGGCAATACTGGACCTTGTGCTCACAAACAGGGACAGTGTGATGGGGGTAACAGTGGGGGAGCACCTGGGGAACAGTGACCACCAGTCATTGTGGTTTGAAATCACAGAAAGAGCAGAACCACACCACACAAAAACACGTATCCTGGATTTTAGGAGGGAAGACTTTGGGAAAATGGGGAGATACTTGAAAGAGGCATTAAGGAGAATGGGACAGGAATCAGGGGTTGAGGAACAGTGGGCAGTATTTAAAAAGGGGATCACAAGAACAACAGAATTATGCATTAAGCAGGTTAACAAAAGGAAAAGGAAGAGGAGACCATTACGGTTTTCCAAAGAGGTAACAAAGAAAGTGAAAGCCAAAAAGATTGCATTCAGGCAATACAAAAAGACACAGGCAGAAGGGATAGGGAGAAGTACCAGGAGAAGCAAAGGAGGCAGGAAAGCTCAGTAAGGGAAGCCAAAGCTCAGAGAGAAGAACACATTGCAAAATCAGTGGGTAGAGGGACAAAACCTTTACAGGTACATAAGTGAAAAGACAAAGGGAGGGATAGCAGACTGAAGGGAGAGGATAAATATGGGAGGATGACAATAGTAAAGCTAACATATTGAACAGGTATTTCTGCTCAGTCTTTACTGAGGAAGAGGAGGTAATGGGTCTGAAGGAGTACAAGGGTGAGAATGGTGCAGAAATGGACACAAGTCCCTTTACGAGAAAGGGTCCTGAAGGAACTGGAAGTACAAGAGTTGATAAAGCAATGGGGCCAGATGGGTGCACCCGGGTCCTTAAAGAACTAAGAGAGGTGGCTGAACCTCTGGCTATCCTGTTTTCGATCACTGGAAACAGGAGGTATCCAAAACTGGAGGACAGCAGATGTAGTCTCCTTATACAAAAGTGGGAACAAAGAGGAAGCAGGGAACTACAGACCAGTCAGCCTCACCTCGGTAGTGGGGAAGATCATGGAAGCACTACTGAAGGAGAGATTGGTGGAACGTCTGGTTGTCAATGGACTGCAGGACCCAAGGCAGCATGGTTTCACCAAGGGGAGGTCATGTCAGACTAACCTCGTTGAATTTTTTGACTTGGTGACTAGGGAGGTGGATCAGGGGAGGGCAGTGGACTTGGCCTATCTGGACTTCAGCAAGGCCTTTGACACTGTGCCACATAGAAGACTATTACACAAACTGGGGAATATGGGTGTGGGCAGGACAGTAGTGTGGTGGGTAGGTAACTGGCTGGGTGGCAGGACACAGAGGGTGGTGGTAAATGGCTGTCACTCCACAGAGGGAAGAGTGACCAGTGGGGTACCACAGGGATCAGTGCTGGGACCGGGTCCTATCTAACATCTTCATCAGTGACATTACGTAGGACCCAGAAGGCAGAATTTCACTGTTCTGATGATGACAAAGCTCTGTAACAGAGCAGACACACCAGAGGGTGTAGTCAGAATGAGAAGGACCTGCAGAAACTTGAAGAATGGTCAGGGGTTTGGCAGTTGAAATTCAATGCAAAGAAGTGCAAGATAATGCATATGGGGCACAGAAACTTTGGTACAATATATCAGTTGGGGGTGAGGATATAGCATGCACCAAGCAGGAAAGGGATCTTGGGGTTATCATCTCTGATGACCTCAAGGTAGGGAAACAGTGTGACAAGGCAGCAGGTAAAGCAAATAGGATGCTGGGATGTATAGGCAGGGGCATCACCAGCAGGAAAAGGGAGGTCATAATTCCACTATACAAGACACTAGTGAGGCCCCACCTGGAGTACAGTGCACAGTTCTGGAGACCATACCTACGTAAGGACATAGACAGAGTGGAGAAGGTTCAGAGGAGGCAACAAAGATGGTGCATGGATTGCATCACAAGTCCTATGAAGACAGGTTGAAGGAACTGAACATGTACTCCCTGGAGGAGAGGAGGGAGAGAGGGGATATGATAGAGACATACAAGTATCTTACAGGGAGGAACAGGGTGCAGGAATACACTATTTTTAAGTGAAAAAGATGTTCCAGGACTAGAGGGCATGGGATGAAGTTGGAGGGAGGACGATTCAGAGGAAACGTGAAGAAGAATTTCTTCACAGAACGGGTGGTGGACAAGTGGAACACCCTGCCAGAGGAAGTGGTGGGGGCTGAAACAATCACGGGATTTAAGAATGCATGGGATAGACATAAAGGAATTCTGGAGGTCAGGGGTAAGGGGCAACAGACTTCTAGGAAAACATAAACTGAATTTACAAGCTCAAATGGGCAGACTGGGTGGGCCATAGGCCCTTATCTGCCGACACTGTCTATGTATCTACGTACACAGTAACATCCACAAGAAGCACACAAGATTATACTTTCAAAATATAAATATAGAGAGAGAGATCAGGGTAGGACAAATCACTTTTTGACCTGGTGGCCAGTTTGGCCACCGAACCTCAAAATCTGGTGGCCAAAAAATTTTTTAGGTGGCCACTTTTTTTTACGGCTGCTAGACTACAAAACATGATGCCCATTTTTTTAACTTGCCTTTCAGCCGAGGAATTGTCCATTAACCTACATTTGGGGATGTTTTTGCTGAAGATCCTGATGAGAATTAGCCTGGCAGAGCAGTATTACACAGGAGGGAGAATTTATAAAGTACAAATTGAAATTCCTGACTCCTGCCTGTCTAATCCGAAAAGGGAAGGGTGGCACAACTATGAGAAAATGAGATGAAAATCACCAGAGGATAACTAACTACTGAAGATGGGACTGTCAGAGAAACACCGTGACCGAATCCGAAAAGGGAAGGGCACACAACTATGAGAAAATGGACAGTGGATTACACAACCACCTGACCAGAGACGCTGTCAGTGTGTCACTATTCACTAATATGCAGCACAGTCACAAGGGTTGAATATGGTTGTGGACTTTTTAATTTCACTAAGCTGGTTTGTATTTGTTTTGTTTTTTTACTTCAACAAGATTTATACAGCAAGCTCCCCTCTCCTCCCTACTTCATTCAGCAGCAAGAAGTCTCAGTTCAATCATGATGAACCAAAAATGTTTTATAAACTTTTTCTTTTCTTAAGTTTTTTATGTCTTTCTGTTGGATAAAGTTCTCTCACTTTTAATTTGCAATCAAAACTGCAGTCTCACAGTATCAGAAACAAACTGATAGCTCAGCTGAAGTCAGTTTTGTAAGAGTCTCACTCGCTAAATACACAGCACAGGTTTAGTTTTTTAAACCAAGCCTACAAGAAACTGCAGTGCACTGCAGCAACTTCAACAAGTAATAGTTTTTTTTTTTTTTTAATTTTCCTCCACACAGAAGGACTAAAGTCAGGGCTCCCCGACCCTTACTCCCTAACCAAGGCAAGCAGGCTCTCCGTCCCCTGCCCCAGTCAGCACGTCGTCTTGTGTGACAGCACGGCAGCAAAAAGTACTGAAGATTTTACATTTTTCCTCCTCACACACAGCTATTACTTCCTTCACAGTCTGTCCACACAAGCCGTATTACAGGGCTCCCCTGGACCACTAAGAAGGCTCTCCTTCCCCTCCCCCCAGTCAGAATGTTGTGACCGTCTGAATCGTCTGGCTTCACAAAAAATATTACATATGTCCCGGAATGAACAAACGTGCCGATATGGACTCGAGTGCTGAAATAGGCTTTCACACTTTGCAGCCTTTAAAAGGGCTTTTGGTGGAACTGTGCAAGTCGATGCTTGGCTATTTGATTTTCCCCCCAGAGAGCAAAGGTATGCTCTCTCTCATTCAGTCTCCTTCACAATGGTGCACTTCAGCTAAACGGTCCCTAGAAACGCGGCTCCTACCACCCACATGAGCACCCAGTCGCTCACCTTGTGACTTCTCCTTCTCTGGTGTTGTTCTGCACAGACTCACGGGTAGGTGCCGGCAGCCGGACTGACACTGGATGTGATCGCATTAGAGAGTCTGCAGAGTGCGCTGTGTGTGGCTGTTCTGTGACCATGCTTTCACGGCCGTGCATTTCAATGGAGTTCCGATCCTGCACATGCCCGGCCGTGGTAGCTCAGCTCACAACTGACTGACAAGCATGCTGACCTACTGCAGGTGCGCAAGGATAGCGCGGCTGACTACTCGCCAGAATGGCAAGTTTTTAAAGAAAACTGGTGGCCAGAATGATTAGCCAGGTCGCATTTGGTGACCTGGCGACCCTATTTTTCCCACCCTTAGAGAGATACGAGGAAATAATACCACTGAGGAGTTGAACAAGCTCATAAAGGCCACTCACTCTTTGGATTCGTGGCTTTATGGATTATTCAACCCTTCAATGTTATTACTTCCTTGTATATCACACTTTGCCATCATTTATTATCTCTATAGATTTACATATACTATTGCTAGCCATAATTTGTTTTGTAAAGATTATTTTTCCTTCTAAGGTATTTACCCTATCCACCCCCTCCAGCTTCACCTCTCCTCAGGCTATCTCCAGCTACTGCTCAGTCCTATCTCCCATTAATCTGGTTTCTGCTGCATCCCCCCAACACCACCACCACGGCTCTCCCCTTTGGGGTGGGGTGTCAGGGGAGGGCCATCTTCTGCCTAGTCCAGATCCAGTTTCAGGAAGTGGACTAGATGGTGTTGGGTGCAAGTGTGCTGGCACTCATCACCCTCGGTGGGGACTGGGATTTTTATCCTGTTTTCTCCCCAAGTTCCCCCTCCTCCCTGTGGTGCGGGGGCAAGCAGTACCAGCCTTGTGCCCACACAGCACGCCCGGGACGGAGCAGCAAGCTGCATGACCTAACTGCCACCGGCACCCCTTTCAGAACTACACCTGCCTGACCTACCTCCCAACACAGCATCCTGGGTCCACTTCCAAACCCAGGCCGCCTGCTGACAATTAGGGTAACTAAAAATGTTTTATTTTTTTAAAACTTTATTTTCAGTCTTTAAACAGTACAGATTAATGATCCGTAGGGAAGCATTATTAGAATTTGTAGTACTCAGAGATATTACTGAGAATACAACATTTTTACAGTAACAAAGATGTCATGCCCCTAACATTTTTACCACACCTGAGGGTGTCCATTATAACAAAACTTTGTGTACAATCCGGATTTCCTAAGTAACAGCCACATGCTACCATAAGCAGGGGCCACTAACATTTATAAGATCTAAAACATTGTACACCCTTTAAGAACAGTAGGGTTTAGTCCCCTCTAATTCTGCACAGTGTATGAAAAACATATTAGGCAACCTATTAAGTAGCTTATTGCCATTGATGAAAGTTTGAGAAAACACTGATCTGCAGTAATAAAATTACATTTAACTGGTGATAAAATAAAAAGAAAGGTGTATTACGTGAACAACTAATGAGAGGTTAAACCTTCTGCAAGCGCATCCTGTATATGCAACACTGTGAACTTAAGTGCACAGTTTGACTAAGGATTCATTCTCTGTTTACAGCCATTATATATTTCATTCCGATTTACTTTCCCCCTTATCAGACCGTTCAATATAAGACTCCTAGCGACAGTGCATAATTTTTATTTTAAAGGTAGTCACTATTTACTAAACTTAATAATTTAAGATATTGGCTTAGGAAAAAAGAAAATGTTATAAAAGTTTCACAATGCTTCCAGAGAGTACAGGGGTCTAGCGGTGAACGACTGTATACGAAAAGTCGTTTACTTCTGATGGAGGATAGTGTCCAAAAGGCACTAAAAGTAACTGTGTAGGATGGAGGAAGACAGAGCAGTCGCCATATCAAGCAGACATCATGTGACTCTGCTATCTTAGTTCATGAATCTATCGGGCTCGAGACACATTCAAAAAGATCATTCAGTTTTAGAGATATTGTATTTACAAGACATGTCACAGAGCTCTATCCACACAGCACCAGCAAGGGGAAATGCCAAAGGGTAATCCACCTTGCCTATCTGCGCACCGCCTGTAAACTGTCACTTAACAGCTTGGCTACCATCCGTTTACCTCTTCCTCCCCTTCAGACTCCATGTCTCTTCACCGAAATGCCTTATCCGTTCTACCAATTTAGGTGCATCGATGGGGTCAGAGAATTGATAGGATTTTTCCCTGTAGCAGATCTTCAAACTCGCTGGCATCAACAATATATGATGCACACCGAATTGTCTTAACTTAGTGTGGATCTCATCAAATCCCTTCCTCCGCTGACGTGTCTCAAAGTTGAGGTCGGAGAAGAGATGTATTTTGTTTTCTCTCCATTCAAGGGTCCTTTTCGTTTTGCTCAAGTCAGAAGATCATCCCTCTCCAAAATTGATCCCAATACGATCAGCACCATCCGGAGTAGGAGAGCATTATTCAGAAAACATGTACGATTTCCCTAGGGAGTAATCCTGTAACATTTCACAATTGAGGATGCCGAGTCAAGCTGGTAGTATTCACATAGCTAGTTCTTTAGAAATGCATTTAGATTGTCACCCTCCACACCTTCCAGCAGCCCCAGAACCTGTGCATGGGTCTCTCGAACTGAGTTTTAAAGATTTTCTAGTCTTTTTTTTATTTTTTTAAGAACCCATTTTCCTTTATCAGTCCAATAGAGCCGTTTAAAGCTCTGTCTGCAGTCTGGGCAGCTTGCCGAGTTTCCACTGATAAAAGTCCCATTTTATTTTCCATTGATTTAATCTGTTGTTGAAACGCCACCGTCTTTTGTCTATAGTTTGGATAGCTTTTAGTAGAGCAGCGCAGGTAGGCTGTATAGGATGGGCAGCGGGGCCTCCACGCTGTTGCTGGGCTGCTGTTCTTTTGGCCGAGATCTGTCACACTCCGCTCCTGTCTTCTTACGACCCACACCAGCTCTACGCTCCAGAAGATTAGGCAAATGCAATACCTTCAAGTTCTGCTCGACATCCTCTCTACTTTTATAAGGTTTTATCACCAAAATGTTCACTTCCAAGAACGTTTTTATGGATGTAGAGCTACAAAAGACTGCTGTTCTCTGCCGGCAGCTCCCCACCCCCCCCCAGATTTATTTTTTAACCAAATGTATCTCCACCTTAGCAAAGGCATCTCAGGCCTAGTCACCAGCCTCTCTGCCCCAACACCTCCCCATGTTGCCGGGGGCTGGGCAGGGGCACAGGGCCTGAGAATACCAATGCTGCTATTTTGGCATCCTGCTATTTACTGCTTCCGTTTTTTTTTTTTCCTCCTCTGTCTCCTCTCTCTCACGACTTGCAGTCATTGCTGCACAGAGCCCTTCAGAGACCTTGTACATGCAAAGCCTACCCCCCCGTGAAAAGCAAGTTCCCAGCCCAAAACAGGGGTAGCTGCAATGGTGGAACATGGCTTCAATCCCCCGGCTCAGCTGCTGCTGTCAGCATTGCTTTCTCAGCCCTTACTGCCCATGTGCTAATGACCCTGGTTCACTCCAAAACCCAGATCTTCCTCATACAGTTCAGTTTTTCATTAGTTGATGAAGTGTCCACTTTAAAAAATAAATAAAAGCACTAACAAAGAGGGAGGGCCCACTAAGTTGGTTGGGAAAAGAAGTTAATGGACCAAAAGTCATCCTTCTTTCCTATCTTAGTATGTTTTCATGCAGCAATGCTTTAACTGGCGATAGCATTTTCCACCCCTGCAGTGTAAAGCACGATGCCCATGGCTAGCTCTGCCACTTGGGCATTAGTGTAAAAATTATTTTTTTTAATTTATTCAGTACTACAAAATGGAACCAACAAGCACTCCCAACTACCATTACAAGTGTGAGAAATTAAAACTCTGCTGGCAGCAGAAATTCAATTATACATTGTAGAATTTGCAAATTTTTTTATGAGAATTCTGTGAATTGCACTATGCAATATTCACAATTCCGCCCATGAAAATGGCAGAACTGATGCAGTTCTGCATGTTCCAAGGAACTCCGTGGAAGTGGGAATTTTAAATTCTGTCCATCTTAGCCTAACGTGAGCAAGATCTTTTCCTTCTGCTGCCCTACTGCATTGAATAACCTTCCTATTGTACACTCTCGCTCGCATTACTTGATTCTTTCCAACTTTTCAAATATAGTAACTAGTAAATGTTTCTTTCTTTAGTGCCCATTCATTCCCTGGAGTTCAGAGCACTTTACAAAGGCCAAGGAACAGAATAAAAGTATAATGCATATAAAACCGTATACATAAAACATGTATCATAACAGAATAAGTTAAAGTACAGTAAATAAAACAGCAACCAGTGGGGGGGGGGCCTTAACTATATCCCAAAGGCCTCCCTAAACAGGTGTGATTTCAGGCCCCTTGTAAAGACCTCCACCAAGGAGTCCTCCCTCAAGGATCTTGAGAGCAGGTTGCACAGGGCTGGGCTGGCAACCTCAAAGGTACGATCATGCGTAGACTTAAACGTAACCCTGGGAACTGCCAGGAGGCCCACCTCAGGGGAAGGGGAGGGAGATGGGTATGGTAGGGAGTAAGGAGTTCATTCAGATAACCTGGGCCCAGTCCATATAGGGCTTTATAGGTCAGTAAACCAGCCATGGAGGTGATTCACCACTTCATCGGCAGCCACTGCAGATCTTACAGGACCTTAGAAAGCCTGTCTGCAACCTGGCCGCTGTGTTCTGCACCACCTGCAGGCATCATAGGACCCCTCCACTAACTCTGAGACTGTTACAGTAGTCCAGTCTGAAAGTCACAAAACCATGCACTAGTGATGGCAAGTCATCCAGTGGGATCAAGGCTTTAATCCGAGCAATGTTCCTGATATGATAAAAGCCACTCCAGACTCAATCTCAATTGAAAACCCACCTATTCTCAGTTGCTTTTGGTCTTTACACTCTCATGTTCAGGTTACTCTACTATCTTGCCATTTACATATGTATTGAAAAACATTAGGACACCATTCAGCTTGTATTGTATCACTTTGCAGTATTCCTGTTCTTTTTAGTCTAGATTTTTGGGTCAGTTTACATGGAGACAGATTCCTTGCCACCTAGAGTTAATCTGCTCCTGCTGTTCAATCCTGTGCTGAACTAACAATCCTCTGTGACATCTTAATCCTCATCAACAAACAATGATGTCACAAACAGACGATTATGATGTCGGAAAAGGATTAAAGCAGCAGATACAGCGGAACTGTATGCGGCAAGGATTCAGCTTCCATGCAAATGTAATGAACAATAAAGAATAAAGGGAAGAGAAATCAGACCATGTATGAAAGGTAAGCTAAACTCTGTCTAAATGTTACGGTTTTCAAAATTTGACTCAGAAGTAATTTGTAAAGTGCTATACAGGCACAGGGCCACGTGATTCGGGACTCATGGGTCACCGAGGATAAAAGAGAAAGCCTGAGCGAGCTCTCGCAGGGCATGCATGCTGTTGCCGTGTGTGGACATGCACGTCTCTGCACGTATCTAGCGGGGAAAAGGACTAAACACTTTGCCCACGCACACTATAGTATAAAAAAATAATTGTGCTTGCAGTTGTGTGTTGTTGTGTATTGGATACAGGGGTGATCTGTAGGGCAGTTAACAAGTTCGGTATATGCTTACATTACATTAAAAAGTATCTCCTGTAGACAGCTTTGTCTCGCTAATTAAGCTTTATAACTGTAATTGGACCAAACTATACCAACAAGGAGCTACAAGATCAATTGTGTGTCAAACTGTGACTGTGATAACCACAGTTAAAATAAACATACTGTGCAGATTAATCTTGTGATTTTTCTCCCTAGGTTATAAAACTTGGGAGCACTACATTATACTAGGAGAGAAATTGTACCTTGGTTAACCTAACTGTAGTGTGTATATAAGAAAGGGAGAGGAAAAAAAAATGGGGACACAATTATGAGCCAAGGCCACTGGTTTTCGGTTTTTACCGGAAAACCCGGTAAAATTCCGGAATTAGGTCTGCCTGAACACCGGTTAAAACAAAGATTTCATGGAATCTGTCATTTTATGCTAGATCAGTAATTCTACAAAACTTGTATTTTTCTTATAATTGCTTTCTGTACTATTTTCAATTTACTTTATTTAATGCTCTGTATATTAAGGCTTTTTTATTTTGATTATTTATACACATACTAAAAGAATGACAGAAGAATCCCAGTAAAATCCGGAAATTAGAATTACAATCACCGGTGCAATTCCGGAATCTGAAGTCTTGAAAATGGAATTTCATTGTTTTAATCACCGTAAATCAGTGGCCTTGATTATGACTCTGGATGGAGAGGTGGGACTTAAATGCTCCAACTGCCTGATGTATACACTCTTAAGTAAACTACTTACTTGCCTACTATATGTCTGAGAAATGTGTAAACAATAGTGTTTTGCGAGAAGATATCAATCCCTTTTAAAAAAAACTTAATCAGCTTGAAAAACAACAGTTTAATATGTCAAATAAAGTTACAATAATTAACAAGGGACCCATCCCTGAAGTTCCCAATAACACTAACAATACGACTACAAGCAAATCATGTGATAGCCAAGCATCACTGTCTAGCGCCCAAGATATAGCTGATTCCCAGAATTTAAATGTTAACCTTGATACCAGAAATAGCTTTGTTGAGGATAGCCAGATAGTAGAAAATGATTTACAGCAGAATTCCCCAAATATAGGAGTCCCCCACATTCCACTGACAAAGCCTGATAAAAGAAAATGGCCACATGATGATAGTGATATGCTAGAACTTGACCCACTAGAGTGGATTGAAGTAAAATATGGAAGGAAATCAAAAAACAGGCGTAAGGCCATTGGCTATGATCTGGAGTTTAAAAATAGGTACCACTCCCCGATTTCATTAAATGACAATGAACCAGAATTGTTAACAGAGGAGATGACACAGCCTAGCTCCACTAGCCTAAATGAGGAAACACCACAATCTCCACCTAACCCTCCTGCTAATGGACAGTCACAGGAACCAGAACACTGGGGATGAGAAAGTACTCCAGCACAACCAAGGCAATATTATGTCTTAAGCGACTCCATAGTTAAGTATATGGACAAAATCATTTGTAGACGTAATAAAAACAATATCACTTGTAGTTTATTTATGGGAGCCAGGGTTAAAGACATTAACAACATGGCCAAAAATATACTTAAAAGTAGAGAACACAAAACCCTAGTCATAATACATGTCGATACAAATGACATCAATAAACTAACAACTGAGGAAATTAAACAAGACTTTATAGACCTGGGGGTGACTTTAGAACAATTGGGATGCGAGATCCATCTTTCTGAAATTCTACCAGCCCCGAGGGCAAACTATAAAAAGAAAAAGGAAATCAAAACCATCAATGAATGGTTAAGAAAATGAACTCTTAAGAAGGGATACTCTACTGTGACTCATTTGGGAATCATTTCATAATAATCACACATTGTTCAGTTGGGACAGGTTACATTTAAGTAAACGGAACTACAAAACTGGGAAAGTCACTCTATTAGATCATATCTAGGAATTTAAACTAGATACTAAGGGGGATAAAGGAATACCAACAGCCCGATCACAAAAATAGTTCCCTGATTGTAAAGTACTAAACATCAATGCCAGAAGCCTAACTCAAACTAAACTAATGGAACTGGAGGCTTACTTAAAGGACAATAAAACTGATATTGCCTGTGTCACAGAAACATGGTGGGACAAGGCCAGCACATGAATGAACAACATCCAGTGCTACCATCTATAATTCAAAAACAGAGAAAACAGAAAAGGTAGTGGAGTGTGCTACTATATTGCAGATAACATAAAATGCAGTTAGATCAATTTCAGTGACAAGCACAACATTCAGACTGAAACACTATGGTTAACGTTACATTTCTCAAATGCCCCTAAAATTACTTTAGGCATATGCTACAGACCCCATCCAGTGATAAAAATTATAACAGTGTCCTCTTATACGAAATCGAACTTGCATCCAATACAGGGGATAAAGTGGTCTTGGGTGACTTTAACACCCCTGAGATTAACTGAAAAATCTTAAAGACCAAAATTAGTTCAAAAGGGACCTAATAGACACTTTAATAGTATGTGGATGCAAACACTTTATTTCAGAACCCACTAGAGAAGCCAATATTCAGGACTTAATAATTACCAACACATTAGAAAGAGTTCAAAACCCCAAAGTTATGGCTCACTTAGGTACTACCGACCATTGTATAACAGAATGCACTCTTTTAAACTGTAAAACTAAAGTTTCAAACACATTAAAAGTTTATGATTATAATGCTGACTGGGATACATTAAATCATGCAGTAAGGGCAGTAGCTTGGGACAGTTTACTCCAAGACCTTGATTCTGAACAGACGTGGGACAAAATTCAACAGATCATTCGTGATGCTGTAACACAGCATACACCAGTACGCCAGATATATAACAAAAAGGGTGTTATCCCACAGTGGTTTACTAAAGCTATCAGAAGGCAGATATGCAAGAAAACTAAAGCCTTCTGTAGAAATAAAAACAACCCATCTGCTGCTCATAAGCTTGCTTGCAAACAAAAGCAGCCTAAACTGAAGAAAATGGTCAAAAAAGAGAGAGAGAGACAAACTCTATTTCACGTTATCACACGCTAAGGACAACAAAAGCTTTTATGCTTACATAAATACTGTAATAACAAACACTCCACAAGTAAAATAACTACCCTTTTGAGTAATGGGGAAATGATCACAGATGCTGCCCAATGCTTTAATACATACTTTTGCTCAGTATTTAATGAATCTTCTACCCTGACCCCAACTTTCAGCTTGGATAGAAATCAACACATCCAATTTAACAAAGCTGATGTACTGAGTGAGCTACAAAATCTCAAGACTAAATCTTCTCCAGGTCCTGATAATATCCACCCCCTAATCTTAAAAGAATTAGCCCCTGTCTTGACTCTTCCCCTAACAATGCTCCTAAATAGGTCCTTGGAGACTGGCCAAGTACCATCTGCCTGGAGGAAAGCCTTAGTAATTCCCATTCATAGAAAGGGAAGAAAAAAACAACGTGGTAAATTACAGACCAATAAGTCTAACTTCGGTGTGCTGCAAACTAATGGAGAGGCTGATTAAAAGGGAGATCGACCGTGAAATTAAAATCCTTGGCCTTGATCACCCTATGCAACATAGCTTCTGGAAGGGATTATCATGCTCAACCAACTTAGTTACATTTTACAACTTTGTTAGTGACAGCATCGACAAGGGAAACCCTGTCAATATCATCTTGTTAGACATAGGCAAAGCATTTGACACCATTCCCCATGATTTGTTAATAACCAACCTTAGAACTCTGGGCTTCAACACACTCTTAGTACATTGGAGCCACAACTGGTTAGCAAATTGGTCACAGTCAGTAAGGGTGAACGGATACCATTTCAGACAAGTAACGTGCTAGTAGCAGGGTCCCTCCTAGATCTGTGCTTGGGCCGGTCCTGTTTGGCCTGTACATTGGTGATATGGGTACAGGAGTTAACAGTATCATACTGAAATTTGCTGATGACACCAAATTAGGGGGAGTAGTTAATACTAATGAAAAATATATTGCCTTGTATCAGGACCCACAACAGATTGAAAACAGAGCAAAGACTAACAAAATGAAATTTAATGCATCAAAATGCACAGTGTGTTACACTTTGGGCACAAAAATCAAAAACTTACATATATATTGGGTGGACAAGTGCTAAAATCTTTCTCTAGGGACAGAGACTTAGGTATCCTGATAAATAATGAACTCTCTTTAGCTGATGATTGCAGACATGCTGCACAGGTTGCAAATAGATTAACTCAATCTATAAAGAGATCATTTATAACTAGTAACAGCAACTGCATTATGAAGTTGTATAAAACCTATATTATCCCCCATTTAGATTTTGGCTCCCCTATTTGGAATCCTTATCACAAGCATGACATAAACCTTCTGGAAAGAACCCAGAGAAGAATTACAAAATTAATACCCAGCTTGCAAACTTTGAGTCACAATGACAGACTAAAATATCTAAATCTGTTCTCACTTGAGACCTGTAGGAAGAGAGGCAATCTTTTATTGTTTTTTAACATTTTGCAAAATCAAGAACTCATGGAATAGTGTGGCTTAAAATATAACCCAGGCAAAATAACTTTAGGTTGCACAATAGGCAATTAATGGTACCAAGAGCAAGTACCATTAAGAGACACAATTACTTTACAGTAAGATCAGTGGGACTCTGGAATTCACTTTCTAGTCACCTGGTACAGTATATCAAAGCTTTTAAAAATGGGTTAGATGCATTCCTCATAAAATGTTCCAACAAATAATACACCCACTTTTGAGTGGGAGACAATTAAACGGGCCCTTAGCCTATTTTGTCTCAAACCATCCAAGTAAGTTGCAAAATCATGTTAAATTTTTAGAATGGCTCTGCCCTATATTCAAGTCTTTATTTTTTAACTGTATCTGTAAAGCAATTTGTGACACAGCTTATGAGTAATGCTTTACAAAAGTAATTAGTATATGGGCAGAACACTTGAAAAAAATTGCATCTTGGGGAGGAACATGGTGATAATGCTACTTGGCTACTTCGTTTAACCTCTTTGATGCAATGTTTTTCTTGTACATTGACCTTTTATGATTTATTCTACTGTATCTGTATTATTCTGTATCATATTGCATTGTTTTGCATTTATATCACCAACCATCTGGCAGACAGCTCCCCCACCCCACGTAGGGAAGCAAGCAGGTGCTGAAACCAGTGGAAAGTTAAGGAAGGGCCACAGAGGAAGGCGAAATGAAGGGAGAAGAAATAAGAGTGGAAAAAAGGAAAAAAAATGCAACAGAGTATTCAGTATACTGGTTACAGGACCACAATACAGAAAATGTAAATTTTCCGCCACATGCAGACACACAGTACACATACATATGCATTGAATCATTCAAAGCCTGTACAACTTGCTCACATGCACCTCCTTTTGTTACACAGACAAGACTGACTGTGATCCTCTGCCTTAGAAATGAAGGCAAAAAAAACAGCTAATTAAAATGTTTTGCTTTGTACAGCAGTATGGAAGTTCATTAAATATGAAACTTGGGAGATATACATACATCATGGTGCATCTGCTGACAATGACCTTTTTGCCTTACGTTGAAAAGGAATTGATATAAATGCTTTAACATAATATGAAAAAGTATTCCAAACTAATAAAAGAGTGAGCCACGTTTTTGTCAAATAGATTGTATTCGCACTAATGATGACCAGGGATACAAGGAGATATTCAATCAATCAAGTAATCATAATTTATTTATAAAAGGTGCCTTTCTTCAACCAAGGCGCCTGTACATACATAAATACAGAAATACGAACATAGTTTCTGATTTAAATTAAATCTTATAAATAACATAGAAACATAGAATTTGATGGCAGATAAGGACCACTTGGCCCACCCAGTCTGCCCATTTCCCTACCTACTGGCAGCGCTTCAGATAAGTCAATTTTGGACGTATTTTACGTCCAAAAATCAGCTAAAAACGTCCAAAAATGCACTATCTGGAGTCAATTGATGTCAGTAATACTTATGTAGTTTAATGCTGACGCCTGGTTTTTATAGTGTGGACGTCACGTCATCATTTGTTTTACTCAGTTTTGGAGTAGTCTAGCCCGCCCACTGTGGAGACGACAAAAAATTTTTTTTTTCAGTGCAGTCCTGTCCATCTGCTGCACACCATCCAAAATGGGCCAATAATGCTCCTTCTGGCTCTGTGACGGTGTGAGCGTACAACTTGTATATGCAAATGCACCAATAATGATGGATGATTGAGTAAGGAGGAGGAGTTGGGAGCTGCTTTACTGGTGGTGCTTGTTGTTTAACCGTGATGCAATGCACCACGACTTGGCGGGAGAGTGTGCTGTGTGCCACCAGCAGTCTGCACAGAGGAGGAAAAAGGAAGCTCTGTGGCTGCACAGAGAACCGATTTGATCATCGGTGTGCATCTTGTCCGTTGTCCCACACGCCGCATTGTACAAAATATAGTTCAAGTCATTATCAGACAGAGATCTGATCTGTCTGTGTCATCCCGGTCCACTTTTACTGTAGAGACAGTAAAGACGAGTAGAGGCCAAGAGCAGGCTGGAGACCCTGTGTGGTGCCCAATCCCATCGCCCTTGAGCGGCAGCACGAGGTAGTACCAATACCAAACACAACTGAATCGCAACTGAAGCCAGACCAACAGTGAGGCCCCTGGACCTGAGGAGGAGAGGGCTCGGAGCCACCTGAGGACAGCCAGTCAGGAACAACAGCGGAGGATCGAGTCGAGATCAGAAGTGCTCCGTGACTGCATGACATAAAGAAAATGCCCATAGCTCAGCCTGGTGAGGCTTAGTTGAGCCACGACTCACGAAAAGCCAGAGTGATGACAGAGAATAGGACTAACTGAACACCTGCAGCAGCCAGTCAGTTCTCAGAGGTGGGTGGCAATTAAAATTAAAATTTAAAGTTTAAGTTAAGCTAAAGGATTGTGTGGGTGGGTCGGTGTATTTAGATTAGGATGGGTCGGGAGGGACACACACACACACCACCAGTAGGTTGCAAGGGAAGGCCTGCAGGCTGAACAGCAGACTAATGGTGTTGGCCGTGCTGCTGTAAAGGGATCGGGAGTGGAGCAAGTGGTGGGTCGGCGACTTGAGCACACTGGTGGGGTAGGGAGGGAGGAGGTTGGTTTAGGCAGGCGGCAGGCCTACAAGTGGCCGGACTCTCCGGTGGTGGTTCCGTGGTTGGTAGTGTCCTCCGGGCGGCCGGCGGCACAACAAAGCACCAGGCAGCAGAGTAGCAGGTCAGTTGGAGCCTCAGAGGAGCGAGGTGAGTAGCAGAGGAGTTCAGTGGAGAGCGGCCATCAGCACAGCCAGCCAGCATCTTCCCCAGCAAAGGTAAGCAGCTGTTGGCAGCTAGGACATTGTTTCTTATTTGGCCTTGCCCTTACCCTTAAGCCAGGAACACTAGTACAAATACCTCAGTATGAATTAAGGAAGACCGCCATTTTGCAGTTCCTTACATCATGGTCTTTGTGGGTTCGGGTTTATCAGAGCAGGTGCCTACTTCCCAGCATATAATTTAAAATGCAAATTTGTCAGCAATCCCACCAAGGCAACATCAGTGGGTCAGCAACACTGGGTACACAGGAACTTTATAAGGGATTTTATCAAAATAAAAGAAAATATATGAATCAGCGACTGAGTGAATATATTGGAATGTAGTCCTGAGCTCCCAGCTTTTGGTTTTTCTGGACGACTTTAGAACACCTTCTGAGCTCTACTTAAAAAGACTTTTGACACCATTACCCAATTTTTGTATATTATGGTTTGTATGAAATCTAGGTAGGTCACCCGATCCACCTCCCATCTCTGATCCACTTCCTGTCACCCTGTTCAAGTACTCTATCAGATTTGTTTGACAAGATCTTCCCGCTGTGTATCCATGCTGGTTTCATGCCCAGGTTCCTAAACTTGTGCTGTAGCTAATCACAACTACGGGCCGGCAAGCACATTTTGTGGTTTTGGATTGTCTGTGTGTGCCAGTCGGGTGGGGGGGTGGATCACCCAAGTCTTGAAATGAAATGTTTGGTTTTCATGCATACAATCACAACAACAGAGGAAGCATCTTGCTTGCAAATGTAATAGCTCATGTAGAGTAGCAAGCAGTAGTAGAGTGGTACATACGAGGTGGCAGTGGCACCCTCCACAACCATAGAAGCACAGCACAGCACTGTCTCTATAAAACTTCATACGCTTCGCTTGCTTTTTCCCTGATGCAGGCAGCATAGCATCTGACTGACGGTGAGCTGAGCTGACTGAAGGAGTCACACCACAAACCAGTAGAAGAAGTCAAGCAGGCAGGGTACCCTGGGTAGCATGGTGATCGTACACGTATATCATTCCGAGAGGAAGCCATCACCAGCGACAGCATTTCATCACCTTTATTTGCAAGGTACTTATCACATTGTTACCTCTACTGTACCTCTTCAGTAGAGAAATGTTAAAATGCTTTTTTTTGTTGGGTTTGAGGCCAGGTTGTGGGGGTAGTTGGTGGGGAGAAGTAGTACTGTGGATGTAGGGTAGCTACCATAGATATAGAGGAAGGGATAATGCATGAGCATCAGTGGTTAACCATAATGATGAAAAGGGACTTGGCAAGGTTGGAGGAATGGTCAGAAGTATGGCAGGTTTCATTCAATGCAAAGAAGTATAAAATAATGCACCGGGGGAAACTAAACACAGGGAAAGAGTACACAGTTGGGGGGGAGGTAGTAACAACAACAGCTTTGGGCATGTGTACTAGGTTCAGTCTGCACAGTTGGGGTTTGTGTTTACAGAATAAGCTGTGTATTTACCACTGGGTCCAGGAGATTGATGGGGCCATGCTAGACCTATCTTCTGGAGGGGAACCCAGTAAGTCCATGCATGAAGCAATAACGTAATGTCCAGACCTGCAGTCTGCAGATGGGATCCTACAGACTAGTGTGACTTTATTAAAACAAATTCTCTTTAGAACAACTTAGAGTAGTCTGGTCACCCAAAGCTTTACAACATAACACTTGGCAAATGTATTATTCCATTAACCCCATACATTACAATGGGTTTCGATTGTTTTGTCACTATGTGATGACAGTCATGTGTGATTGCTTTGCTGGTAAAGTAGCGTACACATGTTGAAGTGACTTTTATATATGCTTTAGATAACCTGCTGGCTGACAACAACCTGAACCAACTGTGCATAAACAACACCTCGTGACACAAATTTTGAGAAGGGAACTGTCGTGACACATCGAATATGTCAAGCTCAGGTCAAGCCAGTGTGAAGACCCAAAAGAGAACCACCACCACTACCACAAACTCTTTATTAGACTGCTGGTTAATAAAAAAATGTCCTGCAACTCAGTGCCTTGCGACTGACTCTGGAGGGAGTTCATCATCTGTGAATGGACCGACTGCTGATTGTTCTTCCAATTCCAATACTGAAATGGAAAGTGACAGCTGCAACCTTGCTGTAACTTCAATTTGTTATTCTGATGACTTTCCTACACTTCAGTTATCAGATAGTGATGATTGTTCTTCTTCTTATGATATCCCACAATCTGCAGTTTCTCAGGGTCACACAAGTGACACAACAATTATCAGTTGTTCAGAAATCATGCAGTGGTGACACTAGAAATCAGAACAGTCAATTATCAGATGCTGTGAAATCTGTTGTTATGCGTAATTACAGACATCAGTGGGAAACTGAATTTGATTGGCTGGAGGCAAGAGATGGGAAAATGTTTTGCTCTGTGTGCCGTTCAGATCGCCGTCTCACAAACAAATTTGCTACTACAGGTGCAGGTGCGTTAATGTGCATGCAGTATGTCTGACAGTAACGGTTCCGAGTAGCCTGATTGGCTGTCACAAAATGGGCTTTGGCTTCTCCAGTTCACAGCGGTGGTGGTAGTGAATTAAGTGGTAAGGCATGCCATGAGTGACATCATAACCATCTAGGGAGAGTTATGGTGTGATAACAGCCCGCCCACCTCCAGATGTTTTGAAGCACGAGGTGTGTGTAGCCAAGTGCTTCCACCACTCGAGCAGGGCCCCCCGTTACTTTAACTATACTCACCCCATGAAGTGCCATATTGTGCTAATGAAATGTGTCCTTTTGAAACCATTATGAATTTTTAAACAGGTTATTTCAACTGGACCACATATGTGCTGTGATAACAGTCCAGTAGTCAGTAATTTGTTAAAGAGGTTAACCTGGGCTGTTGTGGTGGGATTATGGTCAGTCATACAAAGCATCTGCGTGCAATCAGAATTCAGCATTTTTCTACACATTTCATAATCTGATATTGAAATCGGTAGAAGGGATGCTGAATTCTGATTGGCAGACAGATGCTTTTTGTATGACTGACCCATAATCCCACCACAACAGCCCAGGTTAACCTCTTTAACAAATTAATAACATTTCAAAAATTACCGATTTTATTACCACAATACAGCACTTCAGGGGGTATGGGTGCTTTTATGTAATCAATAAGACATGACAGGGTGGTAATGGATGGAACAGATTTTAATGCACACAGGATTAGGGCATAATTTGCACAAGGCCTTGGCCGAGTACCTTTAGCCCTTGACGTAAGTGTAAAATCTGTTCCATGCATACCCATCTTATTGCTTATTTTATATTCATCATAGTTCATCTAGTGAAGGCTTGCTACTTTTATTAATAATTTTTAACAGAAATGACAATTTCTGACTCAAGTATGCTGACTTTGTCACCTGTGTTTCAGGACTGCACTGTCCCTCCCCACCTAGATGCTAATAAGTTTGATAACTTGTAGCCGGACATAGCATGGTGGAGTGCAAGCAACCAATAGAATCCTGCAGTCTATCTGTACAGAGAATGTAATACTGAGTCACCACACCAGTATTATCTACTTTTAGAATATCACAGAACATACATAGATCTTCTTTGGGGTGATCTCACTCATCAGGTAGGTATGGTACCAGTACCGCAGCAGCACCACTAACACTATAGCGATAGGAATGTCACTGTCAGTGAATGGAAATCCACATGGAAGATTCTCCGCAGTACATTGCTCACTCCTCAGTTCTTTTCCACCATCGAGTTGCAAGCACATTCTCCAGTGAAGAGCAGCAGTGCAGTGTTGGTGGATTTAGCACCTTTTTCAAAGTAGGGCCTACTGCCACTTGGAGTACAATAGTATCACACAGTTGTTTCACCGAGGTGAGTATTACTGTCTTGATATATTTAAGAGCCCATGCATTTTTTGGAAGGGATCCTACGGACTTCTGTCTTAAGTTCATGGAGTCACGGGCAGATTCACTTGCCAAGCTCTTCTGTTTTGAGCTTAAGAAGATCCTTGGCTTGGCCATTTGTTCCAAGTCTCCTGTCTTAAGTTTATGGAGTCACGGGCAGATTCTAACTTGCCAAGCTCTTCTGTCTTGAGCTTAAGAAGATCCTTGGCTTGGCCATTTGTTCCAAGTCTCCTGTCTTAAGTTTATGGAGTCATGGGCAGATTCACTTGCCAAGCTCTTCTGTTTTGAGCTTAAGAAGATCCTTGGCTTGGCCATTTGTTCCAAGTCTCCTGTCTTAAGTTTATGGAGTCATGGGCAGATTCACTTGCCAAGCTCTTCTGTTTTGAGCTTAAGAAGATCCTTGGCTTGGCCATTTGTTCCAAGTCTCCTGTCTTAAGTTTATGGAGTCATGGGCAGATTCACTTGCCAAGCTCTTCTGTTTTGAGCTTAAGAAGATCCTTGGCTTGGCCATTTGTTCCAAGTCTCCTGTCTTAAGTTTATGGAGTCACGGTGTTGGGCAGATTCACTTGCCAAGGTCTTCCCCCCAGGGCTTGCAAGTTGTGCGTTGATCTGATCCCTTCTTTACTAGAGTGATGGTGGGGAAGGACTGCGGATGGAGTGTGTGTGAATGACTAGTGCCACAACTATATTGGGCTGGTGAGGTCTTGCTGATGGTGTCACATGTGTGGCCAAAGTTGCAAACTTAATAAAAACCTGGTGTGTTTACTGTCATTCCA
Organism: Neoceratodus forsteri; assembly: GCA_016271365.2. Lineage (NCBI taxonomy): Eukaryota > Metazoa > Chordata > Ceratodontiformes > Ceratodontidae > Neoceratodus > Neoceratodus forsteri. Next base: position 395,382,467 of record JADMNL010000024.1, read on the forward strand.
TGATGGTGAAGAGTGCCTATGGTGCACTTGTAATCCACCTGGTGAGTGAGATCACCTTATAGATCTACTTTATGGTACATTCTACATATCTGTTATTTCCTGTGTCACTGATGTATGCCATTTCATTGTGTGCGTAAAGCAGACAGCAGCTTAGCCTTTACAGTTTTATTCTTCTCTTATCCAATTCCATAGTATTTACAAGAAAATAATTTTCCTATTTTAGAAATTGTCAGAAATCAACCCTCAGGAAGCACAGTCAGACAAAGGACCATCGACAGCACTGGAAGCAGACATTCTTAGAAGGAGACTGTATGCAGTTAGTGACAATGATGCGCAGAAAGTTCAGAAGATAATGATTCAGCTATTAAATTTGTAAAAGACAGTGAACGTAATCTGTTTAAAGCGTGTGTACTTTTGCAGCAAAACAGATATGGCAAATTGCAGTGTCAACTAGCTTTACATTTCATTCGCTGGACAGGAGGTCAATGCTCAGTACATGATATAAGTGATTACACTGTTCATGATGTTCAGAGAAGTATTGTGAAAGTATTAGATAGCAAAGTCATAAAAGAAGCCTTGCAAAGTCCTGTGTTTGGCTTGCTAGTTGATGAATCCACAGATCTTTCAGTCCACAAAACTGTAATAATGTATATTCGATATGTCAGTGAAGGAAATGAAAACAAAACTAATTGGCAACATCAGGGTAAAGGATGGTTCAGCACATCACTTAACTGAGGCTATTGTAAACAGATGTCAGGCCCTGGGCTTCGTCATGAGTAAACTTGTGGGGTTAGGTAGTGATGGGGCTAGTGTAATGATGGGCAAGTCCAATGGTGTTGGTGCACTTTGACTTCACTACATTCACCTTTTATGGTTCATGTCCACTGTTTGGCTCATAGATTGGCTTTGGCCTGTTCACAGTCTGCTACTCACTTTAGATACCTACAAGACTTTCAGAGTAACATTAATGGTACATATGCCTATTTCAGTACATCTGCTGTTAGGCAGGCAAAGCTAGAAGATATGCAAAGGGTGATTGGTACAGTAAAGGAAAGCTGAAAGAAGCAATTAACATACGTTATTGTCAATGCAAAATGCTGTAAATGCATTACATAAATGTTACCTGCTATTCTCCCTATACTTAAAGAAGACAGGAACCATGCCAAAGCTCAGGGCCTTCACACGTTTCTCACTACTTATATTTCTGCAGCTGTTCTATGTATGTTCTGTGATATCCTTAAAGTAATGGGAACTCTTGTAAATCCTTTCAAAAGCAGGATGTGCTGTATGTGGATGTGAAACCACAAGTGTTCTGTGCAATTGGTGAGTTAGAAAACATGAAAAGTGAGCCAGGCCCAATCCTGACAGCGTTTCAAGAGGCATGTGAAATTGAGACTAGCGATAGTGGACAAATGACAGCATGTTGGAAAATAAAGGAATCTCAGCAAGATGACATTCAGATTGAACTCAAGTGTTCACATAAAATGACAGCACAATTCTCAAACTGAGGGAGGAGTATCTCAATACTCTTATAAGCAACATGAAGTGTAGGTTGGCCCAAATTCTAAAACGGAAGCACTTCTGGATGCCATTGCCAATCTAACTGACCCATAGTTCGTAGTAGACTGTAATACAGTCAATGTTCAGAAAAGTTTAGAAGTTGTTTGTGAAAAATTTGGTTCCAACACAATATGACACTGATCAAGATGATACTGAGACAAATATTCATAAATGCAAGCCTTTACTAGATGAAAATTGTCTCCGCCAGACTGGGCAAAAGCAAAGGCAATGATGCTTGGATGCTATAGGAACCTTAGTTCCGAAAGCTTTATGAGAAGGGTAATTTCAAAGTACTCTGATACAATGCCAGTATATTCAACATTATGTAATATCGCTTTATGCATTCCACTGACATCTGTAGAATGTGAGCGAGGTTTCAGTGTGCAGAATAGGATAAAGACAAAATTTCGTTGTTCACTAACAGAAGATAGCCTACAGCTACTAATGAAACTAAACATGGGGCCTGACTTCTCCGACTTTGAAGTCGATAAATCTGTGACGTGTTGGAAAAAGAGAAAAAGGCGCCTATATGTCTTTGTGGCAAAAATCAAAAGGAGGAGACTGAGAAGCAAAGTCCCAGACAGAGACAGTCAGGTTTCATGTTTCTGGTAGCAGCAGCAGCAGCAATACTGGTGGTAGCTGTGCCAGATATCCAGAGGTAGCCACACATCAAACAATGATTATGTCAGTATGTCACTATGTATCAGCAGCAATACCTGTTCTGACACTGCAGATGATGGCACGTGCGTGCCAGTGCCACTGCAGTTTATCCTACAAGCAGTACTAACAGAAGTGCTCATGATGGGGAGGGCTGAAGATAGTGAATTAGGCGATGAGGATTTCCTGAAATAATAGGAGGCATGGATGACAACAATAGCTAATAATTACATAACTTTCAAATTGGACTCGCTTTGATCCAGGTTCAGGTACACATTTTGGCCTAAATACAACTTACTGACAGACATACTGCTGCACATTGAATCTGCAGAAGTAATTATCTGAAAACCAGTATTATAAATAGTAAATTCACTTGAAAGCTGTGAAGAAAGCAAATGTTTATTTTCTTTTGTTGCATACTACTGTCACAGTGCTGCTGTGCACTGTACATGGATGGAGTGTATGGACAAGGCAGCGATAGCTGGTGCAGGAAGCATTGTTGCAGCCTAGCTGCTGCAAAAGTGCAGTGGTGATGGCTGGAGAGAGTGGGGACTGGTGTGACTGTGAGTTGCTGAACATAATGGAATATGGTAGGGCATTGGATAATGAAAATTAGTTGCTTACTGTTAAAAGAAGACACAAAGCCTATTGTTCACATCACATGATGATGTGCTGTACCTGGTTGGTGGCAATTTATGGTGACAGACACTAGCAGACGAAGGTACATACTACATCTAGTAAGTACACAACAGGTTGCATTGCTCACATTGCTTGCAGGTAATGGATGTGATACAGCAGTCACATTACATAACGCAAGAATGGGTTATTAAATGTATCATGGGGTCGGACATACAGGGATAAGTGCATTGTTAAGGCTACATGTTTTCTGCATTACTCTGTCTCCCAAATCAATTCTCCACACGTAACCAAAAACTGGTTTATGCATCAGCAAGACAACATCTTGCCAGGCCATTAGTCACTCACTGTTATATATTTGACAAATTTTAGCACTGACTCACAGACTGATTTTTTTGGCCTGATAAGCATCAAAATGTCATCACTGCAGGAGTCACCCAATTTCTGCAAAGTGTCAACTTAAGTTCATCCAACCAAGTGCCAACACCTATGGTACCAGCAAGTTGAAATGTTTTATGTTTCAAAGTATAATAATTGTGGCTTACCAATTTAAATGTTATCATTAGCACTTTTACCTTGTTAAATAAGTTCAAGTTAGAATGGTAAGGTAGGTTTTAAAACAGCTGTTCCTTGATTGAAAAAGACTGTACAGTTAAATCTCATGGACGATGCACACACAATACCCCACCCAGGCACTGTCAGGCTGCAGCAGACACCCATGTAGGACTTGGCTATTTGTCCATGATGTGTTATGTATTACAATACATATACACAATACCAGGCAGGGCCAGCCAAATACATTGGGTAAATACATCATGTTATTTTGGAACAATTATGTAAGTTTCACTTTATACAACATCATATATTTCACTGTACTACAATTTAATTAACTTGTTATAATGTTATTTCCACTTGTAGAAATGGAACCGGACAAAAAAAAACACAGATAACAACAATGGGCCAGATAGGAAACTTAACAGAAAGAAAGGCAGCTTTGAGATAATACAAGGTAAAACACAAACTAATACAATACTTTAACAAACAGTACAGAACCATTGAAAATGGTGTTAAGGACTACTGTTTTAAGTTTATGGAGTCCTTGCAGATTCAGTTGTCCTTTTGTCAAGATCTTCTGTCTTAAGTTTAGAAGATCCTTGCAGGTGGCTCTATATAGCATGTGGTGGGTGTGTGGTATATAGCAGGGACTCCTGTCTTAAGTTTATGGAGTCCTTTGCAGATTCAGTTGTCCTTTTGTTAAGATCTTCTGTCTTAAGTTTAAGAAGATCCTAGGCTTATATAATACCACCACACACCATTTGTAATGATTGTTTGTGGTGTTTATCTTTGTTTTACCTCAAAACTTCCTTTCTTTCTATTGAATATCCATATGTGGCAGGGAAGCCCATTATTCTGAGTTCAATTACCAGGCTATAAGTGGAGAAAATATCTTGTAATACATTACTAAATTGTAATGTAAGGAAATAAATGGTGTTATAAAGTGAGAAAAATATTTATGCAAAAATAAGATTTATTTAGCCAGTTTATTCGCATTGCCAGACAGTGCCACTGGAGTATTTATGATGCAGTGTGGCAGTCGGCAGAATAGCCCATTTTTCCAACACGAGTTGTGATGGTAATAACAAATTACTAAAGATTTTACTTTATAACTAAATAAACAATGGGTAGAGTAATCAATCACTGATTACCACACTATGAATCATAATGTAGGTGGCAGCAGCTCAGCATACTGCTAGCAGCAGGCATCTATCTGCAAGCAACTGAAAGAGCCGCTAATGCCAAAAGTGCTACATTGCAGATTCTGAATAAGCATACTGCCAGTAAATCTCATACCAAAAACTAGATTTTACCTTACTTCGCTTTAAAGTCAGTAGCCATTTTGTAACCTTGACTGCACTACCTGTGCAATAAAAGCAGGTGTCGCTGAAGTGCTGTGTAGCTCTGTAACATACTAGATAATATTGTATACAGTGCACAATGATTATTACTAATCTATGCACAGCAATGATTTGAAGATACTGGCATGGCATTGTCTACTATACAAGAACTGAACAATTCTATGAATAAACATATTGTCTGAAAACGATTACTGCGTTTTACGCTTTACTTTCTTATCATTGAGAAATGTATTTATGTGGATGTAGCATGGATTACAGTAATGTACCAGAAGGCCAGTGAGTTGACTTCTAAAACTATAGAGTTGGAGTATTTTGACTGCCAAAATTTGTCGACTGGAATTATTTTGACTTCCAAAAAATTGACAACTGGAGTATTTTGACTCCAGTAAAACTGAAATGACTTCCAAATTTCAACCCATGGAAGTATTTGACTTCCACCCAAAAAAAATTATCTGAAGCCCTGCCTACTGGATAAGCTGCAGATCCTAGTTAACCAGCAGCCTACTTCTTCCTACCCCCAACCCCTAGAATTGCCTTATGACTGTCCCATGCATGCTTGAATTCCACCACTGATTTTGACTCCACAACCTGCTCCGGAAGGCCGTTCCATGCATCCACAACCCTCTCTGTGAAAAAATACTTCCTTAAATTACCTCTGAGCCGCCCCCCCCTCTATCTTCAAATTGTGCCCTCTTGTTCTTGCAAATTCATTATAAATTAATACTCACTAAAATTACCATATTCAGACTCAAACAAACAAGTCTTAAGTGCAGTTTTAAGCTCCTGGATGGTCAGGCAATCTCATATCCGACGAGGTAGAGAATTCTACATTCTACATTCAGAATTCTACAGGGTCGGGGCCACAAAACTAAAAGAACGGGCCCCAGATGTCTTTAACCGGACCCTGAGAATCTCTAGCAATCCCTCGTTGACAGATCGGAGAGGACGTAGGGGGCAGTAGGGATGAAGGAGATCTTGCAAGTAGCTAGGTCCCTGGTCATATTAACATGCAAGAGAAAAAATGAAAATAAATATTACAGTTAAGCTTGATCTTATACTGTTTTAGTATTTATTTTTGTAATTTCCAATCTTTTTTCCTGGGGACGACACGCACGTTGCACAACTACAGAGGTTGCTCATGAGCAAAGTACTCTACCACTCTCTTAATGAAACGTGAGCTTGTCTCCTTAGTTGCACCACTGCCATTCAGCAGCCTAATGAAAGAGCCATCAAAAGCTGTTCCTGAACCTAGGTCACTGGGCCACTGAGTCAACCATTTTTTTTTTTTGTTCACTTTAGTCTGTGTTACAATCAGCCTGTGCGTCCACTATACCCCCCAAGCACACATACCAACACCCAGCATCATAAACTGCTCCCGAAACAATTCCTCCAAGGTTTGGCCCCTCGGTTGGATCCTCGACATCTACTGCCTGCTGCCAAGGATGTGCCCTAGACAGCATCTAGGAGCAGCAGGCAGGGGAGCATGAGGCAATCTGTGCTGTAGTGGGGGTCACAGAGCCCCAGCCTAATGATGGAATTAGCTGGGATGCCTAGGGTGGAAGGATACAATCTCTGTAGAAGGGAGAGGGTGAGTCACAGGAGTGGAGGGGTTGCTTTGTTAAAAAGGGGATTGAAGCAAGCTAGAAAATGTGAGTATAAAAAAGATGGGAGCCTTACAGAAACCCTTTGGCTAGAAACAGGATATGTTGGATGTAAAAAGACAATTTTAAGAATATGTTATAGACTGCCAGGTATTACAGAGAGAAAAAAAAACTTAGAACTGGCGAATAAAATCAAAAGGGCAAATAACAAACAGCCCTAGTTCTCATGGAGGATTTCAACCTGTGTGACACTGACTAGAAGATGGAAAATACCCAAACAAAAGCAACAAAGGTTAAATTACGTAGGAACCCACAGGAACTTAGTTTCCCCACCTCCTAAAATTTGTATGAGCATTCCAGCACCTCTGTCATCTTTCTTCATTAAATACTTTAGGGACATTTCACCACCTAGAAATTAAAGTCCCCACCTACAAATCCAGAGGTTAGAGTTTCTCCACCTAAACACTTCCAATTTAACCACTGGAAAGCAGGGAGGCATTTCTTGTCAGTCATCAAGAAGGTTTTCCTCCTTCAAAATATCAGGAACTGGATGAGAGGGGATGCTGAACACCTCTGTCAGGCAGTCAGTGTAAGAGACCAACTGGGTAACAGTGGCCCTAACAACAGGACTGAATTTAAGGTCATGGAGGAAAACTCCTTCGTTGAGGACAAGACTGGGTTGCCAAACTGTGGGAGGTGGTAAACTGGTGAATATATCTTTGAGATGGAGTGCTGATGGCCAGTGGGAGAACCTCAAGCTGACAAATATGTGTAATAATGGGAAAGAGGACTACATATATTCCTCCCTGGTTGTACTAGTACCTGTATGAAGCTCAGGGATACAAAGGGGGCATATTATTTATTTATTTGAAAATTGGTAGGCGAGAAAAGTGCACAGAACTCCTGTTTCCCAGTACCGCTGCCTGTCCTGAGGTAGGGAATGACCTTGCCATGCACCCGATGGCTCTCCTCAGAGTCTGATCCCAGCTCCACTGCCTGCCCTGGACTTCTGGAACTTGTAATACAGCTGGCAGGGCTTTGAGTGGGCTGGTGGTTTTAGTGGTCGGCAATTTTGTACAGAGTGTGCTCACGCTGCTGTTCTTTGACTGATAGCTCTCAGCTGTCCCGCACTCGTTATAACAAGCCCGTTATAACGCCAGTTTACAGCATAGTTAGTGGTCAGTGTGTAATAGCACTCAGTGAAAAATTATATATAGAATAATACATAGGGTAGTGCGTATAACAAGAATTTTACACACACACACGGTGCTGGATGCTACATAAATCCTGAGAACAAATCTAACACCAAGGGTGCATGTAAAATGTGAGTTTTACACACTACCCATATCTTGTTTTAGGGTAGAGTTTGGTCACCTTGAAAACACTACCCAGTAAACAGTGGTTCTGGAAGCGTGGTTGGACTGGAGCGGGGTTTCACTTTTATTTATTTATTTTTTTTCATTTTTTGTGCAACTGCCCTGAAACTTGACATAAAGGAACTAAAGAGTAACTATTTTTCTGAAGGAGCTTATAAAAACATGTATTGTAAGTCTGTTTACTGTGCACCAATCGAAGTGAGTGCACAAGGGAGGCAGTATGTGCATGCGTGGAGCGAAGAAAACCCGGTCACCATTATAACCAGCTGGTTATAACAGCGAATTATAACCAGATTTCCCTATGGAAGAAAATGCTGCCCAGTTATTAGATCCTTTTCTAGACTGTAACAACTGGGACTGCATACAGTACTCACACTATGGCTTCACAAGTGCCCTACAAAGGGGAAGAATCGAATCAATTTCATGGCATGTTTTATACCCCTTGTAATGCAGCTCACCATTTGATTGGCTTACCTACCGCTGCTACACATTGCTGGGACAGCTTCAGCTACCCATTAATAATGTTCCCATGTCTTTTTTGTTGACTGTTGCATGTGGTCGTTCTCTATTTAAATTGTACCACCAACCCAAATTCATTGGGTGAAAGACCTCACACTTAGCTATACTGAATTTCATTTGCCACTCCTTGAGGCACTCATGCAGAATATTTAAGTTCCTTTGTAGACCGAGTTCTTCTTCCCTTGAATCTACCACCCTCATTATCTTTGTGTCACCTGCAAATCTTACTTGATACCCCTGACTCAAGCTTACCAGCAGAAATACTGAATAGCAGCCAGCCCAGTGGCGCAGAGGGCTGAGGCACTGAGCGTCTTACTATCTGCCATGCCAGCGACCCAGATTTGGGAATAAGCCCAGGCTGCTGGGGGTCGGCTGGGGGGGAGAGGGCTGGGAGAGGATTGAGCATCCGCCAGGCAGATCTCCTCCCCCGGATTGGGAAGGTTGGCCAAACTTGCTCTTGGCTGCCGCCAAGTGGAGCCCTGGCAGTAAGCCCATAGGAATGTTAGGAAGCAGACGTCAGTCAGAGGGAGAGGGAGGGAGGGAGTTGCGGTCTCTGTACTCATGCACACCTCCATGCACATGCACTCCTGGAAGATGCCGCAGCTGAGGAAGGGAGGGCAGAAAGCCATAAGGAAAATGGAAGGCATGACGGGGGCGTATGGCACCCACCCACCATTCCCCTACCTGCCTAGTCACCAGGCTGACCTGCGGCGACATACTGGATTTCAGGGTATGGTGGGAGGAAGGCTCTCCCCCTCTTGAACCCTCCATGGGGGGGGCAATCTGTGGGGACCTTGAGCCACAAGGTACGTCGGGGAAGACTATGGATGGTGAAGAGAAGTGGTGAGGTCAGCAGAAGGGAGCCTCCCATGTCATGGCCAGGAGAAAACCTATATAAAAAAAAAAAAAGAATGAAAGAAAGAAATATTGAACAGTAGGGACCATAATATTGACCTCTAGGAAGCACAATGGGATTTCTTGTTGATGTGCCCATGCATCACTTCCTACTAAGCCCTATTTCAGAACCAGCTCTCTATCTATTTTGCTGTACAGTATTTCCAGTCATTCTAAATTTCCTCAACAGTTCAGAAGCAAGTTCTCATAACAAAATGTGTTGAATACTTTCCTGTAATGCAAGTACATTTCATTAACTGCCAATCCCCCACCTAGTTTCTTCTCAAAGCAGTCAATCAATCAATCAATCACTTTATTTAACCAGGCATAAACAGCATTGAGCAAGCTCATTTACAAGGTGGTCCTGGGACAAGCAAGTCAGGGTGCTATGATTTCCCTGTAATGAACCCATATTGATTCTCCTTTACCAGCTGGAACCTGTCCAGATGTTCAATAATCAAATGCGTAATAATCATCGCCAGTATTTTCCCCACAAATGGGGTCAAGCTCACTGGCCTAGTTACCTACAGCAGGTCAGTTCTGTTTCCTTTTTAAAACAGAGGAGTAACACCCTTCTCCACTCCCAAGGCACCCTGCCAGTTTTCAGTGACTTCTGGAAAATCATTACAAGAGTACCTGGTACTGCAACCTATCTCACTGAATACCATCAGATATAAACTATACGGCCCTTGAGATTTATTTAGATGCAGTTTACCTAGTTTTGTAAATCAGACTGTAAAACCCTGAAAGCTAGTTTAGAGGCAGTTCCAGCCACGATGTTATCTCTGTACAACATCTGCATCTGAAACTATTCCAAAGAAATAAAATCCTTTTTTTTTGTTGTACAAGATTCATGTTGTAATCACAATAAGGCGCTCCAGGGCATGTGTTCTGCTGGTTAATGTCACTTTGTGGATGGCTGCAGGCCCTTGGCTGCCCCCCTTATGCCTCATAACGCAGCCAAGGTGGGACACTATTCAGTAAAACACACTTCCAATTGTGCCTTATTGCATACGAACAGTGACTAAGCTAGCAGTGATATCTATTGTGCTGCGGGCATCCTCTGCCAATCTCAAATGTCACGGCCAAATATGGAAAGGCATCATAATCATTTCCATAGCAACAGACTGTGATGTCCCAAACCGAGACAAGGAAGTGCAGATGAAGCTCAAAAGGCAAAAACAGCCAATATCTCCTAATAAGAGAAAGAAAAATCATGGCGTCGGCAATAATGGCGATTTCCATCTTGTCTGAACTGAGTGCAGAAACACTTTCAGTCCCAAAACCGAGTAAGATATGAAGAGAGATGTGAAGGATGCCCTAAATATATCTAGTTTTTGTTGACTGGGACAGGAGGGTTAGGCAGTTCTGCCTATTTTCAGCCTTGTCTTGGTGGTTCAGGGTGGGGGGATGATGACGCAAACTGGCATCCTGAACCCTATTGGTGGGATATATATATATATATATATATATATATATATATACACACACATATACATATATACATACACACACACCCCCACACACACACATACATATACACACACACACACACACACACACACACACACACACACTACACATTTTATGCCCCTGGTTGCTCTTGGCATGCCTCCTTCTGTCCAGTCCCCCCAGCCTCATCACCCAGCTCCTCTGAGACTTGCCTTCCCACTGACATCTGGCTTCTAGACTTCCGCTAGGTGCCTGGTCACTGAAACGGGGCCTGCGAAGGACCGGACTTCATCCTGTGGCCGGGGGGGGGTCCACCTTGATTCTGTAGATTTCCCCTAGGGCCCGGACTATGCAATGTGTGGTCAGGCAAGCTCCACCTCGATGGAGATGTCCTAACACATCTAGCCGTGGCCCTATGTCCTGACGCACCCAGACCTGTACTGCCACCTGGACATCTCCAGTGCTGCAGTGGGTCGCAGTAACCCCCTTTCCCAAGGGAGGAGAGCTGCCCCTACACTCAATTATTCCTCTCCCAGCTGACCTCCAAGCGATCCATGTCCGTTCCTGAACCTGGGTCACCAGCATGACTGGAGGTAAGGTGCCAGCGCATCAGCCCTCCATGCCACTGGACTAGCTATGCCACTGGATCTTTAACATCCATATGAACCACCAGAACAGGCAGACCTGGCATCGGTTTAACATCTCATCCGAAAGATGGCACCTCCGGAATGCAGCCCGCCCCCATGCTGTACCACAGCATCAGTAATTGGGATATACCCAAAGTGCCTGGCACAACCTTCCAATCTGCTGGCCTCACAGGTGAGTGTGCAACCCGCTGAGCCACTGACACTGATGATTGAGCAACCTTTCTAAAATCTTATCAGAAAAAATCTTAATAGATTTATCTGACTGTATCAAAAGTCTATGCCTTGATGAATTAATAATTAGATTACAAAACACTGGTGATATCTTAAATGATTCTTGGCGTTATAATAAATATATTATTTGGGTGAGTGAGTTAGTGCCAATGCTTACTGCTCTCCAAATATGTTATGCCTTTTTAGAACACTGATTCATCTCTTGAATGCTCTTTTCTATAACTTTTATCAGGACCACGTAGCTTGCAGTTTTCTTCCTTTTTTTTTTTTTAAATAAAAATATATAAAATATAATATAAATGGAATTGCGTCCCAATAAATTATGCATCTCAAAATTTTCCATGAGTAATCCACAGGTTATAAAAACTCACTGGCCTTCCCCCTCAAGTGGAGTTTCTATACCCCATCCAGGTAAGATACAGCTGGTGCCTGCATGCCTTGCTGTGTTTCTGGTGCTGTTGTTATTACTGTGTGTATCCCCATTTTCCCCCCTGGTTCCCCAACCCTCATCCTCATGTACAGGGTTGATGCAGAGGTACCACTCCTCCAGTTGGGAGGGTGGCTGAGCAGCTGTCTTCAAGCCAACACCAATGCCATTCTGAAAGCCAGTGGGACCCCGTGAATGCCAGGTGGCCTGAACCCTTCCTCTCTGGGAGCCAAGCACCACACATCACAATGGAGTCAGCTCTAGCATTGGATTCCAGGGATCAGATGCAAATCCCTGTCTCCCAAGTGGACTGGCCCTGCTCTGCTGAACTGTTTGTTAGGTCCCTTCTTCCCACCCTTACCAAAAAATATATATTTCCATACATGGCCAAACATGTATTTGAAATATTTTAGAACTGACCCCTAAGATGGCTCCATGGTGCCGAACAGTGAGGCACCCTCTTGCCATGCTGGTCACCTAGGTTCACAACCGTAGCCCGGGACTACTGGAGCACTGGCCAATGGGAGGTTGAAAGAGCATTTGCAGTAACATTTTCATCCCGGAAGGGTGGGCCAGACAAGCACAGCTCCTATTGCAGCTCCTGACAGTGACCAGGTGAAAGATTGTGACCACGCGCCACCCCCTACCCCCACAAGATACTGCAATGTGCTTGACCTTGTGGGAGGAGGGAGGTTGGATGAAACGGAAAGAAAATAGAAAACACTGCCCAACGATGCATGCTGAATGACAGTCTCCATGCCTTCCCCTCGTGCTGCTCAACCTCACAGCACACTGTCATCACCCCTCCCCCCCAGCCAACATCCCTGCCCAAGAGAGATATCTTCTTCCACCTGTACACACAACCAGGGGAGGGCCTACATCAGACTACGGCAGAGCTACTGAAGAACCTTGAAGAGCCTGCACGTAAGAGACCGCAGCAGAGTGTGAGTCCAGCTGGCAGTGGAGGGGCACCAGGAGAACCTGAAGGAGTGTGGTGTTCAGGGCACTAGGGAGGAGCAACTGAAATTAGGTCCTTTTTGGTATACTTAAAATATATAGGCTGGCCCAGTGTCGCAGAGGGCTGAGGTGCCCATGCCTTACCTGCCGCCACACCAGTGCAGGCAGAAAATGTTGGCCATGGATCCACATAACACATGCTTGTACTGCCTGGGCAATCAACATGATGTTGTGGAATACAGCCTTTTGCCAGTCCATGCTCCCTTCCTCCATCAAAGATCGAAAATCCAGATTGGTCCTTGGCTGGCCGAAAGACCACAAGAAGACCTCAGTGGTGGCCAGGTTGGCTGCTCAGCTTGCAGTCATGGAAGAAGGGGCAACGTCAGTGAGTTCCTCGCCAGTCTCGGTGTTGCTTCCGGATGGAGCCAGCATCACAGGGTCATGTTCTCTGATGAGTTCAGAGATATGCATATGGCCCTAAAGAGACCTTCAGGAAGAGCCCCTCTCACCACAGCAGGAAACACAAAAAGCATCGCTACAGGACGTGGGATCAAGAAAGATCATACTCTTTCCGCTCCTTCAACTCCCGATTGTTCGGCGTCGGCCAAGCTCCCTACAGTCGAGGAGACAGTCAAGGGCTCCAGGGTAACCTTGTCAGGCCTACTGACCTCTACTCCCCCCTCACGCAGGCAGTCAAGATTTTTCTCGAGCCTGTAGACCAGTTGCCAGAGAACATCAATAAGGAGTCGATCTCCCAGTCCTTGGCAATCTCGGTCTTCACTCAGGAGGATGAGGTCCAGTCCACACCCCGGCCGAATTGCCTCGAAAGCAGCCTACACTGGTGGTTGTGCCTCCAAAACCATTATGATTACTCTGCCACAGTAGGTCTTTTGTACTAATCCACCAGAGGACCCCCGCCAACTTCGGCCCTTGGGTCAACAATTGTGGTCAAGATGCTGTTTGCGTTCTTGATTTAGCTTGACCAGGATGCGTCACCATCAACGCTTTTTGACCTCATCATCTTTGGCCAAGAAGAGGCATCGACGAAAGATGCATCATTGCTATGAGGGTCTCCTCTGGCAACATTAGACCATGGCTGGTAGAGGTAGTGCTCTGCCCCTTGACATTCGGTCCTTTGGTGTTCGCCAGTCATTCCCATGCCGATCCATCCTCTTCGCCAGTCCCCTGTGTCTGCTCGTCCTCCACTTTAAGTGGATCCAGCTCCACCATGACCCTTGATTGGGGCCCCGACAAAGGAGTCTTACTCTGCTGCCGACTTGCCAGGCCAGCTTTTAGTGGACATCATCCAAGATGAGTATACTGGGGTGATCAATGATGGCAAATGGTCGAGGGCCCAGAATCTTCTGGTTCCAAGGTGAGTCAATAATCAGGACTCATACTTTCAACCAGGAATCGGTTGAAGAGCTTTCCATCAACCATTGGCCAGTGTCCTTTGGAGCTTTGGTCCAATTTATCTCAGAGATCATGAAGGTCCCCTTACAGCCAGTCCAGAAATGGGCTAATTACCCATTCACTGACATACTGGATACAGATGAACCCCCGGAGGTTGCCCTTCCCATGGTTGAGGCCTTCTTGGGACCAGCCCTGGAGTTTTGGCAGCCTCCAGCATCTGCCAGGCAACCTCCACCTGTATGGTCCAATCCCTTTCAGGATTTTCTGACCGCTCCTCTATGAAGGGCTTGGTCTCAGATTCTGCCTTCCGTACATCGGCGAGTGGGGGGCCCAAGGGGACATGCACAAACCTCCAGACAAAGACAGCAAGAAGAGTGACCATGCTACTAAAAAGGTGTATGCTGCCGCATCACTGGGTCACTGTCAGGCCAGTTACACTGTCATGATGCCAAATTTTTGCCATCCCCTGTTTGAGATGTTAGGGGTACTCCTCCCACTTTTCAACTGCCAAGCAGTTTACAGTTAAGATAATTAGAGAGCAGGGTCAATCGCTGGCTAAACACCAGCTACAGACGGCCTTGGACATAGGCAACTCTTGTGCTCGTGCCATATGGCAATGGCCATCGCCTTGCATTGAAGAGCTTGGCTGAGGCTTTCAACCTTCATACTGGACACTCAACACAGGTTGGCCAATGTCCCCTTACTGGGCACCGATCTCATTGACCTTGACGTGGAGGGGTATCCCATGTGGACTGCGAAGTCCAACACCACCCTAGATTCTGTGGCTTTGTCCCCAAAGAACCAGCTGCCTAAAAAGAAGGCCTTTCACTTTCAGTCCTTCCAACCATAACAAACTCAGTAGCAGCCCCATCAGGGGCCATTCCAGCACAGGTGTATAAAACCCAAGTTCGTTAGCCAGGAGAATAAAAGAGGGGGGCAGAGGTGGTGGTGCCCCCGAGGCCAGAACCTAGCCAAGGCTGCACAGTGATGGGTTGTGGGGTGTCATTCCCCCTTCCGTCCAGTGCCTGTCCCAGCTCCCAAGTCTAGGGTTGGTTGTGTCACTTGGCTTCTAGGAGTGGTGGGCAGTGGGCTGCCTCTGCATTTTGAGGCTATCCCCTGTCCCAACTCTGAGCTCCTCAGGAGATCCTCCAGCACTCCTCGTATTCCAGCTTATGCTTGCCGTGGAAGGGGCCCTTCTGCCGCCAGGGAGGAAGCGCCTCTAACATCAGGGTGACAGGGGGCAAAGATGGTGCGCTGGGCGGCTGGTGGCATGGGGAGGGACTCACTGAGGGCCGTCATCTGGTGTTCCAGGATGGGTATTTTTCCCATTTTCTCCCTTCCCTTCATCTCCCTCCCCACACGTGACTGCTGTATGTCGTGGCATCCTGGAAATGACACATGGCAGCGCATGGTCATCCATGCCACCAAGTGCACCTCCACCAGCCTACCACCAGGAGCCGCTTGAAAAGGGAGGCAGGCCATACCCTTCCTCCCAGGGAGGAGAGCGTCTGCATGAATACTCCTAACCCACCCCGCTGGCCTCCGCTCCAGTCGTCCCAGGTGCAGGGCATGAACTGGGGTCACCAACGTGCAGAGCAGGCGCTGCACTCTCAACACCACTGAGCCGGCTAAGGGATATTATTTTAATGGCTCACACTCTATTCCTCGATCCCTCCCAGAATATTTTGCTTTAGTTGCATCAATCTCCACTTTAAGAGGCGGCTTAAAGAACCCCTGACACCAACTGGAAAACATTTTTAAAATGGTAAGATCTTGACGCAGTTCAGTTTATGTTTCACATACTTTCTGTAATTCTTTCTCCCTTTTTCTTTATTTCTGAAGACAGCTGCATGAAAACAAGATCACTATTCCTTAGACTTAATCTGCTCCAACTGCTTGCCTACACCTGACATCAGAAACAGAACTGGATGCGAGGAGTAGACAAACAGACAGTGCAGAGATGCTGTTTCCATGCAAATGTCCTCAGTAATAAAGAAATCAGCGTGAGAATTACAGAAAAATAAGACATATAAGCTGAATCGTGTCTAAATATTACATTTATAAAAAGTTAATCCAACGGTGTCAGGGACACTTTAAACTTTTATGTTTCTCTTGCTACTACAGTGGGAGGCAAAAGCAACTGGTTTGAGATAATACAGGATTCCACTGAGATTTTTTTTGACTAGGTTACAGGTGAAAAGCATTAAAGATTTATCAGTGCTCCCAACAAGGCTCTACTGAAGACAAATACTTAGTATGCTACACAAATAGCAAAGTCAGGCTATAGGTCCCCAAATCCCAATGATTTGCTGGGTTATAGGCTGCAAAGAAATGGGTAATAATTATTATGAATCTGTAAAACTCTTACAAACTTGCTTTCAAGAAGAAAACTTTTGCTAATGCTATGCTGTCTCCGGAATGGCTGGGTTCTCATTGACGAATGTTTAGGACTCTGTACACCACTGGGCTGCTATATGGGATGATGGACATTATTATGCAGAGGAAACTCACCAACAGTGCCCAGAGCTGTGTCATATGATTCCACCCATGCACTGAGTTGAAAAGTTAAGAGTGGTTAGGGCCAGCTCAATAGTAAACAGGCTGTGTTGTGTGGCCATCCACAAAGCCCGTGTTCATGACCAATCTCGAGGATCCCAGCTTGGGTCCAAAAAGGCTCAGAAGAATGGCCAGCCCATGAGCACGGTGGGCTGAGGCACAAGTTAGTGAAGACTGGTTAGGGCCAGCTGAATAGTAAACAGGCTGTGTTGTATGGCCATCCACAAAGCCTGGGTTCATGCCCAATCTCCAGAATACTAGCTTGGGTCTGAAAAGGCTTGGCAGAATGGCCAGCCCAGGGGCATGGCAGGCTGAGGTACAGGTTGCCTCACCGCCTACCACACTGGTGACCTGGTTTCAGAAACAGACCAGAGTCACTCGAGGAGGCTGTCCAGAGGAAAGAGGACTGAACGTCCACTAAGCCAAACGCAGCACACTCCAAGCAGAAGTAAAGAGCAGCCACAAACTAAAGCAGTTACAGAATCATGATTTTGATGGCAGCAACAGTTTGTGCAGTAGCTCAGTAACTCAAAGTGACAGAGACAGTAACACCTACACCGCAGTGCCCCAGCGCTTCACCATATAAGTCTTTGTCATTCTCTGTTTTAGTTTGTGGCTGCTTTTTACTTCTATTTGGAGTGCACTGCATTTTGCTTTGTGTTGCCTTTAATTTTGGGGTAGCCAGCCCCAGCACCACCACTTAAACTTCTGGGAAACAGTATAGCGCAGTGGTTTAAGGCTCTGAGCTGCAAATCTGGTGACATCCAGCAGACCAGACCTGGGTTTGAATCCCACAGCTTCCATTTGCATACTGTGTGACCCTGAGCAAGTCACTTAACTTCCCTGTGCTCCCAGGTTGCACCTGTAAAAAAATTTCAGCTTAGTGTGTTAGTCCTGGTTAAACAACTAACAAAAAACCTCTTGTTTACTGCAAATGAACATCCACCAACTGCTCTCCTCCTTCAGGGATCGGGGGCAGTTTGTACCACTGCTTGGCCACCACCTAGCAGAGGCTGGGTGGTGCAGCAGCGGTCGCCAACTTAGTTGGCCAGTAGCAAACGTTGAGGCGTACTGCATCTTCACACACTGCGTGCACGTCATGGCACACAGGCTGGCATGGGCAGAGAGAAACAGGTGGGAAACCTCCTCTAGCAGTGAGATGACCCTGCAGGCTCCACACCTCCTACTGAGGCAGCCACCCATCCATGGCGGTATAAGCCGATGGAGGTAGGTCCAGGGTAAGGTGGGTGACAGGGCTGGGGGGTAGCATGTCAGTTCAGCGAAGGAATTACGGCAACTGCAATTTCAGCAACATGAATTCGGCAACGTTAAAGTGGCGACTGTAACATTCCGGCACCCTACACTATGGGCAACAATTGCTTTCCCCCCTTCCCGAGGTGCAACGACCTCGGAGTTAGCTATATAAGTAAGGGGTGCGGGGGGGGGGCAAAGCCCCTCGCATAAAAGCAGTAATGAAGTTGTCACCCTTACTGTAGGGTACCCATATTCACCATCACCCTTTTAACATTCGCCGACTTGCCCGTTGCTGAAATTGCAGTCGCCGTAATTCCTTCGCTGAACTGACATGGAGCCAGCTGTGGGCCACCATCCAAAGGGGGCCACTGGAGAGGAACTGAAGGCACAAGCAGAGGATGAAAAAAAAAAAAGGCTCAGCATGACAGCCCGATAGCCTGGCAGAAGTGCATTGCGTGGCCATGCTGATGATGCAAGTTCAGGAGTAAACAATGGAGAGCTGGGAACACAGTGGCCAAGGCTGATGTGCTTCCATGCTGACTATGCAGGTGCAGGAGCAAGATATGGAGAACCAGGAACATAGTAGTCAGGGCTGGCGAGTGCTGCCGACCAGAGCACTATCCAGTCCTGGGAAGGACAGCGTTGGGGTCCACTGGCACATCAGTCTCTTGCAGTGGGGCCAGGGAGCCTGCTTCCTTGCATGAGGTGGCATGCGCGCACGTTGCACTCCATCAGGTGAGGCCAACGACAGGCTGCACCCAATGCTGGGGAAAAGAGAGTACTCTGGGAGAAAATGCAAGAGGAAAAACCCTGAATGACATGTATGATAAGCTGCCCGCCCGCAAGCCCTGCAACGCTGATCGGGTACCCACTTCCTCTGATCCCGACTCTGCTGATGCTTAGGGAACCTCAACAATCTCACCATGGGAAGAAGCCATGCAAATCTCATTCAGGTGCATCACTTCCTTTCAAAGGAAAACTGTGCTGAACCTCTAAATCATTTTCCCATGTAGAAGCTGATGTTCAAATACTGCTCCAGTTCTGCTACTGTTCCATCTCTACAGCCTTTGCTGTTTTCCTAATGGGTGCTTCTGGTTTACACACAGGTGGCAAGCATAATTTTAGAACCATATGATGTAGTTTATGTTCCTTGATCAGCTCTTCTATTGTTGGCACAAGGCATCTACATTTCAGTATAGAACTCTGTGGTTGGGAGGGACATAAACTGTATCACCTAGTTTTAAACTGGTACTTGACACAGAGCGTAAAATCAGAGACACTCAACAGATGGGATTATAACAGAACTGGGACCTGTATTTCAAAAACAGCTTCTACTCAGAAAAATGACTTTCAGGTTCAGCACAGTTCCTCCTTAAACCAGCAGTACAACAAAACTGCCCCCAAGCTATTTTCAGCAACAATTAATAAAACATTCCATACCATTCAAATCTACTTTTCTAGGTACCTCGTAAGCTGCGCACCATGAGATTTTTTTATTTTCTTGATCCTAACCCATGCCAGGTCTGCAATGCTATTCCTAAGCCAAATATGGCAGCCATTGTTTTTCTTGAGAAACAAATAAGTTAAAACATTCATAAAATACTCAGATTTTGCTGGAACTAAAAAAGTTTACACCAAATAAAATTAGAGGATGCCTGAAATCTTTTATAGTAAAGAAAAACAAGACAGGGTCAATTTTTTTGCCGTTTCACTGCACTGCTGCTTTAATGAGGGTCCCAGAAAGCAAGGAGTACAGCAGCAGTGAGTAGTTTACAGTTCAAATGCACTGTGATGTTACTATCAGTCAGAAAGAAAAATCACATTCAGCAATTTTCAAATTAAAAATAAGTATGTAATGTTGGGACGTCTCTGTGGAAGCGGAGCTTGCTTGCCTCGCCACTGCACAGTCAGGCCCTGGGGGAAGCTAACTAAGGAGGGAAAAAACACTCTGGCCGCAAGATGAAGTCTGGGCCCTTGCTGGTGCCGCAATAGTGACTGCACACACCACCACGGTCCAGTAGCGGGAATGACGGCGAGTAAGGTAAGTCCCAGAGAAGCCTGGTGATGAAACTGGGGGGACCAGACAAATGAGGGCGTGCCAGGGGTGATTAGGAGTATAAAATAGAAAAAAAAATAAGTACGTAAAAATAAAAGATCATTAAAGGAAAGAAGCTGTGCTCAGCGTAACTAAAAACCACAGACAAAAAAGAAAAGATGGGACTCACTTAAGGGTTCTAAAAGCTGAGCATAGTGCCAGCCACCCTCTCAGGTAACTCAAACCAGCACATTACTGGAGACAGGGGTAGTTACAGAGGACTAGAGGAGGACCAATGTAGTCCCGCTGCACAACAACAGCAGCAGGGAGAAGGCTAGCAATTACAGGCCAGTCAGTTGTACATCAGTGGTGGGGAAATTACTGGAGACAAATGGGATGCAGGACCACTGGCCGCACGATTTCACAGGGGGAGGTCACGTCAAACAAATCGCATAGATTTATTTGACTGGGTAACTAGGAAGGTGGATTACGGAAGGGCAGTGTATGAGGCCTATCTGGACAGAAAGACCTCTGACATTGTGCCGGACAAGAGGACAACAAAGAAACTTAGAAACCTGGGGGTGGACTTCCGGTGCAGCTTTCCGGGTACATGGCAGCCTAGCCCACGAGCTCTCGGCCCGCTCCCCCTCTTAAAAGTTGGTAAAAATAGCTGCAAGATTATTGGAACTACCTACATAGTGACAAAACTTTATGGCTACTAGTAAGTTGCAAGAGGGAGCTAATAGATTCGCTGCAATTAGCCCAGACACCGAGAACTCTGATGGAGACGTAACTGACTCAGGGGCCTCCACTCACCCAATTCAGACGTCCAAAACTAAGCCGCGCAGAAAGAATAGACCTAAAGCAACACCACCTATCAAAATGGACACTAAACTGGATAAAATCCTACAAGAACTTCAGGATTTTAAATCAGATTTTCAGCTATTTAAACAAACCCAAGAGACATTCCAATGGGAACTTACAGAATTACATTCCACAGTCTCTTCTTTAGATCAGCGTGCCCAAGAACAGGCCTCGACTACCTCCCAGTTGCAAGACACTTTAAATCATGTGACCCATCTCTGTCAGCTCACGGTTGAGCGTCAAGAGGACACTGAAAATCGAAGCTGCCAGAAAAACCTTTGCCTGTATGGAGTCCCCGGAAACAAGGAAGGCTCGGATCTGCTTTCTTTCACGGAGGCTCTCCTGTGGGAGGCCCTGGAGCTTAGCCCGGATTTTAACTTTGAAAGAGGCTCCACAGGGTGCTTGGCCCAAAGCCCACACAGGCATCGGCTCGCCCCAGGTCCATCACCATTAGGTTCCTCTGATTTCCAACAAAAGAATTAATTCTTAAGCAGGCATGGGCCAAATCGCATATCTACTGTGGTGACACTCGTATTTTCGTAGTCGATTACGCCCCTGCCACCATGCAGAAAGGGTGGGCATACATCCCCTTGTTTCCACTTCTCAGGCAACATAAACTTAAATTCAGAACCCCCTACCCCAGTAGATTGGTGATCCAGTTCCCCTCGGGGCAGCAATCTTATCACACCGTGGAAAACGCCTGTGTGGCTCTTAAAAAGCGGGGCTATACATTGCCTTCCTCGGTTCATCTTCCTCTGAGAATTTCGGAGGACAGGGGATCTTCAAAAGTGACCACTCGTAGAAGGCAGCCAGATCAACAAGCTACCATAGAGTCCATTAAAAAAATGCTGGCATAGTTTTCCAGGCAACTCAGTTGAAGACTCTCGGATCCAGGACTTTAGACCCGCAGTAAGTAGTTAAGTGGGAATGGATCGGGGAATTAGGTGGTGGCCCTGCGGGAGGTCGTGCCTTGGGAGGGATCTGTGTGGGATGCCTCTCCATTTTTTAAGTAACACCACTAGAACAGATACATTGTGATCTGTATTTCTTGGGGGCCGGGGCACTTGAGGGGTTGGGTCTTACCCAGACATTACAGTTGCACTGAGATAGTTGGGT
Organism: Neoceratodus forsteri; assembly: GCA_016271365.2. NCBI lineage: Eukaryota > Metazoa > Chordata > Ceratodontiformes > Ceratodontidae > Neoceratodus > Neoceratodus forsteri. The sequence goes on from JADMNL010000024.1 coordinate 395,404,578, forward strand.
GTGGGGTGTGGGGATCCCTCTGGGCCTCATCTTCTTGTGGTGGCTGAAAGGGCGGATGGGGGTGCGCTCTACCTGGCTCTATTTGAATGTTCCCCAAGATGGTTCAGATATGGATATGGTTGCAGCTGGGCTGATCGGGGTGGAAGGATATGGACCCGGGCTTCTCTTCTGAATTGGCAATAAAACAGCTTGAACAACCTTTATTTAACGGAGACCCTGTTAGATAGGTGCTCTTGGAGGACCTCACGATCGAGTTCAGAGAGGTAGGCTCCGGACAGGCATTTTCGCCTGCTTGGACCTGGATGTCCCCAAGAGATTGGGGCCCTACTTTTACAAATTTAGGCTGGTCGTACTGCATTAGCCCGGTCAATAGAGTGCAGATAATGGGTCTCCTTGGCCTCGGTCAGCCTGGCAGTATCGAAATATATTTTAGATGTTGGGATCCATGGGTGAACTGGGAAGGCGGTCCTACATTTAACGGACTAGACATCCTGTGGCTGGGTGGAGTTGGGGTGAAGCTGTCTCCACACGTCCACCAAACCCACATCACGAAGTAGATGATGGAGGTGTTTTTGCCCAGAGGACTGTGGGGGGGGACGTGCTGTAGATGAGTCTAGCAAAGGGCTAAGTTGGCAACTATTCCGACAAACCCCCAACCTTCACGGATATAGAGTCTCTGAGTCATCATACCATAAACTAGCCTATTACGCAGATGATCTCCTTCTCTATATCACCCGCCCCAAAGAATCATTACAAACTTTAACTTCTCTCCGGAAAGAAATAGAGACCCTCACAGGCTATACCATCAATCAAAACAAATCTGAGGCTCTACTTATTCAACCCCCTCTTCCCCCAGATCTTGTTCAGAGATATCGTTATAAACGGGACAAACCGTACAGAGCCTATCTAGGAATTAGAATCCCACAAAACATTTCAGATTTATATACCTTGAACTATTCCTCAAGCCACTCTAAAATAGAATCGGACCTGCTGAGGTGGACACCCCTTCCCCTCTCGTTGATGGCTAGAGTCGAATCCATTCAGATGAACTCTCTTCCAAAGATTCTATACTTAATGCAAAATATCCCCCTGCCTCTTTCAATGTGGGATGTTCAGAGGTGGAACAGCTTCATTAGTCGTTTTTTATGGGCGAATCAATGTCCTGGACTAGCACTGACTAAACTTCGATGCCCTAAAGACAGAGGGGGACTCTCCCTTCCTAATATTTACCATTACTGGCTAGCCACCCTGCTTACACATATAACTACCTGGCTTTTGCCTCAGACTCGTGCCCTACCATGGCTGAGGGTGTTTTTGTCCACTTGGTTGAGTATCCTGGCAGAAAACCCATTGTGGGCATCGGCGCAACTTGATGCCAACTTTCAATCTAGGGCTCGGAGGGGCTTACGGCACACATATCAATTCTATGATAAAGCTATATTTAAAACATGTGTTCAACTTAAACAGGAATTCTCTTTGGATAAGGAGTGACTTCTTTAGGTTCCTGCAAATCCAGCACTACTTAAACTCAACAATCGGCTTAGACGTTACCACACAGATTATATCCCCTTTATGCCCCTTGCTTATTCAGTTAGCAGGAGGTGGGGACTGAAGCCACTTGATCTCTTACCTCTACAAGGCCTTACAGGGGGCACCAAGACACACTATGAACTTAGTGCAATTTCACTGGGAGGCCGAACTCCAGGTTGAATTATCCCAGGGAGATTGGCTCCGGATTTGGCTAAAGCAACACAAAACCTCTGGTTCATATACCTGGAGGGAGTACTCTTGGAAGGTGGCATCTAGATTCTTCTGCACTCCTCAGATTACTGCTAAATACCTGGCTGGGGGAGATTCCTCCTGCTGGAGAGGGTGTGGTTGTGAGGTGGCCACGCATACACACATTTTTCGGTCATGCCCTGTGCTGACAATGTACTGGTCTCTAATAAAAAATATAATCACACATCTTTTTCCAGCTTTGGGTGTATTTTCTCCAGCGCTGGGGATTCTTCTCCACTATCCCCATCACTTCAAAGATCCTCACAAAGTATACATTCTTAATATTTTGCTGGGAGCAGCCAAGAAATGCATCACTAGATTATGGCTTCGTCCGGAGTCCCCCTCCATCTCAGCCTGGGAGGACACTGTATGCGACATTTATAAATTAGAACATTATGATGGCCAGAATTCAGAATACAGTCCCTCAGTTAATGAATCATTGGAATGTCTGCTTTCTTAATATCTCTTAATTTAGAACAGAACAACCCCTTAGGGTGGGGCACTGGTGGAGTGGGTGGGTGCTTGTGCCTGTGTGGTGGGGCCTCGCCAGCCCTGTGCTCGTGGTCCTCCTTGGAGACCTTCCTTGATTGGAGGGGACTCTTTCCAATCCTCTTCCTGGTGGACAGATCAACTCCCAGGCTTCCCCTTGTTCCCCCCTAAATTCTCAGTTAGAAAGTGTAAATTGGGCTTGTATACTGATCTCGAGTAAATATTGGTTTGTAGAATATATTTATAAGCTCCAAAGCTAGGCAGAGGATCTTTATTACATAAATATAATTTTAGGTACACCCTCCTAAGGGCATGTATCCTCTTTCTTAGCTAAATTAATAACAAACAATTATAATGTCCTTTTTATTACCATAGAATCTATTGTTAATCATTTGATACACATGATATTGAATTCCTGTAAACATGTTGTGTGATGCCATATAAGTTAAAAAACTTGTAATAAAAAAACAGTTTAAAAAAAAAAGAAACCTGGGGGTTGGGGAGAAGGTGGTAAGCTGGGTATCAAACTGGTTGAAAGACAGAAGGCAGAGGGCGGTGGTAAACTGCAGTCACTTGGGGGACCGGAGAGTGACCAGATGAGTGCCACAGCATCAGTATTAGCTTCTGCCCTCTTCAGAGTCTTCAAAAGTGATACTGCTGAGGAACTGGAAGTAGAAGACACAAAAATCTGTAACAAGTTGAACACACAGGAAGGGGGTGGAGAGAATACAAAGGGATCCGGGGAAACTAGAGGGGGGGTCTAGGGTGTGGCAGGTGGGTTTCAATGCCAAGAAGTGCAGAGTCATGTGGGGAAACTTAGGGGCTGTGTATAAGATGGGGCAGAGGAATTCATAGTCACTAAGCGGGACAGGGACCTTGGGGTAATCATTTCTTATGATCTCAAGGTGGCAAGGCAGTGCAAAAAGGCAGTGAGCAAAGCTAGTGGGATGCTGGGATGCATAGGAAGGGGGATTTTTAGCAGAAGAAGGGAGGGAGGGAGAGGGTGTTGCCACTATATCACTCTCTAATGAGACCCCACCTAGAGTACTGTATCCAGTTCTGGAGGCTGGACCTCCCCAAGTACACTGACAAGGTGGAAGTGGTCCAGAGAAGGGCAACCAAAAGAGTGAAGGGGTTGCACAAGAAACCATATGAGAAGAGGCTGTGGGAGCTTAACAGGTATTCCCTAGATGAGAGGAGAGTAGACATGATTGAGACCTGTAAGTATTTCACGGGACAGGACAATGAAAACCCAGACATTAACAACTCAGCCTCCCAGATCAAGACCAGACCTTTAAAGGAAGTTCCGGTACACCTTTGTTCTTCATGCCAAGACATACTGAAGAACCATGGCCATAGTCCTCCTATTAAGCTGGCGCAAGTTAGCGTTGCATGTTAGGAACGGATGAGGAGCAGACACAAGGAGAGATCATCACGAGGAAGTCACCACTTAACACGTCAAACAAGATGTCAAGCTATGGGTCACAGTATACCGTTATATGGGCGACTGAGACTGAGCGATTCGCATATGAGCAACTCAACCTCAGCGCCTGTAATGTGAGCTACCCTGAAAGGGTAGCGACACGTGAAGAACCAGGCAACTGGAAGGACAGAAGGGGGGAATGGAACAGGAAAGCAGGTACATGGGAGGTAGTGCGGCAAGAAGCTGCCGATCTGGCCGTGTGGTGTGGTGGTGAGTGTGGCTGACTGCAGTGGGGAGGGTGCAGGGTTCGGGACTAAAGAGACGCACAGTATTTTTGCATTTTGCAGGTGGGAAGTTTTTTTTACAAGTTTCAGCCCCTCCCCGATATGCAGCCCCTGGAGTTGAGAATCTTTAGTAAGAGGGGTCCAAGGAGCGAAGCTCCCCACATAAAAATAAGTTTGTTTTTACCTGCATGTCTTTGCTGGAAGTGTACGTCACCATTCTGTTTTTTTCGGCGATGCACACTTGCTATAACAGCGATTGTTATTTGGCGATCGCCATTATGACATGGAACCATGGGTCGCCTACCAAAAAATGGGAGCCTAGATCAAACTGAGATGTAAGCAAGAGTGTGCAAATCCTACTGCCCACTGTGCAGGACAAGTACATTTTCTTGAAGGACGTGTACACAAAGTGAGTTGATTTCACTGGAAAGAATGAGAGACTAGTTCAAATCCAACTATACTCATGACTGGACAACTCCTATAGGTTTTTATTTGGACAGCCTGGACATAAGATGGCCAAGGGGGTAGAAAAGTCGAATCCTCAGGTTTAAATTTGTTCTCTCTTCAGCCTTTTACTGAGGTTCACAGTTTGGAATAAAATATTTAGTACAGGCCTGCAGACAAGAGGGACTTGCTAAAACATTTTTTCTATTAAATGATGGATAGAGGTCATTATCAACAATCTTGTTGAGTGTAGTCTAATATGAGGCCTTAATGATGTTAGGTTTGGACCTTCTTAAAAACTTGTAGTGTGTAGCATATGTGGAAATGTATGTGAGACTGTTAGATTTTTAGATACCCCCAGCATTCTTAAATAAGAGCGTTTTTGATTGCTTAACAACATATACCCGCAGAGCGACTCCTACATGTTAAAAGCTAATGGAGAAAAAGGTTTAAATGCCAGTTTCAGTATTGTTCCATGTTTAAAGAAGAGAAAATAACATGTCCACAATACAGCAATGATAATACTGTTCTAGTCCAAAAGTGAAGTACAGATTGTTTTTTCCTCTTTGCTATATTTATATTTGGTTGTGCTGTCTTTTCTGTTAGGCAGTGTGCAAATTTATAATAATGAGCTGGATTTTAGTTACTAATGTACATATATTTTTATTTGTTGTACTTTTTAGAATTATACTGTATGAGTCAACCCTTTTTCTGATATAACCCTTGTAAAGAGTTACTCATGAGGTGAAAATGAAATGGTAATATATGTATTTCTAGTAAGAAATAAGACATGACAGGGTGTGTGTTAGACACTTTAACACATGGCTAGGAGGCGTAGTGAGGCACAAGGCCACCAGCTGAGTGCGTCCAGCCTCCTAGCCGTGTGTTAAAGTGTCTAACACACAGACCCTGGAGTGGCTTATTGCACTTATGAAATGGCTATCAAAAATACAGATGTATGTGATAGCTAAAATGTATAGTATTTAATAGTAAAAAAGTTCAATGTTTGTTTAAATTTCTAATAAAATAATTCCTCCGCCTTTTTTTTTTTTTTTTGAGTTGAGGACTTTTGAGCTGTTTAGGCTTCCGTATCTGTCTTTTTTCCCCATGTAGTTGTCATGGCACCAGCCTTACACCCCCCCCACACCCACTATCCAACTAGCAGCACTCCTAATTTTTTTTTTTTTTTAAGAATCTGGTTGATCCTACCTTTATTTAACACACAAAAGTATCTGGTTGATCCTGCTGTTTGTCACCGTCAGGCGACACTGCAGTCTGAGCGGGAACGGCAAGTCCGTGGCAGACTGGCTTCACACTTAAGTGAGTTATCAAGTGAACGCTTCCTCTGTGGCTCCAGCAGTGGGGAGGGGGGTTGAAACCATCGGTTTCTCACCGCTACGCTGGCTCCTGTGGCTGCTCCCCGGCATCTGTCAGTCAGGAACAGGGGGAGGACTCAAGCGCCGTCTGTGTCGTGCGACAATTACACCACAGTGCTGTGTTGAGCGGGCAGGTTACGAGATGACTGCGATCGTGGCAGTTGCTTTTTTTTTTTTAAATGATGCAGGTTGTGCATTTACTTCAAGATGTGCGAGTGGGTGTTAACTTCACAGTAAGGGTGGCATCACTTGTGGCACAAAACAAAATGGCGGCTATTTGATTTTTGAACATTCTTTGTGGGCAGCATCACCCATAACAATGCCCAGTGTGTACTGCCTGGTCTTATTCCTGCATTGTTAGACACTTTAGCACACAGTTAGTGCCCAATGAGAATGCCTGAATTTCAATGCCCATTTCATAATTAGAAATAGATTAGTAGATTGTATAGTGCAGTGAATATTCGATAATGTGTGTGTGTGTTTTAACTAGGTTGTGGGTTTATTTATGTAAAATGATATTGAATAAGAGTGTTATGGAACTAGAAAGTGGTATATTAGGGGGATGAATTAGTTTTTAATGGCACTGAATGCACTTAAAGTATGGACAGTTAAACTATGCTGCTATTTTGGATGTACTGTTCCTTTAAGGATGCACTTTAAAAAGAATAGATTGTCATAATGTATTCAGCCTTGACAAAGCATCAAAGTGACGTGAAACGCGTTGGTCATGTGTGTGCATGCCACGAGGGTGAGGTTGCTGCTTGCTTTGTTTTTTAGCTTTTTGTAATAAAGCATTTTTATCTGACCAAGATTAATGGTTCTTTCTTCCAGTACACTGTAGATAGCCCGACTTGTAGTGGTGTCCTGTCATTATCAACATTCTTGTTGAGTGTAGTCTAATATGAGGCCCTATTGATGATAGGTTTGGACTTTCTTAAAATCTTGTAGCGTGTAGCATATGTGGAAATGTATGTGAGAGTGTTGGATTTTTAGATATACCCCCAGCATTCTTAAATAAGTGCGTTTTGGATTGCTTAACAACTTACACCCGCTGTATGACTCCTCCATTGCTGCATTTATGTCAAAAACATATGATAATGTACTGCATTCTTTTTTATTGAAACAATATAAGCAAAAAAAAAAAAAAAACACAACAGAAAGTCAAAAATGTGAAGGGCGCAGAGGACAGAGACTTGTAGGATACTAAAGCAAACACACTTGACAAAGAATAAGTATGCTCCTCTAGAGACTAAAGTGTTCTAGACAAATGCACTGAAAAAATGATATGTAACTATAGTTTTACAGATGATAATCCAGCAAACTGCAGGAAATCCTGTGTCCCATTAACACTGTGCCCAGGAGACTCAACTCAGTGCTAGTCTTGACCCGATGCAATAGGTCCTCTCATTTGTTCCCACAGACGCCATATGGCGTCAGAACCATCCATTGCTAGAATGGACCCAAAATGGCCACTGGAAGCAAATGAGTTTTTAAAGGGACGCACAACCCCCCCAGGCCTCAAACTGTCTCTAGTTTGAAAAAACACGTTATGATTACTCATATTCTGTATAGATTGCTGATGCAACTGGTAGTTTTTTTCTGATTCCTTTTTGCTTTTTTTTTTTTTTTTTTAATATATACGTTATCCTCCTTACTGCCCCTGGGTGCGCCCTTCTGACCAACACCCCCCAGCCCCGTCACCCTGGTATCACTGGGACTTACCCCTGCCCAGTCGCTGGGTGCAGAGCCTGCCGAAGGTCAGTCGTCATCATGCAGCCGGAGATGTTTTTCCTCTTTTTCTCCCTTCCCCATTGCTGGGGCACACACACAGGACGTGAGCACGTAGAGGTGTGCGTGCGTCCGCAGAGGTTCTGCAGCACCTCCCTTTGTCTGGACCCTCTGACCCGGACTACCCTCTGGCCTCCACCTGAGGTAGTCATTCGGTGGGAGTGCCAGTCCTCCCTCCCTGGGAGGGGAGAGCTGTTCTCCGGATGCCCAATCCTCTCCCTCCCCTGCCGACCCCCAATTGCCCATGCTCGTTCCCAAACATGGGTCACTGGCGAGGTGTGGTGTCCAGTGCCTCAACCCTCAGCACCACCGGGCCAGCTCCTTTTTGCTTTTCAAAAGTGAAAAACACTCTGCCCACCATACTGGTGTTACCACACAAAAACATGTTTGTTTACAGTCCTTGATCAACTCCTACTGCAGTTTTCCTGGACTTAGGAACAGCCCTAAAACAGTATAGCCACTCATGACGGAGCGGGAGGAGCACAGACTATTACATCATGAGTAGTTTCACTGTTTGGGGATGCTCCTAATGCTCAGGAAGTATGCAACAAGGGTAGATCAAGAATTTGAAACAAAACAAGGCTGGGTATAATTACATCATTAGCATGCATTTCAGTTTTACTTGGAAAGGAAGCAAATAAAACAACCAGCAACATCAACAAATTTTAGAGGAGGTAAGCAATCATACAATGTGGGTTTTCAGCTTGAAATAATATGATGCAGAAAAGGGTGACAGTGTCACTTTAACATGCATGCATAACTCCTCAAAATACAGTGACAGTGCTAAGTGAGTGCATAAAACAATATTAACTATGTTCCAGCACTGGCAGTCAAGAATGCCTTCCTAGCAAATGTTGAAAGGTATAACCTTTTAAACCTTTTCTTTGACAGTGTGCTGCTACATTGGATGTCATACCCATGTGAATCAGACACTTAACAGGTCTATATTGTAAGCTCCACAAATATTTGCTATTTGCAACAGCATTTCCTTCATCCGGCTTCTAGGTGCCTGAAAGTATAAGGAGCAGCATCTATTTTTTTCCTCTGGGCTAATGATCAGCTCTTTCAAAACCTCTAGGAAGTGACAGTTACCAGAGGTGGGAAAATGATCTAGCCACTCAACCCCATGACAGCTATGCTTCTTATCTGGACAGGAAAACAAAAACAAACCAAAGAGATTGGAAGGAAGAAGCGAGTCAATTGAGGTGAACGGACGTGGAAACCAAGAGAAGTATCCAGATACAGCTTTAGCACGGCTACTCAATGGGGCTTGAAAACTAACAAAAAAGAATGAATTCAACTTCTATTAGAAGTCTCTCCATTTTGCAATCATAAATGTAACAGAATATGTAGAAAAAATGCCCAGTTGACACTACAATTAAATAAATATGACTATTTCTTGAAACACAGGTGTTTTCATTATTAAATAACTAAATCACATATTCTTCTGGTCTTTTTTTTGTTTTTTTTTTTATTTAGCGGGGGGACATAATGGCTGGGTAGTGGTGTATCAACCGAGGCCCACGCCTGGTGAGTAGCCTAGAACCCCCCCCGGCCAGTGGGGACTGTACATGTTCACAGGCAACACCTTTGCTCTCTTGGGAGAGGAGCAGCTCAGAATGCATCACTGAAGTACAGAACATAACCCCTACGTGCCAGTCCTGAATGAGCCTTTTCACTATCATCTCTGTCTTATCCAAGAGTACAGTGGTCAGTGATGATGACTGAAGTGTGGTGTGGGGGGGGGGGCAAGGGAGTAAGGAAGGGTGAGAAGCTCTCTCAACAGAATGAGGAAAAGGTTGAACTTCACTGACACCTGAGTAGGGGAACACAGAAACAAAAAACCAGAGGGGAGCATTCTCTGATTAAAAAAAAAAAAAAAAAACAGGGGCTTCATTCATTTGTTTATTATTTATTGAAAGAGATTTACCAGGAAAATACATACTGAGCCATAAAGCTCATTTTCCAGACCCAGTGTAGCCAGGAGACTGCTACACCTCCCGAGGGAGAAGGAGGACCTGGCTCTTCCCAATTTTCCCCTTTATTACTTGACGGCTCAGGGGGCCATTCTTATTACCTGAGCCAAGCACAGAACTTCCTCTCAGTGGTACCAGTTAGAGGACACAGTGCTGGGAAACAGGTCTCTATTTACCGTGGCCATGACTACAGTTACTCTGGAATATGAAAAGACAGTGCGAAACAGATGGGTCAAACATGGTTTATTGGGGGCACTGAGGAGCAAGCTAATGTGAAGACATGCATGTCTCTAGCTCCACAAACCACCACATATAAATACATAAAAAAGTACTATTAAATTCCGTCTGCTACTTTAAAAACTACTCTTCTGACTGCTTGAAAGGACCATGGACGAGTATTTAGCCTCCGGTTCAGGAAAAGGCACGCCGGCAATGGTGACAAATCAAATAAAACAGCCACCGGCCTCGAAATTGAAAGCAGCGGGACTGTCTCTATCTTGGCAACTGAGGTGAGCACACTGTGGTGGAAAGTCACACAGCAGGTCTTAGCAGCCCTTGAACCCAGACTGACAAGCCTGGCATCTAATTTTGACCGAAAGTTACACAAACTGGTGGACTTACATGCAGCACATACCACTTGGTTTACAGGGATGGAACAAAGAATTTCCAGTGTCGAGGATGCCACTGCTATGGTCCCTGACCAGACTACCACCCTGCACAGAGAGTTGGAAGATTTCAGGGACCAATATGACTACCAGGAGACTCCAGGGGCTACCAGAAGGGTTAGAGGGAGCCAGTGTGTTAGATTTCTGTGGGACAACCTTGCTGGAGATCCTGGGTCTCTCCCCTAAGAATGGCCAACTTACACCTGAATGGGCCCACAGAGCTGTTATGCCTAGACCATCACCGGATCAGCCACCAAGGCAGATAGTCCTAAGATTGCACAACTTTCAGGACAGGGAGTTAGTTCTGAAAGCCTATCGAAGTGCATCCTCCCTGCAATATGAAGGCCATAAGCTTTACCTATCACAAAATTACTCTGCTCGCCTGCTAATAAAAGTCGCGCCTTTAACTCCGTGATGGCCCAGCTGCGAGAGGCGCATGTGGAATGTTTTATGATCTACCCAACAAAGTTTGTAACAATGAAAAAAAACAGTTGAATAAACTGGTTTGCCAAACAAAGCAAAATCCATATAGGAGTAATGTTAAGCAGTTAAATTATGCTAGGAAAAAGTATAAAGAAGTACTACAGGCTGAAAGAAGCAAATTTCAGACCCATAACTGGGAAAAATTAAGACACTCTAGCTATGAAAGGGATAGTAAGAAATGTTGGCTCCTAATGAGCCAAATATACCAGCAATCTATCTTTACCATAGAGGCCCATGTGATGTCGGATTCATGGACAATTTATTTTGAGTCCTTATATTAGTCACCTAGTGAAACTTTGGAAGTAAGGAACGAGTTGCCCCTTTACTATCCAAGGCCAATGTATATAACCAAAGAAGAAATATACAATGCCTTGGTACAATTAAGGATAATAAAGCTCCTGGACCTGACCACAGAGTGGCAGAATTATATAAAGATAATACCGACTGGTGGATTCCCCTGTTATATGTTTTTTTTTAACAAGATCATACAGGGTTCTGATATTCCACCTAGCTGGAAGGGTAGTGTTATATGCCCAATATATAAGAAAAAAGGAAGTCCCGCAGATCCTTCAATGTACAAACCCATAAGTCTAATTGACGCACTACAAAAAACTTTTTGTTGTATTCTATTAGACAGACTTCAGACTTAGGCTGAGGAATCAGGCTTTATTAGCAAATACCAAAATGACTTTAGAGCCTTTAGATACACAGTCCAACACTGTTATGTTTTGTCACATATTATTTGGAAATATGTTAAAGTTAAGAAATCTCATTTGTTCTGCTGTTTTGTGGACCTGAAATCTGCTTTTGACCTGGTTAGTCGCACATTGTTATGGGAAAAGTTACTATCATACAATATAGATCCCATACTGTTGGATACGTTGATTAGGTTACATGAAGACACCTGGCAAAGGGTTAAAATTAATGAGTATGGTGATCTTACCCCAGATATCAAAACCAATCTTGAAGTCAGACAGGGTTGTCTTTTAGCCCCTTTATTATTTAATTTATACATTAACACTATAATAACACAGATGGAACACTCTGGTTTCCATTCTCCAGCTATTAGGAATCAAAATGTTCCATTGCTAGTTTTTGCCAATGACTTGGTACTTTTATCAACATCTTTCTTGGGCCTACAACGGAAGGTGACTTTATTTTGTGCACTCTGTAGTGAAAATAAATTAATTATTAACACAAACAAAACTCAGATGTTGATTTTTGGAAATAAACAAAGGAGAGCGCCAACACTTTTTACTAATAAAACAAAAATTGAGACAGTTAAAACATTCATATTTAGGTGTAAATTTCTCACAATCTACGCGATGGAACATACATCAAGATTATGTTAAGAATAAAGCAATCATGGCTTTTTATGCTTTCAAAAGATTTTCAGCTAAGATGGGCAATGGATCAGTCAAGAGTCTTCTGAGGGTAGTAGAGGCTAAAGTACGTTCAAGTCTACTTTATGCTACAGAAGTATGCGCACTAGCTGTTCCTAAACAGCTAGAAGTCCAATTAAATAAATTACTTAGGCATATTCTTAAAATACCACAATCTGTGCCCGCACCAATTGTAAGAGCAGAATTAGGACAACTACCAATAGAGGCATATATTGCAGAAAGGAGGATTATTTTTTTGCTTAAATTGTTTTTTTATCCTGACCACCGGTTACTGAGGATATGTCTAGAGGAAGAGAGTGACTATGCATCTCGGGGCTACAGACCCCCAAACATAGATTGCACAGCAACCTGGCTATACAATTTAGGTCTGGGTCACCTGTTGTACCAAATCTATCTCCTTCCCTTTAGAGACATAAAACTCCACGTGAGGGAAGGAGTCATGAATATTTTAATAGCAGACACCTGGAGCAGCTCCAGTCATACAAGAACTTTATGTGGTACAAAAAACTGAAAATAACCCATATTATTGAACCATATTTATTGATACTGTCTTGTCCTGATCTAAGAAGAACTGTAACTAGATTCAGAATGGAGCTTTATTATTCACATTGTGTATATTCTGTCCAGAAAAGGAAGGGAGTGGACGATGATAAATGTGTGTGTAATTTAAATATGGCAGATGACTTAAAACATGTTACTTTGATATGTCCACTATATCAGAAACGCAGATTTTTTTGGTTAGGGCCAATTCTAAGGGATGTTTGACTCCCCACCAAACAAATACTCATGGAATTATATACATCTAATGATGCACAGGTGTAGACAAAACATGCACGTTTTTTAAAATGTACAAAGTTGTAGGATGGTGCTATGTGAAGCCTCTTGTAGCAATTTTACTAACTGCTTTTTATCATATGTGTTTTGTCATATATTTATTTATTGTACTGCTATTTTGTAATGGCTTTATGCTGAACAAATAAACTTGATGATGACAGTGATCTACCCTGCTACATTAAAAATTAAACACGATGGTGCCACATATTCATTCTGGGAGGCATCTAAAGCAGAAATCTTCGTTAGAGATCTTAAGAAAAAAGTAGGCTGAAGGATCTTTATGCTAAATGGCGCTAATTCCAGTTTGGCATGGCAGAGGCCAACTTGTTGCAAGACTTAAACGGCTTTTCGGATGGACCAAGTCAAAGCACTGCTGTGGATGGAGTGAATGTTTGAATTTTGAACATTGCTAATCATTTGTGGGACTTGCAACAGCTCAGCTATGCCCTTGGCTTATTCCTTTTAAAAAACGTGCATGTTTTGTCTACACCTGTGCATCATTAGATGTATATAATTCCATGAGTATTTGGTCAGTGGGGAGTCAAAGGTCCCTTAGAATTGGCCCTAACCAAAATAATCTGCGTTTCTGATATAGTGGACATATCAAAGTAACATGTTTTAAGTCATCTGCCATATTTAAATTACACACAGTTATCATCGTCCATTTCCTTTTTCCTTTTTATTCCTCAGATGAGGGTGAAGAAACATTCGCACGGAGGATCCATGTGGCGGACTACATGTGGTACTGTACACATATTTTACTTTACCAAGGTCACATAAGATGTTTTAATGTGAAATGCTGCAGACCTAACTTTGATTTTCTTTTTGCTTTTTACTTATCGCAGCCGCTCTGCTGACGTGGCCTCCTTATAGCAGTGCTTCGTTTATCTTCTTTTTGTCTCGGCTAAAGACTGAGAATGGAGTTACACCTCTGATTTTTCTTTTGAGTGAACAGCTGGTCGAAATTCCAAGTTACTTGTATGGGCGGGACATTCTCACTAAAACTATGGCTGGGATTGTAAAATTCTTGCTAAATGCAATTCTTGTTACAACAGGAGAGGAAACCTAGTGTTTCAAGGGAACTGGGAAGGGGGATTGTATATAGTTACTGTTTGTTAGTAGTTACCTTAACATTGTTGTTCAACAGATTCAATCTTGTTATGCTGAAGCTATGTGCGCATCACTTATTTGAGAGCAAGGAATGGACTTGGACATCTGGAGGGTTGAGGGAGGGCTATGATGTCTCTTATGGCTAACATACCAGAACTGGTAATAGCCTCGTGGAATGTACGTGGGATCTCTACTCCTGTTGAACGTACTATGCCATTGAATGCCCTAAAACGACAGCCTGTTAATGTTGCATTATTGCAGGAAACACACCTTACGAAACAAGAACATAATGAATTAAAAAAGAAGGGGTGGGTGGGGGAGTGTTATGCGGCATCATACAACTCTCATAAAAGAGGAGTAGCAATCTTATTACATAAACGATTGCAATTTGTGCCTGAACAGGTGGTGGCTGACCCAGATAACGGGCGTTACATCTTTGTGACAGGCAATCTTTTTGGGGAACAGATAACTTTTGGAAGCATATATGCATGCGCCCGCGGTGCAAGACCCAGAATTTTACAGGTCCATTCTGACACTCCTAATGGCAGAGCAATCCCCAGGGCTAATACATGGTGGCGATTTAAACTGCTTGATGAACCCGATGATAGATCACTCCGAGGGTAAAGGGAACATTGGAGGAGCCATCCGCAGTTGGCAGGCAGGGATGGCTGATCTAGATCTAATAGACTGCTGGAGGACAGTCACCCCCAACCTCCGGGAATACACATTTTTCTCGCACCTGCATCGGACATGGTCCCGTTTAGACTATGTGTATATCCTCCAGGCTCTGGTATTTCCGGGGGACCTAGGCAAAACATGGTCCAATCCACATCTCTAACCACACAATGGTCCTGATTACACTGTCTTTCAAGGGAGAAAGAGGGAAACCCAGTGCGTGGAAATTCCCTAACTACCTATGGGCTAATAAAGAATTTAAGGACTACCTACAGAAGCAATGGCAATTATATGTACAGATGAATTTGGACTCGGACCCATCTAGAGCTGTTTTCTGGGATGCTGGAAAAGCAGTTATGAGGGGTTCCATTATTAGTTATGTGGCGTACCATAAAAGAAGGGTTAAGGAAAGAAGGGTAAACTCAGAAATCGACTTAAAGTTTTGGAGAGACGTGTGGCCCAAAGGGAAGGAGGGGAAGGTGCCCCTCACCTCTTGATGGTGACTAGGGAAGCCTTAAATGCCTTGTTGCTGGGGGAAGCCAGGAAAACCTGCTTATTCATGCGGAAACACTTTTATGAATGGGGGAAACAAACCCAGCACTATGCTGACCCACCTAATACGTGGGAAGAAGAGGGAGGGAGCATCTGATTTCAGCAATCAAAGGCTTGGATGGTATGTTATATAAGGAAAAGAAGCATACTAGGAACAGGTTTAAAGAGTTTTACTCAGAATTATATAAAACACAGTTTGGAGATACGAGGGGGAGATGCTGAATTTCCTGAATGGTCTGGACCTTTCTAAACTGTCTGAGACCAACCGAGAATGGCTGAGCTCTGGGATAACTAGGGAAGAAATTGCTAGGGCGATCTCAGGGATGAAGGGCGGGAAAGCTAGTGGACCAGATGGGTTTTCTGTAGAATATTATAAAACTATGCAACCCTGTATCTCAGAGCATTTAGAGGCTATGTTCAGAGCAGCAAGGGAGGAGGAGGGGACATTGCCCAACACATGGAGGGAGGTGATGATTTGTTTGATACCTAAAGAGGGCAAAGATCCCCTCGAATGTGTGTCCTTTCGACCAATCTCACTTTTTAACTGTGATTCTAAAATATTCACCAAGGTTTTGGCAGGTTGTTTGGATAGCCTATTGCCGGAACTGATTGACCCAGACCAGACCGGGTTTATTCGCAATAGATGTGCCTATCATAATATGCGGACCTTGTTGAATGTACTATGGGGGGTCTCAAACGGTTATGAACCTGTTAGTACACCTTCAATGGACGCAGAAAAAGCATTTGACCGGGTTGAGTGGCCATATTTAATGGAAGTTTTGACCTGGTTTGCTCTGGCTGAGGAGTTTGTGGCGCTGGTCCGACTGATGTATAATGGACCCACAGCACATGTCCTGATTAATGAAACACCTACTGAAGCTTTTGCCCTTGGGAGAGGGACTTGGCAGGGCTGTCCTCTGTCGCCCCTTTTATTTGCTCTGGTGCTGGAACCCCTTGCAGTATCAATTCGAATGCACCCTGAGATTACAGGTGTTCTTGCTCGTTCAGGGAGAGACCATAAACGTTCCCTGTATGCAGACAACACACTGTTATATGTGACCAGACCTGTCCGATCTATGCCACCACTTTCGGACCTGATTAACAGGTTCTCTCAATTTTCGGGGTATAAACTGAATTTAAGTAAATCAGAGGAACTCAGGCTGGGGGCATCCAGGGAGAGGGAGAATGAACTTATTCAGGACTGGGGCTTTCGCCGAGTTCAGGACCACTTTGTGTATTTAAGGGTTAAGATCGGACTTAATATTAGGTCCCTATATGAGTTCAATTATACCCCCTACTGCAGGCGATTACTTCAGATTTAGGGAGATTTAGGGAGATGGGGAAAATTGCCAATTACATGGCTGGGGCGGATAAACCTGCTCAAAATGAATGTTTTGCCCAGGATTTTATACATCATGCAAATGCTATATGTGGGCCTGACAAGGGCGGATATCAAGCACCTAGAAAAGTCCTTCTCAGACTTTCTGTGGCAAGGAAAGCACCCAAATGTGAGCCTCTCCCTCCTGAAGACCCTTATAGACAGGGGGGATTACAGTTTCCTGATTTAAATACTTACCATTTTGCCATACAGTGCCATTACTTGCAGGACTGGGTGGGAAGATCCTAAGAAGCAAGGTGGGTAGATCTTGAGGAGAGAAGTTGTCCTGGAAGGATCTCAGTGTACCTTTCTGGTAGGGGTAGGAGGGCATATGCCAGACTGGCTAAGCCCAATCCGTTGGTTCGATCTGTGCTGGACTGCTGGGACCGTATGATCCGTCAGAAAAGTAAGGTACAGGAGGAATCCCTACTACTGCCTGTGGCAGAGAATCCCTTCTTCATCTCTAGTTTGATGGACTCGGGGTTTAAGGAACGGGAAGATAGAGGTATAAGATGTTTGCTAGATCTATATACTAGAGAAGGTCTGATTACCTTTGATGCCCTTCAAGCTGGGACAGGATGGGGGCAACAGCATTTTTTCCAATACCTACAGGTTCGGGCATACTGTAAAAACTTGGGAAGAACTTTGCTGACAGATTCAGTGCTGGCCCAGTTTGAACAGCTGATTCAGGATGGGTGGAGAAAACTTTAAGGTGCTATACAAAAAGCGGTAAGAGTGGGTAGGCAGGTGCTCCCAGATGTCTCACAAAAAACTAGCAACTTTGGGCATGTGACATGGGGATTCCTGTTACGAAGGATTCTTGGAAGATTATGACACAATTACATCAGGGTATTTTGATATGTAATAAGTATAAAGAATCCTTCTATAAATGTTATCATCGGTTATACTGTCCACCCTTAACGGTTAGTAAATTTAATCCAGAAGTTTCTCCAGTGTGCCCTAGATGTAACTGAGATCTAGCTTCTTATTATCACTACTTATGGACTTGTCCTACGTTACAGGAGTTCTTCAGGGAGGTAAACCAGGAAGTCCAAGTTTATGCCGGTAGAACTATTCCTCTGCTGCCGATGGTAATGTTCGGGGTGGAGGACCTGGGAGAGGGAGAACGGACCCCATTGCTTCAGTGGCTAAGAGTGTTACTTGTTATGGCTAGGCATTGTATCCTCAACACCTGGGTGTCAGCAGCCAGACCCACTGTCTACCAATGGAAGACAAGTATGCTGCAAGCTCTTGCCCCAGAACGACTTGCACATGTTATGCGGGACAGACGGGAGCAATTCTATAATGCCTGGCAACCATATTTGGCAGCCCTCTCAACCGCAGAGGTCTTAACACTCGGGGAAAGCCGGGTTGGATAGATGGGGATTATAATATATTAAGGGAAACGTGTCCTTTCCCATGATGTTAGATGGTGCCTTGCCAGTAGGATGTCAGAATATCAAATGTTCAGTGCCATGATATTTGTGTAAAATAAAAAAAAAGTATCACAATATATTAATTATCATGATAATTTGCAGCATTTCTAGTTTTAGGAAAAATAGTAAAAATCTGATTGGCACAAGGTGGACAACCTGGAATCATGGTTGCACCTAGAGAGGGACAGACTGCTGCAGCAGCATGTTAAGACACTTAATCATGGTATATCATGCTGCACGATATCCCAATACTGTTGTTTTTTTCCCCCAATGATAAATGATCATTAGTCATAATTATTGTGATATATTGTCATATCCTGTTATTGTGACAGCCCTACTTGCCATTACCTTTGTGAAATATTTCACAATTACAATTCAAAATATACTGTAAATACAAAGTTGTAGCCAAAATGAATGCTAGCAGCAACAGCTGTGTTTTTTGCTGTTGAATACATTATGCCTTGGTAAAACGTTATCTGACTACTGGTAGCTTAAATACTGACAACACCAACAAAAGAAACCCAAAGCAAAAACCGAACATTTCTCGATGTTCCAAGCCTACTCTCCTAGTGAAGTTCCCAGATATTCTAAGAATGGAATCTGTGTACCTGAGGAGAAATATTTTAACTCTGTACAAGCAACAAAAATGAAAACACATATGTTAAAATAATTGCACCTACAAAGCAGTTGTTCCTGAAAATCCCCCAAAAAAACACATTTGGGAGCTGATAATCAGCTCACCTTAGTGAGGTCTCCAGGGACACCAACAGAGCTGGTAACTAAACAACTTTTTATTCATTTTTATTTTATAATTAATTTACCAGGTTAGCTCAGCTAGAAACATAGACTTTGACGGCAGATAAGGACTGCCTGGCCCACCTAGTCTGCCCATTTCCCTATCTATTGGATAAGCTGCAGATCCTAGTTAACCAACAGCCTACTTCTTCCTACCCCCCACAAGAATTGCCTAATGTCTGTCCCATGCATTCATGAATTCCCCCACTGTTTTTGACCCCACAACATCCTCAGGAAGGCAGTTCCACACATCCACCACCCCCTCTCTGTGAAAAAATACTTACCACATTGCCCCTGAGCCATCCCCCATCTTCTGCTTCTGTCTGAGATGCAATATCTCATTTCTAGTGGGGTCCTGCCTCTAACAGTTTTCCACAGATGGTTGCCTGGAGCACTGGGAAGTTGAATGATTTGCCCAAGGTTGCACACATGAGAATACAACACTAGTTGACTCTAGCCAGGTTTGAACCTATGATCTTCTGGTTCCCAAGCCAGTGCTCTAACTACTAGACCACATAGTTATGTCACTAGACATCCATGACAGGCACAATGGCTGGAAAAAAGTGTATTAAAGAGAACCTTTCTCAGTGATAGATAGTGAAAGAGGACACTCCCTTACCTCCTTGGGAGCTCCTCTCTGCCACTTTTAGAATTTTACAACCCCCCCCCCCCAAGAAGGGAAGGGATCATAATTTGCCCCCGAGGGGCTAGCTACATGATCTCTTTCTACTTACTTATTGCCAGCTCTGTCCCCAGTTGCCAACATTTTGTGATGTGTGATGCAGCCATAGGGAAAGTGAAGGTGTGCCCTCCATGCAGGTGTATGAAACATGATTTTCAAAATCTGTTTCTGGACTAGACATTTGGTTATATCAGAGCCAGGGTTCAACTAACAAGACTCCTGTCCAGCACCTTCCTGGCAAAAATAATACAACCTCGTCATTTTAAAGCAAACGCTCCACCCAACTGTGCAGTGAAACAATTAGACGGGCTGGCCATGTGGCATAGTGGATGTGCAGACTAAGGTTTGCATGCCACCATCTAGAATCCCACGCTCAGGTTGGCTGGGGGCCAGTCACCTCACAGAGGTAGGTAAAGTGCTTGGCTAATGAGAAGGGAAGGCACGAGCCAACCAGCCTCAAGGAGCGACATTGGCACTGTCAATGAAAGTAGTCACTAAAGGGAAAAATGGAAGGAAACCCTGAAACAAGATATTTTGAACAAAACAAAAGAATTTCTTTGGCCTCCTCCATACTCACGAGCAGTTTAGTTGACCATTCCACACTCCCCCTCCCCTAGCCAGGAAAGTTCCAGCTAACTGCTCCAGGCTGGCTGGCCCCAGTTAGAGGGGCAAGTCCAGGCCAGTCTATATCTAATGGCCAGTGGCAACTGCTATAGTGAACATGGAATCAATGGCTTGCAGAAGGGCCGAAGGAAAGCCTCACCCATCTGGTAAGGAGGGAACAATAGAAAATTAAAAAGAAGTAGTGCAGAACACACTTCCCCTCAAATAGCAGCTAAGATCTCACCCTGAAATCTCGTTTCAGTGATCCAGTGTACAATGTACAGAACGGGGGGAAGGGGGCTTTGCCCTTACACCTCTCAACCCTTTGTGACTTGGGGAACTTTACCCCCCCCCCCACAAACTCACCGAATGCTAGTGTCCTGCACTACTCCCCCCCAAAAAAAAGCAGTTTATCTTTCATGACTAAATCGATCAAGCTGGCTGTTGGCAGTTAACTGTGAGTGGGACATGCCTGTGACCAGTTGCATGCTTGTGACGTTTCGTCAAAGTCTCATCAAGCAATTCATGATAGGTATGATCCGCAATAACTCCAATTAAGGAAAAAAGGTAATTCACCTGCCTGATGGAGCTCACTGGTAGTTTGCTGTGTTATCACATTGGAGCCCCAGCTCCAGGCCACTCATTTCTGGCCATGATGAGAAGGTATTACAAACTGTCTGAGAGGTGGTGTGGCTTGGATGAACACAGTGAGCCATCATTTGGCATGTTCAGGTGGGATTTCCCCATTTTCTATCAAGCCTTGTTCAAGCTGTCTCCCACGTGGCTCCACATGACACAGCATTTTTAAACTATGTTTAAATAAGTTACTGTGGTTAAGGAGTTGTCATAGCAAAACCTGCAGTGTGAAACATGAAAAGACAGTCTTTCAAGCAACAGAGGGAGGTGGATCTAGGTTTACGTTTGTTTGTTACAATTCTTAACATTTTCAGTGTAGGAAGAGTTTAAAGCACAGCTGACTTATTTTGGGGCTGACAGCTTTCAGAGCACAAACCACCAGGCCTGTTTTGGGGCTGGGGAGGTTTACCTGTGTCTGACTTGGATGTGTGGATTTTTCTCTGTTTGATTAGCAGGGTATTTTCTCTGTCAAACTGTTGTGTAGGGCATCTTGCTGACAGGAAGGCACTCATCGCAGTGGTGGGTCAGAGCCTTTAGCTGATTGTTTCGTGAGGGCACAGTTTAGGCTCAAACCCTGCCCACTCCTCACCCCACCCACCCCTGGAAATAGTTCCTTTATACCTGGGGTTCTGACATCATTTCCTCAAGAGTGCAAGGTGCAAACCACTGTCATATCCTCTCTAGCACACTGCACTGACAATACAAGCATACACATTGTATAATATATTTCTATATAACAAACTAAACACACACACACACACACACACACAAAAAAGAATATGGGGAGTAGTGCAATGTAATGGCTGTGGGGCAGCAGTCTTCTGGGAATCTTTCTGGAGGCTGAGATGCTGCCCTATTTGCAGACAACTCTCTGCCCTGAGGGAGGAAGTTGCCCGTCTTCAGGCCACACTGGACAGTAGTAAAGGAACCTTCCCCCAGGCCACACTGGACGGTAGGAAGAGAACCTCCTCCATCTAGGGAGCACCAAAGCCACCACCATTACCTCAGGGGTTGCGAAGAAAGCACAGCAGTTGGACCACAGTGGGCTCAGGGAGGGTGAGGATGGTGGAACAGAGGCACACCCAGTCAGTTGTTCCACACCACAATCCATACACCATTCTGGGGGAGCATAGCTCCCCTATGGATGCACCTGCAGAGGAGACTAAGGAGGCTGAGGACAACTGTCACAAGGGAGGCCCACAGGAAGGAGGCAGAGGACACCACAAGGAAAGGAAGCAGCTCCTGGTGGGGGACTCAAGTATTAGGGGGATAGAACTGGGGGGAGCAGGGAAAACTGAAGTAAGGTGCCTGCCTGGTGCCATGGCTTGGAGAGACAGGAAGCGCATCCTCAGAATCACGAGAACAGCTGCACGGGAGTCTGAGCTGGACATCATTGTCCACCTAGGGAGAAATGACTTGGCTCATCATGAGAGCAGAGCAGTGCAGAAGGACTTTGTAGAACTGGGGAAGGGCCCAAGACAAGTAGCACACATAATATCCTTCTCTGAGGTGCTGCCTGTCAATGGCATGAGTGAGGCGAGGGTACTTTGCACCATGCAGTTTAATGAATGGTTGCAAAAATGGTGTGGAGCACAGGGGTTTGGCTTCACTGGGGACTGGGGTTCCACCTGGAGGGACACCAGCCTATACTGGCAGGATGGTCTGCATCTGTCCAGGAAGGGAACAAGTCTTTTGAACAATCGATTTAAATGCTTCATTGGCAAGCTTTTAAACAAGTCAAGGGGGGAGGCACTGATAAGCAGCAGGAAAATCCCAGCCTCTCCCTATGAAACAGGGTACTAAATGAGAAAAAGACAGAGGTAGAAAAGTCAGTGGGGGATGCTGCAAAAGAAGGTAAAGCCATCAAAAAATGGAGAGCAATGAGTACCAATGCCCATAGTCTGAGTAACAAGCTTCCTGAATTAGTGGCCTTGATGGAGGAGGAACATCTGGATATTGTGGCAGTCACAGAAACATGGTACACACAAAACCATGACTGGGACATAAACATACCAGGATACACTATCTACAAGAGGGACAGGGAGGGTAAAAGAGGAGGAGGAGTAGCTCTTTACATAAGGGAAGGAATCAAAGCAACAGAACAAAAGGGAAAACAGAGAGGAGAAGAAGCACTGTGGGTAAATTTGGAGCCCGGCAATGACACCACAATCCGCACAGGGGTTGTATACAGACTCCCTTCTCAGGGGGAGGAAATTGACAAGGAAATGATAGAAAGAATACTTAGAATGGCAGAAAAAGGGGAGATATTGCTGATGGTGATCTGAATATGCCAGATGTTAACTGGAGTGCAGTTGCAGCAGTCACTTCAAGAGTGGGGTTATTCTGGATGCCCTACAGGGGCATGCCTTAGACAACTAGTATTGGAGCCCACCCGAGAGAGCAACCTTAGACCTGGTTCTCTCAAATGGAGATGAAGAGATCACAGATGTAAGTGGGTAGCCATCTGGAGAACTAGCGACCATCGAACAGTATAGTTCACAATAAACACAGCAACAGAGTCAAGCCACAAAGGCAAAAGTACTGGACTTTAGGAGGGCTGACTTGCAAAATGGTGAGTGCCTAAGGAATGCACTAGTAAATGGGCAGGAAGAAGGGGTGGAAGAACAATGGGGAATAATAAAAGCTGCCATCACAGAGGTAACAAACCTTTGTGTGAAGCAAATAAACAAAACGAAATGATGTAAGAAACCACAATGGTTCTCAAAGGAAGTGGCAGTGAAGGTTCAAGAGAAAAAGAAAGCATTCAGGAAGTACAAGGAATCACAGAAGGAGTTGGACAGAGAACTGTATCAGTTAAAGCAAAAGGAAGCTGGGAAGGCAGTCAGAACAGCAAAGGCCCAAACCAAGGAAAAGACAGCCAACTCAGTTAAGAAGGGGGGAAAAAAACTGTTATAGGTACATCAGGGAGCAAAGGAAGACCAAGGAGGGTTAGTGAGGCTTAATAAAGGGAGGAGGTGGGCAAAGGTGACTGTGAAAAGCAGAGATACTAAACAAATATTTTTGCTCAGTATTTACAAAGGAAGTGGGGAGGTACCTAAAACAAACAGCAGACACGCCTGGATACAGAAGTTGATACCAGCCCATTTACAGAAGAAAGGGTTCTGAAAGAACTCTTAAACTGAAGGTGGACAAAGCAATGGGGCCTGATGGGATTCATCCCAGAATTCTAAAAACTAAGGGTAGAACTAGTGACACCACTGACTACCTCTTTAACAAATCATGGGAGGATGGGGTGGTACCCAAGGACTGGAGAAGGGCAGATGTGATTCCCTTCACAAAAGTGGGAGCAAGGCAGAAGCAGGAAACTACAGACCTGTTAGTTTAACCTCAGTGGTAGGGAAAATGATGGAATCACTTCTGAAGGAAAGACTTGTTGAGTATCTAGAGGCCAGAGGGGCACAGGACCTAAGGCAGCATGGATTCACAGCGGAAAGGTCATGCCAGACAAATCTGATAGATTTCTTTGACTCTGTGACCAAAGTAGTAGATCAGGGAGTGGCCGTGGACATGGCCTACCTAGACTTTAGCAAGGCATTTGACACAGTCCCACACAAAAGATTAATATACAAGTTAGCCAGCCTGGAAGTGGGTCCCAAGATGACAGCCTGGGTAAAGAATTGGCTGGAGAATAGGACACAGAGAATAATAGTAAATGGAGTCCACTGAAGAAGAGGGGTTACTAGTGGCCACCGAGGGTTCAGTATTAGACCGGTCCTCTTCAATGTGTTTATAAGCCACATTGCAGAGGGACTGGAAGGAAAGTATGTCTCTTTGCAGATGACACAAAGATCTGCAACAGAGTTGATGCACAAGGTGGGGTGGAAAGGATGAGAAGGGACTTGGCAAGGTTAGAGGAATGGTCAAACATATGGCAGCTTAGATTCAATGCTAAGAAGTGCAAGGTAATGCACCTGGGAAACAAAAACCCAGGGGAAGAGTACACAATGGGGGGTGAGATACTAACAACAACAAAAATGGAAAGGGACCTGGGGGTAGTCATATCAGATGACCTAAAGGTGGGCAAGCAACGCCAGAAGGCAGTAAGGAGAGCTGCGGGGATACTGGGATGCATAGGAAGAGGCATCACCAGTAGAAAACAGGGAGTTTTTATCCCTCTGTACAGACAGGTGGTGAAATCTCATCTGGAGTATTGCGTGCAGTTCTGGAGACCCAAACTCCGCAAAGACATAGAAAGGATGGAAGTGTCCAGAGGAGGGCAACTAAAATGGTGCAGGGTCTGCACCGGAAGACATATGAGGAGAGACTTAAGGAGCTAAATATGTATAGCCTTGAGGAAAGGAGGGAGAGCGGGGACATGATAGAAACTTTCAAGTACCTCAAGGGAATCAACGAAGTCCAAGAGGGTAGCATCTTTCAAAAAAAGAGGTGTGCAAGAACAAGGGAGCACAATTTCAAGATAGAAGGGGGCGGCTCAGAGGTAATTTAAGGAAGTATTTTTTCACAGAGAGGGTTGTGGATGCATGGAACGGCCTTCCGGAGGAGGTTGTGGAGTCAAAAACAGTGGTGGAATTCAAGCATGCATGGGACAATCATAAGACAATTCTAGGGGGTGGGGGTAGGAAGAAGTAGGCTGCTGGTTAACTAGGATCCGCAGCTTATCCATTAGGTAGGGAAATGGACAGACTGGGTGGGCCAAGTGGTCCTTATCTGCCATCAAAGTCTATGTTTCATCCTGGAGGGAGAATGGCAGCATGCAGTCACCTACACTGCACGCCACTGAACCAGCATAAGGAGCCAACCTAGGAGAAGTGCATGCCAACATCTCCCACTGGCTAGGTGGGTGGATGCTTCTTCAACATCACCGTCAGCTGCTGCTCCAGTTGTCCCGGGTCCAGGGTGCAAACCATGGTCGCCAGTGGGCTGCTACGTCACCTCACCAGTGGAAGCCACTAGGGCAGCAAAGGCTAAAGATTTAGACATTATACACACTAATATCTGGAGTCTGCTTTAAAACCTCACCTGAAAATGTGAGCATCTCTTAACCCACCAGATTTCAAAAATCTGGCTTGACCCTAATATTAAAAACTCTGAAACTGGACTTCCTGGCTACACTATGATAGATCAGATAGAAACAGGAAAGGTGTGAATCAGTCACCTACATTAAAGAGTCCCTTCCCTCTCTAGTACTTTCTCACTACTAGACAAAATTCGGTTCAAACTTTTCTCAGTCCAAACTTGCTTCCCAAATCATCATCATCATCAAAACTTTATTTATTCAGGCGAACATCATTGAGCAAGGCTCATTTACAAGATGGACCTGATAAGGTCAAGGTTCAATAGTTGATACACAACAGATACATCATACACTTATGTAAGACAGTTATACATACAGGGGAAAATAACGTTTATAAACACAGTGATGTACAGTAAATTCACATGATAAAAAACGGTTACAGGAAAGTTAAGCTGATATTTACAATATGTACAGTATACTAATACAAATACAAACAGCAAACCACTTTTAATTTGTGACATGAATAGATCTCCCAGCCTGCCCATCTCAGCCTTCGAGTATTCCCAGCTTACTTTCCTAAAGACAGTTCACAACTATGACTTAATCCCACTAGGTGATATAGTACAGTTACGCAAGAACTTACCGTAGCAGTAGATCTTCGAGAGGAGTTCTTGCAGCAAGTTATACCATTAGGAATAATGTCACCAGGTGTTAGGACCCCACGGAAAACTTGTAGCTAGCAGTCTGTAGCAGGGGACCACCCCCAACTTCGTCTCTGCCCGACATCAGATGTAGTAGAAAAGGGGCGGTTCCCTGGCGCTATCTCAGTTCTCTCGCCAGAGACCTGGCTGAAAAGATTGGAGAATCAAGCAGGATCTCCCCTGCCCTAAAAAGAGTAGAAAAACAGAAACCTGGGGGATGGAGAGTGGGAAAGCCACCTGCTGCAAGAGCTCCTCTCGAAGATTTACTGTTACGGTACGTTCTTACATAACTGTACTATTTGACTTCGAGGGGGAGCTCTTGCAGCAGGTAATACCATTAGGACTGAGTCCCAAGCAGTACCCAAGAATAGGCCCAGGTCTGACGGGACAGAGTGAAAGGAAAATACACTGGCTAAATAGCTTCACGAGAGTAGGCCCTGTAGGATGGCTAGTCCAAAACCTGCTCTCTTCCTAGAAGCAATGTCTAGGCTGTAATGCCTGATGAAAGTATGGACTGTGCTCCAGGTTGTGGCACAGCAGATATCTGCCAAAGAAACATTCCTCAAGGAGGCAAACGAGGTAGCCACAGCCCTGATGGAGTGACCCTTGATGGGTCCCGGCAGGGGTTTATCACAGTGCTGGATACATTATGATTATGCAGTGCACCAACCAATGGGTTAGCGACTGCTTGAATACAAGTGCCCCTGTCATCCTCTGTGCGAAGAAGATGAACAACTGGTCCGTCTTCCTCGTTGCTTTGGTTCGGTGGAGATAATAACAATGGATTCTATGTACATGTATATAAATATTAGAATTACAAGACAAGGCAACTTTTATTTAGTAATGTACAGCGCCCTAGCCCTCCAAGTGCAGAGAAGAGAAAGAGACTTGCAGCTTTCCTGTGTGCCCTAGTTAAAGCATGCCTCGAGCTCCCATGATGTCAGCGAGCTGGAGCATGACATCGCTGCTAGCAACTAGCTTTTTTTTTTTTTTTTTTCCCCAGAGATATCCAATCAGCTCCTATCAAACCCCAGGCAGTTTTGACTAGTTCTGGGGCTATTTCTCCATGAAGTTAACAAGTTAATCTGCTCATTCATACATGCATAGCAGACGAGGCCACCTACATGGATGGTGTTTTGTCTCAGCGGAGCAGCTCAAGGTTTGCCCATCTGACCTCAACAACCTTATTCATTAGCTGGCCAAGAGGCAAGATAGCGCAGTGGTCTAAGGCTCTGAGCTGTAAATCTGGTGACATCCAGCAGACCAGACACTGGGTTTGAATCCCACAGCTTCCACTTGCAAACTGTGTGACCCTGAGCAAGTCACTTAACCTCCTTGTGCTCCCAGGCTACTCCTGTAAAAAAGCTTTCAGCTTAGTGTGCTATACCTGGTTAAACAACTAAATAAAAAATAAATAAAAACAGATGGACTGAGGCATTAGATGCCACACTGCCTGCCACACCAGGATCCACGATTCAGGAGTGGACACAGGATGCTGGGGGTCAGCTGGAGGAGAGGACCGAGTGTCCGACTGACTGCTATCATCTCCCAGGGATGGGGACAAGCTGTGCTACTGTAACACTGTCACCATATGGAGGTGTGTTGGTAGGGCAGTGGGAGCGCCTCTGTGAAGGACAGTTGACAGCAGTCTAGTAGGTGTGTGCCTCCATGCACCCATACATCTGTGTCACTGCACGCCACCTGGTTGGGGGAGAAAAGTGGAAAATTGGGCAGGTTACATGAAGCTTCAAGGGCGTGTGTCATAACCCAGGACTCCAGCCTTCCGTGTGTGGTTCTCGAGAGGAGGACATCCCTCCCCATCCTGATCCCAATAATCCAAGTAGGAACCTGCCAATAAGTCCTGGGGGAGGTGGTCAATGGTCGGGGGGCAGACAGTGGCTGACAGCCTGCCTAATCCAAGGGATGAAGTAGCTATTTATACATATGTACGTTATACTGGCACAGTAGCACCAATACAGTTAGGGCTGCCCAACAGGTTCTCTGTTAAACCTCTGATTTTGCACTGTAATAGCTTTGGCGGCATTCAATTAAATCACCTGAAATTTGACACGCATTATGTAGGAGGCAAAGTCTAAATATGTTGAAAGTCTTGTGAAGGCAGCTTGTGAGGTTTGACATATGCATATGTCATTTTCCTGTAGAGGGCTAACTTTTTTCCCTACTTTTTTTTTTGTTTTTGTTCTCACCTACAGCCTAGACAGAACAAAACTGTTTTCCCAAAATTTCAGGGTAGAAGCTGCCTGTGCCAAGGTATCACCTTTCAAAGGTTTCGTGAAAAAATATTTAATGGTTCCAGAGTTATAAGGAGTTCATTTTTTTGTTTGTTTAACAAACCCTGTGTCATGAGAGCTTTTTGCTGTCTTACCACTTGCTTCTCACAACACAACTTTTTTTTAGGGTCGTGACAGCACCCATCTTGTTTTTCCCCCAAACTAAAAAACACAGAAAATACATCAATTTATTTATTTATTAGCTTTTGGTAACCGGATAAGTGCACGAGACAAAAACTCCTGCCTATTTTCAGGTACGACCCGAGAGGGTACAATATGAAAATACAGCATTGACAAAAAATTGGGTACATGATGCAAGATAACTGTCGAACAAATACATTGGCAGAAGCAGCCACAGAAGTTTATACACCACAAGGATAACATCAAGAACAGTGTAGTTTTAGCCGAATACAGTTTTTACGTAATAGCAAGGAAAAACAAGTCATAAGACCTTGCTATGAGAGAAACAGCCAGGTAGACATAACTACTATTGATTCACAATGGCAAGGTAAACATGTCATCAGACCTAGCTATAGGGTAACAGACTGGTAGACACACTTTCACAAGAGGCATACCAGATGACGGGCATGGCCACAAGCTGTAGGACAAGATAATGAGACAGGTCAGAAGTTAAGTACAATCACAGCTCCCAAGAGAGAGATGAGGTGAGAAAACAGTGCATGCTTAGTAAGATGAGACGAGGCATTCTTGACATGGGTGGGGAGTGAATTCCAAAACCTAGGAGCAAAGTAGGAAAAGGCTTGCTCACCCATTTTCGTGGAGCTGGGGTGAACAGAGAGCAGGGGGGAGAAGACTGACCTAAGGGGGCGAGAGTGTAAGACCAGAGTGAGCATATCCCCCAGTGAGGAGGAACGCGGGGGTCTGGTTAAGGAGTCA
This sequence comes from Neoceratodus forsteri, assembly GCA_016271365.2. Classification (NCBI taxonomy): domain Eukaryota; kingdom Metazoa; phylum Chordata; order Ceratodontiformes; family Ceratodontidae; genus Neoceratodus; species Neoceratodus forsteri. The sequence goes on from JADMNL010000024.1 coordinate 395,434,274, forward strand.
ACAAAACACCCTAGAGTGTAAGAATGGAGGGCACCGGGAGACAGCCAGTTTAAGGCAGTATAGAGCAGACAGTGATGGGTTAGGCAAGGAGTCGATAAGGCAAATCTACAGATATTATTATTATAACATGTGTCCCGTTTGTGAAAGACCCTGGCATTGGCATGAGAGAGTACTGGAATGGCATATAGCAGTGGTGGGAGTAGAACACCTCTCGCTACCGAGATCCTAGCTGCCAGAGTGAGTGAGTGACACACACTGTAGGCCACACCAATCTTGGCAATAACCGAGCGACACACCTCATTAACGTCTACAGCAAAGTCAAGTACAGGGCTCAGCGTAACCCCAAAATATTTGAAGGATGAAGTGTTGGATACAGGAGTCCCATATCAACAATGGGCCAGGAACTTAGGGGATTCAGTGGACACCTTTCTACTGGACCCAAAGAGCACAGCTTGGATCTTGGATATGTTTAGGATTTGATGGTTGGAGGAAAACCAGGATTGGAGACACTGAAATGCAGGGGGGAGAGACGAAGACTGATGTCTGCAAGAGACTTGGAGGCAGAGTAACACACCAGGTCATCTGCATACATGATAATGCTGCAGGGAGAAGAAGGAATAGGGATGCCATTAAGGAAGGGGGAAAAGAGTAGGAGACCAAGAATAGAACCCTGTGGAACCCCACAGGTGATAGGAGCAGGGGAGGAGAGAAACTGACAGAAAGAGACAGCCTGTGAAAGATTTTCAAGGTAGCTGCCAAACCAGGAAAGAGTAGACTCAGAGGCACCAAGTGAGTGCAGCTTAGACAGCAGTAGTGGATGATTTACCATGTCAAATGCTTTAGAGAGGTCAATGAACATAGTACTAGTAAGTAATCCCTTGTCCATGTTGCTTTTAGCATCGCTGGTAAACTGTGCAAGAGCAGTAGTAATGCTGTGCCCAGCCCTAAAGCCATGCTGTTCTGGTGATTGGAGGTTAAAGTTGAGAAGGTGTGCAGAGACCTGATGTTTAACTAGCTTCTCAAGCAACTTCCTGAGCGATGGCAGGAGTGAAATGGTATGGTAGTTTGACATGATTTTGACATCTCCTTGCTTTAGCACTGGTATAGTTATTTTTTTGTTCTTTCTATTTTTCCTCCTTCTACCCCTCAACTCCAGTCTCCTCGGGAGCACGTAGGAGTAGTCATCCCACTGTGGTCCGCTCCTACCTGGTCAGACCTCCGTTGCCCATGTAGCCTCGGTTTACCTCCCCGAGTGGGGAAAAGACGGGCCCCAACATCCCGAATTCCTCTGGCAGCATCAGTCAGGAGGGTGCCAGGAGGGCGGCCGCATATCGTGGGCAAGCTCCGGTGCTCAGTCTCCGCCTGAGCTGAAAGGTATTTTCCCCCTGTTCCTGGAGAGTGGCTGGTGCTCTGATGTCAAGGCGTGCCACCGACATCTGCCACTCCGCGCTCCTTCACTACGCTCATCGCTTGCTGTGTCCCCCCCGGCTTCTGCCAGAGGTCAGCCAAGTGGCAAACAGGGACCCCTATCCCTCCCAGGAGAGGAGAGGAGAGCTGTCCTCTGGATGCTTGATCCTCTCCCTGCCCTGCCGAACCCCAGAAACCCAGGCTCGGGTCGGCGTGGCACGAGGTGTGGCATCCATCGCCTCAACCCTCAGCGCCACTGGGCCGAGCAGCACTGGTATAGTTCTGACAACTTTCCAGACAGAGGGCACTGAGGCTGAGAAGACAGAGAGGTTGAAAAGCCTGGTTACAGGCACAGCAAGACAAGAGGCAAACTGCCTTGGAATCCTAGGATGAATGCCACCAGAGCCAGCACTGCCGTTAGCAGGAATGGACTTTAGTAGCTTAAGTACTTCTTGACACATGACCAGTGCCAGCTCAAGGGCAGGGGGGCTAGTGGGGATGGGGACAGCTGGGAAAAGCTGGTTGATGAAGGGGAGGGTTTGAGAAATGTGGAAAATAGGGAGTTAAAAGCATTAGCTATGGTGAGAAGGTTATTGCAGTGTGTATTGTTTATTAGCATTTCATTAGGAGTCGTAGGCTTGTTGTTCCCAAGGATTTCCTTAATTTGAGACCAGTAATGTTTAGGGTGAGAGGCAGAAGAACTGAGAAGTTTTCGGTAATAAGCACTCTTGGCCAAGCGAATCTCTCTTTTACAGGTGTTGCATAAGGACCAGTAGGCCTCGAAGTCTGCTTGAAGGGAGGAGGACTTCCAAGATGACAAGAGTTTACCCCTCTGTTTTAGCAGCTGGAGTAGGGGAAGCTTGAGCTATTTGGTGACTTTCCCTTTTACTCTATGTGTGGTGACTGGAATATGATGGGCCTGGAGAGAGAGTAGGGTAGCACTGAAATAGTCAGCCGCTATGTTAATATAATTGGTTAGGTGGAAAGGGGACCAGTCAACCATGTTTAGATCATGCAGAAATGCAGCAGAGTTAAGCTTAGAGAGGTTAGAGAAAGATAAGATTTTAGATGGTAGGAGAGGGGGTAGTGTCTCAAATGCAGTAAACCAGGCAGTGATCACTTATGGAGTCAGGCAGAGCTCCAGCAGAGGGGAAGTTCTCCTTCCTGTTTGTCAGGATCCAATCTATGAGGGTGGTGCAGGAACCACGATGGGAGAGCCTGGTGGGGGTCTGGACAAACTGAGGGAGGTTTGCCTTGCTAGTAACAGATGATAGGAGAGAGAGGAACTAGGCCCGGCCCAGTCCTGATTAAAATCTCCCACACAGATCACTTACATTTTTCCCCACACAGAGGGCCAAAGTTCAATAAATTCTTCCAGACCAAGCCTGGCATTTCTAGGAGGTATACAGACGCGTAGATGTGGATTTTTTTTTAACACCCCCAAGCAACAGAAGGGAATGAAGCACCTCACAATTAGCCAAAGGGGGACCTTTAATGATAGATACATTGAGATGAGACTTGAAGTAGAGTGCAAGGCCCCCCCTCTTCTGGCGTTAGGGCGATCAGCCCGAAGCATATTATAGCCCGGCATGGAGCAGAGGGAGTCAGCAATGGAGGGTTTCAGCCAAGTTTCAGGCAGGGTCAAGGTTATTAGAAGAAACCCAAGCCTTCAGCTCAGGGAGGTTAGCAGTAAGGTTCCTTATGTTTAGGTGCGCAAAGGTGAAACACAATGACTAAGGCAAGCAATTAGAGGGATGAGACTGGGAGGTGGTATTAGCAGTAGCAGGACCAGGATTGGTCTTAATATCCCCAGAATGGGTAAGGGATAGAGTAATTATCCATAAAGAGGCAATCAAGAAAGAATGAGAGGCACCCCCAAGGGAGACTGAGTACCTCCGCAAAACATAGCTAAGTAATACCCCAAGGTGTTTATAACTAAGCCCCGACAGAAGTAAAGGAGTAGGGGAGGGTACAGACAGTAGATTGTAGTAGCAGAAGTTATCAGGTGAGTATACATGGCAAAAAGAGGGATACTCAGAAGGACCTGTTAAGAATACTACAAAAAACAGGGTACCTGTTAATGGCAGGACTGGGTAGATAGCCCTAGAAGACATGATAAGGAGGGGTAAGGGGTGAGTAGGGAGGAGAGATCAGAAACAAAGAGAGGAGAGGAAAGGATAGCATAGAGAGAAAAAAGGATGGAGGGAGGGAGGGAGGGATAGATGGAAACAAGGAAATAAGAGGAGGAAGGGTGTGTGAAAGGATAACTAGGCAAAATAAAATTAACCAAAGAAATTACCTAGAAAGACAGAACTAGTAAGTCACAGAGAGAATAGGAGAAGTCAAAAATCCCAAAAGGAGAGGACGGCTCAGAGAAGCACTGGGGCATAGACTGCAACTTGGGACAACGAGAGTTCTGGCAACCTCTAGTGGGGAACTAATATAAACTGCAAACGAGAATCAAGGGAGATAGGAAAAAAAGCAAAACGAAATCACACGAGAACACTCCTTATAAATTAAACACCAGTTAAGGGTGGGAGGGTATTGGGGTGGGGGAGCAGTCACAAAGTGACTGCGGGGATCAGCCTGGCTTGCTCTCAGATTAAAACTGGAAGCCTGTGTTCTCTGAGCAGCCTGAACACTGAAGTACAGCTATATTTTTACAAAAGTAAGCTCCATTTTAAATACAGCTAACAGGCAGACTGAACACTCATTACTGCTATTAACACTGGCAAGCTACGTTTTAAATGAAATATAAAAGAAGGAGCAGAATTAGGCTAACATTTGGCAGCACTGTTTAAAAGAATTTTGGCGGCTCCCCCGGGGCAGAATATCATTAAGCCGGTGGCTGAGTAACTGGAGGAGCTATAAAGGTGAAATATTGTCTCTAAACGTTTTCAATTCTTTACAGGTCACTGCTTAGTATCCGGTGTAAAACACAGCAACACAGTTCACACTCAGAGCTGGAATCCTTGCCTAGAAGCCACCAGGAGCAAGTTGGTGGTCGGGGAAAAAAAGGCGCCAAGTTTGAAATTTCTCAAGATAAAGGAATATAAGCGCGGCATCCAAAGCGTACCCATGCAAGGGTTGGCAGGGCGGACAGGAGCAGCTCCGCAGGCGGTCCGGCCCGAGGGTCTTACTGTGCAAGGGTCGGCAAGACAAATGGGAGAAGCTCCGTGGGCGGTCCGGCCCAAGGGTCTTACTGTGTAAGGGTCGGCAGGGTGGACAGGAGCTGCTCCGTGGGTGGTCCGGCCAGAGGGTCTTACTATGCAAGTGTCGGCAGGGTGGATGGGAGCAACTCCGCAGTGGTCCAGCCCGAGGGTCTTACTGTGCAAGGGTTGGGAGGGCAGACAGGAGCAGCTCAGCGGGCGGTCCAGTCCAAGGGTCTCGTTACTAAAAATTTCTATGTTTATTTTCAAAAAAACAATCTTAAGGACTTAGCGAAACAGACTCATTTAGCTAGATCTGGTACTGAGTTTTTTTTTAAATACAGACAGAAATAACTTTTCTGGGCACCCCACAATACAGGGTGTCCAGCATAGGGAGAGGAGCCATTCACCTGTGTTCGCTGTGTGAAAAGCAGGAGTTTCCTGGCATCTACAGCTGCAGATGGAGACATGTTGCTGGCTTGTGTGCCAGCAGCGCACTGGCGATCTCTCTCTCTCTCTCTCTGGATCTATCTATCTGTCTATCCCCCCCCCCCAGCGGAGCCAGTCCTCCCTCAATGTGATTCTCCAGTTCATACTCAATATGATAATAAAAGCGAATTGAGGTGCCTACCCCCAGTACCACTTGCCCAACCCCCTCACCTCCAGATCACATGTTCTCCCCCTCCAAATGCACAGAGGCAATACTGGGGTAACCATTCCCGGTGCTGCTGTACTATAAAAGCAGACAATGGGGTGCCCAATCCCCAGTTTTAGATCCTCAATCTGAAACAAACAAAACTGTTCCTCATTGTCTTTGTTTTTTAAAGTAACCTGAAAAAAAATGATCCCTCACCAACCTGACCCCCCAACTCAGCACCCACCACACTTTACTCCCCCACACACCGTCACTCACCTGAAGCTATCCCACAACGCAGATCCACTCTCCAATCTAAAACATGTCTTGCTGGAGGAACCAGCGACTGCAATATGTGAAACTAAGGCAAGTTCAGTTTAATGTATTTTAGTGGGATTTTAACTTCTTCCTTACAACTCCGTCATTTTCGAAATGGTCTTTTTAGGACCCCCACCTCATGAACAAGGGTGGACACATTTTTCAAATCCGTCAGATATTGTGATTTTACAGTCTCTGTGCAAAATCACCTTTTTTGGGGGGAGGCCTGGACATTTTCACCTACCAAGTTCATGAGATGGGGTCATAAGAAGGCTATGCTGGAAATCTGGTGTAAAAACATAGTAAAATGACCATGTTGTGAGTGAAGGTTGAAATGTTTCAACCTTCAATCATAACTTTGCTAATAGATAAGATAGATAGAAACCTTTACTTTTCGACAGGATGTAACTTATTCAATATTTTTCCAACCAAACTTGAGCACTGCCTTTTTGTGACCCCAACTCATGAACAAGGCAGTTTAAATTTTTCAAATAGGTAATTTCGCAGTCACTGCAGGAAATAATATTTCAGGCAGGGTTTGAAAATTGTCCCCTACTGGGTTCATGAGGTGAGGCCATAAGAAGGCTATTTTGAAAATTTGGTGTAAAAATATAGTAACATGACCAGATTTGAGTAAATGTTGCAGTATTTCAACGTTCACTCATAACTTCACTAATTTTCAATATTTTGGCTCCAAATGTTTAACATCAATATTTTTTCACGCCACCTGATAAACGTGACAGGTGTCTTTTTTTTAATCCTGAATGAGTTATGTTTTCACACGTGTGGTGCAAAATGAAATTTCTGCCAATATACTATAAATGCCACATGTCAGGTTTATATGGGGAGTCATAAAATGACCATCTTGAAAATTTGTGGTCAAAATTAAAAATAAATTATTAAAAACATAAAAAAAAAATTGTTAAAAAACATTATATGTACTGCCAGCCTTTACCCCAGTGGGTAGTGTTTTGTGATCCCAGGCTGGTGAAATGAGTTCAGTGGCGAGCTCAGTGAGTCAGCTAGATGGGGTGAGGCTGGGGGAATGGCACTGTTATGCAACACCACCCCCCAGCCAGGGAAGGAAAGCTGCAGGGTTGCCCACACAGGCCCAGGTGCCATATAGTGAAGAAAACTCTTCTACTGGCTCAGGGTCCTGCATCTCTGCACCTGTGGGTGGGAGGTGACCCTGAGCATTGGCCGACAGATGGAGTCTTTGCCCTGTGGGTCTGTATCTGCGGCCCCATGGAAGCCACAGCACACCAGACAGCCCCATGAACTGACCTCTGCTGCTGTACTTTCATAGGCGGATAGAGTCTTCACTTGGTACAGGGCCCAGAGGGCCCTGAAAGTCTGCATCCATTCAAGCAGGTCCCAGAGGGACCTGCATGAATGAGGATACAATTCCAGTATTGCAAAAAGAAAGAAAATTCTTAGCAAAAAAACCAAAACTGTGTTATTGTATCAGTTAGAGTTCAACTAAACCCAACAAAAGTAGGGAAATGTAGCATTAGGGTTTACAACCCTAACTCCCCACCCCCACCCACAAACAGCAAAAGGAAAAAAAATTAAGGTTTTGAGTGAGGGTCTTTAGAGTCTTGGCAAATAAGTAGTGGGATTTTCTTGGGGTTGTCAACCCTAATGCTCACCCCCCCCTCCCCTGTGCAAACAAGGTCAGACGTGAAGACGGCTACAACAGATTTTGTTGGCAACATGTGATGAGACATACTTCTCTATCTCTGAAGAGTGTGTCACTAAGAGCAAGGGCTTGGAGCTGTACTTTGTGTTTTGGATGGGAGGCTATGGCCTGGGGGAAGGGAAGTATTAGGGTTAACAACTCGAGGAAGACCCACCACTGATTTGCCAAGACTCCAGAGACGCCAAACCCTAATGTTTTTTTCTTTTGCTGCTTGGGGATGGGGGGTTAGGGTTGGAAACCTAACGCCACATTTCCCTAATTTTGTTGCATTAAGTTGAACCCTAACTAGTGCATTAACACAGTTTTTTGTCAATATATAATAACTGGTGAGTGTTTTTTTTCCCCAAAGGAAACCCTGTTTTTAATTTGCCGTTATAAAGGAGTGTTTATAACAGCAAACATGAGCTGGATTTCCCCTCGATCCACGCATGCACCAGCTGCCGCTCTTCCCTTAGTGTCAGACTCGGACATTTAATCGCCACTCACACTCGGTAGTAAGCCAATTAAAGGAAAACAGTCAATATTCTAAACAGCCCACCCCACAAAGCCTTACCCCCGATTAGGATTTTTAAAATGGGAGCCCGTTTTTTTATGCTGGTTTATTTACTTAATTTTATTTTCAAAAAGTCCGTGAAGAGGTAACATAGTGGATGCTGCGTGCCATAATTTCACGTAACAGTGCAGCGCCGCACAGCTTGCTTCCATGCTTTTCACTGGAAGGAAGCGGTGCAGCGCCGCACTATTACATGGAATGACGGTGCATGGCATCCACCATGTTACCGCTTGACAAACCTTTCTAAAATAAAATTAAGTAAACCAGCATAAAAAACATGCTCCTGTTGTAAAAGCCTAATGGGGGTAAGGCTTGTGGGTGGGCTGTTTAGAATGTTGACTGTTTTCCTTTAAAAAAAAAAATAATCACTTTCTATGCTACTGCTATTTAGTTTACCATGACTTAGTTTGAAAAAAAAAAAAATGAATAAGGAAAAGTGTCTGTTTATTTTCATAAGCTGCTTCAATCCAACCGGGGACCACGCTGAAACCCAACTAGATCATGGCTGAACTTGGAGGCGTTTTTATTTTATATAATTGCTGTGGCGATAAAATGCTCCCCAGCAATTATATAAAATAAAAGATGGGGTGGTGTGTTTAACGAGATTTTCACAAACACCCTCAGTGCTGGATGCTTAAAGACACCCCTCAAGCTTTGCCCTCGGAGTTTACGTAGCATCCAACACCTCAGATGAGTGTAAAATCATTAAACACACCACTCCATCTATTATTCTATATATATATATATATATATATATATATATATATATACATACACATATTTACTCTTCAGCATGAATGAAGCTATTTCCCCACACCCAGTATCTGACCCCTTTTACAATGTAACCATTTGCAAGCTGCTTGACATACAGATGCAAATATTTTCAGATATCTGTACAGAAGATTTGTATGTACAATTGAGGGGACAACAATGTCACACCAAGTCACAGGTCGACAATGGCCCTTTCCAACAGTATCTTAATCAGAAATTGATCTATTCATTTATTGATCTGAAAATCTGTGACCGGGAAAGGCACACAGTACTTGAGGGAGAGTAAAACAAAAAAGATACTGCACATGAGCAAAACAAAATAGTGCAAAGTACATAAAAAACAAGTGAAAACACTAAGTACACTAAACAGAAAATTCTGTACGTACATTATATGTAGTACAGAAATCCCCACAGAATCTACTGAAAGACCAATAAGGATGGAATGAATTAGAACCTGTATTTAAAACACAGTTAGAAACATAGAAACATAGACTTTGACGGCAGATAAGGACCGCTTGGCCCACCTAGTCTGCCCATTTCCCTACCTACAGGCTAGGCCGCAGATCCTAGTTAACCAACAGCCTATTTCTTCCTACCCCCCACAAGAATTGCCTTATGTGTGTCCCATGCATTCTTGAATTCTCTCACAGTTTTAGACCCTACAACCTCCTCAGGAAGGCTGTTCCATGCATCCACCACCTCTCTGTGAAAAATACTTCCTCACATTGCCCCTGAACCCCTTTCTTTAAATTGTGTCCCCTTGTTCTTGCATGTCTCTTTTTCTGAAAGATGCTACCCTCTTGGACTTTGTTGATTCAACTGAGGTACTTAAAAGTTTCTATCATGTCCTCCCTCTCCCTTCTTTCCTCAAAGGTATACATATTAAGCTCCTTTAGTCTCTCCTCGTACGGCTTCTCTTGCAGACCCTGCACCATTTTAGTTGCCCTCCTCTTGACTGCCTCTATCCTGTCTATATCCTTGCAGAGATGGGATCTCCAGAACTGGAAGCAGTACTCCAGACGGGGTCTCACCAACTGTCTGTACAAAGGGATAACAACTTCCTGTTTTCTGCTGGTGATGCCTCTCCCTATGCATCCCAGTACAGGGTTTTATTTAACTCTAAAAATTGATTAACGTTTTGCTCATAAAAGTTCTAAAACATTGTGAAAATGCATAACACTTGCCTCACTGTGTTTAACAAATATAACACTTCCAGAAAACCTATATAAATGCTTTCTGTACAATTAGTATTGCCCCAAGAAAAAAACTGCTACTCAATTATTTAAAACCCTGCAGTATACCCCCAGCCCTCCCTACTGCCTTCTCACATTGCTTGCTAACCTTAAGGTCATCTGATATAGATTACCCCCCAGGTCCCTTTCCTTTTTTGTCGTTGTTACTACCTCCCTACACATTGTGTAATCTTCTCCTGGGTTCTTGTTTCCCTGGTGCATTATTTTGCACTTTTTTTCATTGAATCCTAGCTGCCATACTTCTGACCATTCCTCCAACCTTGCCAAGTCCCTTCTCATCCTTTCCAAGCCTCCTTGTGTATCAACCCTGTTGCAGATCTTTGTGTCATCTGCAAAGAGGCATACTTTTCCTTCCAGTTCCTCTGCAATGTCACTTATAAAGACATTAAAAAGGACTGGACCCAGTACTGAACCCTCGCGTACCCATTAGTAACCCCTCTTTCTTCAGAGTGGACTCATTTACAATTACCTTCTGTGTCCTGTTGTCCAGCCAATGTTTTACCCAGGCTACCACCCTGGGACCCACTCCCAGGCTGGTTAATTTGACTAATAATCTTTTGTGTGGGACTGTGTCAAATGTCTTGCTAAAGTCTAAGTAGGCCATGTCCACAGCCCCTCCCTGGTCTACTACTTTGGTCACCCAGTCAAAGAAATCTATTAGATTCGTCTGACATGACCTTCCCGCTGTGAACCCATGCTGCCTTGGGTCCTGTGCCCCACTGGCCTCTAGGTACTCAACAATTCTTTCCTTCAGAAGTGACTCCATCACTTTCCCTACCACAGAGGTCAAACTGACAGGTCTGTAGTTTCCTGCCTCTGTCTTGGTCCCACTTTTGTGAAGGGAATCACATCCGCCTTCCTCCAGTCCTCGGGTACCACACCATCCTCCCATGATTTATTAAAAAGAGTAGTCAGTGGTTTCACTAGTTCCCCCCTTAATTCTTTTAGAATTCTGGGGTGAATTCCATCAGGCCCCATTGCTTTATCCACCTTCAGTTTTAGGAGTTCTTGCAGAACCCTTTCTTCTGTGAAAAGGCTGGGATCTACCCCCCTATCAACAGTGCTTCTGTTAATTGGATTAGGCACTTCCCCTTCCTCTTTTGTGAATACTGCGTTACTCCAGAAAACACTGGCTTGCGGGTTAAAGGTGGTTATACGTTTAAAAAAACTAACCCCATGAGTAATGAATATATGAACATATGAAATTTGCCAGCAGATAAAGGCTTAGAGGTCTATCAAGTCTGCTCGAACGTGCAGCTAGCACCCCTTATTCTGCTACTGCCCCTCCCTTCCACCCTTCCCCTCCATTGACCCTCCCCCTTGTTCTGTCTTATCCCCTTTTGAAGTAGTCCACTGTTCTACTGGACACCACTTCTGCAGGTAACGCATTCCACCCAGCTACCACCCTCTCTGTAAAAAAAAAGTGTCTCCTTATCTCCCTCCTGAACCTTCCTCCCTCCAGTCTCATATCATGGCCCCTGGTGTCCCTCCCCTCCCTTACTTTGAACAGCCCCTCTGTACCTGTCTTGTTTATTCCTTTCATGTACTTAAAGATTTCGATCATGTCCCCCCTGTCCCTCCGCTCTTCCAGCGAGTACATGTTCAACTCCCTCAGCCTCCTCTCGTATGAAAAGTCCCCCAGCCCCTTGAACATCTTTGTAGCCCTGCGCTGCTCCCCCTCCAGTAACTTAATGTCCCTCTTCAGTTACGGGCACCAGTACTGCATGCAGTACTCCAGGTGCGGTCTAACTAATGACCTATACAGTGTCAGAATCACCTCCTCGAGGGTATACCCTTTGCAATGCAACCCAGCATTTTGTTGGCCCCCCCAGATCCTTCTTCTCCTCTGTCTGGGCTAGCTGCACTCCCCCCAGCTGGTAACTCCTCCTTGGGTTCTTCACTCCAAAATGCAGTACCTTGCACTTCTTGGCATTAAACCCCAGTTGCCAGGTGTCTGACCAGGTTTCAAGCTTTGCCAGATCATCCTGCAACCCCTGCCATCCCCCTAGGTTATTCCACCACCGCTCCCATCTTGGTATCATCAGCAAACAGACTGATCTTGCTCTTGATGTCCAATGATATGTCTGCAATGAATGCTGCTAAAACAGACTGCAGCTTTAGGCTCTGTATACATATTCACAAAGGACAGTCTAAAACCCCGCAGTGGAAAAAATCCACATCTGATGACTGATGTTTTTCTCTTTAAATTGTGCCACAGTACTGAAAATTGTATGAAGCTTTGGCCTTGAGCTAATACCTACGTCAGTGTGCTTGTGAATCTAAGCATTAGTTATCATACTCCTGCCAGTAAGGTCGAGCTTTTTCAAATATACAACTACAGTGACTAAAAAAAACACAGAAATATACGTAGCTTTCAAAATCACACCAATTTTGTAAAAATAAAAGGCTTTTAGAGCTCGCGGAATTGACAGCACACCTATAATGTAGTCTGCCTTATTAGAGTTGATTGTCTGAGGCTGGCTAAAGTTGGATACCTGAAAATATTTAGTGATAAACAGTAAACACTGTGGCATGAAACAAATTACAGTTGCCCAATCAAGGAAACAGCTGCAATCCTTGGATTTCTGCCATAAATTGTGGCCAAATGGCAAGCAAACAAGAGGGATGAAACTACCCCACTGAAACAAAAAGTGAGCAAAGTCAGATCAACATAGCCAGACAGAAAAAACAATGCCCTAATCACAGCAGCTTATTAGCATTGCATGAAAAAACAAAAAACACAAGCCCACAGGCCAGAAGCTAGAGCCATTTTCTTATAAAGTGATTTTGGGCCACTGCATGGCCCAGGGGTAGTGCGCTGGACTACCATGCAGCAAACCAGGAATCTGATGATCTAGCAGCCTGGAGAGAGGTGCTGACTATGGTAGCACTTTCTCTTCCTGGGGACAGGGGACACATCATTCCATTCTTTGAGCAACCCCTGCAGGTGGGCTGAGACCTGTTGGCACATTATATGCTGGTACTCTAGCCACAGAACCACCTCCAGTGGGAGTGCATCAGAACAGGCAGGTGAGAGGGAGACAGAGACATTGGTGCATCAGCGACCAGAAGAGTATATGTCAGTGTCATAGGAGCCGGGGGGAAAAGAAAACAGGAAAATGGCTATGGTACTCAGTCCCAATGCTGCCTCTCCGTGCCTTGGACTCCACCTTGACCATGGAATGCTACATGAACTTCGCCTGCCTGTAAATGGCAGGGGACCTGCCATGGGTGGGGGAGGGGATGCCATGGCGCACCCAGGTCCAGGACAGGGTTGGGGAAATGTGGGAGTGGGGCATTGGAGGTACAGAACCTAGCTCTGGTAGGAGGGTCAAAAGGAACAAAACAAAAAAACACAAGCACACAAAAAATAAAAAAAACTAAGTGGTCTCAAACTTGAGCACCATATAGTTTCAGTATACTACATTTTTTTACAGATTCTTTCTAACAGACAATTGGTCATAATGGACAAAGTGTGACTGCCTAAACCAAATATATTAAATTCAAAACATTTCTCTCTGGTTGTAAGGGGCAGAAACATTACTGAAAAACAGACACCATGAAGCATTTATGAGCATTTCTAGTGCTTTTGGGGGATAGGGGCCGAGTAGAGAGCTTGGGGGTAGAGTTTATTTATTTATTTTATTTATTTGTACATCAGTTTACAACCTTTGAGCCAGAGGCTCATTTCCAAAGGTACCTCGTCACACTGAGGACAAATACATTACAACTTTTTGTTACATCATTGAGGTTACAAGTTTGGCAATCACATGCTGTTACAATCATTTGAACAGGGAGAAACAGTTAACTTACAATGTCATATACTTACACGCGGTAATGTGCAAACAGCAAGGTGGTAATATTTCAGTGGGCTATGGGGCGTGGTTAGTGTGTGGTGGGGTGAGGAGCCGCTCAGTGAGCTTTGTCAGTGCATAGAAAGCTATGCCACCTTAGAGACAAGTGCAGCTACGTGTGTTAAATAGCTGGCTCCGAAGTACAGTTTTGAAGCAGGAGATCGTGGGGGTATCAGAGATGGAGGTAGGGAGCGTGTTATACCAGGAGGGAGCTCTGCAACAGAGCCCTGCAAGTGTAGAATTGAGATGGAAGAACTACAGAAATTTAATTTCTCACAAAATGATTCTACATGAGCGTTGTTAACTTTCTTGAGTTAATTAAATGTAATAAAAGAAGATGCTTTTATATTTCAAAAGAACACTCACAGTAACAATTGCCTTTGTGCTTACTGTTCTGAAACCTCAACTACCAGCCATTAGATTAGCATCTGATTAGCTTCTGCAATAAACACGCTTACAAAAACTCATATTCCCTGACAATAGGATGAGTTTAAATGAACAACTGGTATACAGAAAGATACTGTATGTTCCTGTTAACTCCTATTCATCACTTTGTAGTCAGTAAGGATGCACCCATATATCTATCCACAGGAGGACCCCAGTTGACCCCACTCAGAATCCCACTGCCTGGCTCACACAGGGAGGCCTGTGGCTTACCCCTCCCCATGACGGGGGGGCCCCCCCACAGGAAAAGAGAGAAAGACCAAGCTCTACCTGTGTTACTCAGACGAGCTCAGGCAGGCTTCAGTCTGGCAGGGCTCATAAATACCCTGCTCACTCACAAAACGCTTTTTTCTTCTGGCTGCAAAGCCCTAGTGGATCAGACATGCAATGATGCCAGCGCACACTGAGTGCACTCCTGCTCCTCACGTGCAGACATCCACCAATCCACCAATCCCAGAATCAGCAAAGGTTCCTGATGCACCAACCTCTAGCCATCGCTTGGGGTCAGAGTGTTGCCGGGCTCCAGATCCCACACTCAAAGGACGAAGGAGCAGTCCTCGGATGCTCATCCTCCTCCCTCTGGTTGACCTTCGACACTCCAAATGCTCCCAAACGCAGGTTGACTGGTGCAGCAAGCTCCAGCTCCACCACTGTACCAGTAGGCTGGACACGCATACTGTATTTTCTAGGCAGGATTTTGCATAATCTCTTTAAGTTTTATAATACATAGATTCTCAATTACTTTGAGCCACTGCTGACAGACAAACCAGAAGTAACATATACTGTAGGTTCCTTCTGGATTTAAATGGCACTAGATGTAAGGGACAACCATTAGGTGAATAGATGCATCTGTTATAACAGGCATGCATGTTACCATACTAGCAAATTTGTTACTACTGTAATCTGAAACCAGTCAATGAGAAGATCACAGAATAATTCTTAAAAATGCAGATTCCTAGCCAGCCCAGTGGCGCTAAGGGTTGAGGCGCTGGATGCCATACCTCACGCTATGCCAGCAAACCGGGTTCGGGAACGACCTCCGGTCATCAGGGTGCCGGCATTGAGGGGAGGGCAAAGCAGGATTGAGCATGCCGATGGGAAGCTCTCCTCTCCCGAGGGTGGGATGCCCCCTTCGTAGTTCCGCTACCATTGGGTGGAGGTCCAGTGGGTAGCGTAGGTGGAGAGGGGACGGCAAAATAGTTACAGGAGGTGGAAGGGGCTCAGCTGGCGCCACGAGGTGTGTAGAGTGCCTCCACACACACACACACACACACACACACAGCTGTGTGCCGAGGCCGCGGTGGGGAGGGGTCAGGGAAGAAAACCTGTAAAATACCTATGTGCCCCCATCGTTAGTTAGCAGTAGGAGGCAACGGGGACCAAACGGCTACATGGAAAAAAAAATGTAGATTCCTAGTCTCAAAAGGGCTTCTCCCAGTTGGAACTAATGGCAAAATATATGGAGAATCTGATTTTATTTGTATAGTGTATTTACTCAGAGGAAAAGTCTAACCAAGTTACATCAACTTCTTGACAGTGGGGGCCCCTGCTTCGACACAATTTTCCAGCTGGAAGGGACAGATGCATAGGAAGGTCAGGTGACATGATCAAAGCATCTCAGAGAACCAGATGCTACAGCAGGACTTAAAGGTCCTGGCTACACTAGGACTTTTAAATTAAACAGTTTTAACTCTACTAATATGGGTTCAAAGGTCTGCATACAGAATGTAGCACTGGACAAAATGTGCTGCAATCTGTGTTCTAAAACCATACCTAAACCCCGCTCGGAGGTAGGCCAGAGTACGGTTTTAGAGCAGAATGGTTCCTTAAACCGAGCTGATTACCACTTTTAACCAGCAGCTTCAATAAAGATGGGGTGCCAAAGCAGACGACAGAAGCAAGAAAGTGAAGCCCACATCCTCCACCTTTGGCACCAGTGGCCATGGCAGCAAAGAACTTCCGGTATGATAGAGAAGCTGAACCAACGATGGAAGCCTTTCTCCAGGTGGCAAGAAACTCTGATCACAAGGCAGAAAACTTTAATAGTAAAGTGACTTTTATAGAAATCGAAAATGACATGGCCTATGGAGAACTGAAGGAAGTTGTGTAGTCAGCAAATAAAGGTTTGGCTGACACGTTGACAGATGTGTGGGAGAACACACTACTTAGAGTCTGACTGGAACACATGAAAATCTCAGCAACAGACCCAAATCTGTGACTTATCGGCCTCTCAGAAGAGGAGGAAGGGCAAAAATCTACTCATGTTATGGGTGCCTACCTACAAAATTTACTGTAATTGGAGGTTATGATTATAATCTGGAGAGCATACAGCACTCCGTCGAGGAGCCCAGCTGAAGCGACTACCATGCACCTGCTCATAGTAGTGGAGGGCATGCACAAAACATAGAAACATAGCTCGGCTCGGTGGCGCTGAGGGTTTGGCGCTGGACGCCACACCTCGCCACCGGCGGCGGCCCAGGTATGGGAACGGACCTGGAATGTCGGGGGTCAGAAAGAGTGAGAGGATTGAGAGTCCTCTCCCGGGGTAGGTTGTGGGGAGTTCCCGGCTCTGTTGCAGTCTCTAGTGGAGACTGGAGGAAGCACAGTGCGCAGGGACGTTGTAGGGGGCAGAGGAGTGGTGGAAGCCACGGAGTCATGAGACACCGTGTTCCATGGTGAAAATATCCAAGAAAAACCCTGGTGGACTCAGGGAGGCGATGGAGACCCCAGGAGCCCAGGCCCACATCCCAAAGCTGGACCAGCCTTCCCCTGGCTCTCCTGAGGCCCTCAACCCGGTCCAGGACCACCCCTCTAATCTCAGACAGGCCGCCAGGTAGGTGAGGTGGGCCCTCCCCGGGGGGTGATCCAGGGGACTGGACAGGCCCGTGGCTCTGGGGAGGGCGTGCTCGGCAGTGCGTCTCCTGGGGAAAAGGGTGGTTTCAGGCTGGGATAGAGATAGTGGCAGTGTGAGCACTCCCGAGAGATGTCCTGGTTCCCAGTGCATAAAGAGAATGTATGAAAAACAAACAAAAAAACACAGAAACATGAAACAGTGAAGTTGTCGGCAGAAAAAGAACCCCATGGCTCATCCAGTCTGCCCTCAAAATATCCTACCTAATGTGTCACTGCAGACCCACCATGATCTGTCGCCTTAACCCCCCCCCCCCGTCCCATTAATAAGGTCCCACTGTGTCTATCCCATGCATGCTTAAAAACCTGCCACTGTTTTGTTACCCACCACCTCTGCTGGCAGTCCATTCCAGGCATCTACCACCCCTTCCGTGATGAAGGACTTCCTCACATCTCCTTTGAGCCTTCCAGCTTCATATCATGCCCCTTGTCCTTGAGGATCTCTTTCTCTGTAGAATGCCACCCTCCTGTACCTTATTGAGAACTTTAAGGTACTTAAAAGTTTCTATCATGTCCCCCTTTCCCTTCTATCCTCTAAAGAGTACATATTTAATTCATTTAGTCTTACTTTATAGGGTTTCTGATGCAGGCCCTGCACCATTTTGGTTGTCCTCATCTGTACTGCCTCAGTCCAGTCTGTGTCTTTCTTGAGATGCGGCCTCCAAAACTGGACACAGTACTCCAGGTGAGGCCTCACCAACGACCTATACAGAGAGAACACCACCACCCTCTTTCTACTCGTGATACCCCTCCCTATATACCCCAACATTCTGTTAGCCTTACCTACTGCCTTATCATACTGCTTTGCCACCTTCAGGTCATCTGATATGATGACCCCTAGGTTCCTTTCCTGCTTTGTTGTTGTCGCCACGTCCCCCCAGTTGGTACGCTGCCCTTGGGTTCCTGTGCCCTACGTACACAATTTTGCACTTTTTGGCATTAAATCCTAGTTGCCATACCCGTGACCATTCTTCCAGCTCTTCCAGGTCTTTCCTCATTGTCTACCCCCCCCCCAGGTGTGTCTAATCTGTTGCAGATTTTTTTGTGTGTTATTTTTCTCTCCCCCTGCCAGCCTAGCTGTCCTCTCCTTCAGGCAGCCAGGCCCGCCGCCATGTTCATCCCATCTGCTGTCCACTGCCCTTCATCTTGCCTCCCTGACCAACCCGAGGTATCCCTTCATCGGGGGGCCCCCTTCCCGTGGTCACGACCGCGAAGGGAACTTTATAGCATCTGTAGGCACCTTCTTCAATCCTTGCTGGGGTGGCGAGGGGTCAGCACAGGCTTCCCCGACTGTTGCGTCAACGGGAGGGGGGCCACTGTCAGCTGGATGGCTTAGGTGGCAACTCTCCTTTTTCTGTTCCCCCTGCCCACTTTAGATGCATGCCGCAGTATCCTGGCAGATCATGCATGCGGTGTGTGGTCACCCACGCCACAAAGCACGATGCCAAAACAGGCCACCTGGAGCCACCAGAGGGCAGTGCATCCTCGACTCCCCCAGGAGAGCGTCCTCCCTGCTAGCTTCCACTTCTGCCATTCCAGGCTCAGGCATGAACCCAGGTCACCAGCATGCCAGGCGATCCCCTACCGCCTGGTGCCACGGAGCCAGCTTGTTGCAGATATTTGTGTCATCTGCGATCAGGCATACCTTCCCTTCCAGCCCCTCTGTGATGTCGCTAATGAAGACATTGAAGAGGACTGGTCCCAGAACTCACCCCCGTGGTCATCTTTCCTTCCTCCGAGTGTACCCCATTTACCACTATCCTCTGTCTTCTGTTACTCAGCCAATTTTGCACCCAATTTACTACTTTAGGACCCACCTCCAGGGTGCCCAGCTTGTTTACCAGTCTCCTGTGTGGAACAGTGTTGAAGGCCTTGCTGAAATCCAGGTAGGCCACATACAACCCCCCCCCCACCTCCCCGATCCACTTCCCTGGTCACCTAGTCGAAGAAGTCAATCAGGTTTGTCTGGCAAGATCCCCTGCTGTGAACCCCTTGCTGCCTTTGATCCTGCGGCGATGGAGGGGTGGGCCTCTGTCATCCGGACAGCTTCGGCATCAATTTTTCCTTTTTCTGTTCTCCCCTGCCCATTTTGGATGCATGCTGCGGTGTCCTGGCAGATCATGCATTCAATGTGTGGTCACCCACGCTACAAAGCGCAATGCTGAAACTGGCCGCCTGAAGCCACCAAAGGGCAGTGCATCCTCGACCTCCCCCAACTCCAGGAGGAGAGTGTCCTGCCTGCTGGCCTCTGCTTCTGCCATCCCAGGCTCGGGCATGAACCCAGGTCGCCAGCATGCCAGGGGATCCCCCATCACCTGATGCCACGGAGCCAGCTTGTTGCAGAGTTTTGTGTCATCTGTGATCAGGCATACTTTCCCTTCCAGCCCCTCTGTGATGTCACTAATGAAGACATTGAAGAGGACTAGACCCAGAACTGACCCCTGTGGCACCCCGCTGGTCACCCTTCCTTCCTCTGACAGTACCCCATTTACCACTACCCTCTGTCTTCTGTTACTCAATTTACTACTTCAGGACTCACCCCCAGGCTGCCCAGCTTGTTTACCAGTCTCCTGTGTGGAACAGTGTCGAAGGCCTTGCTGAACTCCAAGTAGGCCACATCCAACCCCCCCAACCCCGATCCACTTCCCTGGTCACCCAGTCGAAGAAGTCAATCAGGTTTGTCTGGCACGATCCCCTTCTGTGAACCCATGCTGCTTTGATCCTGCAACCCACTGGTCGATAGATATTCCACAATCCTTTCTTTTAGTAGTGTTTCCATAAGTTTGCCCAGCAACATCTAGCTCACAGTTTTATAGTTCCCTGCCACCTCCTTATTCCCATTTTAGTGGAGTGGGACCCCATTTGCTCTCCTATAGTCGCTTGGTACCACTCCCGTAACCAGTGATAGGTTGAACAGGGCTGTCAGAGGTGCAGTGAACTCCTTCCTAAATTCCCTTAGTATCCTGGGGTACACCCCGTCCAGCCCCATTGTCTTATCCATCTTTAGTTTCTCTAGCTCCTAGCTACCAAACAAAAGTACTTATTCAGTATGTCTGCTTTCTTCTTGTCCTCTTCCACACACTTGTCTCCTTCCCCTGTTAGTCTTACTATTACCGCCTTATTTTTATGTTGGCTTGCGCGCCAGCCAACATATTGCATTAGCAGCAGATTTGGAGGCACGGTCACTGTTGGGCGAATGCAGGGCACGCATCAGTAGGTGCATCCCTCATTCCCCAATAAGCCAGCATGCAGTCGCCACACCAGGAATACATGGTGTGCAAGCACATCTAAGAAAAGGTCCGCTGCAATGAGAACCAAGCTGGTCACATAGTGGCACCTCCCAACATGCCTTTCCTGGTGAAGCATTCTATAAATTTGGCGGCAGTGACTGCTGCCACCACCTGCCACAATGCCGACTTCGGGGTGCCCAATCCCCCTGTCGGCATGCCTTGACCCTTCATGTGCTGACGAGGGAGCCCAATCCCTATCGGCATAATGCCCCCCCAATTTGTTGTGTGCCTGGGGGGGTGCCCAATCCCCCTCGGCTCTAGCCCCCCCCTTCGGTATGTGTCGTCGAGAGTGCCCAATCCCCTGTTGGCTAGCCTCCCCAAACACTCAGGTGGCATGCTGGGAGCACACCCTAGCGTGCCAAATGCCCCTGTAAAAAAAAAAAAAAGTCCCCCAATGTTTTTTTTTAACCTGTAAAATAAGAAAACGGTCCCTCGCGGTCAGTCCTGCTCCCTCTTCCAACCCACGCCCACCCTCTGCGCACCCTGCCTCCCCACACTTGCCTCCGGAGTCTGGCGTGACGATCTTCAGTGGACCAGGAACACGTCTGCACTCTTCAAAGCTGACCGCGAACTGAAGAAATGCCGGTAAGCTGTATAATGGCATAAACAGGATTTTTTTCAACTTTGGTGCATATCTCGGGCATTTTTTGGAATTTTTGCAGCAAATTTTCAACATGGGGTTACTCGTGGGCACTGCAAGGAATCAACTTTTGGGACCGGGTAACGAAATGACAGTGCCACTGTTCATGAGGTGGGCTCTTAAAAAACCTATGTTGCAAATTTGGTGAAAAAAATCCAAAAAATGACAGTTTTACGAGCATGCATTGCACAGTTTCCACGCACGCTCGTAACTTTGTGAATTTGTAATATTTTCACTCCAGATTTTCAACAATGGCATTTTTCCATACCTCCTTATGAACAGTACAGCTGTCATTTTACATATCCTGGCCGAAATGTGTTTTCACACTTCCAGCGCAGAATAGCGCGGTCGCTGTGCGAAATCAGTTTTCGGGACAGTTTGAGAACATGACAGTGACACTGTTCATGAGCAGAGGTCCTAAAATGTGTATGTTGAAAATTTGGTGATGAAAGTCCATAAAATGACTATGTTACAAGCATGCGTTGCGCAGTTACCACGCACCCTTGTGACTTTGCAAATTTGTAATATTTTCATGCCAGATTTTCAACACTGCCATTTTTTCACACCTCCTTATGAACAGTACAGCTATCATTTTTCACATCCTGCCCAAAATGTGTTTTCACACCTGTGGCGCAGAATGGCATGGTCGATGTGGGAAATCAACTTTTGGGACAGATTAACAAAATCACAGTGCCACTGTTCATGAGGGGAGGTCCCAAAATGCCTATGTTGAAAATGTGTCTCTTCAGGGTGGGGGTGAGGTTGGTGTCAGTTCAATACTTTACTGCCATTCCTATTATGCATCGCTAACTCCTGCACTACCAATGCCAATGCCAGCGAGACAACATTCAGCATTGACAAATGCTTGTTCCTTTTATCGCTTATATACTTGAAGAACATGTTATCCATTTTTACTGACTTGGCAATGTTCTCCTCTGTTTGTGCCACATTGCTCCTAACTGCTTTTGCTGCCTCCCTTAATTTCTCCAGATAACCCTCCCTGTCCTCTTCCTTCCATGTTGCCTTGTACCTTTTGAGTGCTAACCTCTTTGACTTTATTTTCATTGCTATTCTTTGGAGACCCATAGTGGTCTCTTCTTTCTCCTGTTCTTTGAAATCTACCAGACACAGAGGTTTGTTGCCTTCTCAATGGCTTTCTTTATTACTGCCCACGTCCCCTTCCATTTTCCCTAACCCTACTAATGCTTCCCTGAGGCACTCTCCCAATTTACTGAAATCAGCCCTTCTGAAGTCCAGGACTCTTGTTTTAGTGTGGTTTGTTTCTGGCCCTGTTCTAACCCCGAACCACACCGTGCGATGGTCGTTTGTCCCCAGGTGGCTCCCCACTGTGAAGTCAGTGACACTGTCCCTGTTTGACAGTACCAAGTCCAGTATGCACCCCCCAATAAATGGGTTCACTAACTAATTACCTGAGGAACACCCCCTGCACAGCTTCTAGGATTTCCCTACTTCTACCTGTTGCTACAGCTAGGATGCTCCGATCTATGTCTGGCATACTGAAGTCCCCTACCAGCAGTACCTCCCCTTTGTTAGCCATCCCCCAAATATCTTCCATCATTTTCATATCTACTTCCTCCCCCTGTGTTGGAGGTCTGTAGATTGCCCCAGCTTGAATAACAGCCCCTTCCTTGTCTCTAGTGTAACCCACAGTACCTCTGCTTCTCCCTGTACCCTTTGTATTTCTGTGGCCTTTATACCTTCCCCTACCTAAAGAGCCATCCCACCTCCCTTTTTTGCCTACCCTGTCCTTCCTGAATAGAGCTTACCCTGGTATGACTGCATCCCAGTCCTCATTATCATTGTATCAGGTCTCTGTAACTGCAACTATATCCAGGTTTGCCGCCACCATGGTAGCCTCTAGGTCTGCAACCTTGTTGCCCAGACTTCAAGCATTTGCACACATGGCTCTCCAGATTTTACTGCCATCTCCCTTCTTTCTGCCCATTTGCCCTCTCCTAACACATCCTTATTTACCTTCCTTTCTCCTCTTCCCACACCTACTTGATTTCCTGCTAGCGTTTGGAGTTTTTAGTATTTCATGCCCTTGGGATTATTGCTGCTGAGCCTGTTAGCGTGTGGGGGTGGACAGTCCATGCCCTTCTGCCCTAGTCTGCCAGTTTACCTATAGCGCTTAGACAGCGCTAGCGCCGACATCCCCTACTGCCGACTGTCGGCATTGTAGCCACGGGATGTTGGCGCTCACAATCGGGGGGCTGCGCCTCCCCAACTCCCCCCTTGTGGAGGGCTCCGCCCCCCCCCCACACTCCAGTCTCTAGGATTCTAACTCCAAGTCGGAGTTGGACCGAGGGGGGGGGCAATCACCCAGCGAGGCAGTCCCAATCACCGCACGGACCACCACAGCGACGGGTGGTAGTGGTCTTCACAGTCTGGGAGTCGCTGCGGTGACGGTATATGTAGTCTGCCCCCCCCCCTTAGTTTAAATGCTTTCCAATGTAGCATCTAAATCTTTCACCGGGTGACTTTTCATGGGCAAAACAGAGTGCTGCAGGGACCACGCACCGTGGGTCATTTTTCTACACCATCAGGAAGCCAGTTGTATTTGTTTCCAGAGTTTAACTTTGCTACACAAGAGGACTCCCAGTGGTTACACATCAAAGGGGAGAGATCCGGGGTGTTCTCCTTACGCTCATAGCTGTAGCACTGAAATGCATAACCAGTAAATGGCTACAGCCGGAATCTCTAACTTTGGCTGACTGGACTCAAAGAGTGAGGGAGGTGTTGACGATTAAAGCCATCACTGCTAAGTTAAGACTTAGATGTAAGCAGTATGAAATGAAGTGGAGAGGGTGGGAAGCCTGGCTGTTGAAAGGTTGGGGGGGCATAATAAGCTTTCTGAAAGGTTTATAAACCAACACCTGAGACCATCTAAGGTGGTTTAATGGGGGCCATTTGAGGGCAGATATGGATGTATATCTCTCTTCAGGAGAGGTACGGATATGGAAAAGAGAGGGGAGTGCAGGGGTTTACACGTGGTCAGAAATGGGGTCTGTTTCTGGACACTCAGTTTTCTTTTATATTTTTCATTGAATGTTTTACTGTTAATGATCACTCCCTAAAAGAAGGAGTATTATATATTGTAACCTGACTTTATGTTACAGCAGTTTTATTTACTATTTTCTCCTTTTGTTCCGTTAACAGAAGAGGCTATGAGAGACTGGTTCAGAAAGTTTATTTTAGAACAAATAGCTGGATTCCAAGAAATGATTGTAGTACGACATGGTATATTTAAGATGTCTTACTGCTGTACAAGTTTGCTAAATAAAGCAGAGTTAAAAAAAAAAGTTCCTACATGAGAATGGGGAAGAAGCATCAACTCCATGCAGGCGGTGCTGTCAGAGCTAGGGTTAGCACAGTATACTGTCAGCACAGCGACAGCATTATAGCAAATCCAGTACACTGACACAACCAGTTCGAGACCCACAATGTCAAACAGGTTGTTGGAGCACTGTACATTTAACAGCACCGTGCAGGTGTTGCCCTCTCTCCCTCATAAACATGCCCCCGAGCTGATTATACAAAAGTCTGGGTAGTGTGGGGGGCAGAGCTCCCCACAAACAATCTAAATGTGACCTGGTGCTTGGGGCACCACGGCGGTCGGTCGACACATTTGCCAGGTGACATGGTCGCCATCGGCAAATTAGTGTCGCTGTACTGTCATTTAACTACTCTGTTGTCAAACCGGCTTGGTGGAACCAGGGTAGCACATGCTTTGTAGATTCCGGCCAGACTTCAGCTCTCATTAGAGGGTAAGCAGTGCCTATATACCTATAACCTTCAGATGCTGGGAAAATGGTCGAAAAAAATTAAGGAAAACTTTGTGACTACGGATGCAAGAGCTGGTGAGGAACTGGATGGAGAAAAGTGACTTTGAATGTTACACGGTGTTGTAAATGATTGATTTATACAATAAAGGTGTACTGCTTTAAGATCTGTCTGATTGTTAAAAACAAGATGTGACTTTACCCAATTAACTGTTCTTCTGTTGGGTGGATAAGGTTTTTTCTGAGAAGATACATGAGTACAGAAAAGACTATTACATAAGAACATACGAAGAAGCCAGCAGAGGAAGGCCATTTGGTCTATCAAGTCTGCTCGTATTGCAGGGTCCACAGCTTGAGCTAATGTCCTTGCCCTCCCTCCCCACTGCTCCCAATCCTCCCTACCCATGATCATTACCTTCCCCATGCCTATCCCAGCCTCTCTTAAAGCCCCCCACTGTCTTCAATGAGATGACCTCTTCCGGCAGCGCATTCCAAGTGTCCACCACCATCTCTGCAAAGAAGTGCTTCCTGACCTCCCCCCCCTAAACCTCCCACCCTCCAGCTTAAGACTGAGCCCCCTCATGTTATGGTTGCCACTCAGCTTAAAGAGACTCTCCTTATCAACCTGATTTATCCCTTTCAAGTACTTGAAGGTCCCAATCATGTCTCCCCGTCTTCCAGGGAGTACATGTTCAGTGCCCTCAACCTCTCCTCGTATGCCTTACCCTGCTGACCGGCTATCACCTTTGTAGCCCTCCTCAGGGCCCTCTCCAGCAGGTTAATGTCCTTTTTATTTATTTATTTATTTACTGAAATTGTTTTGCCAGGATGGCACACTGAGCAAAAAGATGCTTGTCTCCTGGTGCAACCTGGGGGGTTGGGGTACAGTGGAAGATAACTCGCCGGTCATCAAGAGTTACATATACAGGTGTTGATCTTAACATTATTTTATTGGCCTGGGGCATAGTGCAAATTGTCTTGGGCCACTGCAATTTCCCCCCGACTTTCCCGGCTGGGCTAGTGCAATCTAGCCCATTTTAGTAATGACCCCTTTAAGAGAACGCTGGGTTCCTTTCTTTTCCCTGTCTGAATACTCCGTTTTGTTGCCTAGCAACTCCTACCAGGACCTTGTGGAGCCATCTGATTGAAGAAGGAAGATTTGCCGCCAGTCTGCAGCCTTTCCCACCTTCTGAGCTGCTGAATCCCCACATGCAGTCTACAGTGAAACCACGCCACAGA
Organism: Neoceratodus forsteri; assembly: GCA_016271365.2. Classification (NCBI taxonomy): domain Eukaryota; kingdom Metazoa; phylum Chordata; order Ceratodontiformes; family Ceratodontidae; genus Neoceratodus; species Neoceratodus forsteri. Next base: position 395,460,238 of record JADMNL010000024.1, read on the forward strand.
GAGGAGCAATTGTGACCCGAGTGACCGACAGTCTAGAGCTGCTCCAAGTTAGTTGCACGGTAAGAACCAGACCAGTAACATTGCAGAATAAGCTGCAAATACGTGGAGTGAGGGAAAGAAAATAATTTAAGAAGGACATGCAAGTGCAGTGCCTTATCTGGGGTAGGTGTGATGTCGCCTGAGGATATCGAGTTGCCGAAAAAGTATGCCGAAATAGTAATCGGGAGTCTGGGAGTAGTTTCTACCACACAGTCGGCAAGCTAAACCGGGTGGGATCACCGTGAGTGTTACCTTCCCCTACTTTACTCCGATTCGATTCCCTCTGGGTTCAGTGAAAAAGGGACAGCAAATTCGGTAGTTTTTATTTCTGAAGGCACTGGCTGCTGCTTGTTTTATTGTGGGGAGTGGGGGTGAATCCAGACATCTCACTCGACATGTTTCGAGGTTTCAGCTCTGCTTGTAGTGCAGTTTCCATTATGGGTCACGAGGGAGGTAGGTAATGTTCGAAAGCCCCCGCTGCACTCTCACTAAGCTGAATGGAACAGAGCCAGAATGATTGCTGCTTAGGCAAAGAACAGAAACAAATGTGCTGTAGGTGACCGGGTTGCTGGGTGCACATCTACGTGGATCTGATCAATTGTGGTATACAGCGAAGGTGGCTGAGCCCAAGCCTCATATGCTTGGAGGGGGGTGTTCTGGTAAAAGCTGGCCCTGTAAGTGTACTTTGTGGTTGCCTGGTATTCATGTCAGATGCGGAAGCTATGTGGTCTGCTGATTTGTGCTGCTATTTCCAACTTTCAGTTAGGGCTGGGGGCAGGTAGGTTGAAAGTCCCACAGCTACACCCTTACTTAGCCGAATGAAACAGAGCTGGATTTATATTGTTGCTGAATAGAAACACGTGCTGCAGATGCCCGGTTGCTGTGTGCATCAAACGGGGATTAATTCTGGCATGCAGGGTGGTAGCAGGGCCCAAGATTCGTATGGTTAAGATGGGTTCTGGTAGGCTCAAATTCTCTGTGGTCACAAAGCAAACAGTACTCTGCTCTTTTCCCAAGGTGTGCAAGGTGTGACTCAAGACTGGTTGTGCAGGGTATTTTGTTAGGAAGTCAGTCTGGCCTGCGGTAAAAAAGGTCACTTAGCACACAGACTCCTCCTATCCATGTCCCAAGTGACTGTTTCTCCTGCAGGCCAGACTGACTTCCAAACCAAATACCCTGCACAATACTCTGCACAACCTGTCTCAAGTCACACCTTGCACAACTTGGCAAAGAATAAGCAGATTGTGGTCTACGTTATTGACCAAATCTCCAATTCCAAGTGCGACAAGAGTTCCTACAGTCCTTACCAGGGCCCCTAGCAGGGTAGCCACAGCTTCTGGTATGGCAATAAGGTTGCACTACTTGCAAAGAAAAGGCCCAGGTGAGGTCTGTAAATGCCTACTGTACTGACTTTGGTTCTCTGATATGAAATAAAAGAGAAAATACTCAGAAACAGTATCAAATAGTAAAAGCTACTGTTTTAAACACCTGCTTTGTTACCGTGTGCTTTTTTTCATGCATTTTTTCTGTTAATGTTGGGGCTAGTGCAATCTCTTGGGGGGCCAGCACAGCTGGGTCTTGATTTTCCCGGGTGGATCAGTGCAAAAAAAAGTTAAGCGTGACCCCTGCATATACGAGGAAAACAGTAGAACACAGTTGAACACAATTACAGCAATACAGTAGACTGAGATTCTGTTGAACAGTTTACAGAGAATGAGTTTCAGTTATACAGTTGCAGGATGCAGAGGAAGGGTTATGGTTATACAATCGGGTTATGGAATATGGACAAGACATGCAATACAGTTCAACAACAACACTTGGAAGGCACAGATTATAGTACAGACTTAACCAGCGAAATGTGCTGGATAATTTATAACTCGTGGGATAGAACTGGATAGCTGAGGTGTGACTCTGGGGGCGGAGAACATGTGAGGATCAGGCAGTATTGAGTAGGATTTAGGACAGGGCAAGACCATGTACCAAGAAGTGCTGAAGTTGGTATAGATAAGCCAGCTTCCATAGCGTAAGCTAGGTGCCGCTGGTCAGGCAGTTGGGGCGGGTATAAGGGGACACCTTTGGGGGCTCAGGTGCAGGAGCAATTTACCGAGAGGTAGTTTGCTAGTGCTGAAGACAGGGAGTGGGTAGAGAAGGAGTGACGAATTTAGGGAGGGAGTTCATTCCAGAGTTTGGGGAAGCGGTAGGAGAAGGCAGATTGCCCAATAGTGGTTTTCCACCTAGGGAATTGTAGCTTCTGGTTGTCCAGTGATCTGAGGGCATGAGAAGGGGAAGGAGCTGGGGTAAGTAAGGTAGAGAGGTATGAGGGCAGGGCATCATGCCAGAATTGGGCTACAAGGACTTCCGGTTCCGTCGTGCTCATGAAAGCTGGCTGAACCTTCAGCTCCGTCCCCACCGAGGCCAAAATCAATAAATTCAAATACTAGAACTCCAAACCGGGAGATAATAAGCTGCTATTTACTGGAGAGGATGCCGAAACGCAAGCCAGACAACCCAAAGCCGCTCCAGGGCTTAGCAGAAACTGATGGTAACTGCTCTGATAGCGATGGCTCACAAGTTTTGGTGCGAAGTGAAAATACGTGTGCCGACGTGGTGGAGAAGCCGAACATTTCCAGACAGATGGATTTGGTATTGAGAGAATTGAGAGACTTTAGGAGGGAAACTCGACTAACATTTGCAGCCCTCAGAACTGATGTTGGGGAAAATTGAGAAACGGATGGACGAATTAGAGGAACAGGTGACAGCATCAGATTCCCGGATAAACGAGGCAGAATCAGCTATCCTACAGCTACACCAGGAGGTTCAAGGCCTGCATGAGAGAGCGGAGGATGCAGAAGCCCGTAGCAGAAGGAATAACCTCCGCGTATCAGGCTTCCCAGAGGGTGTGGAGGGTAGTGACCGCTCCGATTCATGCAACAATTCTTTAAAAAAGCACTAAACCTACCAGAAGACTCACAGCTGGAGATGGATCGGGTACATCGCATGCTGGGCCCCCAGACGCCTAACTGCCCTCGCGCAATACTCATCAGATTCCTGCGATACCAGGAGAAAGAATTGATTCTCCATAAATCCTGGCAGAAGGGTGAACTGAAATATCAAGAGCAGAGAATTTATGTGGATAACGATTATCCCCCAGCCATTGCTGCTAGGTGCCGTGCATATGCCCCACTGCTAAGAAAACTCAAAGAGGCAAAGATTAAATTCTGAACTCCTTACCCAGCTAAGCTCGTAGTACAACTCGGGGATGGCCCCAAATCTTTCGATAACGTGGAAGAGGCAGTACAAGGATTGGCAAAAGAAGGGATCAAGGTTACCCTAGAGCACAAACCTCCAAGCAAGACACTGGCTACAAAATTAGCAATGAGGGCCTGGAATCGAATCCCACAAAAGGAACAGCGAAGGATGGAAGGCACCTCGACCCTGAAGCAGATCGTGACCGGGCTTCGCAGACAGGCCTCTACCGAAAATAATTCGGACTCTGCACCACCAGTGGTGAAATGAACTGCCTCCCAGTGACTGAGAGGCTGAGTATGAACTGAACAGGTAGGCCGGTCGAGCTTCCCCCCTCGAACAGTTCTACCCTGAGGCCTCCCCGGCTTTCTCCCTCTGCCCTCCTGCCTTCCTTCCCATTGCACTGCCTGACCTTAGTCGGACAAATTGGGTCGACCCCTCCTCGCCAATTGCGGAGGCAGAGACACCCATAAAGAATAAAGTCTGGCTGGACAGGTCAAAGTGCCTGCCCAAATGGATAATAAATTGATTGGTGAAAGGCGGGCATCTTGTGATGGGTGATCACCTCAGGAGAATGGGGATGCGAGATGAGGGGGGGTGCTGAGAGGGAGATGTGGGAGGTGGGGTGGATCGGGGGGTTGGCTGACCTGACCAGGGAGTACCCCTTGCGGCTCCCACATTTGCCTGTCCCCCCTCTGTTGCTGCTCTTGCCTGTCCCCCCTCTGGAGTTGGGAGGCGGGAGAGGAGTGGAGGCATCGGCCTGAGACATTGCTCCCCTGAGGGGTCTCAGGATTGAACACTCAGACGGTTCATCCCTATACAAACTGGACTATATCCCCCTTTTTTTTTTAGGAAGGGGGGGAAGGAAAAGAAGGAAGAGGGGAAAAAGGGGAAAGAAAAGGGAAAGGGGAAAAAAGGGGGGAAAGGGAGAAAATAGGGGTCAGCTGGATGTGCTGGGGGGAGGCTCCTATCGAAAGAAGATTGTTTTATAAACTCTCCTGGATTTAAGGGGAGTGAGTGTCATCTCTTGGCTCTTGCCCTACCCCCCCTCCCTGAAGTGCTGGAACAGTTACCCAGACTGACTTTTAATGATGTGAGGGATAACTAACAGCCATGAGCGGGGACTGGGCTGGGGCCTGCCCCCTCACACACCTCTAATACTGTGCAGGGGGCTCTAGACGGAAGAAGGCGGAGTGGAGCCCCATGCATTGCTCAGAATTTGCGCAGCAAAAGGCACGATCCTTCCTTAGGTTCGGTATCGCAGTATCCGTCTCCAGGTTATAAAGCAACCGAAATACATAACTATTTGAAACCTAATCAAAGTTGCTGACCACTGATAGCATAGACCCGGATGGGGACATGGGCACGACCCCCCACAAGAGGCGTTTTACGTCAGGTCCTCTCTAAGAGTAGGACTAAGCCAAAATGGGCAATCTTAGTTCTGGGAGCTTGATAGCACCCAGAGCTACGGAAGCCACCAATAGTTGGGCAGACCAATCCCGGTTGGATTGGAGCTGCGCCAAGTGGTGTTTTATGATCACTTTGAGATTTCATTTCTTGTTGTTAAAATTTAATAATTTACTGTTGGAGGGTGATTTTTTTTCCCCTCACTAGTTTATCGGCAGTCACCTAACAAGTTGATAAATGCAGAAACGGACAAAGCTACAGGCGAGTGGGCCAATATGGGATCTAGCATAACAATTATAGAATTTGATGGAATATGAATGGCTAACCAATCACTGCAAGTTTTATCCTTGAATGTGAATGGGCTGTGTAACCCCGTTAAACGTGCTAGAATGCTTACAATGTTAAAGAAGAGTAATTCAGAAATTGTTTACATACAGGAAACTCACATGACTGAAATAGAACACAAAAAACTAGCCACACGGGGATTCACACAGGTTTTTTCATCCTCATTTAGAGGAGGCGGGGGTCGCCATACTGATCCCCAACCATACACCTTTCCAGGTTATTAGCTAGTGGGCAGATTTGGAGGGCCGATTGGTGATAGCCCAAGGACGGCTCCAGGACAGGGAGGTAACTCTGGCGAATGCTTATTTCCCTTCAGGTTCCTCCTCCCAGACAATTGGTTTTCTATTAGGAGAATACTAGAAATGTCTAAGGATTCTAATCCTGGCAGGAGACTTTAACATAACCCGAGCCCATCATTGGACACTATCAACATAAATAAAAGCAGGCAACCTGCCCACACAAATTTTTAAAAGATTTATCCAGGAGGTGGGCTGGGTGGATGTATGGCGATCCCTCCATCCCAGGGAAAGACGTTATTCATTCTACTCAACTGCCCACCATACATATACAAGGATTGACCACTGCTACACCCAAAAAGAGCACTTGGGAACACTTGAGGATGCTGCCATGGGGGATATTGCCCACTCAGATCATGCACCAGTGATAACACGTTGGGATCTGGGCCTGGATAGACGGAACACTTTCTGGAGGATTAATCCAGTACATTTTAAAAGTGAGCCTTTCCGAGAATATGTAATTGACAAAATACAAGAGACTCTGGTAGACAATGATACACAAGATATCAGATCAGCAATTAAATGGGACACACTGAAGGTGGTTTTGAGGGGTCACCTAATACAATATACATCCGCTCTGGTGAAGCAACGTCAAGAGAGGCAATCACAGTTAGAACAGACCTTGAGTTTCCTGCAGGAAGCCCACCAACAGGGTGACCACTCAGTGGAGGCCCAGTTGAAACAAACTAAACTAGAGCTGGACAGATTATGTATTCAGCGTACTGAAATTGTATTGGCGTTTCTTCGTCAAAGATATGGGGAGGTGGGCCCTAGGGCATCCCGTCTGCTAGCCTATCGATTAAGACGACAGAGACGCCTCTCTACCATAGCGTCCATCAGAGACCCTACTACAGGTACAATCCATACCAGACTGAAACAGGTGACAACAGCATTTTGTAACTACTATAAGAAATTATATACCCCAGACCACCTAACTGAGCAAGACACAATTGAGACCTTCCTTCCCCCAGCCCGTCCCAAGCTCGATAAGGAACAACAACAAAAACTCACGACACACATAACCCCCACGGAACTTAGAACAGCTATCTCAAACCTCAAAACCATGAAGGCCCCAGGTCCTGATGGATATGGGCCAGAGTTCTACAAACAGATGGAAGCAAAGGTGAGCCCCCTCCTCCTATAGGTTTACAATGAACTACTGTCAGGACAATGTGTCCCACCCCCTAGTTGGTCATATGCAAGTGTTTCTGTCGTCCCTAAGCTGGACAAGGATCCCCAGTCATGCAGTTCATACCGCCCCATATCAGTACTGAATGTGGACTATAAGATCTTAACGGCTATCTTAGCTAAATGATTAGACTCGGTCCTCCCACATTTGATCGCATTAGATCAAACAGGTTTTGTTAGCTCGAGATTGACCACCGACAATACCAGAAGGGCCTTACATTTAGTCCAGAGGATGCAAATGATGGGAGCCCCCTCAGTCCTTCTCAGCCTAGACGCTGAGAAGGCATTTGACAGGGTTCCATGGCCCTTCCTGTTTGCTACCATGGTAAGAATGGGAATCCCTCCTGTAGTCATCTCCCTGATTAGGGTTCTCTATTCCTCCCTAAAGGCATGTGTGAGGGTGTCTGGTCACCATTCTGAATACTTTCCCCTATATAGAGGTACTCGCCAGGGCTGCCCCCTGTCACCTGGACTGTTTGCTATTTTTATTGAACCTCTGGCTCAATCAGTTAGGCAATCACCCCACATTACCGGAATACTGTGTGAGGGGGACGAACACTGTATAGCCCTTTACGCAGACGACGTGCTGCTATTCCTCGCTGACCCCCTGCACTTAGTCCCTGCCGTTATTCGGATCATCGAGGAATTTGGGGGGGCCTCAGGATACAAGCTGAACACCTCTAAAACGGATACCCTAACATTCCATTTTGAACCCCCTATGGTCTTTAAAAACTCCTACCCTTTCCGATGGGAGCTTGACAAACTAAAATACCTGGACATCTCCCTTTCTCGCTCTGCGAGACAAACTATTCGGAGTAACTATGATTCTTTTAGCTCCCAGCTTCAGGAAGACCTGGCGAGGTGGGCTGTCCTCCCCCTCAATCTAATACAACGAGTCGAGGTAATTCGGATGGTTGTCCTCACCCGAGCCCTATACCTCTTCCAAAATGTCCCAATAAACATACCCGCTAAATGGAGCCAATCTTGGAATAAGGCAATACTAAAATATATATGAGCGGGAAAACGCCCCCGAATAAGGTGTCAAATACTCTGTCTCCCCCGACAGAATGGAGGTTTGGCACTTCCAAACTTGAAATTATATAACTGGGCCTCCCACCTCTCTTTCCTTGCTATCGTCTTGCAGCCCATATGGCCAAGTGGAGGGACATGGAGGAGGGTTACTCCCATTCGAGGACTTGGTGAGGCCACCCTCCATAAAACCATTACCAGTGCCGCCCAGGATGAACCCTAGTCCATGAATAGCACACCAGCTTAAAACCTGGGGGGCAATTAGAAGACAACTAAACCTCACGCCCTTTCTAGTGTATGTGTGTCCCCTGGCTATGCCGGAGGATTTTGCCCCAGCATTACATGACCACACATTTCGGCAGTGGGATCGACTTCGAATCTATTCCCTCTTTCAGTTACTAAATGGGAATGAATTTAAATCCTTCCAAGAATTGCAGCAGACCTATGGCCTATGGCAGGTAGACTTTTATAGGTATTTACAACTTAGGCATTACTTCTACTCCCTTTCTGAGGAGCTCCGTAGACCCCTCGACATTCCCCCAATAATAGGTCTATTGCAATCTATTCTGGCATCTAGTAAGATCCCCCATGCTATATCTACTTTCTATAAGGCACTTAATAACAACATAGCTAACACCTATGAAATATTTGAGAGATGGAGGAGGGAGATAGGTCAGGACTTAACGGAAGCACAGCGGGATGGGAGCTGGCTTATCTCAGCAAAGCTCACCTGTTCCCACACATGGAGGTTGTTCTCCTGGCAACTAATGATTAGATACTTTCATACTCCAGTCATTACGGCTCATTACTTACCTACTAATGCAAAAGGGTGTCGGCGCTACTATGGGGAGACAATTGCACACCATACACATATCTTCTGGTCCTGCCCAGTTCTTCAACCCTTTCTAACCTCTCTACAACAAGAACTTACAACTATTCTGAGACATACAATTGACTTGAATGCTGAATGTTTCTTACTTCTTTTTTTTCCCCACATGAATTCAGGGATTTGCACACTAAATATCTGTTGGGCATAACCCTCATGGCAGCAAAAAAGACCATTACCAGGCATTGGCTCACCCCCCAAGTGCCCATCATCACGGAATGGAAAGAAATAGTGAACCAAATTTATACGTCAGAGAGAATCACTTATCAATTAAATGATAAAGCAGAGCTTTGCTCTAGAAAATGGACGAGATGGATCCTTTACATTATGACCTGGGACCCTGACTTTGTCCCTTGAACCTAACTATTTAACTCCTGAAGTTGAGTAAGAGGGACGTGATGAACAGAACACAGTAGGGCAATGCTGGGGAGGATTGGAATGGAAAGGCGTGGAAGATAAACTTGCCTGGGTTTTATGACTCCTAACATGTAACACTTGTACATCGACTTAGTAATGGTATTAACTACTAAATGAGAGAGGAGCTGTGCTGTGGTTGATTCTAATCATGCTTTTTAACCGCTCTGTATAATGTTTAATGTATGAAATATGTAAACAAGTGACTGCTGATAACCCCCCCCGAAATTGTAAAGAAAACCTGTTAATAAAAACTATATTAACAAAAAAAAAAAGAATTTGGCTACAAATTTAGCGCAGTGCTGTAGGCAACTGTTTTCAAGGGAAGGGAATGCGAAGGCATGGTAGAGGTTGCAGTGATGGGTGCGGGGAGTGGCATCGAGGGCGAAGTGACAGAAGGCATGGAAAAGTGTGTCCAGCCTGGCTAAGGTAGATTTGGAAACAGCACTGTATACTATGTCGCAGTAGTGAAAAGAGGGGAGGATCACCTTATGCACTAGCTCACGCCTGGCCATGAGAGGGAGGCAGTTGCGGTTCCTGTAAAGGGCTCTGAGCTTGGGGCGCAGGTTTTTTATGATGGCATCAATGTGGCCGGAGAAGAACAGGTGACGATCAAACCAAACCCCGAGGTAGCGGAAGGAAGTGACGTCCTCCAGTACCGTCCCATCAAGAGTGTGGAAGGTAGGGAGGGAAGGGAGCCTGGTTAGACGTTGCTGAGTGCCAAAGGTCATGGTGGTAGTTTTTTTCGCATTGAGAGAGAGCTGGTGAGAGCTAAACCACAACTCTACCTTGTTGAAGTCAGCCTGGAGGTTGGCTTTTACGTCTTCTGGGGAGGAGCCAGAGGCAAAAAGGACAGTATCGTCTATGTACATTTGAATAGAAGTGGATGAACACACTAGAGGGAGGTTATTGAGAAAGATGGAGAACAGGATAGGGCCAAGTACTGACCCCTGGGGAACTCCAGTGGCTATAGGGAGGGGTGAGCAGGTGACATCGGTGATTCTAACTGATTGAGTTCTGTCAGAGAGGTAGGCGCTGAACCAACTGGTAGCTGAGCCAGCTAGGCCTGCTTCAGAGAGACACTGAAGTAGCAGGTGGTGGGAGACCGTATTGAAAGCTTTGGCAAGGTCTATGAAAATGGACGAGGTGATCAACCCTTTGTCCATTCCGGAGAGGATGGAATCCGTGAACCTAACCAGGGAGGAGGCTGTGGAATGGCCCTTCCTGAAACTGGACTGGAATGGCGTGAAGAAGCTGGAGTCAGAGAGGAAGGAGGTGAGTTGGTTGAGCACTAGGTGTTCTTGTAGCTTTGTGAGAGCTGGGAGGAGGGAGATAGGGCAATAATTGGATGGGGGGGTAGTGACGCCCCCTTTAGGGAGGGGGATGACGATGGCCTGCTTCCAGACTTGGGGGACAGCAACAGAGGAAAAGGAGAGGTTTAAGAGGGTGGCGAGAGGGGTTGCTATGACTGGGGCGGAGAGGTGGAGGAGGTTGCAGTTGAGGCCATCGGGGGATTTTCCTTTTGTTGTGTTGAAGGCCTGAAGAGCTTCGAGGATGTCAACTGGCAAGATTTCTTTGAAGGCGAAGGTGGGGCGCCCACTGGAATTTGAACATATGGGGGGAGGACAGAGTGGCACCAAGGTGGGCAAGAAAGAGAGAAGGGCAGAGGCACAGGAGGAGAAATATGTGTTGAATTCAGCGCAACATCCTGTGGATCAGTGAGGAGAGAGTTGTTCATGGGGGGGGGGGGAGGATGGGAAGTTGAGGGGAGAAGATGGAGTGAATAACCTTCCAGAATTTGGATGGACAGTTTAAGTTGGAATGAAGGGAGGAGCTGAAGTATTCCGCTTTAGCTAGGCGGGTTGCTCTGGTGTATTTGTTGCGTAGAGACCGATAGATGACAAGGTTGCTTGGGAAGCGTGAGGTTTTGTGAGTGCTCCATGCTTTGTCCCAAGTGATCTGGCAGGCTGTCAGTTCCTGGGTGATCCAGGGCAGGTAATAGCCACGAACCCTGGAGTGACGCAGTGGGGCGTGAGCATCCCAGACTTGGAGGAACATGTTTTGGAAATGAAGGAAGGCATCATCGATAGAGCAGGGTTTGGTGGGGGATTCCCAGCAAGCAAGAGCTAAGTCTTCAAGCACAGAGGTGAGATTTAGAGATTTGTAGGAACACTGGAGTATGAACTTCGGAGGGGATCTAGGTTGGTGGATTTTCCGGACTAGATAAATAATGTGGTGATCGCTTAGGAAATCGGGTAGAAGCCCTGAAGCGATAACCCGGTGGGGGTGGCTGGTGAGGCCCCAGTCTAGTAGAGTGGTTTCCCGGTTTGGAGTTTAGGCATGTGGGCTCAGAGATGGTTTGTGAGAGGTTAAGCAAGGCAATGTCCGACCGGGTTTTGTTGAAGGAGGGAGCTAGCCAGTTGTGATTGAAGTCACCCATAACATAGAGTTCACCAGTAGGGGTTTGGGAGGCAGTTTGTACTAGGAGATAGGTGACAGATGAAGCTGGGAAGCCAGGCCGGCAATAGACTCCAGCTATGTAGGTAGGGAGGGAGAAAGGGAGAGTCAACTGAAGCAAGAGAATTTCATAGGCATTGGGTTCAGCTTTGGCTAGGGCAGTTGAGAAACGCAGATCAGAGTTTACATAGATAGCCACACCACCGCCTCTAGTTGACCTGTCCTGACGGGCAATTGAGTAGCCTGGAATAGCAATTGAGGAGTCAGGGACTTGTTTGTTTAGCCAAGTTTCAGAGAGGACGATAACATCAGGGGCATAGTGTGCTGCGAGTAACTGGAGGGAGTCAAGTTTAGGGGCAAGCTACGTATATTTAGGTGCAGGAGGCACAGACCCTGTGGGAGGTGGTCTCCAGTGAGGTTAGGAGTTGTGTTAGGGTAGGGGCCTGCTGCTGATTGCACCATGGGTAGGTTTGAGGGGCCGGGGTTAGGATGTATGTCCCCTGCTGCAAGTAGTAAGAGACCGATAGTAAGGTAGCTAGTGAACACATGTGTGCATCTGAGGGCTGTTGTCCAGCATTTGGGCAGAGTAGGGGGCATTTATGAGCGGCGGATCGAAAGGTAATTAGGTGAAGAATAGCCCAAGAGTGCAATGGAGCGAGGAGGAAGGGGCAGGGTCGTAAGGTGCAGTGGGACCAGTTTGTGTTGGGTTATGAGCTGGTCATTGAATTAGGAGGCTGGAAAGAGCTGTCGAGATGCAGCATGAAGGGGCAGGCAGGCTAGGAAAAGTAGGGGGGAATAGTGGACAGGAGAGGTGGAAGGCAGGAGAGAAGGGTAGTTAGGAGGAGCATCTGTCCAGTCCGGGGAGACATGTACCCTGGGTACAAGGAGTAAAAGTGTATAGCAATTCAGAGAGCACTGTATAGTTGGGGTCAGAAAATTTGACAGCCAGTAGAGGGTAGGCTAGAGACAGAGGTTGTGATGGCCTATGAACAGCAGGGGTAGTGGGCCAATCAGAGAGGCTTCAGGGGATTGGGGGTGGGAAGTAGGTGTATTTAATCAGTGGAGGGGTGGGGAGGGGGAGAGCAGGAGGGACAAAAAACCCTGTGTGACAGCGGTCCGGGTGCTGACAGAGGTGCACAGATTGTGGGTTTAGCCCCAGGCCAATGCACTTCAGGGAATGGCGAGTTCCCTTTTTGAGGTGTGGGCACCAGTACTGAACTCCATACTCTAGATGCAGTCTTACCAGTGACCTGTACAAGGGCAGTGTAACCTCCTCTCTCCTACCACTGATCCCCCTAGATATGCATCCCAGCATCTTGTTTGCCTTTGTTGCTGTTTTCTTGCACTGCGTGGAGGAGTGCTTCACTATTAATACTAATTAATATAGTAAGATTTAATCAAGCAGTCCCTTTATAAGAAGGGAATTAAGCAGCCACAGAGACTGCCTTCCCCTATGTCAGCTAGAAAATGCCAGTGAAAAGAATTTTACAGTAATGTGTGTGTGTGTGTGTGTGTGTGTATGTAACACTTGGGATTAGCAGGTATAGGATCAACTGTCTCACCCAATCGGGTCTGGAGTCTCCTATAAAAAAGGATTTGGCCTGTCATCAACTTACAAAGCTAGTATCAATTTCCGTACATAATTTCATAAATCTACTCCATTCATCTATTACTATGTTATTTAACAGGGAACACCTGTTAGCTAGTGGAACCAAAAACTGCAGACAGGAAAGTGTTACTAATTTGAAGAAGTACGCAGGTGAATTTCCCCGGTGTCCTGGCCAAATTTCCCTCACTCACTAAAAAAATACCACCAACAGCTTATTCTGGTTCAAGGTCAGTTGGCATTCATCTGTATCCCCCTCCCCCGGGTCGTGCCTGAAAATAGGCAGGATTTGTCTAGTGCACTTACCCAGTCAACAAAAGCTAAATAAATAACTAAATAAATTTTTGTTTTCAAAGAATTTTTCTTTTGCTCATAAGAAACTTTTAGGTCATAGTATTATGATGGATGTGAGGAACAGCACTCTGCCTGGTAGCGGACATACCTAGTTCTGTTCCTCCCACTGCATCATCAGCACTATGACCTCACTGTCACATCACAGGTGATTGACCTGGCAGTTACGGAGTAGCTTTTCCTGGGTAAACAGAGGTCCCAGACGTTGGTAAATGTGGTACCCTTGCAAGCCCCATATGTGCTCCACAGGACCATTCTGCTTCTCTCAACTGCACACCAGCAACTGATGACAGTTCAGACTCTGCACAATCAAAAATCATGCAAAGCACACTGAAACAGCAAAAACCTGAAAAGTTTACTATGGCTATCATGCAGATCCACTCCTGGTATGACAGTGCAGGGTGACACTGTCACGAAGATGCCAACACAGCACAGCAGTAAAGATTAAAGGGTCACAGCTGGGAGGAAGTTTGAAGTTCCCTCCACTCACAGAGGAACGCCTCTGAGATGCCCAGAATTTGGGGAACTTAACACAGCCAGATCTGACCAACTTGAGAAGTCTGCTAGGAGAAGAACCTTGAAATTGTCTGAACCGGAAGCTTACAGATGGAGAACAGAGGAGGTTTTGGAACAAGCTGGCTGGATAAGGATGGAGGATGGCAAAGGCTAGACTTCATCTAACCCAGTTAATGCTGCGAAGCAGGGGAAAATGTCTCCCACCTATACAGGTCAGTCAACTTCTAATTCAAATTATTAGACTCAGAACTGTGCAGGGTTAGCTGTGGGCAGGCATGGGGGAAGGACTGTGGTGAAAGAGGGAGAAATTGGTGGCTGTAACAAGGCACCCTTTGATCTGTCTTTACCGCCCAGCTTTGAATTCTCTAAGGAGCAAGACTGTGTGTTGTTTAAAGGTGCACACACTGGTGTTACGTCAGTCTTGGAGGTCCTCCCTCACCCCCAAACAGCCCCTGAGCAATGACTATGGGACAGCTGATACACAGACTCCTTCTCCCACTAGGGTGTTTAATGAAGAACTATGTTTCCACCACTTGACTTGAGGGTGGCGTATCAGTCAAGCTGCCAAGGATGCAGACATACACCAATGCTGGGGTAAACCAACTCCCCAACTGCTTTTTCCTGGGCTGAGAAAGAGGGGTGGTTTTCTGTATGGAACAGCCCAAAGGCTGCCACAAGTGTGGCTCAATATCAGATTTAAGTAGCACCTGTGACACCGTAAGATGCGGGCTTTGTACAGAGCCAGACCATACCAGGGTCATGTACAAACACTATCAGGTGCAATCTCTGTGAAGAAGAAAGACACTCCTTTTACTCCTGCCCATGTGCCTCCCACAATATGGATATGAGATGAATGCAGCAGAACAAGCTATGTTAACAAAGCAACAAAGTCTGGACCCAGGAGAAGCAGACCCTCTCACCGGAACCCCAAGATCTTGATGCCTTTGCCCAGCCATCACATAGACAAAGTGTGCATCTGGATGGCCAGTCCAGCACCACCACAGCCCTAGCAGAACCCATGCCTGCCTAGCCCGCCAAATCTGTGACACCTGAGGGGGAAGCCCATGCTGTTACAAACTGATGCAGAACCTCTAACTGCTCAAGAATTGAGACCTATGGACTTGCAGAAGGTACAGCTGGAAAAACATGGACTGGAGGAGTTTCAGGAGCAGGCTGCTGCACATGCCCAGAATCCTTCAGAAATACCCCATGTGACACTTGGACAGCTGGTTCTGATTAACCTATGCTTTTTGTAATATAAAATTATGTTACTGAATGTCTCATGAGAGATGCTGACAGTCTGTGGAAGGACAACCCTCCCTCCCAGGTTTTAGCTAATAGGTGTTACCTGGAAGGCCAAGAGATAATTACAGGCTAGAAGATACTTAAAATTTAGGATCTCCTTTTTACAGTATGTGACTAATTGCAGCTTGCCAACTGCCAAGATAGATCATAAACTTTTATAACGTTCAGAGGAAACACAGTAAAATTCACATGGTGATACAAAGCATGTTGCACCTCCGTGAGATCTGGCAGAGGGACAAAACAAGTCCTTTGATGTCTTGGAAAGGGGAAGCTGATCATAAGATCAAAGAAAGTCATATAAGAAAATGAGTTGTGCTGAGATCACAGAATTTACCTTTGATAAGACATCCTGTTTTGCATAGATGTATATGTTTTATATTCTGACAAGGAGGAGCTAGGTGACCTCACGCAAAGAGGTTGACAAAGCCAGTTTTTAAACAGTATTCTGTTTTCCATTTAGACACAAATGTTTGGACTCTGAAAAATAAATATCTACAGCACTGTGAGATAAGAATACCTTAGAAAAGACAATCCTAAGAGTACTGTGGTAGGAGATTTTGTCTGCACTTTTAAATCTGTTTTAAGTGATTTGTATGTTTTGTGATATATGGTTCTGTATTTACACTTTACATTTTTATCTATTTTTAAGTAAACATCTAATTGTTTTAATAGACCATTTGTGTCTTCCAAGTCCTTCTGTTTTTACCTGTGATGCATGGATGGTTAAGAGTGTGACAACACTGTGCATGAGTTTATATGGTAATACCAAATTGGGAAAAGATAAGAGTTATCTGAGGTCTTTATTAGAGTTTTTAAGGGTTCATTTTGTACACCTAGTTAGGTGCCCGTAGGCGAAAGATATCTGGCCCCCCCGAAGAGCAGAATTATCTGAGCCTGTACATTGGGTATGCTAGCAAGAGGTTCACAGTTTGAATCCCTCCAGAACTGAGACCAAAGGTTGATTTGAACCCACAAAACAGACAGGAGGGTTACCCTGTTTCTGTTAACTGTTCACAAGACTGTGCTCAGAGGTTGGCACTGTGGGAGCAGAGGGTCTGACCTGCTGAGTGGGTTTGTGACACCCCCCACCCCTCACCCCCTCCACATCTGAGACGGAGGCTTTCAGAATGCTTACACAGCAGAGAAAGATGAAAGGCTAACTGATGCCCAAACTATCCAGGAAGGAGTCGGTAGAAATTTTAAACACATCTGAAATGTTATCTACTAACAGGGACTGGGGCTTCTTCAGTCCCCTTGTCCCAGCAAGACCCCTTCACAGACGCAGAAGATTTGGTTCCAGACAGTGATCCTGTTACTTTAACTATAAAGCATAAATCCTCTAGCAGAGTGAGGGGAAGGAGGGATGGAGGGAAAAAGAAATAATGGTGTTTTGCTTTGTGATATTGTTAACCCTGATTAGTACTATGAATGCCATGCAGGTATCTGATCTGATCTCCACCCTGAATGTTAATAGCATTTGTAATGCAAGGAAGCAGGTGGCCACATTGTCTGTTCTGCAGGCTATTAATGCTGATGACATATTTTTACAAGACACCAGGCTGCATAAGTTGAATGATGTTGCATCTACTAAATGGCTGTGACACCGTGGCCCTTCTCTCTGGTCCGTAGAGTCAGATCGTTGTTCAGGGTTGGGATCTTGTTCTCCAACTTCGCATTCCCTGTTCAAACCCTGGTGGATTTAATACCAGACAGAGTCTTAATTCTGATTGTCTGGATGGCTAATGTAAAGTTTCACCTGACAAACATTTATGCACCACAAAGATCAGCAGGACAGAGCCATTTAAAACTATATAGCCTTATCCGTTCACGGGCTGTCACTCACAGGAACAGTGGAAAACAAAAACAGTACTGTGACTAACTATCATTTTCATAAGATGGCTTCTGCACTCCCTGTGGATACAGGTGCAGCTAGACATGGGGCTACTTGGCGGGGGGGGGGGGACTTTCTATAAAGAGTCACTGATGTCCACAATAGCACTATTCGTTTAGTTCACCCAGGGTAAATTCCAAGGCCACCCACCTTCTCCAGGTAGCAATCCCAGACCATAAGGCACTCTGCCCTATGCTTGGGACACCTCCAGGCCCACAGTAACACATGGTATGTGGAGACTAAGCACAACCCTACTGGATGAACTTCAGAACAGGGACAGAATCCGGCGGCCTAGTGGGGATAAACTGTCACTTCTTGAAATGCATGATTCTTTGGTACAGTGGTAGGAGTGTTTTAAGGCTGAACTTAAGGCCTAACTTATCAGTTTAACAAAAGCAAAAAAAAAAAAGAAAAACTGGGTCATTATCTAAAGTATCTGGATGTGTGACACCAGTTGCAGAAAATTTTAACTGTGGCAGAAGGCTCCCCTTTGATTATGCACTCCAAACTGAACAACTTAAATCTGAAATAGAAACATAGAAACATAGACTTTGACGGCAGATAAGGACCGCTTGGCCCACCTAGTCTGCCCATTTCCTTACCTAGAGGATAAGCTGCAGATCCTATTTAACCAACAGCCTATTGCCTGAAATGGCGAAATACCAGTATAAGAGAATGGCCAGTTTAAACAAGGAACAAAAAATTGGGATTCATGGGAAAAAAGGGCAAGTAAATCCTTTTGAAACCAGTGCCAACAGAATCATGCACAAAGTAATGTGATCACTCACAGATGAACAAGGGCATGTACAGTACCTCTCAGTCTGAAATATTGGACATGGTAGACACATATGTTCATAATATCTTTGGCCTGCGGCCTATCCTGTAGGTAGGGAAATGGGCAGACTAGATGGGCCTAGCGGTCCTTATCTGCCGTCAAAGTCTATGTTTCTATGTAACATACGGCAGTTTTTTCAAGAGGTGTGTATTCCCTTCACTTACAAATAAGAGTCCTCTACAGTCGCTGGAGGCTGCTGTCTCTACCCAGGAAGTAGTAGAGGCAATCAAGTCATTAAATAATGAGGTAGTTCTGGGGCAAGATAGATTGTCTGGAGAATTTTACAAACTGTACATTCAGAAACTTGGTGAAGTGTTAGTGGATGTATGGAATTCTGTCCTAAAGGAAAACCAGCAAGTCAGTGGCCTTTTAAAGGGTACTGTATTCTTTTTATAAAACAAGGGTAACAAAACCGACATTAGGAATTAAAGACCTCTACCCCTCGTGAATACTAGCATTAAGATTGTAGCTAAAATTTTAAGTAAGCATCTCACTACAGCTGCATCTATGTATCAAATCTCAGATGTGCGCCATACCAGGCAGCTGAATTCAGGACAACCTGGCCCTGTTGAGGGATATTTTTGATAGTGGACAAAGAGGGAAAGCTGAGGGCCTTCTCCTGGAATTAGGCCAGGAGAGGACCTTCGATAGAGTGCAGCATGAATTTGTGTTTTTTTGGTTTACGATACTATGGTATACCTCCCACGCTTATAAAATGGATCAAGACTCCATATATGGAAGTCACAGTGGTTCCTTTTGTGAATGGGTGAGTTGGTAATATGCATAATTTGGTTAGAGGGGTAAAGCCCTTATCTGTATCCATTTTGCACTGATCCCATTCTGCATAAATTGGAACTGGACCGGTCCGTAAATCACCTTAAGGTTCAGTCAGCCCAAGTCCTATGAAAGACATCAATGTATGCTGATGCCATATGCCTTGTTATAGGAGACACCAGCACCGGGCAGTGAGCTGCTGATCTCTTTGTGGACTTTGGGAAGATCTCAAGATCTGTTTGTTTGTTTGTTTATTGGCTTAACGAGTGAACACACTAGAACAGAAGTTCCATTTGCAGGTTCGACTCACAGATCTAAATTAAATATTGATAAACGCACTGAGGTGGTGCTGGGGACAGCTGGGGAACATTCACCTTAGGATATTACTGGAAAAAATTGTTAATTGATCCTTTGTTAAAATTTTAGGGGTTTGGTTCGGGGAAAATGGACATGGCTGAATATAACTGGAAAAAGAAACTCGACATAGCAGAGGCCCAGGTCAAAGAGTGGTGTGTCCGGCCCATGTCTAAATTGAAGAGGGTATATTCGATTACCCGGTAAATCTTTTTTGATCCCAGTCTTCTCATACTTGAGTTTTATTTTTCCTCCCCCGTGACCCTGGAGGCCAAACTATATAATGTGTCTTTTTGCTTACTGTGGGGGAGTCGATTAAACCCTGTGAAAAGATACCACATGTACAGGGAAGTAAAGGATGGTGGCCTAGTCATGATTAACCCTCTTTCTCCTGTGTTTTTTTTAGCTTTAATTTGAGACCTCTTATCCAGGGCACAACCTCAGTAGGCCTGTCCATGCTCCAGAGGAAATGTTCCACTCTTTTACACCTAGGGGAATCTGGTACAATTAGAAATGTGAGAGGCAAAGGGAGGGCTGAATCTAAATATATGTTAGACTGTTTCACGAAGTTGAAGCAATGGAACCTTTAGGGAATGTTGATAACCAGTTATTCTGGGAAAAAATGCACAAATGGGGGATATCTACTAGTTTCTATACTATCTCTGTATTTTCATCAGTGTGGCATTAACGAATACAGGGTTCATTCCCCAGTTGACTAATGACAGGGTGCCTAAAAATGTGGGATGTGGTGTGGCTTTGTGCTCATGGATGTTTGAACATAAAGGGAAACCCCAAAAATAAACAGATTGCAAAGAGACGTTATGTCAGACCTGGGTGTGGCTCAGGATTTACTTTTTACATGTAGTCATGTTACATCACTTTGGGAGTTTAGGGCTATTAAATAGAACTTGCCTCACTTATGGTGAGTGAACTATGGAGCACCAGTACTCTGAATGTTCCATTTGCATGCATAAAACAGAGGATATGGCAATCACATTGCAAATTTGAGCTCCAGACAAAAAATATCCCACTGCCAGGACTGTTGGTCTCTACAGAAACAGAATTAGAGAAAATTAGCAGTTCAGGGCAGGCGGCTCTGCCTGGACCACTATTTTGTTTTGCCATCAGCCGGCCACTTTCAGTTCACCCCGGCACCCAGCCCCCATCTACCAGGACTCACTGACCCTCTGGAGTGCACCCTGGCTTACCCACCAGTGGAGACTGGTGCGTGATCCGGTGTAGTGCCTTGGTTAGCTGTGTGGGGTCTGGTAGAAAGCGGATGTCCTCCCACTTGGCCAATGATTTTTTTTTTATAGATGCTGACCCCCATGGAGGTGTGGCATGCAATGATGTGGTGGTGCATGAAGCATCGGACATCTGGCACACCTTAGGATGTGCTTCAGCACTGGCTCTCAGACCCCCGGTCTCCACCAGGGGTCAGTCAAGCACCAAATGCTTCCCCACCCTCCCCCTGGAGGACAGCAGTCCTAGAAACGCTTGATCCTCCTCCTTCCGGCCCACCCGCCAACTCCCTGGGCTCGCTTCAGAATGTGGAATGATGGCATCATGAGCAGAAGCTCAACTACTGGGCTGGTAGGCTGGCGGACCACTATTTTCTGCTCTTTGGTCAGAAGTGAATTGTCTTAACTCATTTTTTTCTTCAGTGCAGAAGCTAGAATGATCATTTTCATGTTTTCACATTGGTTTGTTTCTTTAAAGTAAGGCTTTTTCACCCTTTTTGTTTGTATTTTTTTGTTGTTTCTCCTGTATAGTTTTTATGTTTTTGAAGTTTATTGATAGGCTGACTCTGTATTCTTTATTTTCTTTTAATAAAAAATTCCTCTACTCTTTTTGAGAAGTGCCATGGGATCTTTAACATCCACCAGAAAAGATTTAACGTCTCCTCTGAAAGACGGCACCTCAGGAGTGCAGCATCCCCTGCATGCTGCACTACAGTATCTGCATTGGGTTTGACCTCATGTTCCTGGAGAGGGGCTAGAACCCACAACCTTCTGATCTTCCAGCCTCAGAAGTGAGTGTGTAACCTGCTGAGCGACTGACACTGCTATAATTTATTAAAAACATTCCCAAACAGGTGATTAAAGAGCCCAACACCATTAAGAAAACTTTGACAAATGTAGGGTTTGGCACAGTTCAGTTCATGTCGGTTATATTTTGTATAATGTTTCCCCCTTTTTAAACTTGCTTGCCAAAGGCTAAGCACACATACTGCTATAGTCTGTGGCTCACTCTTATACTTGGCAGGGCTCAGTCATTCCCACAGCTGCAGAATTACTGTAGAACTGTTTACTTTTATGACCATTTTATTTCCCACTCTCAGAACAGCTGACTTGATTGCACACATTTAATTTGGCACCCCCCAAATTGTGGCCGTCTGAGTTTCTTAATGTGGGCATTGCCAGCATTCTGCCAGCTCACTCTGATGAGTGTGTTTTATTTTGCTGTATTGTGCTGTAGACTGGCTCCTCCTTATCCTTTTTTTGTTAGCATATACAGTACAATATGGTATTTTCTCTTTTTGTCCCTAGCATGCTGACCATAGCAACAAACAATGACACACTGGCTGGAGCAACAAGTAGCTTAGTTACATAAAGGTGTCAGACAATGTACATAAAATGTACTACCAGTATAGGTGCCATTCTCCTTAACTCACTGTCATTTAAGGGTTATAGGATTCCCCAACTTTTCCAACTTTAATTTGATTCACGTTGACACGCTGACCAGAACAACAAGACGCACCGAAACACCAGTTAGGTGTCACTGCTTCAGTCAGATCCTCCAGTTTACTGTATTTTATTATTCCTGTTTACCCGCTATCCGCCCCCCAGTCTCAGCAGCATTCCCACAATGCCGTCACCCCCAATGCCATCGCCGACTGGTCTCATGCACTTACGGGTTTGGAGGACACGCAATTACATGATTTCAATGAAAGATAATTTTCACTGCAAAACTATTTTCTCAGAAAGCTTCCCACCCACAATTATAATGAAAATATTGCTCTGCGGTACCCAACTGGAACACAGTTTCTAAGCTGCCACCTACCATATTTTCAACCAGCGTCACTGCTGCAAAATGTAGTGTCAGTCAGATATGCAGCCAATCACACAGTTTAAAAGTGACAACCCACGCACCTGCAGTTTCCTGCTTTAACATTCAATCAGAGACCTTTCAAATTGTGAGGCGGGGCACCATATTTAATTTTTTGTATATCTCAAGGTCTGCACGAGAAGCCCTATGATGAAAAGCTAAAGAACCTGAACAGGCAGAGAACAGCAAGAGAAATGAGGTGCTGCTAAAACTATACTTCTCTACTTTAGTCTCTACTGGGACTAAAGAACTAGAACTCTACTACTGGGACCTTCAATTTAGGGTAAAAAAATAAAATAAAAAGAGTTAGTGTGTTTGTCTGAGTTGGCTGAAGTGAATTGTTATCCAAGTAGTTATCTAGGTGTTTGAGTTGGCTGAAGTGAATTTTTATATGTGCAGTTATCTAAGGTGTAGAAGCTGCTGTGAGTGGCTTAACCAGAAAGAAGCCAGGTGTTTAGAATTTAAAAACTGTCCTAGATAGCTTCTGGCAGAGAACAGGCAGAGAACGGCAGGAGGTGCTGCTAGAACTATACCTCTCTACTGGGACTATATTGCCCTCATTCCCTCTGCTCCACCCTCAGCTAGTTCTACTTTTATAGGCACAGGATTTGACTGACAACAGGCACTTCCTGTTTGGGAGCAGGAAGGGAGTGATCACAGAGCCACAAAAGACCCACCATCCTAGAAGGGCAAGAGTAGCTCTCCATCCCCACTAGCTGCTGGAGATCTGACTCTGAGTAAGTAAGGAGACTACTGAGGAATGTAGGAACTTCCTGTCTCAGAAAAGGAAGATCAGGAGCTTTAAGGGCACGGAGGCAGTAAGTAAGTAGGGGGGAAAAAAGATACATACATGTTAAAAAAAAATAAATAAACAAACAGAGGAAAGAGTAAGCATTCAAAACAACAGTTAAGGGGCCAGAAATAAGTCATGATGGGAGTGTTGCAGTGCAGTGACTGTGGGGCGGCAGTGTTCCGTGAGACATTCTGGAGGATGTGGTGTTGTCCCATCTGCAAGCACCTCTCTGGGCTGAGGGAGGAGGTTGCTCATCTCTAGGCTGAGTTGGCCAGGATCTGGGGGATCTCCTCTCCCATCCAGGAACCACCACAGCCACCACCACTGCCTCAGAGGTTGCCAAGAAAGAGGAGCGGTTCGACCACAGTGGGCTCAGGGAGGGTGATGGTGGTGGAACAGAGGCACATCCCTCCAGTTGTACCTCTCCACAATTTCTATGCCATTCTGGAAAAGTGTGGTTCCTCTATGGAGGCACCCACAGTGGAGACCAAGGAGGATGCTGGGAACCTCCACAAAGGAGACCCACAGGAGGGTGGCATGGGGCCCCACAGGGGAAGTAAATAACTCCTGGTGGGAGACTCCATTGTTAGGTAGGTAGAACTGGGGGAGGAAGGGGAGAGGGAGGTAAGGTGCCTGCCTGGCGCCACGGCTTGGAGGGACAGGGAGCGAATCCTCAGGATCGCAGTAGCAGCTGAACAGGGGAGGGAGCTGGATGTCATTGCCCACCAAGGAACAAATGACCTGATTAAGAAAGGGATCGGAGCAGTGCAAGAAGCGTTTGTGGAGATGGGGAGGGGCCATAGGCAAATAGCACACACGGTAACCTTCTCAGAGGTGCTGCCTGTCTATGGCACAGGTGAGGCTAGGGTGCTCCACACCATGGGATTCAATCAGTGGTTGAAAAACTGGTGCAGAGCTCAGGGATTTGGCTTCATTGGGGACTGGGGGTCCACCTGGAGGGATGCAGGCCTATACTGGCGTGATGGTCTGCATCTGTCCAGGAGAGGAACCAGAATCCTAGGTGACAGGTTTAAATGCTTCATTGGCAAGCATTTAAACTAGCCAATGGGGGAGGCACTGGAGAGGAGCAGGGAAATCCTAGCCCCCCTCCCAAAAAAATTAGGGTACTAAGTGAGGTAGTCACCAACATAGATATGTCAATAGGGAGAAGCGCAGGGGTAAATGGAGAAAGTGACAAACGTAATAAGGACAGGGATGGGGCAAAAGGGGTAAGGCCATCAAGAAATGGAGGGTAATGAGTACCAACGCCCATAGTATGGGCAACAAGCTCCCTGAATTGGTGTCCTTGATAGAATAGGGATGCCTGGATATCGTAGCAGTCACAGAAACATGGTACACAGAGAACCATGACTGGGATGTTAACATACCAGGGTACACAACCTACAGAAGAGACAGGGAGGGGAGAAGAGGGGGTGGAGTAGCTCTCTATGTAAGGGAAGGGATAAAAGCAACCGAACAAAAGAGTAAACAGGGAGGAGAGGAGGCACTGTGGGTCACATTAGAGACTGAAATGGCACCACAATCTGCACAGGGGTTGTATACAGACCCCCATGTCAGGGGGAAGGAATGGACAAGGATATGATAGAAGGCATACTTAGGATGGCAGAGAAAGGGGACCTTAATATGCCGGATGTCAACTGGGGCACCTTTGCTATAGCCACATCCAAAAGCAGGGCCATTCTCGATGCCCTTCAGGTGGCATGCCTTAGACAACTAGTTTTGGAACCTACTCATGAGGGAGCAATCTTAGACCTCGTACTCTCAAATGGGACAGTGAGAGGATCTCAGATCTAGAAGTGGGTAGCCATTTGGAAACAAGTGACCACCAGTGTGGTTCACGATAAACTCAGCTGCAGAGTCAAGCCATACAAAAGTGAGGGTTCTGGACTTCAGGAAGGCTGACTTTCTCAAGATGGGAGAGTGCCTTAGAAAAGCACTAGCAAGCAGGCTAGAAGGAGGGGTGGAGCAACAATGGGGAAATATCAAAATTGCCATCACAGAGGCAACAAGCCTTTGTGTGAAGCAAATAAACAAATCAAAATGAAAGAAAAAGCCACTATGGTTCTCAAAAGAGGTGGCGGTGAAGGTTAGGGAGAAAAAGATAGCATTTAGGAAGTATAAGGATAAACAGAAGGAGCAGGACAGAGAACTGTACCAGTTAAAGTAGAAGGAAGCAGGGAAGGCAGTCAGAATAGCAAAGGCCCAAACTGAGGAAAAGACAGCCAACTCGGTTAAGAAGGGGGATAAAACCTTTTATAGGTACATTAGGGAGCATAGAAAGACAAAGGGAAGGACAGTGAGGCTGAATAGAATGGACGGTGGGTGGGCAGAGAGGGACAGTGAAAAAGCAGGGATACTGAATGAATACTTCTGCTTAGTATTCACAAAAGAGGAGGAGGGGGAAGTACCTAATTCAATTAACAAAAGCACTCTGGATAGGGGGGATAGATCCAAGTCCTTTCACAGAAGAAAGGGTTCTGAAAGAACTCCTAAGATTGAAGGTGGACAAAGCAATGGGGCCTGACAGGATTCACCCCAGAATTCTAAAAGAATTAAGGGAAGAACTAGTGACACTACTGACTACCATTTTTAACAAATCATGGGAAGATGGTGTGGTACCTAAGGACTGGAGGAGGGCAGATGTGATTCCCCTTCACGAATGTGGGAGCACGAAAGAGGCAGAAAACTACAGACCTGTCAGTTTGACATCTGTGGTAGGGAAAATGATGGAATCACTTCTGAAAGAAATAACTGTTGAGTACCTAGAGACCAGTGGGGCACAGGACCCAAGGCAGCATAGATTCACAGCGGGAAGGTCATGTCAGACAAATCTGATTTCTTTGACTGGGTGACCAAAGTAGTAGACTAGGGAGGGGCTGTGGACATGGCCTACCTAGACTTTAGCAAGGCTTCTGGCACAGTCCCACACAAAAGATTAATAAACAAATTAGCCAGCCTGGGAGTGGGTCCCAGGGTGGTAGCCTGGGTAAAACATTGGCGGGACAACAGGACACAGAAGGTAATAGTAAACCGAGTCCACTCTGAAGAAATGGGGGTTACTAGTGGGGTACCGCAGGGTTCACTACTGGGTCCAGTCTTTTTTAATGTCTTTATAAGTGACATTGCAGAGGGACTGGAAGGAAAAGTATGCATTTCTGCAGATGACACAAAGATCTGCAACAGGGTTGACATACAAGGGGGGGTGAAAAGGATGAGAAGGGACTTGGCAAGGTTGGAGGAACGGTCAGAAGTATGGCAGCTTGGATTCAATGCAAAGAAGTACAAAATAATGCACCTGGGAAACAAAAGCCCAGGGGAAGAGTACACAATGGGGGGGGGGGGAGGTAGTAACAACAAAAATGGAAAGGGACCTGGGGGTAATCACATCAGATGACCTTAAGGTAAGCAAGCAATGTGAGAAGGCAGTAGGGAGAGCTGGGGGGATACTGGGATGTATAGGGATAGGCATCATCAGCAGAAAACAGGAAGTTGTTATCCTGCTGTACAGACAGTTGGGGAGACCCCATCTGGAGTACTGCGTCCAGTTCTGTAGAACCCATCTCTGCAAGGACATAGACAGGATGGAGACAGTCCAGAGGAGGGTAACTAAAATGGTGCAGGGTTTGCAAGAGAAGCCACATGAGGAGAGACTGAATGAGCTTAATATGTATACCCATGAAGAAAGGGGGGAGAAGGGGTCATGACTGAAACATTTAAGTACCTCAGTGGAATCAACAAAGTCCAAGAGGGCAGCATCTTTCAGAAAAAGAGGTGTGCAAGAACAAGGGGACAAAATTTGAAGATAGAGGGGGGATGGCTCAGGAGCAATGTGAGGAAGCATTATTTCATAGAGAGGGTGGTGGACACATGGAATCGCTTCCTGAGGAGGTTGTGGGGTCTAAAACTGTGGGAGAATTCAAGAATGCATGGGACAGGCATAAGGCAATTCTTGTGGGGGAAGGGGTAGGAAAAAACAGGCTGTTGGTTAACTAGGATCTGCAGCTTATCCAGCAGGTATGGAAATGGGCAGACTAGGTGGGCCAAGCTGTCCTTATCTGCTGTCAAAGTCTATGTTTCTATGAATATACTGATGTCCAGCAAACAGTGGGGTGACATGATACAGACTTACACATTTTAAGATGGGATAACCAGAGTGGACAGCAGGAATCTGTCCATAATGAGGTGAGACACTGCCACACAGAGGAACTCTATAAAAATGGCAGGAGGGAAATTCAGAAAAGATGTCCAAAAGTATTTCTTTACAGAGAGGGTGGTAGGGAAATGGACTGAGTTGACAAGGGAAATGGTATGCAAAATAGGGCAGGATAGGCAAAGGAACAACAAAAGAAAGTGGGGAGGATGTTATCAGGTATGTGGGAGTGAGTGACCTCTTTGGTACTCGTAATATAATATATTGGTTGTGAGACCCTTGTCTGCCGTCACTGTCTATCTTTCTACCTCGGCAGGTCCGATGCCCATCCCAGAACTGCCACTTTCTGTCTGGCACCACATTTATATATTCATTTTTGCCTGGTGCAGCAGCAAGGTGGCAGAGCTCCGACCACAACTGCCATCTCTTGAAGTAGCTCTACGGAAGGGCTCCCAAGAAGCAGGAGCCTGACCAAGACTTCCCACCACCTGGTGCAGCTATACAGGGAGCTGTTGAGGAGCGGAAGCCCTGAGCAGAAGCTGATCCGTCGCACAGTTCTTTATTAGTGAGGACAGTTGCATGCAAACAAGATCACTGTAACCCTGACTAGTTGTCTACCCGGATGTAAAAATCCTGTTTATGACATCATAATTATCGCCACAGCAACAGGTTTTGATTTTATAAACAAAACTGTGATGACAAATATTTATTTATTTATTTCAAAAGTATCACCAGGAAATACCTACTGAGCTGCTAACAGCTAGTTTCCAGATGTGTCCTGGGGTGAGGGGGATGAGGAAAATCATACGGCAAATACTCTGTATCATGGAGCATAATCAAAAACTTGAAGACAATTCAGTATAGCTGATACATGCAACAGAAAAAATGTGGATAATTTAAGTGATGGAACTGCTCTTACAGAATAAAGAACAGGTACTGAAGGAAACAGACTGGCAGGGCAAAACTAGTGGGGGGGGTGAATGAAGAGCGTGAAGGACAGCTGTAGGATGGAGAAGAATAGTTCTGAAGGAGATTTTCAGGAGAAAGCAGAAAAGGTAGAGCGACTTGACAAGGGAAGGGAGGACCAGAGTTTAGGAAAGTGGTATGAGAAGGCAGATTGACCAATGGTAGATTTCCTAGAAGGACTAGAGAGGGAATAGGAAGTATTATTGCGTCGAGGGTAGGAGGAAGCTAAGAGAGAGCATAGGAGAGATGTAAGATACGAGAGAAGAGAACCAAACCAGAATTTAGATATAAAGGAGGCACAATGAGAAAGGCGCCTGGCATTAAGAGAGGGGAGAGAATGGGCAGAGTAGAGTGAGCAAAGGTGGGTGCGAGGGGAACAATGTAAAGCAAAATGACAAAGAATGGAAGAGGAAGTTCAGTCTGGCAAGGGAGGATTTGGGATCTCCACTATTGTCACCATAATCAAAAATAGGGAGAATCATCTTACAACAACCTCTCGGTGGACAGGAAGTGGGATACTCGCTTTGTTCCTGCATAAAGCACAAAGCTTGGGGCGAAGCTTTTGGTGTATGGTATCAATATGAACCGAGAAATCCAGGTGATGGTCAAGCCAGACTGCAAGGTACTTAAAAGAGGATGCATCCTCAATAACAGCAACATCAAAGGTGTGAAATAAAGGGACTGGAGTGAGTCTGAAAAGCCTCTGACGGGTGCCAAAACTCATGGAAACTGTTTTTTGGCATTGAGGGATAGTTGGTTTAACTGGAAGCAGTGCTGAATATTGTTAAAATCCAGCTGAAGCTGTGAGGTAAGATCACAGGAAGAGGAGCCAGATGCAAAAATAACTATCATCAGCATACATATGAATGGTTGCAGAGGAACATTTAGAGGGTAGGTAATTCAAGAATATGGAAAAGAGAACAGGACCCAGGACAGATCCTTGAGGTATACCTGAGCAGATATGGAGTGGTGACGAAATGGAGCTACCTATCCGAACAGCTTGAGACCTTCCCTAAAGGTGAGAAGGAAACCAACTGGTGGCAGAGTCAGAAAGACCAGCTGCTTTAAACCTTTCCAGAAGGAGGGGATGTGCCAGTGTGTCAAAAACTTTAGCAAAATCAACAAAAAATGGCAGACATGATCAGACCTCGATCTGTACCTGAAAGAACGGAATCAGTGAGCTGAAGGAGGAAAGGGGAAGTGGAGTGGAATTTCCTAAAATGAGACTGAAAGGGGGTGAAGAGGGAGGAGTCAAGGAAAGAAGAAAGTTGAGATAGTAGAAGGCATGCCTGTAACTTAGCTAAGGTAGGAAGGACAGAGATAGGACAGTAGTTACCAGGAAAAAAGGGATCACCACCTTTAGGGAGAAGAATGGTAGCAGTCTGCTTCCAGGCTTCAGGGACAGTAGCAGAGGAAAATGAAAGGTTGAGGAGCAGAATAATAGGTAGTATGATGGCAGGAACTGAGGAATGTAGACGATTGGGATCAAGGCCATCAGGGCTACCATCTTTGTGAGGATTAGAAGGAAAATTAGATTTAAAGCAGGAGTAAGGTGGAGATAGGGAAGAAAGGAGGGAGGGGAGGGAGGGTTGAGAGAGAGGGCACAGATAGTAAAGTAGGATTCAAAGGAAGAGGCGACAATAGAATGGTCAGAGAAGAGGAAGTCATCAACCCTGAGAACAGGGGAGGGAGGGAGAGAAACTGGGTTGAAGGGGGATAAGGGGACTGGATAACCTCAGATGTTATCCAAGGAAGATGACAGCCCTGCGCAGTGGAGCATAAAAATTCCATACAATCATAAATTACAGACAACTATAAATATATAACCACAAATTTAGACAAGCAGTTGGAATAGGCAGGACAAAGAGCCTGCTTTTATGCAAATTCCCTTAGTAATATAAAAATAAGGTGAGCCTTATAGGAAAAATAAAAATTAAGCTGCATTGTGTGTCAATATTACATTGTTTCAAAGTTGCCTGGAGTCAGCCATGAGTTAGCTATTTGGCCAAGTACGCCACTCCCCTGGGCTCAACTGGCTCTCCTTCTCTTATTACCGTTTCCTACTTAATATGTAAGTGTAGTTAGTTCTCTAATAATGTTCCCTCCTCATACTGTAATGCAGTTTTTGTGAGCCTACACCCGATTATCACTGTCAGTACTCAGTCTGCTTTTATTTTGTTTTTATTAGTTTAATTTTATAACTGTACACAAGTTCTAGTACCCAGTTTATGCTATTGAGTTGACCTTAATGTAAATATTAAAAGATTTTTTTTATTTGCTTATTCATCCTCATTTGGCTTTCATTGGGTTTTTACTGTGTCTTAATTGCATGTGTTTTGTGAACTGCTATGTTCTTCAACTACCCTAATAGGTTTACTCTGTTTCTTGCTTTTGTCCCTTTTTCCCCCATTTAGTTTTACTTATTTTCACCTATTGGTTAAGTCCCCCCCAACCCCCATTTGTTATAGGCCCACTTGATTTACTTTAATTTCTGGTCCCACACTTGGTTAACTTCTTTTACCGTCTGCTGTACTCCTTGGAGTAAACTGTCCACCACCCACCCACCCATTCTACTTGTTCACTGCAGTCTGTGTTTTGCCTTGTTTTATACTTTCCGCTATGCTGTTCTATCATTCCCTCTCTTCCCTTCCTGTTTTCCCTTACCTCCCTCTATCTTCTTTCCTCCTTTCCTCATTCTCTCCCACTCTCCTATCCTCCTGTCTCCCGACCTTGTCTCATTCTTCTTGGCATCCTGCATGCAGTCTCCTATCATCTTTTTGGCTTCACCTCAAATTTCTCATATCCTTCCTTATCTAAGTCCTAGCTTGATAATTCCTATTCTTCTTTTTCACCCTTCCCCTCTCCTTTTCACATAAGCATGTCATTGGCCATCTCAAGCTTACCGTCTCCTTGCTGCTTTTAGTTGCAGGAAACATTGAGCTTAACCCTGGCCCTTCCCTTTCTTCCCCTCTTCCCAAAGGTTTGAGTGCCCATGTTGACATCCGTAGCCCTCTCCTTAAACTGATCTACTACAACCAGTTACGGTTATTATAGATCGAGGCTCCGATCAGTGGGCGCTCCTTTCCCCTGCGCATGAGGCACTCTCATTCTGTGAAAGAGTGTCTCATGTAGCTCATTCTAGGCACTTTCTGGGAAGTTTTTTTAAATATATTATTGATCGCTCTCGATCAATAATATATTACTATGCCCCCCAGAGCCACTCATTCCTGAAAACGAGTGGTTTCACTTGTCTTCAGCTTGAGCCAGAACAGCTCAGCTTCACTTTGCTGTTCTCACTCAGCTGAAGGCGCGTGAAACTACTAGTTTTTAACAACAAGTGGCTCCGGGGGACGTATTAACACATAACCCTATGCCTGATGCATTGGTGATCTCAGAATCCTGCCTCTCCTCTGGGGTCCCAGATTCCTCTGTTGCTATCCCAGGTTTCACCATTATTCATCAGGCTTGAACAAAGAGGAGTGGTGGCGTAGCCATTTACCTCTCATCAAACATTCAATTTGAGCTTGTGCTCTCCACCTCTTTTTCCCCCTCTGCCTATGAGATGCTTCTTCTCAAACTCTCCCTCACCTTCGCTACTCCCTTATTTATTGCTGGTGTCTACTGCCGCCCAGGTTTTTCCCCACCTTTAGTAGCTGAGTTGCTTACCTCTATTTCCTCACACGCCTCCTCTGGTGAGTTACTCATACTAAGTGATTTTAATTTAAATTGGCTCTCTCCCTCTTTTCATACTTCGGTAGTAGGGCAGTAGAAGGCTTCAAGCCCATTTAAACTGCCCCTCAACGCCTCCGTGGATATAGCCAGGTAGACTGCCGTTAAATACCAGTACATCTAGTTGTTTTTTTTAAAGGAAGAAAAGGTTTTGGAATACACAATGTCATGTGGTAACATATTCCACAATCTAACTGATCTAGGTATAAATGCATATTTTCTAATGTCCATTTTGGGATGTTTTTCATAAATTCTGCCTTCACGAGAAGTCCCTCATTTTAACTCAACTGATTTATGTCCCTACTCACTTTAATTTCAAATCTCAAAATCATTCCCTCTTTGACTGGGTCTTCTCCTCCCACTCCC
The DNA here is from genome assembly GCA_016271365.2 of Neoceratodus forsteri. Taxonomy (NCBI): domain Eukaryota; kingdom Metazoa; phylum Chordata; order Ceratodontiformes; family Ceratodontidae; genus Neoceratodus; species Neoceratodus forsteri. Next base: position 395,492,310 of record JADMNL010000024.1, read on the forward strand.
ATGTAGTGTGAATGCTAACACCCTCCCACATACCCTCAGTGACCACCATATGGTCTACTGTGTGAGCAAAATTCACTGTCCCAAAGTTCCTCTCAAATTCATTCAGATCTGGTCATTCTGTTTGCTGGATCTGTCCTGCCTTCATGCTGACCTGGTAGCCACTGACTGGTCCCCTATTTCTACAGCTGGCAAGGTGGATAATGCCCACAACTTCTTTACTTCAAAATTTATGTCTGTCTGGGATCATGACACTCCACTTAGAAGAGTCAGGGTCTGCAGTTCCCACCTCCTGTGGATCTCAGCTAAGTTACTGGCGTGTTACTGTGCACGTGACCTTGCCTGGAGGACCTATAAATCCTCTGGTTCCATCTTTCAGAAAAAGAGATGTGAAAGAACAAGGGGGCACAATTTGAAGATAGAGGGGGGATGGCTCAGAGGTAATGTGAGGAAGTATTTTTTCACAGAGAGGGTTGTGGATGCATGGAACAGCCTTCCTGAGGAGGTCATGGAGTCAAACAGTGGGGGAATTCAAGAATGCATGGAATAGACATAAGGCAATTCTAGTAGGGGGTAGGAGGAAGTAAAGTAGGCTATTGGTTAACTAAGATCTGCAGCTTATCCATTAAGTTGGGAAATGGGCAGACTAGGTGGGCCAAGCGGTCCTTATCTGCCATCAAATTCTATGTTTCTGTGTTTCTATGTTTCTGACCTTACTCAGTACCGATTCATTCAGAATGCTTGTACTAAAGTCACTAGACTTGCGCAGTCTGAGTACTGGTACTTTGCATCCACACTCCAGAACAACCTCAATCTAAGTTCTGGAAGGTTATTCGTTCTCTTTTCTCCCCTCTGACCCAATCCCCTCTACCTGGTCTCAAGATGGGCAATACTCTTATCTCTGATCCTGCTGCATTTGCCCCTTCTTTTAATTCCTGTTTTACCCTGTGCCTGATCACTCATTTCCTCCTCCTCTCCTCCTCTCCCTCTCTCTTTTCTTCTCTTCCCTCTCATGCTATCCCTCAACCTCTTCTCTGCCCCTTCCCCCCTTTTTTTATTTTTCACCCATTACCCCTGTTGTTGCTCTTAAAGGGGACTGGAAATGTGTACTAACTGTCAGCAGTTAGTAATGTTTCTAGTAAGAGAAATGAAAGACTGGCCTCTGAATGAGCCATATTTAACTGTACCTTAAACACTGAAGTGAAAAAAACATGTTTTCAATTGTTTTCTTTTTATGGACAACATTCTGCACAGTTCTCTTCATGGAACCAGTCATTTGGAGTCTTTACTGTGTCACGGTTTGTGTACAGAATGCTAAACATGCGCTATTGTCCTATCAGAACCACGCTTAGAGGTCTTTGCTCAAACCATGACATAGTTAAAACTCCAGATCACAGGTTCCATGAAGAGAACTGTAACAGAATGCTGCCCATGAAAACAAAATGATGTAAAATACAGTCTTTCACATTACTTTTTATTCAGGTACAATTAAATATGGATCATTTAGGCTTATGGATATCATGTCTGTAAACGGGAACATTATAAATCGCTACCTATTAAAAATCATTTCCTGTCCTAGTTAAGGCCCTTTTGTTTCTAAATCCTCACAATGGTAGGAGTCCTGATGGTCTAGACCCTAGATTCCTATTTCCCTCTGCTCATGCCAATGCCCCCCCCCAATTACCTACCTCCTTAACCTCTCTTTCTCCCTATCCTGCATCCCTAACTCTTGGAAGTTGGTTACCGTCGTTCTCTTTCTCAGAGGGGGTGATCTCTCTTTCCCTACTAACTTCTGACCTCTTTCTCCCCTTCCCACTTTGGCTAAGCTCCAGAACACCTTTTTCTATCCCAACTTTCCCCTTTTCTGGACTCAGCCTCCTTCTTCACTCCTTACTGGTCTGATTTTAAAGTTTCAATGCACTTCCACCTCTCTCTCTTTCAGTTCAGTGATGCTATCCCCTCTGGCATGGATCAGGGCCTTGTCATCTCAGCTATTTTTGTCGACATAGACAAAGCATTTGACACTGTAGCCCATCCAATTCTCCTGGATAAACTCAAGGCAGCTGGACTTTCAGTATCTTCAGTTAAGTGATTTCTACTTCTACCTTGAGGGCAGGTTGCAAGCTGTTCATATTGGAGACTCCCTTTGACCTCCTCTCCCTATAAGCTCAGGCATCCCCCAAGGGTCTGTCTTTGGTCCAGTTCTTTCTCCATTTTTCTAAATGACCTCCCCAAGGACTGTTCCTCTGTGTCACTATATATGTATGCAAATTATACGGTTCTCTTTTTCCTCTGGCTCCTCTGCCCTGACCTCATCTACTAACTCAAATGGATTTTAACAATATCCAGCATTGGTTCCATGATAATCAGTTATCCCTCAATGCCAAGGAAATAGTCTCCATGACTTCTGGCACTACACAGAAACTTGCTAGAGTCCTCCCCCTTCCTTCCTTTCATGCCCTTGATCGTGCATCTATTTAAGACGTCTTCTCCATCAAGTATCCCAGGGTCTGGTTTGATTGCCATCTAGAGTTTTCTGTTCATGTGGATGCAATCTTAAGAAGCTGTACAGAAATAAGAGAAGCACTCCACTTTCTGCTTGTAGAGAAATCCTCACCAAGACGATTCGGTCTATTTTTGACTAAGAAGTCATTGTTTTTAGTGCTGCTCCAAAGTCCACTTTAGCTCGACTGGACCCTCTCTTTTACTCCTTCTGTCATTTTGCCCTCAATAAACACTTGCACACATCACTGTACGACACAATCTTCCCTCTCCCTTCTCTCTCTCTTGATGCCAGGTGCCTTACCCACTCTGTTTCCTTTATCTCTAAATTTTGGTTGCGCTCTCTCCCCTCGTATCTTACCTCTCTCCTCTCCTTGCCCCTTCGTCCTCTTACTCTCTTCGCATGCTTGCTCTTGCTCCTTTGCTCTCCCTAATGTGAAATCTACTGCTGGTCAAGCTGCCTTTTTGTTCCGTTTCCCTAAACTGGGGGGGGGGGTTCTCTTCTCTCGTCTATTCGCTCTGCTCCCTCCTTTCCTGCTCTTAAAGCTTTCCCCTCGTGATTTCTCTTTTCAATCCTGTTGTTGTTGTTTCTGATATTGGTTTGGAAACCTGTAACTGCCATCATTGTTTTCAGCACTTCCCATTTCCTTACCGTCATTTATTCCCTCTGTTCCATATTTTAATATGTTGATTACAGTACCAAATAATTGCTCTTTTGTCAATTCCACAATTTACTGCATGTAATTTACTGTTTGGCAATTTTATTTTTAAGCATTATTGTCTTGGTTATTTTTAAATACTTATTTCTATTCTATGTATTTTATACTCTGTATTTTGCATCTGTTCTCTTCTCCTCTCCCTAACCCCCTTCCCCAACTCATCTGGAAATGAGACAATACTACCTCAGTATGTCTTTTCTGATAAAACGTTTGAAATAAATAATTAAATTGTCCTGGTGGCCTCCATCAGGGGCTCTTTAAAGCATAGAACTGTGAAGCAGGAGATTCCCAGGTTTGAATCCCTCCACAGCCAGTGACTCACTGTCTGACCTGGAGCAAGTCCCTTGACATCCCTGTGCTTCCGTTCTCCTTGTCGTAAAACTGGATAATTGCAAGTTAGAAAGATCACACAATAGTTCACTGAGTGGATCCACAGCAAGAGATCAATAAAGGGAGAGAAAAAATGGTCTCAGCAGTCACCACCAATGTGCTACAGAAGTCCAAGATACTTAATTTAACATTACAGTACAGTTGCATACTGTATGTCAAAGAGGAATAAAAAGACAACAAAAATGCACAAAAATGGAGAGGGGGGATTGGAGAACATAACACGAGGACAGCAAATCAAGCATACACTGAAGAGAATAGCAATTTCTTGGATTCTCTCTCTCTGCATTGACCTCAGAGCTTTGTATTTCCACCATATTTAGGGGACGATTTAAAATAAGTATGGCCTCATTTTGGCTCATAAAAAGTACACAAATTACTGGGAAATGATAAAAGCCAGACACTTTGGTCATAGTAGAGAAACAGGGATTTACAAATGAGAAATGTGTCACTATAGTTTGGTAACCATCTTTCAACAACTTTTTTATCCAAGCAAATTACTCTTCTCAACAATTAGTGTGATCAGTGTATGTCTGATTTGCTGTCCTCATGTTATGCTCTCCAGTTCCCCTCCCCTTTTTGTGTGTTTTGTTGTCTTTGTAGTCATCTTTGATATATGCAGCTGTACTATAATGTTAAATTGTTGTTTTATGGTGTACACACAGTTTATGGTTCTTATTATCAGAATTACATAATTGTACATTAGGATTTGAACAATTAATTAAGCAATAACGCACGACAGGGTGTGTGTTGTGCTGGGATAACATCACGCCTGGAGTGATCAGGCATGAGGCCGCAGGCCAAGTGCGTCTAATCACCCCAGAAGTGACGTTATCCCAGGACAACACACACCCAGGAGTGCATTATTGCTATTATACAATGGCTTGTTTGTGAAAATAAAAAAAATAAATAAAAAAATACATGTTTAAGTTTTCAATAGATTTTCTTGTATGTGGAGGTATACTTCTTTACAAAAAAAGTCCACAGTTTCTATTATGGGCAGCAGGTGGCGCTTCTTAGCTGCTTTTCTGTTGTTGTGTGCTTGGTCTGCCTGCTTATTTCTCACAGAGAAACATTTTTTCTTTGTGCTGTACTCTCATCCCCCCCCACCCCCGAACGGCACCACCGCACCTCCAGTTTAATTGAGCAGAAACCACGATGGGAAGGAAGCATGAGATGTGGGAACTTTCAAATCAGTAAGTCATTTCGGCTCATCTGGAGGGAGCAACTGTTTGGTTGGGTTAGGTTGTCAGATTCCATCGAGTGTTGAGAGAGGGTGCTACAAACATTTGTAAAATGTAGTAAAGCAGTAGTTAAGATGAAGTGATGTTAGAGCCACCCATAGTCTGTTGGTTTTTGACAGAACGGCTTAGCTCGTGGTCTGGTGTGAGTGATGCTGTGGGACCGGAAGTAAAGCGGGGCTACGACAGCATCTCAAAAAAAATAAAAATATAAAAGGCAAAGTAAGGTTTTCTTTGGGAGAATGATCCCTGCAGGGGGAGCAGAGTGTTGGGAGGGAGTTTTTAAATTTTAATAATGAAGGAGCCGGGAAGAAGTAATGCAGGTTGTTAGCGGATGAAGCGGAAAGCGGAGGGGGATCACTAATGCAGGCTGTGTGGAATAATTCCTATAATGGTTGATGTGGTCATCTGTGTGCTGGGACTAGAGCCATGATGTTGTACTGGGATAACATCACGGCTCCAGTTCCAGATGGACCAATCAGAGTCCAGGCTTCTTTTATGCCATTGTATAATTGTACTTTGCATCCTGTGATATATTTTAACATGTGTTCATAACTGGAAAGGTTATTTATGCTTGACACACTGGTGCTCCCTATTTACTTCTTGAAAAAGATCCAGTGTTCCTTGAAACATAGAAAGTTCAGTGGTGATGGATGTTTTTGGGTGTTTTTAACATGTTTTTCAACCTGAATAAAATGTTTCAAAGAATGAAGTATCTTGAACTTCTGTAACACATTGGGGGTGAGTGCTGAGACCAGCTTTTCTCTCCCTGTAAAACTGGAAAGCAGCAGGACCCACAGAGAAGCTGCATCTTAGTTGATTTATCTTGGGAAAACCAGTTATAAAATAAACCAAAATAACAAGGTGTGATAGAAACCTTTGAGCAAAGAAAAAGGAGCGCTACATCATGGTGTGAGCTGCAAACAGAACACAATGTTGTGTTACAGCTATGCTGGAAAAAAAACAGAGCAATGCTAGACAGGACATGTGGACAAAACAAAATCTGCATCAGGAAAGAGCAGGTGACTGTTTGCTTTTTACTACATATGTCAGACCACAGACTAATGGCTGAAACGATTTACATGCTGAAAAAAATTATTTTTTACTGACTTGCAACACTGCGGCTTTAAAACTGCAATAGATAGAGCCGGTGATTAAGGTAGGTATAGTCACAATCTACTGTTCATACTGTCCTTGAGACATTCTTACCTTGCTACATGGACGGTGCAGTGGCTGCACTACTGTTTGTGATGTCGATGACATAAGTTTGCATCCTGAGCATGAGCTACCACAGGGTCAGCAGCAGGAGGACTAAAAGACGGCACTCTCCTCCTCGGGGGATAATGGGTGTTCAGGCTTCTCTACTCTACTGCCACCTGGGCAACCACAGGTGGCAGTGCAGTTGAGTGCCTGCAACAGCCAACGGGGCTGCCTGTCAGTCCTTACTTTGCATGTTGTACAGGCACACACTAGGGAACTCATGGCACTGGTGTCCATGGGAAACAACACGGGGAAAAACATAGAGCCTCTCAACAAAAGGATGATGACCCAGCACTCACTGGGGCACCACACCCCAGCCAAACCACAGTTGGTACAATTAGTCTGAGAAGCCCCCTTTAATTTCTGGTCCCTCCACCAGAGGGCTGTCAAGCCGCACTGATCTGGGTCTGTACAGAAGGTGGCAGAGTTGGGTAGCCACCAGCAGATTTGGACAGTCAGTGGTCAAGAAGTCCAGAGGGGGCATAAATAAATATATTTAAAAAACAAAAAAAATGGTTGGGGCCAGCTCCATGGCGCGAAGCAATGGGGCATCACACTGGCATGCTGGATACCCAGGTTCGTACGCATGCTCAGGATGTCAACAGCAAAGGCCAATAGGGCAAGATCTGGAGCATTGTTTGGATGCTTCCCTCCCAAACAGTGGACAGTGCAATGCCATTTGTGTAGCACCTCCTGGTGGTGGTGTTATGGTGGTGCTCCTGGCGGTGTAGGAGACCTTGCGTAACCAAAGGTCTCCGCCCCCAGGAGATCACTACAGTGGCGCATACACAGGTGAAGGATGGGACTCAGAAAACAGGAAATAAAATGTCTTCAGGCACACTAAATGACAGTCCTCCTGTCAGCCACTTCCACACCAAAAGACCCTCAAAGTAAGCTGCCCTCCTGCCTCCCACTGCTGGCTTCTGACCAAAGGCACTGCTCTCCTTGTGGCAGCAGAGCTGCTCCTCCCACCACCAGCAGGAGGAGTCAGAATCTCCAGCCAAAGGAAGACTCGGGGGTGGGGGTGAGATTAGCGGCAAGACCAGCAAAGCAGGGTGAGTCCAGTGGGCAGCTGGGATTATGCCTTGTCGGGTGCCTAAGCCAAAGGTGCAAAGAGAAAAGAAGACATTCTTACCCCTGCGGCAAAGCCAAGGCTTCCATCTAGTATTCGCCTCTGTAAATCCAAAACACCGGAATTAGAGTCAATTTTCAGGAACTGTGTGACCTAAAATACTACATGTCCAAATGGAACAGCACTCACTGAAAGACAGCAATTACAACAGCATTCCATGCAGCACTGAACTGGTAAAGCCATTTTCTGATATCCGGGAAAACTTTTTTTTAAATATGATATTCAGACATAATTTAGCTTTCTCATTAAATTATTTTGTATGTTTCACTCATCATTCTTTATTACTGAGGACACTTACATGAAAACAGGATCTCTGGCCTCCAGACAACATGTGCCCCTCTGGCTTTTCCCTAAAATGAAGTTATAATCCTCTGTCTGTGGCACTACAATATGATCTTGTGGAAATGATGAAAGGGATATGACATACTGTACTGTCACTTATATTGTGCCTTTTGTATGCCTTCTATATTGTAACTCATGGATAGAAACATAGAAGTTGTCAGCAAATAAGGACCTCTTGGCTCACTTACTCTGACCAGTTTTCCCTGCCTGCATTAAGTTTTAAAGTATCCTAACGTTGGAAAAACTAAAGAAAGAAAGAAACATGACAGGGTGTACGGTTATACGGGAATAATGAATGCCTTGAGTGGTTGATAGGCACAAGGCATAGCTGAGACAACTACCAGAGAAGTGCATTATTCTTTTATAACCGCACATCCTCAAGCCAGTGGCAGTGCTACCTCTTGCTTTGCCGGTGACCCGTGTTTGGTAATGATAGATCATCAGGGGCAGGACAGGGGAGGAAGTATGAAGTGTTCCAGGGACTGCTCTCCTTTCCTGGGGAGAGTGGGACACTGCTCCCACTGCATTACTACCAACTGGTGGAGAAAAGTCACCAGCACAGCCAGAAGCACCAGTGGGGAGAGTCAGCGATGGGTGCCTGCCCGTATACGTGCCACCACCAGCAAGCATGACTGTGATATTGCACGCTGGAGCCACCACCAGCAAGCATGACTGTGTTATTGCACGCTGGAGCCACCACCAGCAAGCATGACTGTGTTGTGCAGCTGGAGCCACCACCAGCAAGCATGACTGTGTTATTGCACGCTGGAGCCACCACCAGCAAGCATGACTGTGTTATTGCACGCTGGAGCCACCACCAGCAAGCATGACTGTGTTATTGCACGCTGGAGCCACCACCAGCAAGCATGACTGTGTTATTGCATGCTGGAGCCACCACTCGCAGGCATGACTGTGCCATCGCATGCTGGCACCCAGGGTAGAAAAATGGAGGTGGAGGAAAAGACAGGCTGTCCAAGCTGGCACCCTCCAGCAGGCTCTCACACGACTGACACAGCAGGCCACCCATCTTAGCAGGTCCTGGGTAAGTGCAGTACAGTATGGTTCACAATAAACACAGCAATAGAGTTAAGCCACACAAAGGCAAAAGTACTGGACTTTAGGAGGGCTGACTTTGCCAAAATGGGTGAGTGCCTAAGGAATGCACTAGCAAATGGGCAGGAAGGAGGGGTGGAAGAACAATGGGGAATAATAAAACTGCCATCACAGAGGTGACAAGCCTTGTGAAGCAAATAAACAAAACAAAACGATGTAAGAAACCACTATGGTTCTCAAAGAAGTGGCAGTGAAGGTTCAAGAAAAGAAAGCATTCAGGAAGTACAAGGAATCACAGAAGGAGCAGGACAGAGAACTGTATCGTTAAAGCAAAGGAGGCTGTGAAGGCAGTCAGAACAGCAAAGGCCCAAACCGAGGAAAAGATAGCCAACTCAGTTAAGAAGGGGGATAAAACCTTTTATAGGTACATCAGGGAGTGAAGGAAGACCAAGGGAGGGATAGTGAGGCTTAATAAAGGGGATGGAGGGTGAGCAGAGGGTCACTGTGAAAAGGCAGAGATACTAAACAAATATTTTTGCTCAGTATTTACAAATGAGGAGGGGGAGGTACCTAAAACAAACAGTAGAAACACTCTGGATTCAGAAGTTGATACAGATTTACAGAAGAAAGGGTTCTGAAAGAACTCTTAAAACTGAAGGTGGACAAAGCAATGGGGCCTGATGGGATTCATCCCAGAATTCTAAAAGAACTAAGGGTAGAACTAGTGACACCACTGACTACCCTTTTTAACAAATCATGGGAGGATGGGCTGGTACCTGAAGACTGGAGGAGGGCAGATGTGATTCCCTTTCACAAGAGTGGGAGCAAGGCAGAAGCAGGAAACTACAGACCTGTTAGTTTAACCTCAGTGATAGGGAAAATGACGGAATCACTTCTGAAGGAAAGAAGTGTTGAGTACCTAGAGGCCAGAGGGGCACAGGACCCAAGGCAGCATGGATTCACAGTGGGAAGGTCATGCCAGACGAATCTAATAGATTTCTTTGACTGGGTGACCAAAGTAGTAGATCAGGGAGGGGCTGTGACATGGCTTACCTAGACTTTAGCAAGGCATTTGACACAGTCCCACACAAAAGATTAATATACAAGTTAGCCAGACTGGGAGTGGGTCCCAAGATGACAGCCTGGGTAAAGAATTGGCTGGAGAATAGGACACAGAGAGTAATAGTAAATGAAGTCCACTCTGAAGAAAGGGGGGTTACTAGTGGGGTACCGCAGGGTTCAGTATCAGGACCGGTCCTCTTCAATGTCTTTATAAGCGACATTGCAGAGGGACTAGAAGGAAAAGTACAGGTACATCTCTTTGCAGATGACACAAAGATCTGCAACAGAGTTGATGCACAAGGTGGGGTGGAAAGGATGAGAAGGGACTTGGCAAGGTTAGAGGAATGGTTAAATGTATGGCAGCTTAGATTCAATGCTAAGAAGTGCAAGGTAATGCACCTGGGAAAACAAAAACCCAAGGGAAGAGTACACAATGGGGGGTGAGATACTAACAACAACAAAAATGGAAAGGAACCTGGGGTAGTCATATCAGATGACCTAAAGGTGGGCAAGCAATGTGAGAGGGGCAGCAAGGAGGCTGGGGAGATACTGGGATGCATAGGGAGGCATCACCAGTAGAAACAAGGAAGCTATTATCTCTCTGTACAGACAGCTGGTGAGACCCCATCTGGAGTACTGTGTGCAGTTCTGGAGACCCAATCTCCATAAAGACATAGACAGGATGGAAGCTGTCCAGAGGAGGCAACTAAAAATGGTGCAGGGTCTGCACGGGAAGACATATGAAGAGACTTAAGGAGCTTAATACGATAGCCTCGAGGAAAGGAGGAGAGGGGGACATGATAGTACCTCAAGGAATCAACAAAGTCCAAGAGGGTAGCATCTTTCAAAAAAAGAGGTGTGCAAGAACAAGGGGACACAATTTAAAGATAGAGGGGGTGACGGCTCAGAGGTAATTTAAGGAAGTATTTTTTCACAGAGAGGGTTCTGGATGCATGGAATGGCCTTCCGGAGGAGGTTGTGAAGTCAGAAACAGTGGTGGAATTCAAGCATGCATGGGACAGTCATAAGGCAATTCTAGGGGGTGGGGGTAGGAAGAAGTAGGCTGCTGGTTAACTAGGATCTGCAGCTTATCCATTAGGTAGGGAAATGGGCAGACTGGGTGGGCCAAGCGGTCCTTATCTGCCGTCAAATTCTATGTTTCTATGTAAGTGATGGATAACCAACAGGTCTCTGAGATGGTCGGTGACAGGGCTGGGTGGTTGCCAAGGGGCAGAGTCTGGACGAGAGATAACTTGGCAAAAAAAAAATTACCACACAGTCAAAGTGTGTTATTCAACATACAAAGTGGGCTTCCATTTGTTTAAAAAAAATAGGTAGAGCTGGCCCAGTAGTGGGGTGGGCTGAGGCACTAGTTGCCACACCACCACCTACCCTCCTGGTAACCCAGGCTAGGGAACAACACAAGCTGCTTCGGGTTGGCCAAGGGTGGAAGGACTGAGCATCCCTAGACAGCTCTCCTCCCTCGGGGAGGGGGGTACACACATCCTGCTAGACAGATGCCACCTGGTAGTGTCTGGGTGGCAGTGAAGCTGGACACAAGGGAAAGGAATCCAACCACCAGGACACCGGGGGAGCTTCTCCATGGAGGCGGAGAAAGCACAGTGTGTCATTGTATGTGCTGCGGCCCTATGGAAAAAAAACAGAGGGAAAACCATCCTGACCACAGCTGGATAATGACCCAGTCCCCTGCAGGCCCCACACCAGTGACTGGGCACCTCCAGGTCCTGTGGTAGAGGATAACCAAAGCACAAGGTAAATCCCACAGAAGCCAGGTTATGGGGTTGGGGGAATGGTCTGGAAGGGAGCAGGTCAGGCTACAACAGGAGTTAAAATACTGGTTGAAAAAAAATATATATGTAGTGTAGATAGCAGGCTCATTGGAGCAGCAGTTGGATTTCTGCTTGTGACGCCGAAGAGCCAGGTTCAGGAACAGACCCGGGTGTCGGCGGGCCGGCCGGGGAGAGAGATGGCTTGAGCATCCCACGACTGATCGCCATCTCCCGGGAGGGAGGGGGTCTGCGACCCGGTGTTGATCGACCACTGGAGGAGGCCGGGGGTAGGGCAGCATGCCGGGGTGCTGTGGAGGAAGCGTGATGGACGTCAGCTCACACCTAGGCATCACGCACCCAGAGAAAGACAAGAAATACGGCTCCCTGGCCGACCAGATGATGGTCTCTGGTCCCCCGCCAGCACGAGATAGCCCAGACCATCCCCAGAAGCACCCGGGCCAAGTTGAAGTGTGATGGCCTGCCCCACCGGTGCCTTCTTCCCCAGAAGGAGGAGACCCATCCAATGAAGGGATACGTCAGGTTACCTGGGGGACTGCAAATGTGGGAGTTGGTGGCTGCAGCGGAAGGGAAAGTCGGTGGGGGTGCCCTAGGGGACCTGAAGGAGTGGCCAGCCAGGGGGGCCCGGGGAGGAGCCAAAAAAAAATCTATGAAGTGTAGGTGAGGTGTGTAGTTGTCAAAAAATATTCAGTCATGTGACATGTTTCGACCAATGAGGTTGCAGGATTTACATGACCCATTTTATGATAAGTTTTGCAAACAGAGGATTAAGACTTCAGCAAAGGGAGAAGCAGGGCAAAGTTCACAATTTAATGCAACTATTGTAGCTAAAAAAGAAAAAAAAAATGAAGTGAGAAAAATGTATATTTGTGCAATATACCATCCTGATGGTGCGGAGGGAGCACTGACAGTGCAGCAGCACTGTCGCTTGTGACGGAGGCGAATCAGGCTCAGGAGTGAGCCCAAGTTGCCAGAGGACTTGAGCATACTAATGGACATGGACCTTCTCTGGGATTAATGGGTGTCCACGGCTCACTGCGTGAGCACCTCCTGGAGATACACAAGGCACCAGGTGCAAGAGGCATGGCAGGTGGTGTGTGTGTGTGTGTGTGTAGATGGGGAAGCAGCCAGCCTCTGTGCATACCTGTTGCATGTGTGTTGAAGGCATGATGCACCACCAACCCAGAGAAAGGGCAGTTAATATGGAAAACATTCTGGCCACCATCAGGATGAACTTCACATACCACTGACTGGACCCACAGGGAAGCTGTATCTCAGTTGATTTATCTTGCCTCATGCCTGGATTCAGTCTCCCAGGCAGTGTACCTCATTCTGAGGGCCCCTCCATGGGGTGGGGGGCGGGCATGGAGGTTTCATGAAGAGCAGGAAAGTCCTTGAGATGGCAGCTGATGGGGGCTCGGGTACCAAGGTGATGGGGACCTGGGGCTTGTTTGTTGGAAAGCATAAAGAGTAAAATAAAAATAATAATACATTATGAGCTAAACTGCAATTCAATATTATATTTTTAAATGTTTTCTGTGATACTGGAAGATAGGCTTTACAGCAAATGATTGAAAAAAAGAGTGGCTGGCTAACAGGGATAAAGTCTGGTTTCCTCCTATTCTTTCACAGTGCACAGATGAAGTCTTGCGGAAGCTGGCACACTTTGTACCTACCTTGGCTTCTCAAATATAACGTGGTGCTCAGCAATTCAGATCTCTTCCGGCCATATGAAAATCTGCATTTGTTTTTATACAGTGGTTTTAACACACAAAGTATTTCTAATGCACTTTACAATTCCATCAGTTATACACTGGTGAAACATGGACTGTACCCAGGAAACCGAAACGGCCATTATACTCTCGGCAACATTCCACACACAGTCACGAACGATTTATTAACATGTTTTCTTTTTGTTTTTGTTTTAAGAGGCAATGCTTTCCAGGACATTGGAGTTGTCCACTACTTTCAAATAGTGCAAGGGGAACTTTAACTTAAAACCAGAAGGAGCCATGGGTTAATTTCTTCCAAAGGACAGAGCCTCTAAAAGGACATCACCTCCAAAAGGACTGCAACACACTAAGTGTCTACAGTAAGCAGGAACCAAAGTCCTGGTGCAGGAGTGTAGAGCCCATGACCTTTGGATTCATAAACATAGAAACAGACAATGATGGCAGAAGAAGACCATGGTCCATCCAGTCTGCCCAAGTTCCCTATAATCCATGGAACCTACTGTTTCTCCAGGGTACTAACCCTCCCCACCCTCTATTCTTCTCCTTGGTCCTAAAAGCAAGAGTGTCAAGCAGTGCTGATAGTGGAATGGTGTAGCAGTAGACACAAGATTTGAAAATGAACATTTATAACCTTACCTGTCCGCTGGAGAATATGAAGACTAATGCCGAGCCAGCCGCGGTCAGCCCCCAGGTGAAGAGGGTCCCTAGTAAGGCCTGGGTCACTGGAGAGTATCCTTCAATCATGATGACAGCCCTAGGATCATTGATGGAGGAAAACAAGAATTATTCCAGTTATTTTAAATCCAAAACTCAACTACGGGGGCCCTGACTCATTATAGTAGCCTCTGATTTGTACCTCAAGGCCTACTGTCACCGAAAGCTCCCAAATAGGATTTGTTTATCAACGTTGTAGTCCTTGGCCTCCTTCTGAACCTTTCATCAGGCTGTTCCCTGTTCCCATCCACCACAGCCCCGTCAAGTCAGTGGAGATCCACATGGGGTGAAACAAGCACTTAAGTGGTCATGTTTGCTGCTCAGTGCGCATAGGGTTTTCACCTTGCACCCCACCACCCACATAGTGCCAGGCATTGCCCCATAAGACCATGCTAGCGTGTGGTATGAAACTGCAGAAGAGGCAACCTCCTTGGTTGCAGCAGGGGTTGCTAGTGGTGGAACCTGGAACCTCCCAACGCCCCCCTGGCCAGCTCCTGGAGTCAGCTGCCCCCCACTCGCGGCTCCTGGGGTCCACTCCTGAACTCGGGCCACCAGAGTGGGAGCACGATATGCTATCCACTAGGCCATTGGGCAGCCCCGTAACAGAATTTTAATGCAGTAGAATTTGTTTCGAGGCAAAAATTCCAGCATCTACTACTTTAAAATTCTTTATTTATGCGCCTCCTAATGTCTAGCTCTTGAACCCTTTCTCTGGTGCTCCAGCCTCAATGCCCTGCCATTTCTCAAGAAACCAATCTCCTCCTCTGTTGAAGCACCCAAGGTTTACATCCCCCCCCCCCCGGTGAGGCCTTCGGGGCTGGACCAGACTCTCTGTATTTTACTCAACCCATTGCCTCAGGGACGTTGCCTAAGTTGGAGGGCATGAAGAAAGTAAACATTGTGGAGAAGTCATCATTCCATACAGTCAGCACTTTCCATGGTTTTTCTCCCCAGCCCAAGGAGGACACAACACACATGGAGGCCATGACACATACCCACACTGTGTGCACTGATGACAGCTGTGTTCTCCCCCTCCCAACACAACGGGAGGGTCTTGGCTGCCCCTGTGGTTACCTAGGGCATGTCACTTCAGTGGGACTTGTTGACCATTGACCCCAGAGGAAAGGATTATCCCCTAGGGCTCCCAACCTCCCTCCAGGGGACCATCACCCTCCCCCTTCCCAGCCAGCACCCAAGGAACCTGGCTAGTTTCCGAACCTAGGTTGCCAGTGTTGCAAGCAGTAAGTTTACCGCTGTGCCGGCGAGCCAGCTCATACAGTTTTTAGCAGTAATTTATTCCAGATATCTGAAGCTTCATCATCAATACATTTTTTTTTATTCATTTGGCAACGAACTCACAAAGTACAAGCTTTGATTCCAGGTATAGGATACAATATAATAATCATTATGGCAGGTCATTTGAAGTCCTTCTTTCGTTGTTACTACACAGTGAGGGTAAATATAATTATCTAACTATATATATATATATCCCCAAGGTGGCACTATCCCAATGGCTACTACCCCTGCCTGCATGGCTAGTTGCAGATTAAGGGGCCTGGGTACTGAAACGGGTGCCTCCACCTGGAGGACAGGGTTGTTAGTAACAAGGCTGACCTGGGTACAGCCCTCCAGGACACTGTAACCCCCCCCCCCTTCCCCTCTAGTGGCCTAGACAATATGCAAGAAACACTTTCACAGTAGCCCCTATTTGGCATACAATTACCCCACACTGTTTGCACTTACCACCAGGACTGGTTCCACCAGTTCGACCCTGGAGACCCTCTGTAAAACAAGGTTAGGGACAGCAAATAACAGTACAGTGCTTTTGGTACAAACTGGAACCACAGTCAGATTAAATGCAAAAATTAAGTTAGATCTAATTTATTCAGGGGACTTGAATAAGGGAGGGGCGTAATCAGGTTGACTGATTCGAAAACTGATCTAATCAGGCAATTATGCAAGCACTTCCAGTCCCTACACAGTCACATGCTCTGGGTGCCCAGGGGTGGGCCGGCATCGCAGCTGGTTGGGGCCCTGTGATGAAATGAAAAGGCATGCACAACCACACACAATTTGTAATCTAGAGCCTGAAGTTCAGTTCATGAAAGGAAAAACAACAATGCAATCAGATGACAACACTTGAGATTTAGCTGTTGTTTCAGGGAGCTACCCTGATTGTTAC
This sequence comes from Neoceratodus forsteri, assembly GCA_016271365.2. Lineage (NCBI taxonomy): Eukaryota > Metazoa > Chordata > Ceratodontiformes > Ceratodontidae > Neoceratodus > Neoceratodus forsteri. The sequence continues at coordinate 395,508,442 of JADMNL010000024.1, forward strand.
TCATGCTACCCAATATGAGACACAGGCTAGACGAAATGGAGACTGCAGGTTGATGACTGGTTTGTGAGGAGAAGCAGGGTCCACACGAATCACCAAGGTGTTATTCCTGTTCGAGATGGTTGAGCAGGAGGCTGATCCCCAGGCGAGTCTCTCGTCAATGATGGTTTCTGTGCCTGAAGTAGCTGGCAGAGCCAGGTGACAAAGCCCAGGCCAGGTGGAACATTTCGGATTTTGAGTCCGGTAGTGCTGGATGCAGCTTCCAGCGAGCGTGGCACATTCACACAGCGGGGAACCAAATCGCGACCCACCAACAGCACACAGCACATTTATAGTAAAGCAATCACCATACCACAATGCGGAAGGCAGTCCGGCTGCAATATCAGTGTCTCTGAGCAAAACCGGGAATTCTGTGGTAAATGGATGTCCTGACAGGCCGATCACGTACAGCAAATCTTCAGTCTTCTTCAGGTTCAAATCTGGTCACTCTTCAATGGCTTTGTCACACTCCAGTTCGGATACAGTCCAATTGCTAAGCCTTTCAAAAGATTCCCTCTCGAGGGACTGCAGGCAGACAGGCCAAAAAGCAGCTGCTTGAATCACTCAAGCTGTTTACTCTTCAAACTCTAACTCCAGACTGACTGCAGCAGGCAGCTTAGGAATTTCCCATCGTTCCAAAAGGTTCTGGTTGGTTGATCCACCAGTCTGTCAAAGCAAGGGCTCACCCTCCAGGTCTGTTTTGGCGCCAAAATGCAAAAACTACAATTCCTACACAAATTTGCTCCCACAAGACCCCTGGGGACAGGCTCCATTTTAGAGTCCCCAAAGGTACCGATTGATGCTGACTGGCAGTCCAAAACCAAAATGGTGGTGATAAACAGAACTGTCCATGCTGCAAAGAAGGCAGGTTAGACAAACTACAATATCATTACTATACTAATAGATAATCAGCAAATAAGTACAGCTTCCAACAGAGCTCCCTCTGCGCAAACAGCGATGGCAAAATGGAGCGATTATCTGGCAGCCTGGGCGGGACTCAAGCACAGAAACACTCAACCCCCTCCCAGATTAAATAAGCACCACATTATAGGCAGCTCTTAAAGAGACAGACCACAGAGGCATTAAGGCACTCTCATAAACACTTTTAAAACGCTAAGACACAGGATACCAGCCTGGCAGTGAGCATTTAGGCACACCCAAGGAAGACTTTCGGGAACCCCCATTTGTAGGGAGGTTACACCCTTCTCTGCCTGGAAAAACCTGGTGTCCGCGTCAAGTCTACACCATCACAATACTGAAGAAGCAATACATATAAAAGACGTACGTGACATTAGCATACTATGGCAATAATATCTGATGTATCAGTTAATGTAAATTTATCACATTACGATACATTTCACTATACCATACCTTCATTGACAATACTTCTGCATGTTTCGTACACTCTATACTGTTTCTATTATGATTAACATACTATGAACAGTTACCTATGTGACTCCACTTTATAACTTCTTGTACAGTAAACAATGTAGAAGGGAGCCCTTCCCTATCAGGTAACGTGGGGCTAGATGGGACAGGGACACCATGTTCTGAAGGAAGAACAATTAATCGGGAGGTGGCAGTCAAGCTCAGTTTAGGCAGTGAGCTCTTGGAAACGTGACCACATTGAGAGGCAAGTCCACAGGCCTCCCAGGGGAATCATAACTAAAACGTAGCACTTGCTTAACAGGTCGCCCAGATTTTCTTGGGGGGGGCAGACAGACTCTGGGCAGTCAGCAGAGGCACTGATTTCTTCTCCTGTAGTGAGGGATGCCTCAGCACTAGTTGAAATGTCCAGACTGGGAACACTATCAGCTCCTGGCTCTGCAGACTCTGTTTCCACAACATTTTGCTCATTATTATCTTCTGACAAAGGCCCAGGTTGCTCATTCTGAGAAGACTCTGGCACAATTAGGCTTTGCGGCACTGAAGTGGGTGTTGTCAACACTTTCATATTGTTCTTCAAGTTCTGATATGTCACCAGGGAGACTCAGACCATCAGCCCCTTCTTCGGGCAAGTCAAACAGTTCTACAAGACACAGAGAGTCTGCAACCTCAGACGTGATACGTTGCACCTCATTTTCAGGGGGCACTGGGTTCAGGGAAGAAGCTGGGAGGGGTTAGGCAGTTTTGAAGGCCCAGCTTCATCCCCATGATTCTGCAGAGGATTGCCTCAAAACAACTGACTCAGTTCATATGAGGGATAATTGGCATTATCACAGTCACTTTCATCAGAGACAGACAAACAGTCATCACTATCACTCTGGGCCGGCTGCGGGGAAGATCTTAGTTCTGGAACAACATGGACAAGTTGGCTCTCTTTCCTCTTTGCAGCAGCATGAGTCACTGGCCCAGGAGAAGTGTCAGGTGTTGGTTCAGCATCAAAAATAACTTGGCCGATGGACAGTAAGTGATTACAGTGCAGGGTCTTAACAGCATTGGAATTTTCTCTGGGCGGACCTTGTACACCGGCAGATCATCCAATTTATCAACTACTACGTGGGGAAGATGGTGCCATCTATCAACAATTTTATGTTTTCCATGCAGTTATAAATTGCATATTAGCACCCTATCTCTGGGCAACAACTCCTGGGCTTTTACTCGTCGATCATGTCTTTCTTTGTTGGCGAGATTCCACTTAGCAGCCATAGTTTGAGCTAGTTGATAGGCATGATTCAACTGATTTTTCAATTTCTGTACGTACTGCAAGTAGTTTTCAGCTCGGACCCCATCTGGAGAGACCCCAAAGCAGACATCAACTGGCAGTCGGGCCTCCCTCCTGAACATGAAGCAGTAGGGGGAGAACCCAGTAGCGTCACTTTTGGTGCAATTGTACGCATGTACCAAGGTGCTAATCTGCTGGCTCCACTTATGCTGGTCTTTTGGAGGGAGGGTGCCCAGCATGTCTAGAAGGGTGTGGTTAAAGCATTCTGATTGAGGGTCCCCCTTCGGGTGATAGGGGGTGGTCTTTGACTTCCGCACCCCCCCAAACAGAGACAGCATTGCTTTGATTAGTCTACTTTTGAAGTCTCTGACTTGGTCAGAATGGATCCGCTGGGGGCGCACCATAGTGGACAAAGAATTTTTCTACTAGTACCTTGGCCACGGTAGAGGCCTTTTTTTTCCCCCCACAATTTATCCCCCCCTACTGCCCACTGGACCCACATCATTGGGGTAAGCCCATTAAACCTAGTCTCTGATGGAGCCTTACCGGTCAGTCCCAGGTCCCTCCATTCTACAGCGGATACCCCGGGTGAAGTCAAAGGTGGAGAGCAACCCCAAATCTTGCATGTGTCCAGGGTCCACGGGGCTGCAGGCTTGACTCTGGCACATAGAGACCCGGCTCGGCGCTCCATCTTCGGCTCCAGTGGGGATGTTCCACTTTTCTCCCTGTGGGGCGTGAGCCCTGTCGTTCAGCGCAAATGCTGACGTCGGGGCGTCCCTCCCCCTCCCTATAGTCTTGAGGCTGATTGGTTGCTGACCCTACGTCCTCAATCAATCCAGCCCCTAGGACCCCGACTTGCCATCGCGCCCCCAGCCTCCGCCAGAGGTAGCCGCTTGCCAGGATAGAGAACCCTCCCTCCACGGAGAAGGCGAGCCATCATCGGACGCTCCAGCCTGTCTTCCCCCAGCCAACCCCCGGCGTCCCGAGCTCGTTCCTGAAACCCAGGTCGCTGGCGCGGAGCGAGGTGTGGCATCCAGCGCCTCAACCCTCAGCGCCACTGGGCCGGCACAGTAGAGGCCTTTTGATCTTTAGTTGGGAAGGCTTGTGCATACCGTGTAAAATGATCAGTAACTACCAGCACATTGCCAATGTTCTTTTGGTCGGGTTCTAAGCACAAGAAGTCTATGCAGACCAGTTCCATGGGGGCACTGGTAGTGATATTGACAAGGGGGTAGGCTTCTGAGGCAGGGCTTTCCTTTGGAGACAACGACTGCGGATCTTTACATGGTGCTCGACATCTGCCCCCATCTTTGGCCAGTAGAATCGGGATCATACCAAGTCAAGAGTTCTGTCAATACTGACGTGCCCCATGTGACTGTGGAGGGACCTCAGTACTAGCTGTTTAAAGGCCGTGGGCCGGACCAACTGTTACTTGTCTATTTGACCGCGATGATCCACTGTCTCTCTGTATAACAACTGATCATGCAACTTTATTTACTATTTAGTTAGTTTTTGTTTACTGGGTAGGTACACTAGACAAAAGTATTGCCTATATTCAGCCACGACCCGGACTTAACCTGGAGCCTTTCTTGAACAACAGAGCAGTTTGCAAATCAGGGGAACGCAACTTGGACACAACTTTCCCCGCACGCAGGGTGTCAAGTGCTGGTTGAATCATGGGATCTTGGGATTGAGCCCACTGAATACTGTCATTATCGAACTGAGGTAGTGCGCTAATATCTAATGCAGAGAAATGGCAGTAGGTAGCCTGTATGCAGGTATCAGGAGGGCCCAAACAATCTACTAAGCAGTCCACTGTGTCCGCAGATATTTGTTCATCTTTATCAAACTTTTGACATAATGCTTTGATGTCAGGTTCAGACAATCTGACCTAATTGTCCCTGGAGTCTGGCCTTCGTGACAGGGCGTCAGCATCAATGTGGTTTCGTCCCACCAGTCTGTATTCAACAGCATTATCATAAGTTAAGGCAGAAAGTGAACGGTGCCCAGTGGTGTCCAATTTAGCTGAAGTCTGCACAAAGGTCAGTGGGTTATTGTCAGTCTTCACTAATATCTTTGCCCCATAGAGGTACTCATGAAACTGGTTAACTACGGCCCATTTTAGAGTGAGGAATTCCAACTTGTGGACCGGATAGTTCCGCTCTGATGGGGTCAAGCTCCTACTGACAAAAGCTACAGGTCTCAAGCCATCTTCGTAGTCTTGATACATCACAGCCCCAAGGCTTGCAAACTAGCATCCATATGCAGAACACAGGGCTTGGTAGGATCAGCACATTTATTTATTTATTTAGTTTTTGTTGACCGGGTAAGTGCGCTAGACAAATCCTGCCTATTTTCAGGCACGACCCGGGGAGGAGGATACAGATGAATGCCAACTGACCTTGAAACAGATTAAGCTGTTAGCAGCATTTTTAGTGACTGAGGGAAATTTGGCCAGGACACTGGGGAAATTCCCCTACTCTTTTCGTGAGAGGGCGCTGCTAGTCTGTGGAGATTCGTCAGTGTGCTAGCGGACGGCTGTGTGGAAAGACGTGTGGGAGGCTGAGGGGCTGATCACCTCCTCAGCTTCCAACGGACTGCCTGATCATCATGGATTAGAACCCAGTTTCGGATTTGAATGCTGCCACGGCAGTAGATTTGGTACCTGATGCGGAAGTTCCCTGCAATATCTCCTCGGAGACAGGTGAGGTACTTCCAGTTCACGATGTTGCTGAAATTCGTAGGCAGCTTCATGCTGTAGAGCAACAGTTTTTTAGTGCCAGGAACCTATTAATGCAAGAGTTGCAGCAGTGCCGAGATGTTTTGTCTAACGCACAGGAACAAGAAGCAGTACGGTCTAGTGCTGAGCAGACCCCTGTTTTTGGAACGCTGTCGGGAGATGTTTCGGAGCCTGAAATTTCCCTTCTATGCCCTCCTGTTCCTCTTCTCAATCTCCGTTGGAACTGGGTGAGTCTACTAATTTCTCTGCTTCTGCAACCCAGCAGTCACTTTCTGGGATTACTGCATCTTCTTCTGCTTCAGCAGACGTCCCTGAATTGTTTCACAGCCTGAATGTGGGATGCTTTACCATAGGCTTAATGCCTAAAGTTAAAAAGGGACTTGTTGGGGGCCCTATTGTTCCAGTTCAAGCCTCTACAGTGCAGAAAATCCCTCTGCTTGTTGCAGAAGTCTCCCCCTCTTCTGAGAAAACACTTTTGACGAGTAAGGAGACTGAGACCCCTGCCACATGGGTAGCTACGGCCCTTGAGGCTGCAGGGTGGATGAAATCCCCAGATGGGAAGTCATCGGATGCAAATGTGGCGTCTGAAGGGGGTACTGTGCTTTCCTCTTCAGATGTAGACTCGGGACTTCCTCCAGGATGGGTGCCTAACAACATATATGCCCCTGCCCCCCTTATTCCCAGTCCAGATCTCATGCAGAACATTAGGCAATTAGAAGATGGTGGTCTGTTACTTCCCTCTGAACCCCCCCCCCCCCGAGGCCTTATCTGAAGGTCTTGCAACTCAGACGTCTATTTCTGCATCTGACCCTGGAAAGGAAAATACCTCATCTGTGTGGCATGATAAGGTAAATGAAAATCTGTTTCCTGCTACTTTTGGTCTCTTAAATGAGCCTGCCGCTAGACGTAATGCAGTACGTTTGAAATTTCGAGGGTCACTGGCTGATGTTCCCAATAGACGTTTTATTGGTCGAGAATTACTGAAAAACAGTATGCGATTTTATGCATATGAAATATATGCATTGATTCATATGCCTGGGGATACCATTTTTGACATCAGCTTTAAGCATCCAGCAGGATTGGGCAGATTTTGGAAACAATATCAGGCTTTGAAAAATACACCTCTGTGGAAACCTTTTTTGGCTATTTCTTTGACAAAACTAGTTTCTAAGAAAATTACGATCCTGTTTCGGAATGAAGGGGTTAACGTTGCCGATATAACCTACTGGTTACAACAGCACATCCCAGATCCTATTCCATTCAAGAACTCATATGCCACACTGGCAAACGGGGACAACCAAATAGAGGTACCCAGAGAAGTGGAAGGAAAGGATGTGGAGGTTAGCCAAGGAGGTGACCTCAGCGGGGAAAGCAGTGGACCCCAGAGGAGGAGGCGAATCCTTGTGGGGACTCCATCATAAGAGGATCCGGCTAGAAACACAGGAGGGGAGGACAGGAGGTGAGGTGCCTACCAGGTGCCACGGCATGGAGGGATGGAAGTAAGATCCTGGGGATCACTGGGAAGGCAAGGCAGGAGGGTGAGCTGGATGTCATTATCCACCTAGGTACTAATGACCTGGCAAATAGGGAGCCAAAGGAAGTTCAGGAAGAGTTTAGGAAATTGGGAGGGTCTCAAGCAAGTAGCTACTTCTGTCACTTTCTCAGAAGTACTACCTGTGAGAGGCAAGGAGAGCATAGGGTGCATGCCAGGAACTTTAACTCATGGTTGAAGAACTGGTGCTGTGAGGAAGGTTTGGTTTTATTGGTGACTGGGGACCCACCTGGAAAGATGGAGGTTTGTTCAAGCCTGACGGCCTGCATCCATCCTGGAGGGGAATCCAAGCACTCAATGATAAGTTTAAATGCTACATTGACAAGCATTTAAACTAGCAAAGGGGGGTGGCAGGCCAGCAAGGAGGGTACCTACTTGCTCACCCCCCACAGCTAGCAGTGGAAGTAGTGAACCAGAGGAGTTGCTATCTCTACAAAGCAGTGTGCAAGAGATGGAGATTAGTGCCCAAGAGGTGGATAGGCAGAAAAGGGGCAAAATTCAGCAGAAGGGCAGACAGCAAGGAGAACCAGGGATAAAGGACAACCAAGGAAGGGGCTGGAGTAGAACAGTGAAACAGTCTAGGGAGGTCAAATCATGGAAAGCCATGTGTGCAAATGCCAGGAGCCTTAGCAACAAGACGGAAGATCTGGAGCTGTCATGGTGCAGTCAGACCTGGACATTGTGGCCATCACTGAAACCTGGTGTAATGATAACCACGACTAGGAGATGGCCATACCTGGCTACAACATATTCAGAAGAGACAGGGCAGGCAGGAAGGAGGAGGGTGGCACTGTATGAAAAAATGACATAAGGGCCACAGAGATCCAGGAGGAACAAAATGGGGGAGAGATACTGTGGGTTAAGCTAGAAAGGAAAATGGGGCCAGCCATCCGCACAGGTGTGGTCTACAGACCACCAGCCCAGGAGGAAGAAACAGATAGGGAGCTGATGCTAGCCATCCAAAGGATGGCAGACAAGGGTGAGGTAGTACTGGTTGGAGACTTCAATATTCCAGATATGGACTGGATCATCCCAGCAGCAGCATCAACTAGGAGCAGATTTATCCTGGACTCCCTTCAGGGTGCCTTTCTCAAGCAACTGGTCATGGAACCAACTCGGCAGAAGGCAATACTGGACCTTGTGCTCACAAACAGGGACAGTGTGATGGGGGTAACAGTGGGGGAGCACCTGGGAAACAGTGACCACCAGTCATTGTGGTTTAAAATCACAGAAAGAGCAGACCCAACCACACAAAAACATGTATCCTGCATTTTAGGGGGGCAGACTTTGGGAAAATGGGGAGATACTTGAAAGAGGCATTAAGGGGAATGGGGCAGGAATCAGGGGTTGAGGAACAGTGGGCAGTATTTAAAATGGAGATTACAAGAGCAACAGAATTATGCATTAAGCAGGTTAGCAAAAATAAAAGGAAGAGGAGACCATTATGGTTTTCCAAAGAGGTAGCAAAGAAAATGAAAGCCAAAAAGATTGCATTCAGGCAATACAAAAAGACACAGGCAGAAGGGGAATAGAGAGAAGTACCAGGAGAAGCAAAGGGAGGCAGGGAGGTCAGTAAGGGAAGCCAAAGCTCACACTGAAGAACACATTGCAAAATCAGTGGGTAGAGGGGACAAAACCTTTTACAGGTACATAAGTGAAAAAAGAAAAGCAAAAGGAGGGATAGTGAGACTGAAGGGGGAGGATAGGGGCTGCATGGAGGATGACAACAGTAAAGCTGACATATTGAACAGGTATTTCTGCTCAGTGTTTACTGAGGAAGAGGAGGGTAATGGGTCTGTAGGGAGTACAAGGGGTGAGAATGGTGCAGAAATGGACACGAGTCCCTTTACACGAGAAAGGGTCCTGAAGGAACTGGAAGTAATAAGAGTTGATAAAGCAATGGGGCCAGATGGGGTGCACCCCAGGGTCCTTAAAGAACTAAGAGAGGTGGTGGCTGAACCTCTGGCTATCCTGTTAGCCGATCACTGGAAACAGAGGAGGTACCCAAAGACTGGAGGATAGCAGATGTAGTCCCTTATACAAAGTGGGAACAAAGAGGAAGTGGGGAACTACAGACCAGTCAGCCTCACACCTCGTGAGTGGGGAAGATCATGGAAGCACTACTGAAGGAGAGATTGGTGGAACATCTGGTTGTCAATGGACTACAGGACCCAAGGCAGCATGGTTTCACCAGGGGGAGGTCATGTCAGACCAACCTTGTTGAATTTTTTGACTGGGTGACTAGGGAGGTGGATCAGGGGAGGGCAGTGGACATGGCCTATCTGGACTTCAGCAAGGCCTTTGACACTGTGCCACATAGAAGACTATTACACAAACTGGGAAATATGGGTGTGGGCAGGACAGTAGTGTGGTGGGTAGGTAACTGGCTGGGCGGCAGGACACAGAGGGTGGTGGTAAATGGCTGTCACTCCACAGAGGGAAGAGTGACCAGTGGGGTACCACAGGGATCAGTGCTGGGACCGGTCCTATTCAACATCTTCATCAGTGACATTGCGCAGGACCTAGAAGGGAGAATTTCACTGTTCGCTGATGACACAAAGCTCTGTAACACAGTAGACACACCAGAGGGTGTAGACAGAATGAGAAGGGACCTGCAGAAACTTGAAGAATGATCAGGGGTTTGGCAGCTGAAATTCAATGGAAAGAAGTGCAAGATAATGCATATGGGGGCACAAAAACCCTGGCACAATATATCAGTTGGGGGGTGAGGATATAGCATGCATCAAGCAGGAGAAAGGGATCTTGGGGTTATCATCTCTGATGACCTCAAGGTAGGAAACAGTGTGACAAGGCATCAGGTAAAGCAAATAGGATGCTGGGATGCATAGGCAGGGGTATCACCAGCAGGAAAGGGAGGTCATAATTCCACTATACAAGACACTAGTGAGGCCCCACCTGGAGTACAGTGTACAGTTCTGGAGACCTTACCTACGTAGGACATAGACAGGGTAGAGAAGGTTCAGAGGAGGGCAACAAAGATGGTGCATGGATTGCATCACAAGTCCTATGAGGACAGGTTGAAGGAACTGAACATGTACTCCCTGGAGGAGCGGAGGAGAGAGGGATATGACAGAGACATACAAGTATCTTACAGGGAGGAAGAGGGTGCAGGAATACACTATTTTTAAGTGAAAAAATGTTCCAGGACTAGAGGGCATGGGATGAAGTTGGAGGAGGGCGATTCAGAGGAAGCGTGAGGAAGAATTTCTTCACAGAATGGGTGGTGGACAAGTGGAACACCATGCCAGAGGAAGTGGTGGGGCTGAAACAATCACTGGATTTAAGAATGCATGGGATAGACATAAAGGAATTCTGGAGGTCAGGGGTAAGGGGCAACAGACTTCTAGGAAAACATAAACTGAACTTACAAGCTCAAATGGGCAGACTGGGTGGGCCATAGGCCCTTATCTGCCCACACTGTCTATGTATCTATGTACTGTCAAAGGTCCCCCTGAGCCAGTGGCGGCTCTACACCAGGGTCCGTCAGGGCACGTGCCCCCGTAAAAAAATGCTGTGCCCCAGTTGGTGCCCCATATGGTGCAGAGCTTCCCCCATAGTAACACTATATCAGTGCCCTGGCTGCCATCTGTTGTGCCCCAGCTGTGCCCTGGTAACCATTTGTGGCTAGAGCCACTAGTGCCCTGAGCCCATTCTTGATGATGAACATCTCTGGACAGGGGGTTGGCGTTATTTAATTTATTTACGTTTAGAGAATGGGTTAACTAAAGATTTGCATAATTTTTTTTGGGGGGGGACGGGATAGGGGTGTTCTCTTTTATCCAGGACAGCCAAGGGCTTGTTATAAGTGTGGTGCTTTGGGACACTTAAGCAATGTATGTGATCAACAGAAATGTGGGCTTTGTGGGGATTTAGGTCACATAGGGGCTCATTGTAGACGTCCCATGAAGTGTAATTTATGTGATGAGCAGGGACACACTTTCCGCTCTTGCTCTTGGGCTTCTCATAATCAGGCTGATCCTGCTCTTCGGGCTGAACATGACGTCTATGTTGCAAATGCACAAAAAGAGCATCAAAAGATGCAGGATTTACTCCTGCGTCCTGCTGTACCTGTCCCTGTTTCTCACCTGTCTTCTGTTCTTGCTGAGGAAGAGAAGATTCAGGTCCTAGACTTAGATGATATGGATACTAGTGCCCCGGCTCCACTTTCCCCTTCCACTACTGGTGTGGGTGCAGGCTCTGATCTTTTTCCCCCTTCCTCTCCTATGTCTGCTGCACAAGGAGCTCCTCCCATGGTTGATACTGTTCTTAACCGGGCTGGTGTGCCTATAGGTAATCAGGAGACCCCTTGTATGCCCCCGCCAGGAGTGCAAACTGAGATTCCCTTCCAAAGAGTTACCCGATCTAGGTCCACCAAAACTGATTCTGGGGTCCCTTCCACTTGTCTTGAGCCTGATTTAGCTATAGCTGCTAATCCTTTTGCCCCTTTATTGGAACATGAGGGAGATGATGATGGGGTGGAATCTGATTTCTCCTTGGTTGCCTCCTCTCTTCCTGATCATGCCCTAGATGCAGAGGTTAAGGAAAAGCCTAAACCGAAAAAAAGGAAACAACATGTTTTCTAGTTCTTGGTTTTTCTTTTTTTTTCTCTGGCAAAAGTCATTTCCTTTATTACTGTTAATGTAAACAGTATTAAATCCCAATCAAGATGGCGTCTTACTTTTGCCAGTCTTAGTGCATATTCTGGTTCTATTATTCTTTTACAAGATACCAGACTGGGCTCCCTAGAAAGTATAAAAGAAACAGGAAAGGATTGGCGATAGGGTGCTTCCTTTTGGTCACCAGGAGAAGATGTGTGTGATGGCTTGGGCGTTTTGTTTTTTTTCTAGCATTACTATTCAGGTTTTACAAATCTTAGATATTCTACCTGGTAGGGCTATGTTTAAGGACATGGTTGTTTATCATTGTACATACCATCTTATAAATATCTATACTCTTCAGTCGAAGGCCGATAGATCAGCTTTGTTTCATCGTATTTCTCCATATTTACATACTTCAAAGTTAGTTTTATGGGGTGGTGATTTTAATTGTGGATTAACTGCTCGAGATTGGGGACGTAAGCCTCAAAAGACGTTTTGTGACACCAATGCCTTATTGCAAGTCTTATAAACTAATAATTTGATGGATTCTTATGATTTATTACAACAGCAACCAGAGCATACCTTTTATAAAGGGACTATTCTCTTCTAGCATAGATTTCTGTTTTTTCTCCAGGAGACTTTCCTGTTTTACTATTTCTACATTACCATTAGAGACGTCTGACCATTTAATTCTAAAACTATTGTTTTTTTATCAAAAACTTTTGATGGGACGTACCTATTGGAAATTAAATACGTCTCTATTACATAATGCGGATCTTTCCTCGCAGCTACATTCTTTTTTTTTCACTGCGGTCGGATATAGTTTTTTTGTATGATAGTCCTCTGTACTGGTGGGAAGACACAAAACAGGATCTTAAGTTTCTTTTTCTTCAGGTTTCTCGGACTAAAGCCCGGAATTCTTATCTTACCTATCTGGGTTATAGAGCTAAGTATTTGACTTTATTGTCACAGGTGTGTTCTTCACAGGGTACGAAGCGCCAACAGTTTTTAGATATTAAGGTAAAAATGCTTGATTTTCTTCAAACACGAGAACGAAGATATAGACATCAACAAAAATATGTTGTTACTGGTACCCGAGAGCAGGTGAACCCTTTTGACCTTTCTGACCAAGAATTGCCACCCTTGTGTATGACAGCCTTACAGTCTTCAGATGGATTATTAGTTCATGATACTAGGGGTATTCGCACTATAGTTCAATCTTATGTTACACAGAATTTTAAAAAGCCTGATTCTGATTCTTTTTATCCCTTTTATTACCATATTGAAATCCCAACACTTTCAGATCTTGACACTGAAGTGCTAGAGTCCCCTATTTCTATAGATGAAATTAATCAGGCCATAGGTCATTTGTCTGCAAATACTAAACCAGGGATAGATGGCCTACCAAATGAATTTTATAAAATGTATACGGATGTTCTTGCACCTTGGCTGCTTGTTGTTTGTTTTTCAAGCTGTTTGGGCAGAAAAAAGATTAACTTCTAGCATGACAAATGGGGTAATGATTTTTATATATATAAAAAAGGAAATCCTGCTATTTGCAAAACTGGAGACCATTGAGTTTGTTGACCTCAGACTACAAAATTTTGGCTAATATTCTAAATCACCGTCTCTCAAAGATTGCTAATAAGTTGTTGATTTCTACACAAACTTGTGCAGTTCCTGGTAGAAATATTTCCCAGAATTTAATTTATGTCAGGGAATTGATAGACCAGGGTCTTCAGAATAAACTATCTGGTTATTTGTTAGCTTTAGATCAGGAAAAAGCTTTTGACGCTATACGCCATGATTATCTTTGGGTTATTCTAGAATATTATGGTATTCCTATTCATTTTTTAGATTTAGTCCAAACCCTTTATAGTTCAGCTAGAGTACTATGGTTAATGGTCATTTGGGTGTCTCAGTTCCTTACCAGGTTGGAGTATGGCAGGGCTGCCCGCTGAGTCCGCTGTTTGTTTTTGGTTTGGACCCCTTGCTGCGGTTTATTGAGCTGGATAAAGATATTTTTGCTATTGTTCCTTCAGAAGCCTATCATTTTTCTAAAGTTTTGGCTTGTGCAGACGACTGTATTTGCTCTATTGCTGATACTGAATCTGGGAGACGTGTCCTTGGTTTTTTACATTCAGTGCAACTTAGCACTGGCATTAAAATTAATACCTCAAAATGTTCATTATTGCCTTTAGGTATGCCTCCTAGTATTCATATTTTTGATATTCCGGTTGTTGATAAAAAAATTGAAACTCCTTGGTATATATTTTGGTTCACCAGACTCAGTACAGTGTAATTGGGATGAGATTTATGATAAAGCACTTCATAAAGTAAAAAAATGGCAATTTTGGAAAATGACAAGGAAAAAACGTGTGTTTTTGTTAAAATCCTATATTGCGTCTTTTTTTTTGTTTGTTTTGTTTATTTCTCGTATTTTTCCGTTACCATTTGATCTGCTTTCCAAAATTTTGAGTCTTTTTTTTCCAGCTGCTGTGGGGTAGCCGTTTGAACCCAGTGAAGAGAGCACACACCTACAGACCCTGGAAAGAAGGTGGACTGGGTATGATACATCCCATTGTTCAATTTTTTAGTAATTTTTTTTTTATGGTTCAATTAGGCCTTTGTTGTTGGAGCAAAATGTTATGGGTCGTACGTGTATGTCCCTGTGGGGACGGCCTTTTTTAACAGCCTGGAGACGGGCAAAATGGTATCCTGTGGTTAAACAGTTACCCTTATATGTTCAACAAACGTTGAAATACATTAGATTGTGGAAAGCAGAGCTTAGTTGGTTTGTTTCGCATGAGCGGAAGTCTTTTTACACTAATGATGTTTCTACTTGTTATTTTGAGGACCCCCTTTTTTCTGTCCCCACTTGTGTGAATACGATTTATTAGCAAGTGTGACAGAACCCAGAATTCCACAAAAGATGCAGGATGTGGTCTGGCTGTGTGCACATCAAAAGCTTAATGTGAGTGCTAATCACAAACAAACAGTTATGTGATAGAATATGTCAGGAGTCGTCCTGTCAGGGGCAGTTTGAGACGATGCAGCATTTATTTTTTGAATGTTCTCTTACTAAATCCTTTTGGTATGCTCTGGCACATTGAGGGGAGAACCGCTTTTTGGTTTTATTACCTATAATATTTTGGTGTTAGGACAGATTCCAGCAGGATGGAACAAATGGCACAAAAGTACTGTGTTTGTTTTATTAGCCTGTCTTAAATGGCATATTTGGCAGGCTCAGTGCTTGAGAGTGCTACAGAACAAACCTTTACAGTTGCAGGAGATTTTTTTTTCATACACAGGAAGAATTGGATGTACTCTATGCTTATGAATTCCGCACCATGGGGAAAGCTGTAGGTACTTTTCTTTGGAGGAATGTGGACTGGGTATGTTAAACTTCCTGCTTTTTCATTTTCTGATTCATTGTTTCTATAAATGTTGTTTGTAATTAATTTTCCTTGTTTTTTTTCTGTATTATGTTCCGTTGATTATATTTGTTCATCTCATTATGATGTATATGTTTTCGTATTCTCAATAAAAACTTCCCCTACTCTTTTTGATAAGTGCCATGGGATCTTTAACATCCACCTGAACTACCACCAATCCAGGCAGATGGGACCTCGGTTTAACATCTCATCCGTAAGACGGCACCTCAGAAGTGCAGCACCCCTCTCATGCTGCACTACAGTGTCAGTACTGGGATATTAACCCAAGTGCCAGATGTGGGAACTGGACCCACAGCCCTCTAATCTCCCAGCCTCAGAGGTGAGTGTGCTACCTACTGAGCCATTGACAGTCACAAGATATGCAAGGACTGGGGCGTGGGTGAGCTGGTATATGACTTCAAAGAAAAGTGCTTCACATTCGGGTGTCCACCAAGTCCTAAAAGGCTCACCTGTTCGAAAATACATTTTCTCTTGGTCTTTGCTAGCCCCCTTTTTATGTCGGTGTGCTTGCGCAGTCAACGTCTTGTGGTAGTGCAGATTTGGGGACACGGTCACTGTTGGGCGAATGCAGGGCACGCACCAGTAGGTGCGTCCCACATTCCCCAATCAGCAACAGCAGGGGCTGACACCCTGCCTAGCTAATGAGGCGACATCTGAGAAAAGGTCCGCTGCAATGAGAGTGAAGCTCTCATGCAGCGTGACCACAACATTCCTTCCCCTACGTGCAGGCAACATAGCGGCAGAGACTGCCGCTGTTGCCTGTCAACATCCAGTTTGTGTGCTGATGGGGGTGCCCAATGCCCGTCGGCATCTGTATCCCCCTTTTTGACTGCCAAGAAGGTGCCAGTCCTTGGCACCATCGTACACTCCCCAACAGTTTCTCTTTGCGGCGGTGTCAATCCCGATCGATATCCTCTCCTCTTGAATTTTGCAGACGGGAGCCCACTCCCGTCGGAATAATGTGGTCCCCTTCCATTTTTGCTTGCCGAGGAGGTGCCCAATCCCCTCGGCTCCTGCGGCACCCCTTTCCTTGTTTGCCAAGGGGTGCCCAATCCTCAGCTAAAGCACCCACCCACCCACACACACACTCAGATGGCATGCTGGGAGCCCACCCCAGGGTGCCAAGCACCTATAAAAATGAAAATAGTCCCCGATGTCTTTTATTTTTTTTCCCTGTAAAGAAGGAAAGCGGTCCTCGGCGGTCTCCTGGCACCCCACAACCCGCACCCACCCTCTGCACACCCTGCCTCCCACCCACCCTCACCCCATACTTACCTCCGGAGCTTGGCACGACAATTTTCAGTGGACCGGAAACACATCTGCACTCTTCAAAGCCAACCGCGAACTGAGGAAATGCCGGTAAGCTGTATAATGGAATGAATAGGGGGTTTCCAACTTTAATGCATATGTTGGTCATTTTTGGGAATTTTGGCACCAAATTTTCAACATGTGGTTTTTGGACCCCTCCTCATGAATTCTATCACTGTCATGGCGTTAATTGGCCTCGAAAGGTGATTTTGCAGTCACTGATTAAAGAAACGACAGTGCCAGTGTTCATGAGGTGGCCTCTCAAAAAGCCTAAGTTGCAAATTTGGTGGAAAAAAATCCAAAAAAATGACTGTTTTACGAGCATCCGTTGTGCAGATACTACGCAGTCTCATAACTTTGCGAATTCGTAATATTTCCATGCCAGATTTTCAACATTGTCATTTTTGTACACCTCCTTGTGAGCAGTACAGCTATCAATTTCCACATGCTGCCCAAAATATGTTTTTGCACTTCCGGCGCACAAAAGCATGGTCGCTGTGGGAAATCAGTGTTCAGGCCAGATTATGAAAATGACAGTGACACAGTTCATGGGCAGAGGTCCTAAAATGCCTATGTTGAAAATTTGGTAACGATACTCCATAAAATGACTGTACTACGAGCGTGCGTTGGCAGATTGCACGCACGCTCTTAACGTCATGCATTTGTAATATTTTCACTCTGGATTTTCACCATTGGCATTTTCCCACACCTCTTGATCAACAGTACAGCTGTCATTTCACATACCCTGCCCAAAATGTGTTTTCGCACTTCCGGCGCAGAATTGTGCGGTCGCTGTGCAAAATCACTTTTTGGGACAGTCTGAAGAAATAACAGACACTGTACATGAGCAGAGGTGCTAAAATGCCTATGTTGAAAATTTGGTGCTGAACGTCCGTAAAATGACTGTGTTACAAGCGTGCATTGCGCATTTCCCACACACCCCTGTAACTTCTCAAATTTGCAATATTTACATGCCACATTTTCAACACTGGCATTGTTTTATACCTCCTTATGAACTGTACAGCTGTCATTTTTCACATCCTGCCCAAAATGTTTTTCCGCACTGCACTACCAAAGCCAATGCCAGCGCGACAACATTCGGCATTGAGAAATGCTTGTTGTATTTGCAGTTGGTAGGGGGGTAGACTTGGGTAAGGTTAAGGAACAGTCGAATCACCTTTGAATAGTCTTTGATGAACCTGCGGTAGTAGTCACAGAACCCCAGGAAATGCTGTAGCTCTTTTAGGTTACTGGACTGAGGCCAAGTGGTCAAAGCTTCAACTTTACTGGGACCTGTTTGTATCCCTTCCGCAGACACTATGTGTCCCACATATTTCACAGATGTTTGAAAAAACTGGCACTTGTCTATGCATAACTTGAGGCCAAATTCTTCCAAACAATCAAGGACTCTGAACAATCTGGTCTCATGTTCCTCCGGCGTGTGTCCGAAAACAATGACATCATCCAAGTACACGAAACATTCCAGCAAGTTCATGTCTCCCACCGCACGTTCCATCAATCTCTTGAAGGTGGAAGGGGCACCCAAAATCCCCTGTGGCATCCTCAGAAATTCATAGAACCCCAAAGGACAGATGAAGGCAGTTTTTTCATGGTCCTCCGGGGCCATCAGAATCTGATAATCTCCGCTGCGGAGATCCAGTACTGAGAACCACTGACCCCCATTCAGGCAATCCAGGGCATCCTGTATGCGTGGCATGGTATATTGATCTGGGATAGTCCGCCGGTTGAGGGTCCAATAGTCCACATGCATCCTCATGGACCTGTTCTTTTTACGCACAACTATGATGGGGGATGCATATGGGCTTCTTGATTCCTAACTAATGTCAGTAGTGAGTATTTCCTGTAGGTGCCTCCCAACATCGTCTGTGTCAGCTGAGGCAAGACGTCGGGACCTCTCTCTCAAAATGGTCGGTCATCATGCAGGCGTATATTATGCTCAGCACCATGGACACACCCCACGTCCCACTCTTTTAGTGAGAATACTTGGTCTCTCTGCAAGTTTCCTGCTAATTCGGGTCTTCGATTCGGTGGACAAGGGGGAATTACCAAAGTCAAATAAGTCTGGGGTCACTCTCTCCCTTTCGCCAGAGTACTTGTTACTGGGTAGTACTGCAGTGTCTGCACAGTGTACTGTAGCCAGCGTACATTCCCGGTTTACACAAACTTCCCTGTCTGATATGTTTCTCACTTGCACCATCACTCGGCGGGCATAGGCATGGGCACGTACAGGTAGTATACTGGGCTTAACCATCAACCCCTCTGGCAGCTTCCCTTCACCAGGGTCGTCTATCATCAATATTTTGTTCTTTACATCTCTCCTTAGGCAGACTTCTCCATGGATTGTACACTGGGCGTTGGGGGCCAACACCCAAGAGTCAGGATCCTTTTTCCACACTATCCCCCCCTGGCTCATCTTGGTCCACTTGATCGGGTTTCTGTTGTAAGTAGCTGGAATGTTACATGCCTATGCCATATGGGTATTTGGTGCTAAGTCGTGGCCTGTGCCAATAGGAGAATATGTGCTCAGCTGAGGCCATTGCCGCTTAAGAGTATTCGAGGTCCTGTGACATATGGGATATGTAGAGCTTCTGTCCGATACAGATTTCTGTTGTTCTGCCATTGCCTTGTGCCACGATATGTAAACCTTGGGGTCCACCTTTGCTTTAGAGTACCATCTTTGGAATAAAGTCACACTCTAGAACCCCAACCTGGCATGGGCATTCATGTTACTGCTTCCTGTATGGAATTACTGGGTACCCCTCTAAAAGTACAGACCTAGCACAGCCCTAGGCAGAAAGTTCTCTCCTCAGGACCTGGGTTTAGTTGGTTGTGTATATTTGCTTTTGTAAACACCCCCCCCTTCTGACCTCTAGAAATAACAAGCCTGGTATACATTTCCAAAGCTAGGGATGGTACCGATTGTCCGAAGTAGTTTGGGTACCCAGTCAAGGGTGCCAAGGGGTACCTTAATGTGCAGAGTAGTGAGGAGGTTGATTACACGTGTGTAGGCAGGCAGCAAGAGCTAAAAGGGCAGAGATACTGTATTCATGCAAAAACCATTAGTATTAAGGAAATAAGAATGAGAATTAAAAAATAAAATACAAACTATAAACTACATTTATGCCTAAATGTTAAATTTTTTCAAAGTCTCAACTGTGTCAGGACCTATTTAAGTAATAACTAGTACAATGCTGATTATGGCTTACTATTCAGAGTTGGGGTAAGTATTACTTCTTATTTTAGAAAAAGTTTAGGTGCATTATTCGGGTTATCCAAATTATTCAAGAGGAGTTTCCTAACTTATAAATATGCAGGTAAGTCCTTGGGTCCCAAGCCGTACTGATGCAGGGTCATCTGCTACAAACCACTTCCCAGCCACCCACCAAAGCTTGCAAAAGGGAGCGGTTGTTTGGAAAACTGTCTTCCAAGAGGCTACCTATGGGTGCTGCTGTGGGGAGGTACCCACCTTTTAGCCTATAAGCCGCCAGTCAAACATGGCAAGAAACATTTAGAAATGCGTCAGTCCCTTTACATGTACACTAGTTAAAAAAAGAGATGGACTAAAAAAAAAAAACAATAACATAAGATGCTCTACTTCACATTGAGATTCCATGGATTGCCGAGATGTAGCTTACGGTTTAATATTTTCCTACCACAGAAAAGATAGCTGAGCTGCACAATAATAAAATTAGAAGTCTGGTAATGTCAGACCTCCATCCAAAAGCCTTCCCTGTAAAAATATTTTTCCTAATTTTGACAGCTGGGGTTCAGTGGGGCAAGGGATTGGCTAGTGCTCCAGATAAGGTAAGGTAAGGAATGGCCTATTTAACACACCATATTTTAAGAAATGCTCTTTATGAATGAATGAATGTATTTGTTTTCCAGGTAAATACATTAGATCACAAGGTCCATTTACAGGTACGATCTGGGTGCTTACAACACAAAAATAAATCATCCTTAAAAACATATTATGATGCTGGCCCAGTGGTGCTGAGGGTTGAGGTGCTCGACGCCACACCTTGTGCCATGCCGGTGACCCGGGTTCGGGAACAAGCCCAGGTCATCGGGGTCAGCAGGGGAGAAAGAGGATTGAGCATCCGGAGGACAGCTCTCCTGTCTCGGGGGGGATCCAGGGTTCTGCCCGGTACTGCAGTGGCCCCCGGTGGAAACCGGAGGTACTACACTGCTCAGGGCTCTAGAAGTGGGGTCGCAGAGTTGCGGTGGACGTCCCTGGCATCACTGCACGCCCAGGCTCTGCCTAGGATGGGGGGGTGGGTGTAACCTACCAAAGAACCCTTCCTGCCTCCTGATAGATGAAGGAGGGTCCAGGGGTGGCAGGTCCACCGCACCCAATGTCGGGCTCTGCCTCTCGCTTCTTCTGCTCTCCACCTCCTCGTGGCCCGACTGAATTCTAGATAGAGCGCCAGGAGGAGCAATCTGGCGGTTCCACCTCGGGAGACTCAGAGCAGGGGGGCCGGGTGGCCAGCGGGGGAAGTGGCGAGGGACCCTGTCAGAGGAGAATAAGAGGAGGGCTTCAGGGAAGCGGGAACAAGACAGACACCGAGTGACCACTCTGGAAGGAGTTCGGATAGGTCGGGTGATAAACGAAAGTGTAAAAAAATATATAATATATATATAGATATTATGATAGTACATTATAATATAATACATGTATATGAATAAAAAAGAGAAGAATGTTATTAATACAGCTTTAAATATGATATTAGAATATTTCTGCAGCTGGATATCCCTAAATTGAAACATATGGAGCAAACATTTCTATGCCCACTGTCAATAACATTTAAATACAGACATAGACGACAAATAAGCTAACAACTTGTAGTTTGACGTCTCTCTGCTGGAAGATCAGTCTATGTTTTAACTGCATGTAGGAAAGGGCTTTTTGTCCCATTACTGCTCTGCATGAAGGAGTTAATAACAGAGGCTGTTCTGCTGATCTTAAACCTCATTGTGGATTACAGTTTAGCATCATATCTCTTAAAAGCATTTCTGTCACCCAACTTAAGGTTTTTAAAAATAAACTACAACAGATAATAGGCATCTCTTTGTGACAGTGGCAACCAATTCACTTTTGCATACAAGCTACAGTGATGTTCTCTAGAAGAACTGTTAGTTGGAAAATGCCAAGTGACATTATAAAGGACTTGGTCTTGCTTATAATCCCAGCAGAGGTGGACTCCCAAATTAAGTTGCCATATTCTAGCATTAGAAGCAGAACATTTCTGGCTATCACTGTTTTTGTTTCTAGGGAGAATACATGTTTTAGCCGGTACAAAATCCCAACTTTTTTATGCAACACATTTGTGACATTTTCCAGATGTCTGTCATAATTTAACAGTCTAGCATAACTCCTAGATGTTTGAAGTTCTCTACTTGTTCAAATACAATTTAATCTGACGTCTTCACACAAAACTGGCTTGCATATTTAGCATACTACTGTGATGTACCAGAAAGCATGGCCTTCGTTTCGCTCTTGTTCAGCAACAGCCTATGAGATTCATTATTTTTGCAACTCATCAAATTCCAAAGATAACATTTTATTCAAAGTATCGATATGTGTATCAGGCACATAAGACACTGCATCATCAGCACACAAAATTAAATTTGAATGTAAATACAAATCAGGCCTGTCATTTACAAACACTGTGAATAACAATAGGTACAACAATGAACCCTGTGGTATGCCATACCATACTGTACTGAACAAGAGGCAGACAAAGTACCATCTAATCTCACATACTGCTTTCAATTTCTGAAATAATTTCCAAATCATTTTATAGCTGACGCACCAATGCCCATATTATCTGACCAACTTAGACTCCAGGAAACAGTGGTCCACCAAATCAAATGCTTTGGTCGGGTCTACAAAGACCACACTGGTCAGGCAGCCCTCTTCTTTATTCCAGTGAAGGTCATTTGTATACCTGACCAAGGCTGTAGATGTCCCACCACCCCCATGAAGCCAAACTGGGATTCAGTGAGGAGCTAGTGCATGTCCAAGTATTCCATCAGCTGAGCGTGCAGCAGCTTCTCCTGAATTTTACCTATGCAGGAGAGCAGCGATACAGGCCTATAGTTTCCCAAAGTTTCAGGTCCCCCCAAGTATAATGGGACAACAAATGCTGCCTTCTAGAGTTCTGGGATTTCACCAGCTATAAAGGATACACTTATTTTTCACTACAGGGTAGGCCAGTGGTTCCGCTCCATGTTGTATAAATTTAGCTTCGATCCTGTCTACCCCAGGTCCTTTAGTCACATTCAGGTTTAAAAAAAATTCTGGGTGAGTACTGATACACATCCCAACCCTTGGAAATGCTCCCTAGATACTTCAAAAGGAGCTGTATTCCCACTTATACACATCAAAATTATATTTTACTCACCCAATGTCAAAAATGGTGAGTACAATACTCTTGAATGCCCATGCTACAAGGAGTACTGGAATCCGCAATGGGGCAGGGCTGCTGACTGTCGCATAAACTTGTGGAGGGGTGTCATGTGCTGGCGGTGGCATGACATTTTGTTGTTGTAGCCACTGAAACACCAGTCACCCAAGTGAATTAAAGTGAAAAATTGAAATGTCTTCCTGGACATTCCGTCAGTGAAAATGGTCTTTCTGATGCGAACCCCCCCCCCCACTACCACCAAAGAGAAATGCTACAGCCAGTAAGCTGCAACACTGGAGGAAAGCAGGGAAGACCCCAAGAGTTTTATTTACCTGCTAGAGTTCCCTGCAAAGGGATCATCTCAATCCCTCTTCTGGCCAGAGGTGGGGTACATGACAGCTAAGGAAGTAGAAGGTGAGTTGTAAACATGTAAATACGAGGTTAGGACAAAAGGATAAGGACTCAAGTATGTTAATATAGTAAACAGGATATGATACTTTATTTTTATTTATTTTAGTCTTTGGTAACCGGGTAAGGTCCGATGAATGAAAGTTGTTAAAACTAATTTGTGAAGAAATAAAGGTGACTGCTACTTGAACTACATTTGGAATGGTCAATTCAGTTATTTACTAGTAACTGTGTCAAAAGGTGCCCACCGATCCCCCACTTGTGGTCCCAAACCACAAAAAGTGTCTTTGAACCTTGGGCCCACTCCCCCTAGCTGGAAGGCTCTCAAATCTGTCTTGCCACTATGGGCTAGTTGGCCTTACTCTTGTTTTACATTCAGCATGACCCTAATACAAATAATAGTTTTCCAGTGGTTTGCACTTTTCTGAATTACTACATGGAGAGAGACAACACTTGATATAATACTGGACACTGCACTGGAAAACACTTATAGTATTCCATAAAAAGGACCACACCCTTCTAGTTCTACAGATTTTGTGACCGAATAACTGTGTGACCCAAAAGGATCCAGGAATATTCTGAAACACTTACACTAGGCATCCTTTTACGCAAGGTCTTAGGGCTAAGGTTGCCACCTGGCTAGTTTCTGACCAACACAGTACAGTATGTTGCCTGTATAAGATTAGCAGCGATTAGATCTAACAGTTAGAAACTAGGTATCAAAAAGCACAATTCTGCATGAAACATACAATTTCTTCCAGGTGGAGGATGTCCCCAGCCCCTACAGAAAGTACAGAGGGATTACTGTCGTTATTTTCTGGGGTGCTAAAGTTTGCAAACCTTCTTAGAGCAAAAAGCAGCAGCATAAAACCAAAATATCAATTATAAAGCAGATGTGCAGCAAGTGTCCTGGAAAGTGTTACACCTACTGGACCCCAAAGAGGAGTTTTTAGAACTAATGGGAGAAAAGTAGAAAACAATAAATTAAATTATGATTGTTTTGCTTGTTCCCCATACAACCTTCTCTGTGTTCTGTTCTCAATAAAAGTGAGCACTCTGCACAGAGATTAAAACGTACACGTAACTAGTGCCATATATAACCTGCCAAGTCGCCACCTCTTATTCTCCTGAAACAGGACACAGCATCCTTATACACCCATGAGGACATCAGACAGCCCATTCTTAAAATACTCATACTACGCCACTGTATTAACTAAACTGGCTAGCACAAACACGCCTCCCTTAGCTTAAGTCTGCTTCGCTTGCCAAATAACAATATTACATTACAAACAGAATATTTGTGATCGGAATGGCTGCACTTTATTTTCACAAGCACAGGAGACTGCCTACCTCATTCATTTACAATTCATTGGGTCTAACTGCTTTGACCTCGGTTTGAGACACTTTTTCACCTACCACACACAGACAGTAAATAAGCACATAGACAGTACAGTACAGATCGTTGTTACACAACCTTGAACATTATTAGGCACTTATTAGTTATATAAAAACTGTGGTTTACAACCCAGCTTACAGAAAAGCTGGTCAGTTTCAGCCTTAGCTCGTTGTATGCAAATTGTAGTTTTTTACACTGAAAGTGCAACCTGTGTGGTCAGGGAAAAAAAATAATCAGCACGAATGAGATAAACTCACCCAAAGTCCAATACCCCTAACACATTCTACTACCCAGCACTTTGAAGGATTCTCTCTGTCACTTCCTGGTGCTAATGTACATTACACGTGTCTCTCAAACTCCGCTGGCCCCGCCCCTCTCGCGCCGCAATTGACTATGCTCTTCGACAGCCAGCCTCCGTCCAGTAATGCTTGCTGGTGATTGGGTGAGATCGCGAGCGATCATTCTGGGCAGGCGGGCTCCTTTGTGTGTTGCAGTATTTTGGGTATCGCGTGGCAGCGGCAGCAGGAAACGTAGTAGTGTTCCGGCTCCGCTTGTTCTTTTTGCCACCAGTAAAGCCGCATAAAATAAGAGAGAAGATCACGATTCTTACTGTACTGTTCTAGTAATTTCATCACTGTTTTAAACAACACCTGCGAGGGTTAACGCTTACTGAATAAGATTATATGCTGCTTGAAGCATTTTTGCAGACTCCGGGATTAAAGGGACACTGTCAACCTGTTTTTCACCATGTTATTTCTAGTTGAAACCCCACATTTTATGATTGCTTACCCTGTAAAATACACTGATGTTGCTGTTTGTTTTGTCTGTCTCCTTGTTTGGCAGAACTGAAATGCATGGCAGTGTATATTTATAAACAATCTTGTCTTTGTTTACAGTCCTGGTTCTGTTCTTACTGCACCTGTCGTGAGCATTAGAAACACACACACACAGTGCAGTCACTCATAAGGCAGTAGCTTCCTAATCTCCCAATGAATCATGAGGGGGGCTAGACTGTTCTGCGGGTGTTCCCTTCCAGGAAAGATGCATTTGGAGTTGATCAAGGAATGTTAACAAACTTGTTTTGGTGTGATAACACCAATATGTTGGGCAGTCTATTTTTTTACTTTTTTAAAGAACATAAAGAGTCAGAATCAAACTGCCAGCTACATCAACAATCTTTATAGAATGTTGGCAATCATAAAATGAGTTTTTCAAACTAGGGACATTTTGAAACCTAAGGGAGTTGACAGTGTCCATTTAAAATATCTCTGTAATATATTTATTTATTTAGCTTTTTTTGACCAGGTAAATACACTAGACAAGACAATTGCCTGTTTTCAGGTATAACCCGGGAGAGTACAGGAATTACAGATTTAAATACATAGGACAACATGATACAGATATAAACAGCTTACAAGTCATGTGCGGACAACATGATATAGATTAACACAGTTTACAAGTCACCTAAGGCATAGTTTTGTACAGTTTGTGCACAACAGAATAACTTTGTACACAACAGAATATCACATGTAGCAACTAAGAGCAGTACAAAAAGTACAAGCTGAGATGCAGCAACACTATTTACTACTTAATGGGCCCAGGAAGTCGCGACTTTGTCCAGGGGAGAGGAGTGCTATGAAGGGTCAGGATAGATCATGGGGGTTTGGGGCAACCACAGGCCGAAGAAAGTTTGAGGTGGTTCCATAGGGAGGAACGAAGGCACACCTGTGAGTGGGAGGAGCGGACCTGGGCAGGGAATGCGTTCCACAGTCTAGGAGCACACGCAGCAAAATCTCTACCCCCCATTTGAGTCCGGATAGCAGGCCCCTGAGACCTGAGGGAGTAGGATGAGGAGGCAGCCGGGACAAGGAATTTCGCCAGCCCCAGAGGGGAGCCAGTGCTAAGGACCTTTCCCGTGAAGCACCCTAGGACAGTCTATGTGATTTGAGGGGGGAGCCAGTTCAGCTTGCTGTAGAGGTCACAATGGTGGGTGAGACGAGGGGCAGCCACAGCGAAGCGGCAGACATTGTTGTAGGCAGTAGACCACCTAGAGAGGTGAGCTTTGGAGGAGCGGGCAAACAAAAGGAGCCCATAACAGCGAAGGGAGGAGCACACCTCTGGCAAGAGCAATATGGGCCGCAGGAGTAAGGTTGCTTTTCGCTCTGTAGGCCATACCCAGTTTGCAGTTGACAGTCTTGCATATATTCTGGATGTGGCAACCCAGGTCAAGCTGCGGGTCCAGTGTCACCCCAAGGTATTTAAAGTTGTCAGTAACAGGAATCGGAACACCGTTGGTACCAGCAATGCATAACGGGGCAGGAGAGGCCTTAATCTTGGCCTGGGACCCAAAGAGCATGGCCTGGGTTTTTTTAAGATTAAGAACCAACTTGTGGGACAAGATCCAGGACTGGATGTTCCCCAAGTCCTCACTCAGGTGGCGATTAATGGCCCCAATGTCTGGGGAGTGAGTTAGAATGACCAAGTCATCTGCATAGAGGATTGGCTTACAGTGGACAGAGGCAGTGGAGAGATTATTTACAAAAATGGAGAAGAGCAGGGGCCCAAGGACAGAGCCTTATGGGACACCCATGGTTACAGGGATAGAGCCCAGGAGCTCTTTGCCATATTTAACAAGCTGCTTTCTGCCGTGTAGATTGTTCAAGAACCAACTATGCACACCAGGTGATAGACCATAGGATCTAAGCTGGGCAGAGAGCATGGCATGATCAACAAGGTCGAAGGCCTTGGAGAGATCTATAAAGATAGCCCCAGAGAGTTTGCCCTGGTCCATAGCTGCCCTGATCCAGGATGAGGCAATGACAAGGAGAGGAAGTGTTTTGCCCCTTCCTAAAGCCATACTGCACAGGTGACAATAAGTCACGTGACTCCAAGTACTTCAAGAGTTGCCCTGCCACAACTTTCTCAAGAAGTTTGCTGACTACAGACAAAATGGATATCGGTCGGTGGTTTTCAATTATTTTGGGGTTCCCCTGTTTAAGGATAGAGACCACCCTGGTGACCTTCCATATTTCCGGAACAACACCAGAGGATAGGGGTAAGTTGAAAATATGGGCCACCAGGGGGGCAATATTACTAGCACCAAGACTAAGGAGCTTTGGTTCCAACCCATCTTGGCCAGCACTCGAGTAGGGAGAGAGGCCCGAGAGCAATCTCTGCACCTCTTGCACCTTTACAGCCTTAAAATGAAAGGGCGGGCGGGGTGATGGAGGGGCTGGGACCTGTTCACCATTATCGCCTCACCAGAGGGAATGACGAGGTGAAAGCAGACAGGTCAGAGAAATACAGGTTAAATGCATTTGCGATGGTTAGCGAGTTGTTGCAGCTAGCACCATCAATAATCATATCAAAGGTCTCACCACTCTGGGAACCACTGACTATGTTGTTAATGTTCCTCCAGAACCTCCTGGGGTCCCTGGCTGAGTTCATCAGTACAGTTTTGCAAAACTCACTTTTAGCAGTCCTTATAGCCTTCTTACACTCATTTCTGAGTTTCCTATACTGCTGAAATACAGCCAGATCCGCCATGGCCTTGAATTTTGCCCAGCACTTATCTGTTTACTTCATAAGGACTAGAAGGCTACCATGTAACCACTTTGTAGCTGACCCCTGACCCTCCGTCTGATGAGGGGGGTATGCTTATCCTGCAGAGTCCTAAAAGTGATAAGGAAGTGACTGACAGCAGATGGGGTGTCCAGGGCATTCCATACTGCAGACCAGTCGGTGTGCTGGAGTTGATCATGGGAAGAGCCAAGATCAAACCCGGAGTAGTCTCTGACCTGAATGATCTTATGCGTAATTTTCAGGGAGGGGATCTTCCACACACAGTAGACGCGGAAGTGGTCAGAGATGGAGTTGGGAAGGATGCCCGATAAGCTGATCCTCTCCGGTCTGTTTGTCAGGACCCAGTCCAGAAGAGAGCTCACTCCACCACTGGGTGAGCACCTGGTAGGATCCTTGATGAGCCTAAAATCAAGTTCAATTGCAGTCGCTTCTTGCGCTGCTGCTGCCCAGACCCTAAGTTCTGTTCTCAAAGAAAAGAAAAAATGTCTATTTTAATCGAGGGATGTCCGCCCAGCTTTTCAGATCACCGGCGCCTCAACCCCGAGGTGCTCTGTCCTTTGACGGTGTAGGGGGAAGTCCCTGGTAAGAGCCGCCTGCTCCCCCCGGCGAGATTTGTCTGGCACAAAGTCCGATATCGGGCCAGCCTTTAAACCAGGCTGCCCGAATGTCACTGCTGCTGTGGCCAATTGGTCGCTTGTGCCTTTTTCAAACAGGCAGTTTTGGCGCCAGTGGTTGCTGGAGCTTCTGTTACAGGACAAAGGGCTGCTGGGGAAACAAAGCAAGTTCAAGGAATCAAGTCCAGTTGCAGCCGCTTCTTGCGCTGCTGCTGCCCAGACCCTAAGTTCTGTTCCCAAAGAAAAGAAAAAAATGTCTATTTTCGTCTGGGGAGGTCCGCCCGGCTTTTCAGATCGCCGACGCCTCAACCCCAAGGTGCTTTATCTTCTAACGGTGTAGGGGGAGTTCCTGGTAAGAGCTGCCCGCTCCCCCGGCGAGATCTGTCTCACAATTCGATGTATATTTTTTTTGGTTTTTATACAATGGTTAAAACAATGACTAATGAACACTGCAACTCATGTTATTTGTGTATAATACAAAGCAATAGCATGTGTTTTCTGTGCTTCTAGTACATTGTTCTCAACAGATTTTCTTAGCTGCAGCAGTCTGCTGCAGTGAAAGGCAGTACTAGCCTGTAGAGAGCGAGCTGAGCTGCAAAACAATACCTCTGCCTCACCAGCTGATAAGAACCTCTGTTGGCACCTCAAAAACTAGATGATTACATTTGAAAAAGCATACTACTATATCAGTGGTTAAATTGGAAATGTTTATGTAAGTGGTCGGCGTACCAAGGCCCACAGGGCTCACCTCTCCACCCTTCCTGAGGAGGCTGGCCTGGGTTCCCTAAGGATGTGCTACAGTGGAGTAAATTGGCATGGTTCCTCCACCTGGCATACTGATATGGGGTACTTGGCGAATGAAACACAAGATAACCACCCCCAGGGTACAATACATAAACTGCCCACACAGTCCTTCCCCAAAAGCAAGTGCCACTGCAAGCAATGACAGTCCCCGAACCATAAAATGCAATTTTAAAACAATTTATTTGAAAGGGAGTGTACGTAGAGAACAAGGGGTTGCAAGGGAAAAATGGAAGCAAGAGGGTAGCATTATATACTGTAAATGTAACACCAAACAAATATTTCAATGCAAAACAGTTACAGCTTCGCCCCACAACTCTGTCCACCCCTGCAGTCCTCAAACTCCAAATTTGGGTGCACTGACTTAACCCCCCCCCCCCCGGACTTGGGTGAGAGATCTCTCAAACGTTGCAGTGGGTAACACACTGGGGACACAGATGCTGCTAGCCCTCCTACTGCCTTGTCACACTGCCTGGCTACCCTTAGGTCATCTGATATGATCGACCCAACTTGCTTGTTGGTCATCAGTACCTCTCCTCCCTTTTTGTACTCTGCCCCTGGGTTTCTGTGCCACAGATGCATTACTTTGCACTTTTTCATGTTAAAACCCATCTGCCACACCCTTGACCACTCCTTCAGTTTTCTCAGATCTCTGCTCATCCTTTCCACTCCCTCACCCCCAGTGTCCACCCTACTGCAGATTTTGGTGTCATCAATAAAGAGTCAGACCTTTCTATCCAGCTGCTCTGCAATGTCACTTATAAAGACATTAAAGAGGACTGGTCTCAGCTCTGATCTCTGAGGCACCCCACTGGTCACCCTCCCATCTTCTGAGTAGTCTTCCTTTACCAACAACCTTCTGTTGCCTATTCCCTAACCAGTTTCTTACCCAGTTTACCACCTTTGGACCCGCTCCTAAGCTTCCCAGCTTGCTCACTACCCTCCTGTGTGGAACAGTATCGAAAGTCTTACTGAAATCTAGGTAGGCCACGTACACTGCTCCACCCTGATCTAATTCTTTGATCACCCAGTCAAAGAAATCTATGTCAGATTTGTTTGACATGACCTCCTCCCCCATGAACCCTTGCTGCTTCGGATCTTGTAATCCACTGGATTCAAGATGTTCCACAATCCTTTCCTTCAGCAGTGAGTCCATTAACTTTCTCACCATCAAAGTCAGATTGGCTGGCTTATAATTGCCAGCCTCTTCCCTGCTACCACTTTTGTGAAATAGGACTACCCTCCTTCTACCTTACTACCCTGCCCTCCTTCAGTCCTCCAGAATGACTCCTGTTTCAATAAGCTGATAAATAGGACTGTCAGAGGTGCAACCAGTACCTCCCTGAGCTCTCTCAGTACCCTTAGATGCACCCCATCTGGCCCCATTGCTTTGTCCACTTTCAAATTAGTGAGTCCCTTCAGATACTCTCATCTGAAAATTAACTAGTGTCCGCCTCCTTCCCTGCAGTGTTTCTATTACTTTTTTGTGACCCCTCCCCTTCTCCTTCCTCTGTGTACACTGAACAAAAGTATTTGTTCAGGATGTCTGCCTTTTCCTGGTGCCCCTCTGCACAATCTAACCTTTCCTTTTCATTCTTACGATCCCACCCCTGGTCTTCCTTCTTTCGCTTACACACCTAAAAAATCTCTGCCTTTATCACAGCCTTGGCTGTTCTCTCTTCAGTTTGTACTTTCACACTAGTTACTGCTCTTCCTTCTTCACTCTCTTTCCCCTGATACAACAACCTATTCTCCTCCTTCTGCGTCTCCTTATGATTTCTGAGTGCTGCTCTTTTAGCCTTTGCCTTTTCCGCTACCTCTTTCGAGAACCACAGTGGTCTCTTTTTCCTCTTGCTTTTGCTCACTTGCTTGACACAGAGGTGTATTGCCTTCCCTATGGACCTGCCTTCACCCACCCCAAAAGGCAGGCAGTCACTTGGACCCTCAACTGGTTCTATCCTCTGTCAGGATAAAGTCTTAATAGCAGCAGAAGGCAGTGGCTCACCATCTTTCCAGATGCAGAACAGCTTTTATGGCAACTTCTACTCTAATTCGGTGTTACAGCCCAGGCTTGGCTCTCAAGCTGCATCATAGAAACATAGAATTTGATGGCAGATGAGGACCACTTGGCCCACCTAGTCTGCCCATTTCCCCTACCTAATGGATAAGCTGCAGTTCCTAGTTAACCAACAGCCGACTACCTCCTACCTCCCACTAGAATTGCCTTATGTCTGTCCCATGCATTCTTGAATTTCCCCCACTGTTTTTGACTCCACAACCTCCTCAGAAAGGCTGTTCCATGCATCGATAACCCTCTCTGTGAAAAAATAGTTCCTCACATTACCTCTGAGCCGGCCCCAACTTCAAATTGTGCCGCCTTGTTCTTGCACATCTCTTTTTCTGAAAGATGCTACCCTCTTGGACTTTGTTGATTCCCTTGAGGTACTTGAAAGTTTCTATCATGTCCCCCCTCTCCCTCCTTTCCTCGAGGCTATACATATTAAGCTCCTTAAGTCTCTCTTCATATGTCTTCCGGTGCAGACCCTGCACCATTTTAGTTGCCCTCCTCTGGACAGCTTCCATCCTGTCTATGTCTTTGCGAAGACTGGGTCTCCAGAACTGCACGCAGTACTCCAGATGGGGTCTGACCAGCTGTCTGTACAGAGGGATAATAACTTCCTGTTTTCTGCTGGTGATGCCTCTCTCTATACAGTACATCCCAGTATCGCCCCAGCCCTCCCTACTGCCTTCTCACATTGCTTGCCCAAATTTAGGTAATCTAATATAACTACCCCAGGTCCCTTTTCATTTTTGTTCTTGTCAGTATCTCACCCCCCCCCATTGTGTTGTCTTGCCCTGGGTTTTTGTTTCCCAGGTGCGTTACTTTGCACTTCTTTGCATTGAATCTAAGCTGCCATACGTTTGACCATTTCTCCAACCTTGCCAAGTCCCTTCTCATCCTTTCCACCCCACCTTGTGTATCAACCCTGTTGCAGATCTTTGTGTCATCTGCAAAGAGACATACGTTTCTTTCCAGTCTCTCTGCATTGTCACCTATAAAGACATTAAAAAGGACCGGACCAAGTACTGAACCCTGTAGTACCCCACTAGTAGGGAAAAAAAAAAAAATATATATATATATATATATATTCTTTAAAAAAATAAATAAACAGAGGAAAGAGTAAGTATTCATAACAGCAGTTAAAGGGCCAGAAATAAGACATGATGGGAGTGGTGCAGTACAGTAGCTGTGGAGCAGCAGTCTTCCAGGAGACATTCTGGAGGATGCAGTGTTGTCCCATCTGCAGGCACCTCTCTGGGCTTAGGGAGGAGGTTGCTCATCTCCAGGCTGAGATGGCCAGGATTTGTGGGACCTCCTCTCCCAACCAGGGACCACCAGGGCCAATGCCGTTGCCTCAAAGGTTGCCAAGAAAGAGGAGCAGTTGAACCACAGTGGGCTCCGGGAGGGTGAGGGTGGTGGAACAGAGGCGCATCTCTCCAGTTGTACCTCTCCACAATTCGTATGCCACTCTGGCAGAGTGTGGTTCCTCTATAGAGGCACCCGCAGTGGAGAGCAAGGAGGATGTTGGGAACCTCCAGAAAAGGAGACCCACAGGGGGATGGCATGGGACCCCACAGAGGAAGGAAACAACTCCTGGGGGGGACTCCATTGTTAGGAGGGTAGAACTGGGGGAGGGAGGGGAGAGGGGGGTAAGCTGCCTTCCAGGCGCCATGGTTTGGAGGGACAGGGAGCAAATCCTCAGGATCGTGGGAGCATCTGCACGGGGGGGGGGGAGAGCTGGATGTCATTGTCCACCTAGGGACACATGACCTGGCTGGGAAAGGGATCAGAACAATGCAGGAATAGTTTGTGGAGTTGGGGAGGGGCCTTAGACAAGTTGCATGCACAGTAACCTTCTCGGAGGTGCTGCCTGTCTATGGCATGGGTTTGGCTAGAGTGCTTCACACCATGGGATTCAACCAGTGGTTGAAAAACTGGTGCAGAGCTCAGGGGTTTGGCTTCATTGGGGACTGGGGGTCCACCTGGAGTGATGCAGGCCTATACTGGCACGATGGCCTGCATCTGTCCAGGAGAGGAACCAGTATCCTAGGTGATATGTTTAAATGCTTCATTGGCAAGCATTTAAGCTATCCAAGGGGGAGTCACTGGAAAGGAGCAGGGAAATCCTAGCCCCCCCAAAAAATTAGTGTAGTTAGTGAGGTAAACAAGAAAGAGACATTGATAGGGAGAAGGGCAGGGATAAATGGAGAAAACGACAAAGGCAGTAAGGACAGGGATGGGGCAAAAGGGGGTAAGGCCATCAAGAAATGGAGGGTAATGAGTACCAATGCCCATAGTCTGGGCAACAAGCTCCCTAAACTGGTGCCTTGACGGAAGAGGGATGCCTGATATCATGTCAGTCGCAGAAACATGGTACACAGAGAACCATGACTGGGATGTAAACTTACCAGGGTACACAACCTACAGGAGAGACAGGGATGGTAGAAGAGGGGGAGGAGTAGCTCTCTATGTAAGGGAAGGGATAAAAGCAATGGAGAAAAATAGTAAACAGGGAGGAGAGGAAGCACTGTGGGTCACCTTAGAGACTGGAAATGGCACCACAATCTGCACAGTGGTTGTATACAGACCCCCGTCTCAGGGTGGGAATGGACAAGGTTATGATGGAAGGCATCCTTAGAATGGCAGAGAAAGGAGAGAGATATTGTTGATGGGGGACCTGAATATGCCAGATGTTAACTGGAGCACCTTTGCTGCAGCCACATCCAAGAGCAGGGCCATTCTTGATGCCTTACGGGGGGGCATGCCTCAGACAGCTAGTGTTGGAACTCACTCGGGAGGGAGCAATCTTAGACCTCATACTTTAAAATGAGGACAGCGAGAGGATCTCAGATCTAGAAGTGGGTAGCCACCTGGGAACAAGTGACCACCAAACACTGTGGTTCACGATAAATTCAGTTACAGAGTCAAGCCATACAAAAGTGAGGGTACTGGACTTCAGGAGGGCTGACTTTGTCAAAATGGGAGAGTGCCTTAAAAAGCACTAGCAAACAGGCAAGAAGGAGTGGTGGAGCAACAATGGTGAAACATCAAAACTGCCATCACAGAGGCAACAAGCCTTTTTGTGAAGCAAATAAATCAAAAGGAAAGAAAAAGCCACTATGGTTCTCAGAAGAGGTGGCGGGGAAGGCTAGGGAGAAAAATATAGCATTTAGGAAGTATAAGGAAACACAGGAGGAGCAGGACAGAGAACTGTACCAGTTAAGGCAGAAGGAAGCAGGGAAGGCAGAATAGCAAAGGCCCAAACTGTGGGAAAGATAGCCAACTCGGTTAAGAAGGGGGATAAAACCTTTTATAGGTACATTAGGGAGCAAAGACAGACAAAGGGAGGGATAGTGAGGCTGAATAGAATGGACAGTGGCTGGTCAGAGAGAGACAATGAAAAAGCAGGGATGCTGAACGAATACTTTTGCTCAATATTCACAAAAGAGGAGGAGGGGGAAATACCTAATCAAATTAACAGAAGCACTCTGGCTAGGAAGGGTCGATCCCAGTCCTTTCACAGAAGAAAGGGTTCTGAAAGAACTCCTAAAACTGAAGGTGGACAAAGCAATGGGGCCTTACGGGATTAACCCCAGAATTCTAAAAGAATTAAGGGAAGAACTAGTGACACCAGTGACTACCCTTTTTAACAAATCATGGAAGGATGGTGTGGTACTTGAGGACTGGAGGAGGGTGGATGTGATTCCCCTTCACAAAAGTGGGAGCAATACAGAAGCAGGAAACTACAGACCTGTCAGTTTCACCTCTGTGGTAGTGAAAATGATGGAATCACTTCTGAAGGAAAGAGTTGTTGAGTACCTAGAGACCAGTGGGGCACAGGACAAAAGGCACCATGGATTCACAGCAGAAATGTCATGTCAGACGAATCTAATTGATTTCTTTGACTGGGTGACCAAAGCAGTAGACCAGGGAGGGGCTGTGGACATGGTCTACCTATACTTTTGCAAGGCATTGACACACTCCCACACAAAAGATTAATAAACAGATTAACCAGCCTGGGAGTGGGTCCCAGGGTGGTAACCTGGGTAAAACATTGGCTGGACAACAGGACACAGAAGGTAATAGTAAGTGGAGTCCACTCTGAAGAAAGGGGAGTTACTAATGGGGTACCGCAGGGTTCAGTACTGAGTCCAGTCCATTTTAATGTCTTTATAAGTGACATTGCAGAGGGACTGGAAGGTAAAGTATGCCTCTTTGCAGATGGCACAAAGATCTGCAACAGGGTTGATACACAAGGAGGTGTGGAAAGGATGAGAAGGGACTTGGCAAGGTTGGAGGAATGGTCAGAAGTATGGCAGCTTGGATTCAGTGCAAAGAAGTGCAAAATAATGCACATGGGAAACAAAAACCCAGGGGAAGAGTACACAATGGGGGAGGGTAGTAATAACAACAACAAAAATGGAAAGAGACCTGGGGGTAATCATATTAGATGACCTCAAGGATAGCAAGCAGTGTGAGAAGGCAGTAGGGAGGGCTGGGGCGATACTGGGATGTACTGTATAGGGAGAGGCATCACCAGCAGAAAACAGGAAGTTGTTATCCCTCTGTACAGACAGTTGGTGAGACCCCATCTGGAGTACTGCGTCCAGTTCTGGAGAACCCATCTCCACAAGGACATAGACAGGATGGAGGCAGTCCAGAAGAGGGCAACTAAAATTGTGCAGGGTCTGCAAGAAAAGCCAAATGAGGAGAGACTAAAGGAGCTTAATATGTATACCCTTGAGGAAAGGAAGGAGAGGGGGGACATGATTGAAACTTCTAAGTACCTCAGTGGAATCAACAAAGTCCAAGAGAGTAGCATCTTTCAGAAAAAGAGATGTACAAGAATAAGGAGACACAATTTGAAGATAGAGGGGGGACGGCTCAGGGGCAATGAGAGGAAGTATGTTTTCACAGAGAGGTTTGTGGACGCATGTAACCGCCTTCCTGTGGAGGTTGTTGGGTCTAAAACTGTGGGAGAATTCAAGAATGCATGGGACAGACATAAGGCAATTCTTGTGGGGGTAGGAAGAAATAGGCTGTTGGTTAACTAGGATCTGCAGCTTATCCAGTAGGTAAGGAAATAGGCAGACTAGGTGGGCCAAGTGGTCCTTATCTGCCATCAAAGTCTATGTTTCTATGTAGTAACTCCCCTTTCTTCACTGTAGACTCTGTTTACTATTACCCTCTGCGTTCTGTTGTCCAGCCTATGTTTTACCCAGGCTACCACCCTGGGACCCACTCCCAGGCTGGCTAATTTGTTTATTAATCTTTTGTGTGGGACTGTGTCAGATGCCTTGCTAAAGTCTAGGTAGGCCATGTCCACAGCCCCTCCCTGGTCTACTACTTTGGTCACCCAGCCAAAGAAGTCGATTAGATTTGTCTGATATGACCTTCCCGCTGTGAAGCCATGCTGCCTTGGGTCCTGTGCCCAATTGGCCTCTAGGTACTCAACAGTTCTTTCCTTCAGAAGTGATTCCATCATTTTCACTACCACTGAGGTCTAACAGACAGGTCTGTAGTTTCCTGCCTCTGTCTTGCTCCCACTTTTGTGAAGGGGAATCACATCCACCCTCCTCCTCCTCCAGTCCTCAGGTACCACACCATCCTCCCATGGTTTGTTAAATAGGGTAGTCAGTGGTGTTACTAGTTCTCCCATTAGTTCTTTTAGAATTCTGGGTTGAGTCCCATCATGCCCCATTGCTTTGTCCACTTTCAGTTTTAGGAGTTCTTTTAGAACCCTTTCTTCCGTGAAAGGACTGATATCGACCTCCCTGTCCAGAGTGCTTCTAATAACTGGATTAGGAACCTCCTCCTCCTTTTCTTCTTTTGTGAATACTGAGCAGAAGTATTCGTTCAGTATCCCTGCTTTTTCTCTGTCTCTCTCTGCCCACCCACCCTCCTCTTTATTCAGCCTCAGTATCCCTCCTTTTGACTCTTCGCTCCTAAGGTACTATAAAAGTTTATCCCCATCTGTCTTTCTATGGCCTTTGTATTCTGACTACTCCCCACTTCCTTCTGCAACTAATTCTCTCCCTCTCTCTTTTCAGTTCTGAATCTATCTTTTCTCCTAACCT
Organism: Neoceratodus forsteri; assembly: GCA_016271365.2. NCBI lineage: Eukaryota > Metazoa > Chordata > Ceratodontiformes > Ceratodontidae > Neoceratodus > Neoceratodus forsteri. The sequence continues at coordinate 395,546,182 of JADMNL010000024.1, forward strand.
CCATGCCTCTTCGAACCGTAGTGTTTTTTTCTTTTATTTTGATTTGTTTATTTGCTTCACACAAAGGCTTATTGCCTCTGTGATGACAGTTGTGATGTTTCCCCATTGTTGCTGCAGCCCTCTTTCTTGCCTGATTGCTAGTGCTTTTCTGAGACATTCTCCCATTTTGACAGACTCAGCCCTCCTGAAGTACAGTACCTCTCTTTTGTATGGCTTGACTCTACAGCTGAGTTTATCATGACCCACACTGTTTGATAGTCTCTTGTTCCCAGATGGCTACCGACTTCTAGATCTGAGATCCTCTCTTCGTCCCCATTTGAAAGTACCAGGTCTAAAACTGCTCTCTCCCAAGTGGGTTCCAACACTAGCTGTCTCAGGCATGCCCCCTGTAGGGCAACAAGAATGGCCCTTCTCTTGGATGTGGTTGCAGCAAAGGTGCTCCAGTTAACATCTGGCATATTCAGGTCCCCCATCAGCAATATCTTCCCTTTCTCTGCTATCCTAAGGATGCCTTCTATCATTTGCTTGTCCAGTTCCTCCCCCTGAGACCTGGGTCTGTATACAACCCCTCTGTGGATTATGGTGCTATTTCCAGTCTCCAGGGTGACCCACAGTGCCTCCTCTCCTCCCTGTTTACCCTTTGGTTCCTTTGCTTTGATCTCTTCCCTTACATAGAGAGCTACTCCTCCTCCTCTTCTACCCTCTCTGTCCCTCCTTTAGATTGTGGACCCTGGTATGTTGACACCCCAGTCATGGTTCTCTGTGTACCATGTTTCTGTGACTGCCACGATATCCAGGCATCCCTCTTGCATCAAGTCCATCAGTTCAGGGAGCACCAGTCCTCTTTTTTCAGGGATCTCAAGTTGGTTTGGACAAACCTTTTCGGTTAGACAGGAATAGCACTTGAGAGCTATTCACAAACACTCTCCTCTCCTCAGAGATTTCTCTTAGACCAATCTGCGCTGTTGCACATGGCTCCCCCTTGTGCAGACATCCAGGGATTACATGTCAGTGGATACATCTCCTGCATTGTTTATTAAACTAATACCCAGCTCTCAGTGACTGTCAGTTCCAGGGGAAAAGCATGCATGCAAGTCCTGAGACAGCTTGCAATTAAGAGCTGTTTTGCAGAGCTGAGCTCCAAACTAATGTCAGTTTCACAGGGACAGGATGTACTAATTTAGTTATTTTGCTGGTGTATTTTACCATTATTGCTTTGCTGTTTATTTGCATGCTTAGAATGACAAATAGGGAGGGGATTTTGTTACTGTGTTCTCTGTCACAGAGGGTGGGAGTTGTGTAAGCATTAAACCACGACAGACCATGGTTCTACTTGGAATTAATACATGGTTGGGGAGGGCCGAGTATTTCCAACCACCCAGTCATGGATTAATTCCACAGTAGAACCATAGTCTGGAGTGGTTTATTGCTCTTGTAACATGGCAAAAGTATTTCCACTATTTATAAATACACACACTTGTTTAGCTCTTGTCCAGTAATAAAACAGAGACAGTTTGATTTGCAGTGTGATCTATGAAAGACACTTGCACCAACGTAGTGCTGCTTACATATATTATGTGTGCCTTGACTGAGGAAAAAACAAATCGCTGTGAAGAGGAAGTCCGTACAATAAGAAATATTGTGTTATTTCCAAAAAATATCTTCTACAACTAAAGAAATGTTGCTCGCTACAGCGTGCATTCCTACTTCCTTACAGTTACAGCACTGCATTGTGGGCTGCATGCATCATGCCACCTCATTATTATACACGTTTTCACATTGCTGACTTTATTTACACTGTCTACAGAAAATTGAATTCTAAAACAACAGACTTGTACTAGGGGCTGAAAGCTGGCAGATTACACAGAAAATGTTCTGGTGCGATGATTGCTGAGCTTTTCCCCGGTGATTCTGTGTCAGTGGCTGAACTGTTTTACTGCTCTTCACTGCAATTTGTCTGTTTGCCGTTCGGGATCAGGATCACTTTTGGTATGTTTTCTGGAAGTCTGTTTATATCTATTGTGGTTCATAAAGGTACTACACAAGCAGCCATGGTTCTACTGTGGAATTAATCTGTGATTTGCTTAATAGTCACCTGTTATTATTGAACCAGTGACATTTCATTATTTACATGCACTGCACAGAGCCATGTTACAAATGTATTTCCTGTGGGGAAACATCGTGGAAACGCTCTGTCATAAGACTCCCACTGCTACAACCAACTTCCTTGTCTCTAAAACCTGACATTCTGATTATCACTGAAACCTGGTCAAAGCCACACACCCAGGATGCTTGCATCTCAGTTCCTGGCTATACGGTAATCCAGCAAGATCAACGCAGAGCTAAACGTGGTGGCATCGCAATGTGCATTTGCTCCTCCATAAATTTCACCTCCATACCACTGTCTCTACCTTCCTCGCACACTGTCAACTCCCTAATGGTGAAAATCGCCCTCCCCAACTCCATCCCAATTTTTATCGCTGGCTTCTACCACTCCCCTGACTCCCTTGTGTCCACTATCATGGACCACCTAACCACCTTAAAATCCCATGCAACGGGAGGGGAACTCCATGTTCTAGGCAATTTTAATGTGAATTGGCTCTCCATATCTACCTCTAAAATTCGCAATGACATTGCTGCCTTAGATCTGTCACAGCTGATTACAGAACCCACCCGTCTAAACCTTAAATGACAGAACCACATGCTACCCACGTGGTCTCTCACCTTCCATCCATCCGCATCAAATAATTGCAGCAGGCCTACTACCTGACTCACTAAGCGACCATCATCTCATCTATTTGGTAAGAACAATTCATAGGCCCAAGGCCCCCCCCCACAAAAAACAAATCATATTGGTACAGTCCTTCAAAGCCCTGAACCTCCCCTCTCTCCTATCTGACCTGGCAAATATTGATTGGTCATTCATCCCTCGTGCCCCCTCTATCAACTCTGCCCTAGACTATTTTAAGTCCAGGTTTCTCTCGGTCTGGGACTCCCATGCCCCTCTCAGATGGACCAGGCTGTGGGTCTCTCATGGTCACCTACCCTGGATCACCACTGATATCATGGTCTGCCACAAAGCTAGGGACCAGGCCTGGAAGGCCGTTAAAATTACTGGCTCCATCTTCGCGTCTCAGAAGTACTGCTCCCTTCGAAATGCATGTATTAGACAAATCCACCAGGCAAAAGCAAACTACTTCAAATCCACCTTCTATCCAACATCAATCACCCCTCCAAATTCTGGAAGGTGGTACAGTCGCTCTTCTCCACCCCCATTCCTGTCTTAAATGCTGGCTGCTCCACAATAACAGATCCTCTCTCAGTGGCCACTGAGTTCAGTGACTTCTTCACAAACTGTACCTCATCACTCCTATCCTCTCTCCCTCCCACCCCTCCAGCCTACCTACCACCAACCCGGCCAAGCCTCCCTCCTTGTTTTTTCCTTCTGACATGTTACCCCATCCAGTGTTTACAATTCCCTGGTTGCGCTAAACCCCGCCAAGGGCAAATGTCCTACTAGATTGGACTCCAGGCTGCTCTTCCTGGCAGCCCCTGCCATCGCCACACCCCTGGCCTCCCTTTTCAGCCTTTCCTTCTCTCTCGCTTCTATCCCAACTGAGTGGAAGCATGCCACAGTTGTCCCCCTTCCCAAAAGGCAGCAACTCCTCCTGCCCAGGTAACCTTCATCCCAGTGACCATGCTAACGTGAGCCTAAAGGGAAAAAGATCCATCAGAATGACTTTGGGCACGTTCCTGATGTGGCAGCTCGTCCAAGTAGGTGCGCTTTGCACTGAGTTGTGTGTAATATGCCTTTAATTGTGACTCGTGGCTCCTGCTCTCTCCTATTTATGTTTTTGCTGACATTGTTTTTCTTTACCAGAGGCATGTAGTCAGTGGCGGAGGGGCAGGGGGTTCCATGGAAACCGATACATTTGTTACAAAATAAAACGGATTTGTTAGGAATAAGAAATGATTGGTGGTCAGTGTGACATGCAATGTATTTTCCATCAATCACTTCTATCCATCCTCCCCAAGTACGTACTGTCACGCGGCAAAGCTTTACAGAAGGCGCCATCTTCACATCACGAAGTGCCGAGGAGGGATGCAGTGGTAGAGAAGACTTGAAGAGGGTTGAATGCAGCTGAACAAGAAATATCATGGTGAAAGCAAGCCCAAGCCCAATCATTAAAGCGGTATGTAATGCCGTGCTGGACAGGTTATAATGAGAGATGGTTGGAACGGTCTGAATTTATTTTAAAATTTATCCATTGAGGTCTGGCCTGGGTCTGCAAGGGTATGCTTAAGTGTGATGGGTGGGGTTGGGGACCAAGTTGCAATGGGTCTACGATCCCCCGACTCCTATTTCCCTGATGCATAATTTCCCATCTCTGATTTCCTGACTCAGAGTTGTCCGACAATGCAAACTTACTGACGCAGCTGTTTCCGAACACAGCGTGACCTCACAAGAACTGCCAAAAATCTTACCTGGTCTTTTTGGGAAGGTGTGGTGGAAAGTACCCCCGTAGTTACAGTACGCACCATGGCAGAACTGAGAGAGTGAACACCTTAAGCTGTTCCTCTGTATCAGTGATTTTCGTGGAAGACTTTGATTTAATTTTTGGGCAGATTATTAGTCTCTAATGATATGGGCCGTGCTATGCTTTTTCTTTGCTCCCTTGTTTGGACTGTGATTTTAATACAGCTGGGGATTCAGCATCGGCCTTCCAGAGAGGGAGGATGCACTGGTGCTTGGACTGAGTGGTAACAACATTTTATGGTCTTTGTAGTGTGGAAGTTCCTTAGTTGTTGGACTTAATTCTTTGGTTGGGAAGCACCACACTTTAAGTTTGTGTAATACCATTACCAGCTGAGAATTGTGGGCCAAACTTTCCTTGATGGTGATTCATGATGGGAATATCTTTGTGTTACGCATTACCACGATCATTTTCAGGATACTATAAAATCAATTTATCTTTTTAAGAGACTGTTTAATGGGAGCAGGTTTTAAAAGAAGACACAGTTTTTAAGGACTCTTTCTGGAACGTTCTCGACCAGGAATCAGCGACCGGACCCCACCCCCCATCTATTTGGACTGTGTTAGTTTTTCCTTTGCCTAATTTCTGGTCAGATCCTGAGGGATTTTGTCTATTTGGCTTTTGTGTTCTGTTTGGGCAGACTTTTAGATCGTTTATATTTTATACTGGTAATGTTGAATTGTTTTATTTGCCACTTATTTGCCTTGGCTCATAATTTGGTTATCTGAAGCTGTTCCCTTAATGCAGCAGGTACTTTTTAACCTTATACAGTTAAAATTGAAGGTTGTCAAAGCCCCCATCCCCCTCCCGTTTCCTGACTCTATAATTACATTGAGTAATGCCAGGCTAGCCACGATGTCATTATATTGATGGGCTCTGTTGCTCTGTTAAGTTCTAGTTAGCTGCTGTATAATGGTGCCCCACACTGCCACGTGTCTGATTAATGCAGTCAGGCAGCCGTGACGACGATGATGCCTTAGAGACAGTTGTAATGTGCTAGTTGGTTGCTTGCCTTGAACAGTGTGAGTGAACTATGCCTTTTCCGTGTGCATTTATTTATTAAACCTCTTAAATGTAACTGCTGAAAAACTACTATGTATTATGTTCCTCGCTGTCTAGTGTAATATACCTGTGCTGTATGCTACCCCATGTATTATTCCATGTAATTCCCCGGGTCGCCCCTGAAAAAGGGACCTTCGGGACCCAGCGGGCTTACCCGGTTATCAAAATTTAATAAATAAAATAATAAATAAAATTTCACCTATAGGGGCCAGGCTGCAGTTCACTATCGTGATGGTGAGATAAGAAGAGTAAGGCAGAGACAGAGACCAGACCATCATATAAGAAGCCCGGGCCAGCCAGCCATTTTTAAGCAGAATTCTGCACAGCCTTAGCCTGAGGAGTGTTCATTCGTAGTATTATAGTATTGTTGGCTGGCTGCATTTCTGAGTGACAGACTCACTACTCGACATTGCGGATTACATGGCTTTGTGGGTCATAAGTAAATGGTGGGGTACAGTGGGAGTGGGTACTACTACTACGTGACGTCACTCTGACCCTATGAGAGAAATCTGCAACCCAGATTGTACAAATTTATAGGCTGTGTGAGTGAGTCACATGAAAGTCTGTCTAAAACACTCTGACTGCTGATACTTATTGAAATATCCTGGCTACTAGTTTGTCCTGTATCTAACAGGTTCAAAAGTGCTAGCATCCAGAGCCATTTGTCAAAGAACTGAATTATTTCAGAATATGACAGACATTGGCTGATTTCAGTGGAGGGGGGAGGGCGAGGATACAGATGCACTGCACAAGTTGCACAACATCTCATATACATGCTGTGTAGATCATCCATGTTACATAAAACATTACTGTGCAGGGCAGGCTAGTTGCTAGTGACAAAATGCTTCTGTTCTTGCTTGCATTTGACTTGCAAATATTATGTGCGTTTGTGTGTGTCTTTTAGCCTTATATCGTAATGAAATGTACATTAATTTTTTTCAATAGGTTGTTGTTATGCTAAGCATTTTCGTCTTGAAGCAGCATCCCATGGTGTGAGCCACATTCAAAGACAAATACTTTGAGCCCGCTGCCTGCCCTGGTGGTATTGCGTTTGTGGGCAGAGGTAAGGTAGGTGCTGCCACTACTGGAGTCTGGACTTTGTGGTTTTGACTTTCCTCCAGCCTCCACATATGAGAGTACATTAATGATCAGAGGTGACTCAGGCAAGCCTTGCTGGAGTTTGTTTGGGGTTCTGGGTTGTTGAGGGTGGGTTGGGTGGAAATGGAATCTACCGAGGATGGATAGTCGATTGACCCCATGGTCATCACCCTCTTGGCAGTGATATATTTTGTGTGCAGTGTGTGGGGGGGGTGGAATATGTGAGTGGACCGGACATACTCCGAGTCCAGAGGTGGTCTTGCGTCTTAGACAGACCCTGGAAGGTGCAATATGGTGGGGTGCTGGGTGGTCAGAGGTGAAGGGTGTCCCACAGCCACTGCCAGTCCAGACTGCTTCCAGTCTGTTTGAAATCGGGCCACATGGTGGAAACAAAATGTTAGTTAACAGTAGTGCAATAAGTGGCTGAATTGAAACACCACCAGTTGCAGTGCCTAAAAAAAGTCTTCCTTTATTTTCTCTCCTCAGCATCTCCGGTTTGCAGTAATTACAGTGGTGATGACTGGTCGTCTGGATGGGCTGGACTGGCGAAGGAAACAAGAAAGAAGAAAAATCAAATCGACACATGCCAACCAGTGGAAGATAAGTGACTGATTTGTTGAGTTGGTTTAATTTTTTCATTTGTGGGTTAGCAGCTTTGATTTCACAGGAAAAGGAGAACATGAGAGGTGTGTTATAACTCGCAGTCTTATTCAAGACTAGTGCCTACTCTGAGAGAGACCATCCCTGTTGTTGTGCTCACTACTGCCGACACCGGCGCTGAATCCAGGATGTTTCCTTTCACCATGAAGGTTGTCAGGAATATGCCGTGCTGTCATCATACGTCTCATGTGCCACCTTGTGCGAACTGGAGGTTGGCATGGAAGTCGGGGGGAGGACAAATGCACTTTTTAAGTGGTTGTCAACTGGCCAGTTAAACTTTGGCCACTGGCATTCAAAGTCTGGTAGACAAAATCGCCTTATTTTTTTTGTAGCTGACATTTTTAAGTAGCTTTCAAAACCTGTATTCCAAACCATTATGTTTAGTGGCCAAACTGCCATTACCATTGTCAACCTGGCTACCCAATTTGTCCCACATAGATGGATCGGATGAGAGAAGGAAGAAGTGAACTGTGTGACTCTTAGCCAATGCCATTCTGTTTGTCACGTCACTATAAAATGGGTCTCATAAATCTTGCAGCCTTAGTCAAAACGTCACATGACTGGGTAAATCCTGCAACAGACAAGACAAGCATATCTCATCCTCTGCTTTTCTGTTTTTTTTTTTGTCTCTTTTTATTTTGTTAAACAAAAATAGATTTATGTGGTTGATCGGTCCTGCATTTGTATTTTTTGGGGGGGGCAGTGGATCATTTTGCAAAGTGGCAGGGTACAGCACTTTCTTTTTCTGTTAAAACAATGCAAAAACTGCTTGATGACGTTTGTTTCCTTGTTGAAACATAATGAGGGTTAGCTCCAAAAAGAAATAAGCAGCCACAGGCAACTGCCACTGACAGGCTACAGTCACATGCACATCACCATTCTACTTGGCAGGATGGACGGCTGCATGCTGCTGCCTTTATGTAAAGGTAGCACTCCAGCCGTCCAGCGACCAACCAAGTAGAATGTTGCTGTCTTGTCTATCCTGTCAGAGGCAGTTGTTCTTTGCATGCTAACCTCTTTTTGGAGCTTATCGAGTTTATCCAGTCAAACCACCCCTTAATAAAGTATGTGCTGCTCGGTCAGCCAGATCAGGTATCTGCTGGCAAATGAATCATCTTTCTTGGTCTAAGTGTCAGATAAATATGTTTATTACTGTTATACACTACTGCGTTTCTGGTTTTTTTTTTTGTTTGTTAATATAATTTTTCTTTACAGACACACAGAGCATCTGAGTACCGAGTCGTCCGACAGCCCTTTTGGGTGGTGTCATCATCCCATTAGACAACGCTATCAGGTGAAGAGTTTTGCAGCAGTGCATCAGATGAGAAGCTGATCAAGACAAGTGCGGCTACTGAAGAGTTCTGAAAGCATCTGCTTTGTGTCATGCTAACCTGATAATTGAACTGGTTTTGAGGAACTGTGAGTAGGTGAAGGATCTACTGGCTGCTGCCAGCAAGTCCCTCTCACCAAAAAAATAGAAGAATGACAGTCTGAAATTGAAATTGAATATGTGCTACTAGCAGCAAGGTCCACCTCATAGAGACTTTACCGTTATTTGACGGGCAGACAGTGATGCAGATAATGCAGAAGAACTGATCAATCTCACCAAGACGTTTCCACTTCTGATTGTTATATGTGATTGAGTCAGTTACACAAATGTCAGTGAGTCAGAACTCAGTAGTTAGTTGTTACAGTGTTAAATTACCAAGTCTGCATTTTAGTGACCTGTGTGTGTGTGTGTGTAACATATAGTTGTGCTGTCATATCTTGTGCTTAGCACTTGTTCATTTATTAGTTGGGTTGGTATTCAGACAAATGACACACACATTGTTGTTTTCACTCAGGTTGTTTGACTTTGACCAAAGTTTTCTCCTACCTTGGTGACAGGACAGCTGTGTTTTTTTTTTTGGTTTTTGCTCAGTTACTTGGATTCTATCCTACATGCTGCCTATAAGCAAGGATATCTGTATTCACAGGTACTGATGCACCCACCCCACCCCACCACTCCTCCCAAATCTGACAGTTAAGTTACACCCGACCAGGGACACAGAGTGGTCATCAGGGGTGGATTATCATACATGCTGCCTATAAGCAACGATATCCACCATATGCACAGGTACTGAACTGAATCTGATGCACCACCCATCAACCCACCACTCCAGAATTAATTAACAGGGCTGGATACCATACATGCTGATTATAAGCAAGGTTATCCATGTCCATCCTCCACCCACTGTATCCACAGGTACTGGTGCACCGTCCACCACAACCCATTGGCCCTCCCAAACCCACACACTCCAGATATCAGTAGATACCACAGGACTGGAAACGATCATATATGCCCTCTATAAGCAACGATATCCACCTGATTGTATCCATATGTACTACCACTGAATCTGATGCATCACCCACTGACTCACCCACCACTCCAGAATTCATTAACCGGGCTCGATACCATACATGCTGCTGACTATAAGCAATGATATCCATCCACGGTCCACCACCATACCCACATGTACTAATGCACCACCACAACCCATTGACCCTCCCAAACCCACCACTCCAGAGATCAGTAGTTACCACAGGGCTGGAATTGATCATATATGCTGCCTATAAGCAATGATATTCACCTGACTGTATCCACAGGTACTTACTGATGAACCACCCATGACCCACTCCTGACTTAAGTTGCTGGCAGGATATCTGCAGGCTTGAATTGGATATTCCACATGCTGCCTATAAGCAACTATGTCCATTTAATCTACATGTGATGCACTACTGGGTGACTGACCCAACCTACTCCACCTAAAACAGTTCTATCCAGCTTGCATTGGATATGCTACATGGCTGCCTGTAAGCAACAATATCAATATTCAAACAGGTGCTGCTTGCTGATGCATGCACAGTCTGCACCGCCAACACGTGACTCAGCCACCACCACCACCACTCCTCCCAAAACTAACTGAAGTGTGTCATAAAGCAGTTGTTCTCTGTGTTTTTGTGCTTTAGCACATGGTTTGTGAACAGCAGATAGTTTTCTCACTGACTCGAGTCAAGGTTTATTATCATCATCATCACTATACTTTATTGAAAAAAGACGGACCTAGACAGTCCAGACCACCCTATTAAGTCCATATCAACCCATTCCAATATATTAATATCCTACCTAAATTTCTAGTTCCAGTGATCAAACAAATCATTGCATCTTGCAGTCATTTGTTAAAAATGGAGAAATTTTTATTGTTTCATAGAAAAACTGCGAGAGAAACAACACGCATACAACGAGAGGTTGGAAGTAATAATGCAGATACAAGTTGTTGTAGTGAGCAACATTTACCTGAGGATGATCATGGTGGCACAGGCACGTCGTTGTGCAGTGTTACAAAGAGAACAGATACTGCTTCATCATGTGTAGTGCTGCAGACGGATGAGGAGTTAGAGCCCAGTAGTAGTAGTACTACTACTGCTGTGGCAGCAGTTGATGATTCATCACACATGATACCCAAAAATATATATATATATATATACGTGGTGTTCAGGAAGAGTGGAGGACACTGTATACATGGTTAGATTATAAGGTTACTGATGGCACTGTTTTAATGTACTGTAACATTTTTAAGGCGGCCGGTAAAAGAAATACGTTCACCTCGGGCTGAACCAACTACAGGCACACGTCATAATACAAGTACCAACCATGTTCTGGCAGTAAAGGAAGTTCAGCTTAAAAAATCCTTTAATACAGCAGCAGTAAATGCTGTTAAAAAAGCAGAGAAATGTGCCACTGCAGCTGTGTAGTCAGGTTATTGATTAGCAAAGAAAGGAAGATCTTCCCCCTTCAAAATTTGCATCGCTTCTGAATCTTCATGCCCTTTTAGGTGCTGAGGTTAATTCTAATGTGTATACACATGACACAGCGATGTAACAGAAGAAATATTTTCAGAAATTGCTTCGGCATCATGTATGGGTATCGTGTATGATGAATCAACAGATCTCACAATCAACAAAAAGTTTGTACTTTATTGTCAAACTGTGGCCAATGGGACTGTAAAGACACATTTTCTAGAAAACCTGTAGATATCAGATGGTACAGCAGAAAGCATAACAAATGTTATTTTAGACTTCTTTCATAAACATAACATATCATTTGAAAAGTCTGCAGGATTCTGTTCAGACGGCGCATCAGTGATGAGAGGTTCACAGACAGGGGTAGCAAAGCGATTAACTGATGTGAACCCATATATGACTTGCTGCACCACAAGCAGCAAAAAATGAGAAATACTTGAAGGACTATCAGAGTACACTACGATCTGTGTTTTCATATTTTTCAAGCAGTGCTGTCAGGACTCATCATCTGACAGAATTAGAGGTTCTGCTTGATGACCATGTGCTTCGTCTTAAAGAACTCAAACAAGTTCGCTGGTTAGCACTGCATAAAGCAGTTGAAACCGTTAGTAGAATATGGCCTTCTCTTGTAGCTTTTTTTGAGAATGGCGCTGCTTCCACACAAAATGCCACAGCAACAGAGGTCTTAAAAATGCTGAAAATTGTCAAATTTGTTGTAGTAACACAACTCTTGCTTGATGTTCTTTCACATGTAAAAAAACTAAGCAAGCTTTTTCAGTCTGATAACTTAGACCTCACCATCATTATGCCAGTGATTACTAGTGCAGTAAATAGCGTAACTCAAATGAAAACAAATCCTGATCCAATGCTCAAGGAGGTTCTCTAGCAACTAACTGAGAATGACGGTTACCTTATTTTAGAAGTAAAAGGACAGACTCATAAAGTAGAAGAACAGTTCAAATCGCAGTTTGAGAGGCTTAAAAATTGCTATCTAGACAAATTGGTAAACAACCTTCAGGAAAGATTTCCCAATGAAATGATGGACGTTTTGTGTGCTTTCCAAATTTTTGATCCTAGAACAAAACGGGATACTTCACCTCTTCCCCCCGATTATGGTGAGAAAGAACTGGATGTTGTTCTTTCTCATTATGGTCAGCGGCGAGTCATTGAAAGTGGTGCTGAAATTGATCTTCGCATAGATAAATATGCTACAGAGATAGATTGGTCTCGGTTTACTCTCGGATGCAGTTCTCTGACTTTGCCAAGATAATTATTTCAAAGTATTCTGCTATTGACCCCAGCATTTCTCGGTTGCTGTCTAGTGGTCTGGCCATACCAGTAAACAGTGCCTGCTGTGAAAGGGGATTTTCCTTGCAAAACAGGATCAAAACTAGGTATCAAAGTAATCTCTTGGATTCATATCTTGAGATGCTCTCGAGAATTGCAGCAGAGGATGTACCACTCAGTGAATTTAATGTGGAGAAAGCCCTTCTAAAATGGAAACAAGCACGAGACCACAAGGTGAAATTCACAGTTCTGGGAGACAGAGTAATGAGCGCAGGTGGTGAGCCTTCATCTTCAGATTCTACATTGTCAGCCGATGCCACTGCAAGTCGTAGTGATACTACTTGTGAAATGACTGTTACAAGTCAGAATGAGCAGCCCATACCATTGTCATCTTCTGAGTCAGAAGAATAATTTGTTGAAATTGAAATATGTGTAACAATTTACTGTAATGTGCCTCACTGCCTGCACTGGAATGTGGCTAGTGGTGGCACTAGGACCACTGCAACTGTACCACCATGTCTGCAAATCACCCAACCTGGTAGGTACAGAGTAACTGTACTTTACTGTATCTCCTGAATGGTACTGTGGCATTAGCCCTCCCCCTGCTAATCACCATCCAGGTATGTTGAAGCCGCATCGCACTGTCTCTTCTAGTCATCTCTGGCAGTGCACCAGATAAGTACTCTGAAACAGCATGGTGGTAACTCTCAGCCCAAGCCCCTTGAATTTAGTGACAAACAATACGGCACATAAGACATCATCAATCTCAGGGTCTTTCTTCTGTCTTTAGTTTAAGAAGTCCTCACTGAGTAAGGTTGGTAACCTGATCAACCTCCTCCTGTCTTAAGTTTATGTAAGATAACTAGCCTCCCTCCCAGATCACCTCTTCCTATGAAATGCTCAGCTGCCTGGCACTCAGTCCTACGGTAATGGTGGTAGTGTGGTAAGTACAGTACTTGATGTTATGATGGCTGAGATACCACCGAAGAAGATAGAACAGACAGTTAGTCTTACCATAATGGTAAGACTAAGAGTACATCTTCGGGGGATCCATGATCTCAGTCATCATGTGTATTTCCCTCCACCATCCCACTTTTCTTTTGGGGGTCTTTTTTTTCAGGAACTGACACCTGCAGTCCTTGGCTATCTGCTGTATCTGTCTACTCTTACTGTATCCATCATCACTTTTTTTATAGCCAAATAAGTCACTGGCTAGGACGCTGGGTCCATTTTCCTCTGTTCTCACTTCTCCCACAGCTCTTCCAGCCTTGTTCCAGAATCCCCACTGTCTCCAGGGAGGAGGGGGGAGAAGAACCGGGGAAGATGGCGTATATTGTCCCTTTGCCCTGTTCCTGTGGCATGATGTAATGGAAGCTTAAAGCAGCGTAATGTGTGCTCATGAATGATTATGAGATGACTTCGTGTTTTCATCCATGGTTCACGACTCCTCTCACGTAATGAATCATGATCATCCCCACACGATGCGGCATCGAGACAACCTATGTGTAAGAAAACAATGAGAAACTTGGAACACAATTGCAGCGAGTGCACCAGCCAGCACCAGGTACGAAATACAACTGCAATCAGTATATTATTTGCACCATGTACTAAAGACAACTGCAATCAGTATATTATCTGCACCATGTACTAAATACAACTGCAATCAGTGTATTATCTGCACCATGTACTAAATACCACTGCAATCAGTATATTATCTGTCATGATAACAATCAGAGTTATCAGACCACTGCCACTATGACTACTACTGCTAGGCTCTAACTCTGTCAAACAAGTTAATCTCAGGGATTCCTACCTTCCATCCATTCCTCCATTCTCATGTGTACTGCCTCTTATTGTAGTGTTTCACACTGTGTACACTGCAATACAACAATATGCTGTTTGCTCAGCTGTATTCATGTATTGTAGTGTGCAGTAGCTGCAGCCCCGTGCAGACCCCAACAGTACAACCTGTTGTACACATGAAATGAAAACGGTTCAAAGTTTCACACCTTGCTTGGATACACAGCAAGGTAAAAGTAGAAATGATTTTTTACAATTGTTATACATTTTATTGTTGTACAACAACTACACAGAATCAGATGCCATTCAACATTTTTAACTTCTGGTATCTGGCAGTTTTTTTCACAATAAATGTGTTATATATTGTATTCTCTACCTTCTTGGAAAGTAATATTGTAAAACAGACATAGGTAGAAAACGAATAAGTCTAAAATCTAATTTTAACCAAGTTACTTTTTGGGGGTTATTATTGTAACTTGTACTAGATGGCAATTTTTTTTACATATTCCACGTTTCACAACAAAAATGTCTTCAGTGAACATATCAGTCTAATTATATGAATGTACACTTGAAGGAAATCAGTTCAGGTCATTATAATTAACAGCAGTTATTAATTACATTTCCACTGTTGTAGTAAAAGAAACTGTTAACTACTTCTCAATTTTAACCATAACAATTTACATCTACTACGGTAAATGTCATGTGTCAGCAACTTATACAGAATGTTACATGATAGACAAGACTGTTAAGAACATGTATTACACATAATCGATAATCATTGCTTGATTTTACTTACGTGACATGACAGATGACACTAAGTGTATGTATATGTGCATTGTTGATATATTTAACACTGATGTCTTGAGAGATCAGCTGAGATTACTCAAGTAAAATTTTTAACTATATTATAGTGAGTTCAGTTGTCTTATCTTATGTCACTCTAAGACAAATACAGGTTTGATACACTCTACACTAAGGCACTGTGTGACTAAGCTAACAGTACAATTACAAGAGAGTCACAAAATAACACTGGGCCGTCCTCCCTTCCTGTCCCTCCTACTACACTTGATGCTTGCTAATTACAGTGACAGGCAGGCGGCACTGACAGTCGTTGAAAAAATCATCACAGATGTCGTCAACAATAACATAACATCTTCTTCTCCCTCCAGTCCAGTGCCCCATCCTGTCCCTCCTTCTCATTCTGCCTTAAAGGTAAATTACTGTCATTACAAAAGTGCAGTCCCACTCCCAGCTGGCTTGATGTGTGTGAAGAAATAGTGAACTATGCCTTCACACCTCTCGCAGGCTGCTCTATTACTCCTCTTGGCTACTCGACTCTGGGTGTGCTGACTATCCTCAGTCAGTCCTTTTCTGTCTTTCCTGTACATAGTTGATCACGCAGATTGCATAGCTAACCTTAGCTTCTTGGATGCTACATAACGTGAAAGAGGGAAAAAAAAAACTTAGAAGTAACAAGTAAACTGCTTTAACTTCTATATTATTAACATTCAGACAATGTTAATGCATTTCTACAGCATTTCTAAGGATTCCTATTTTTGGACCCACATTTCTGGTAGTGGTGGGTCCAATTGGACCCACATTCATGGAACCCTGCCGCTGTCACTGCTTCATCCTATCTCCTTCTTCCCTGTCTGGGCAAAACTGCAAGAACACCTTGTCCTCTCCCTGTTCTCCTCCTTCCTTGACTCTTCCTCCTTCTTCATTTCATTCCAGTCTGGGTTTAGGAAGTCCCACTGCACCACTACCTTCCTCCTGAGGCTCACCGATTCCATCCTCACGGGCATGGACAAAGACCTCATCACCTCCACCATCTTTGTCAATCTTGCAAAGGCTTTCAACACTGTATCCCATCCTTATCTCCTTTCCTAGCTCTCCCAAGCAGGGCTCTCTAGTGTGGCCACCAGTTGGTTCCACTCCTATCTCATTGGCAGGACTCAGTCTGTCTGAATTGGCAACTCCATCTCCTCCTCCTCCTCCCTTCCCATCTTGACTGGTGTCCTCCAAGGCTCAGTCTTTGGCCTGCTGCTGTTCTCCATCTTCCTCAATTATCTACCCACAGCCCCCACACACATATATTCACATGTATGCGAATGATATGGTCTTGTATACATCTGGCCCCTCAACCTCTGATGTTGCATCCAGACTTCAGCATGACTTCAACAGTGTCCAGCTCTGGTTTTGCTCAAATCAGCTCTTCTTGAACACCAAGAAAACTATCTCGATGTCCTTTGGCACAAGGCAGAGACTCTCTCGGCTCCCCTCCCTCCCTACTTTCCACATCCGGATGGGACAAAGCGGGAGGACTGCACCTCCTTTAGATACCTTGGGGTTTGGCTTGACCAACACCTCGACATTTCTGTACATATCGAGGCCATCCACAAGAAACTGCACCCAAAGCTGGGTGCCTTGTATTGCAACTGTGGATATATCCCACTGCCTGCTCGCCGTGCTACTGTATAGAAAATGATTCTCCCAATTTTTGACTATGGTGATGTAGTCTACAGTGCCACTCCCAAAACTTCCGTATCCAGACTGGATACCCTCTTCCACTCCTTCTGTTTCATTATTGGGCTATTGCAAGGGACTGAGCCATCCGACTCCGGATTACAAATTTGGGTTAACATGCATGTTGCATGTTTTTTTTCCTAAGGGCCCCACAACAGCTGCAACACTGGCCTGTCCCAGGCAATGCTCCAGCCTAGCCTGCTTAACAACTGGGTACCCAGAGTGTGTGTGACTGTGCTAGAGGGGCTCTTCGTGCATGCATTGTTTAAGCCTGACTAGATCAGCACTAATGAATCATCTGCTAGATTTACTGCCCCACCCCTGTGAAATTCCCCCAAATAAATCAGATTCTATTCTTTCAGCGTTTAATCTGGCTGCAGTATGCATTTGTGGAGGGGATATTGCATTGCTGTTTGGTTGCTTTATCACTGACCTTATTTTACAGGGGGTCCTCAGGGCCACTGCAGTTGATCCGGCCCTGTTGGTAAGTGTGACCAGTGTGGGCTCAATACTGTATTTCTATGCTAAATGTGATTGTTTACCTACTGAATTGGTTAAGCCACTAGAGGGGTCACAGGGGGGTTTAGTGTCCCGGAGCACTATACCACTATGCTGCTATCAGCTACGCTACCCTCAAACCGGCACCCATTCAAAGAGCCCACGCCAGTCAATCTGTATCTAGGCACACCGGCAGGGGTAGTAGCACATAGGATTGTGCCACCCAGGGGTTACAATACCAAAAGATATTTTAAAACTCCTGCATGATTTCTGCACCCATGATCACAACATACTCTGTTTGAAGGTGATCCTGTGATGGCATATGGCACCATTCACTGTATCATTCCATCTGTGTGTGCCAGCTGTTTCTGCTGATGCTCCTTTCCTTAACTGCAAAATTACAGGGTTTTTTTTTTTCAACACAGAAAAATGTGATTTTTTTTAACATCTTGGAATAAGCGGAAGAAAATAAACATATTGACCCAGAGACTTTTCTGGGTGTTTGCATAGAGTAGTGAATGATATTTTTTCCCATTTTTCATTCCCTCTACAAGTTTAAATGCGTTAATTACTAATGACAAAAATAACATAGCTTTTTTGTGCAGTAGTAACAGCATCATAACTCAACTAGTGTCACTCTGTAACTCACTGATCTGATAAACATACATCTACAGCACACTCAAAATGATATTTTATTAAAAAAAGATGATTCCTGCAGAGCAATATATTTTTTAGGATGGCCCAAACCTAAGACACTCCTAAATGTATTTATTTATTGTTTCCACATAGTAGTAGTAACTCAACTAGTGTCATCCTGTCACTCACCGAATCTGATAAACATACATGCAGAGCACACTCATATTAAAATAAAATGATTTTTTTATTAATAGGATTCCTGTTGGCCCACCAGTGCAGTGCTAACATCGCCGCTTGCGGTGTCGATAACCCAAGTGCAGGAATGGGCTTAAGTCATTAAAAGGTTGGCCAGGTGGAGGAGGATTGAGTGTCCTGCAGACTGTTCTCCTCCTGGGGAAGGTCTGGCACTCAGAGTTACACTGCCCCCTAAGGAAGGATGGGGGGGGCAAGTGCAGCAAGCAACAGAGGAGCAGCAGACATCTGGCGCGTCATGCATGGGAGCGTGTGTGGTGCCAACACTGACATCACTGCATGCTGCACATCTAGGTCACACAGGAAGGCTAAGGTTAACAGGCTTTCCAGGTTGGTCAATCCATTTTCAAATGTCTGCACCAGTATTGCCTCCTTTAGGTGCAGCACTTAGTTCACAAGAGGGTGCCAGATGGCACGAACAGGTAAGTTACCAGTACATTTCCATGATTATAAAGTTCATAGAAGGCTAAGGTTAACAGGCTTTCCAAGTTGGTCAACAATGGCCAGCCTATTGGCCCAATTGTTGGGCAACTTCTCACAGTGGTCGCAACCCAGGTTTGGTAACAACCCCGGGATATAGGGAGTTGGCTAGAGGGAGGATCCAGCATCCCAGAGGATGCTCTCCTGCTCCGGGAAGTGAGGGCAGCACTTTCTGCCACAACACTGCCCCCTAGATAACCACGGGTGGTGGTGCAACTGGTGATTCTAGTGGGGGAGGCCAAAAAGCTTACTGATTACCTCCAAAAATATAGCCTTATCACCCCCATCAACATGGCTTTCAGAAAGAGTGCGCCACTACCGTCACCTTAGTCCATTTCACTAGTGCCATCAAGGTTGCTATGGACAAAGGCTCTCTCACAGATGCAGTTTTGA
This sequence comes from Neoceratodus forsteri, assembly GCA_016271365.2. NCBI lineage: Eukaryota > Metazoa > Chordata > Ceratodontiformes > Ceratodontidae > Neoceratodus > Neoceratodus forsteri. Next base: position 395,565,252 of record JADMNL010000024.1, read on the forward strand.
CTGACCTTTCTAAAGCCTTTGATTTAGTGATTCACACCCTCCTCTGTCTCAAGCCAACTTATACTGGCATCTCTTTCTCTACATCAACCTGGTTCTCTAGCTTCATGCTTAATAGGTGTCTATTTGTCAGATTTGGTGGTGCCTTCTCCAATATTGTTCCTATTAATCGAGGGGCCACTAGGGCTCCATTCTTGATTCACTTCTTTTTTTCCATATATATTAATAATCTCCTCCTCTTTTTTAAAACTTCTTCTTTATTCTCCTCTTGCTCCTTGAGACCCGCATCTTCAGAAGTCACCTATAACATCAGCCCCCTTTTTCCACCTTACCTGGAGCCCATGGGTCGTCCCCCATGGAGCCTTGGTCCTACTCCCCAGCTAGGGGATGAGGCAAGGCCTGTACACCCCGAACTTCTTCTTTCATCTGGCGACCGAGTAGGACAGGCAGGGAGAGTTGTGGGGGTCTGTGCCAGGCACTCTGTCTTCTCAGTCCACAGGGAGCTTTCCTCCATTCTTTGTGGTGGGTGTGACATACGCCCAGATGTCAATGTGCCACCGCTGAGCTCCGACACGCCCCTACCCCTCAATGTAATTTGGTGACTGCTGTGCCTCCGGCCTATGTCAGAGTCCAGTGAAGCACTGAGTCCTGTCCTCCCTCCCCCTTTGGAGAAGGCGAGCAGTCGTTGGATGCTCGAGCCTCCTCCCCCCTGGCTGGCCCTCCATCTCCCTGGGCACATTCCCAAACCCAGGTCAATGGCATCACAAGTGGTAGCACTACCACTGCACCAGTGGACTGGCCTAATAATCTCCTCCTCCTTGCCTCTTAAGTCTGTTCCACAATCAGGTATGCAGACAATATTGCCCTATACTTAAACTCTCCCATCCCATCCCAGCTAAATACCCAGCTCAGTCAAGAACTCTCACAAGTATAGAACTGGCTGGTCAACAATGCGCTTTTCCTCAATGCCACTGAGACCCAAGCCATGATCTTTGGGTCAAAGGCTTGCAGGTTCTCATGCACTAACCCTCTTACCATCACCTGCTCCAGTTTCTCTCTCCTCCCTGTTATAGAGAAATTCAAATAACTTGACATCACCCTTGATACGGCACTCGACGTTTCCACCCACATCACCTCCACCTGTCAAGCAATGATCTCCAGTTAAGCATGGCATTTAGGGTCCGCAAATTCCTCACTCCCAAGACCAGACTAGCCATATCTCAAGGCATCCTTCTTCTTCTCTGCCTGCAGAACAGCTCCCTTTTTTACAGGGCTGCCCCCAAAACAATCCTTCACAAATGGGATGTGGCTTACCATATTCATCAGTTTGCCACTTCCTCCTCTCGCTTTACCTATCCTTGCACTTTTTACGTAAACATGGGTTGGCTCCTCACCTCTGCTGCTTGTTCCTTATCACTTGGTTGACATATATATCTTACTTAGATCCACTACTCCTGATTCCCCAACCTCTCTGTTACAAAGTGCCCACCACTCCTGACTCTCCAACCTCTTTGTTACAAAGTGCCCACAATGTCTGACTCCCAACCTCTCTGTCACAAAGTGCCCACCACTCCTGACTCCCCAACCTCTGTTACAAAGTGCCCACCACTCTTGACTCCCAACCTCTCTGTTACAAAGTGCCAACCACTCCTAACTCCCCAACCTATCTGTTACAAAGTGCCCACCACTCCTGACTCCCCAACCTCTCTGTTAAAAAGTGCACACCACTCCTGACTCCTTAACCTCTCTGTTACAAAGTGCCCACCACTCCTGATTCCCCAACCTCTCTGTCACAAAGTGCCCACCACTCCTGACTCCCCAACCTCTCTGTTACAAAGTGCCCACCATTCCTGACTCCCAACTACTCTGTTACAAAGTGCCCACCACTCCTGACTCCCCAACCTCTCTGTTACAAAGTGCCCACCACTCCTGACTCCCCAACCTCTCTGTTACAAAGTGCCCATCACTCCTGATTCCCCAACCTTTCCGTTACAAAGTGCCCACCACTCCTGACTCCCCAACCTCTCTGTTTACAAAGTGCGCACCACTCCTGACTCCCCAACCTCTCTGTTACAATGTGCCTACCACTCCTGACTCCCAACCTCTCTGTTACAAAGTGCCAACCACTCCTGACTTCCCAACATCTCTGTTACAAAGTGGCCGCCACTCCTGACTCCCCAACCTCTCTGTTACAAAGTGCCCACCACTCCTGACTCCCCAACCTCTCTGTTACAAAGTGCCCTCCACTCCTGAATCCCCAACCTCTCTGTTACAAAGTGCCCACCACTCCTGACTCCCCAACCTCTCTGTTACAAAGTGCCCACCACTCCTGACTCCCCAACCTCTCTGTTACAAAGTGCCCACCACTCCTGACTCCCCAACCTCTCTATTACAAAGTGCCCGCCACTCCTGACTCCCCAACCTCTCTGTTACAAAGTGCCCACTACTCCTGACTCCCGACCTCATTGTTTCAAAGTGCCAACCACTCCTAACTCCCCAACCTCTCTTTTACAAAGTGCCCACCACTCCTGATTCCCCAACCTCTCTGTTAAAAAGTGCCCACCACTTCTGATTCCCCAACCTCTCTGTTACAAAGTGCCCACCACTCCTGACTCCTTAACCTCTCTGTTACAAAGTGCCCACCACTCCTGATTCCCCAACCTCTCTGTTACAAAGTGCCCACCACTCCTGACTTCCCAACCTCTCTGTTACAAAGTGCCCACCACTCCTGACTCCCCAACCTCTCTGTTACAAAGTGTCCACCACTCCTGACTCCCCAACCTCTCTGTTACAAAGTGCCCACCACTCCTGACTCCTCAACCTCTCTGTTACAAAGTGCCCACCACTCCTGACTCCCCAACCTCTCTGTTACAAAGTGGCCACCACTCCTGATTCCCCAACCTCTCTGTTACAAAGTGCCCACTACTCCTGACTCCCCACCCTCTCCGTTACAAAGTGCCCACCACTCCTGACTCCCCAACTTCTCTGTTACAAAGTGCCCATCACTCCTGACTCCCTAACCTCTCTGTTACAAAGTGCCCACTACTCCTGACTCCCCACCCTCTCTGTTACAAAGTGCCCACTACTCCTGACCCCCCAACCTCTCTGTTACAAAGTGCCCACTACTCCTGACTCCCCACCCTCTCTGTTACAAAGTGCCCACCACTCCTGACTCCAAACCTCTCTGTTACAAAGTGCCCACCACTCCTACTCCTCCAAATCTGAAAACACAGCAGGCCCATCGGTGCAGCGGTAGTGCTATTGCTTGCAACATCAGTGACCAGAGCTGAGACATCGGGGGCTGGTCGGGGGAGGAGGACTGAATTTCTAGGGGATGGTCTCTTCTTCCAAGGGGAGCAAGGATCACCCTCCCTGCTGCTGTACTGCCACCTGAGTGACCACAGGTACTAATGCCATTGGGGGTATCATGGAAGGTAAGGTTGCAGGCTGAGATCAGGAGTGACAGCACGCCTAGGTGTGCACATGCTCATTGGATCTCTGTGAGTGCTGGTGTCCTTGGGGAGAAAAGGAAATGGAAAATGGACCCCACAGTCAACCTGATGACGGCCTTTGGTGAAACAAAGCAGACCAAAACAGGAACCCCCAGGAGTCAGCCTGTTGAAGACATGTGCAGGTAGGAGTGGGGGAAACCCTCTCCTTCCCCATCCAGGGGCGACTGAATCCGAGACAATGTGAAGGCAAGGCACCAGTAGGGGGCTCGAACAAGGCTTAGCTATGGCACCCTGGAGGACTCCAAGAGACAGGTATGGTGGTGGCGTAGAATAGGGGCTTTAACAGAGCATAAAAAAAAAAGATCTGTGCACTCATCCACTATCATTGGTACGAAATGTGCCACCAAAATGGGGAATAGGCCTTCTCATCCTTTGCCCCTAGGCTCTGGAACTCCCTTTCTACAACCAAACAAAATTGCCCCACTGCATTCTCCTTCAGAGGGGCACACACTACAGAACTATTTACTTTTATACTCTGTCTGTAACTGCATGTAACCCAGACCCTGACCAAAATGGTTCTCGTTATGCTGTTTTGATTCCACTGATTAGTTTATTTTCCTTGCTGCACTGTAACTTTTTATCTGTTATACTTTGTACTCATGTAGTCTTGTTGTTGGCTTAATCTTGATATTTCGCGCATACTTTCTCCTTTCTTCTGTTTTATTGTCAATTGATGTTATTGTCTCTGATCTATTTTTTGTCAGATCTTTTTCTTGACAGTCAGTGGTCAATACAGCACATACAGTACATAACAGCTTGGTATAACAAGAGGTACACCTAGATACCAGGACTGAGCAATATAGGCTTAGGCCATAAATGAGACACTTACTGCTGATCTTGCCTTCTGGAATAACGGCCGTTGTAACTGTTTGCTGTTAATCATGTATTGTCTTCCACTGTGCTCTCTCGGGTTGTACCTGAAATGGGCCTTCATTTCCCTAGTGCACATTATTAAAAACAGATAAATACATATCAAGCTTCTGCATTCAGACTGGCCAATTTTTTCATGAAATGAAAAATCCTAAAATAGGCAGAGGGCCTCTCGTAACCTGAAAATATGACATAATCCCTCACTTGCACAGATGGGCCCCTGCCATCTCCGCTTCCCCCCACATACCCACTATTTTCTTCTGTGCGTACTAGAGAATCCCTTTGCAAATTAGTTCTGGATGGTCAGAATTCTTTTCCCTTCTAAAACAAGAACACACTTCCTTCTTCTTGGACTTTTCAGAAGCAATGCCAGTTGCCAAGCACAGCAAGAATGAAGAAAGTTCTAAGAATTTAGGGGTATTTCTAAATAAGACATTTTTTTTTATCCAAGGAATCCTAACTTTTATGAGTAATGGCCCCTCCCGGATTATCTCCAAAGAGGCCTCCTGCCCAGTGACCTGGGAACCAATCCCTAGGCACCACCTTCCCAGGTACAACACTGGGATGGTGGTGGCCAATGGCAATGAGCTTTGCCCTAACCTGAGAGGGGCCAGAATAGCCTGGGGGAGGGGCAGAGGCCAGGCTACAAAAGTCCTGACAACATGGAATCTTCCTCTTTCTGTCTGGACACACCTGACGAAACAACAACCCCTTCCCCCCATGGTCTCGACGGGTCATAGTTAAATATATTATTTTTGTTCATGCTTTTGGTAAACAGTAAAAAAACAAAGAATTAAAAAAAGAATTAGACACCCAGTTTCTTTTTTTTAAGTTATGTTTTTATTGGGTTTCATCAAAAAAGGAAAAACACGATAATACAGTATAGTAAATTTCAAAATGTGAGGTCTGACGAGGCACAGCCTAATGTCAGGGAGGTGGGCATCCTTCTAAACTACAGTATATCAGGGTGCCAGCCTGGAGGATGCCCAGGGTTTATAATCCTCCCTAACCTACACTCACAGCCCATTTCTATTACTGTAATATAATTTCATGATTAAGAAATACAGTTAATTGTTTTAACTGTAATATGATAGATACAACCACGCGACCATATGAAGAAGCCAGCAGAAGAAGGCCATTTGATCTATCAAGTCTGCTCATATTGCAGGGTCCACATCTTGAGCTAATGTCCCTGCCCTCCCTCCCCACTCCTCCCATCCTCTCTACCCATGAGCCATACCTTCCCCATGCCTATCCTAGCCTCTTTTAAAGCTGCTCATTGTCTTCAATGAGATGACCTCCTCCAGTAGCACATTCCAAATGTCCACCACCCTCTCCATGAAGAAGTGCTTCCTGACATCCCTCCTAAACCTCCCACTCTCCAGCTTAAAGATTGTGCCTCCTCATGTTATGGTTGCCACTCAGTTTAAAGAGACTCTCCTTATCAATCTTACTTATTCCCTTCAAGTACTTGAAGGTTGCAGTCATGTCCCCTCTGTTCTCTGTCTCTCTCTCCTGTCTTCCAGGGAGTACATGTTCAGTGCCCTGAATCTCTCCTCATATACCTTACCCTGCTGACCTGCTATCATCTTTGTAGCCCTCCTCTGAACCTTCTCCAGCAGGTTAATGTCCTTTTTGAGGTGTGGGCACAAGTACTGAATGCCATACTCTAGATGTGGCCTTACCAGTGACCTATACAAGGGTAATATAACCTCTTCTCTCCTACAACTGATCACCCTAGATATGCATCCCAGCATCTTGTTTTTCTTTGCTGTTACTTTCTTGCACTGCGTGGAGTGCATCAGATCACTAGTGATCAACATGACACTCCTAGGTCCTCTCCTCCTCTGATGCAGATGCTTGGACTCCACCCAAGTAGTACTCTGTCCTGTGGTTCTTGGCTCCAATATGCACAGCTTTGCATTTCTTGGCATTGAAGCCAAGCCGCCAGATCCTGGACCATTTCCCCAGCTTTTCCAGATCTTTCTGTAGGTCCTGTTTCCCTTCAGCTGTGTCCACTCTTCCACAGAGCTTGGTGTCATCCATGAATAGGCACGAATCCATGAATAGGTACATTTTGCCCTTAATGCCATCTCCAATATCATTGACGAAGACACTTTTTACGCAAACATGGGTTGGCTCTCCACCTCTGCTGTGGACACTGCAAACAGATTACAGATTAATACAATTCAAGGGTAGCATTGTAAGCAAGACAGCCAGTGGCATTTGTCAGAGAAAACAGACAAGAAATAAGAAGTGCAAGAGTCATAGGGAGAGGGAAGGGGGGAAGGAATGCAGGTATGGTGAGTAAAGGGTGAAAAGTGCAGCATTGGAGTACCAAGATGTGAGGGTGCAAACCAGTGAGGGTGGGACCACTAGAGCAGGCAGGGAAGTGGAGAAGCAAGGTTAAGTTGGGCAGTCACAGGATCTGTTGGTAATGAGATAGTCCCAGAGCCTAGGTTTAAACATGCCAATTGTTGGGGCAGAGGAGATGATGGGGTTGAGGCCACTGAACCAGAGTGGCACTCGATAATCAAGAGAGTTGTCCCTGTGAAGTGTGACAGTGAGGGACTTTCAGAAGCTGTAGCGTGGATCTTCAAAGGCACCGTTTGTTGGTTTGGTGTTGTAACAGAGTTGAGACCCCAGAAGGTGCAAGGCCAAGATAGATATTCTTTGCCATGGAACAGGTGAGAAACTTTATGCAGTTTGATAGTTGGAGCCAGCCAGTCTGGGTGTACAGGTCACGTGTAGGTGAGACGGTGAGCGCCTGTGATTATCCGACATGCCTTACTTAAGGCAGTTAAGAGGTGTCTAAGGGTTGTGGTTGTGGCTGAGCCATAAATGATGAGACCATAGTCTATTACAGAGATCACAGAGCTCAGGACTGCAACCTTCAAAGCTTCAGGCGTGAGGAGTTGTCTGTGTTTGTAGAGAAGACCAAGCCATGTATTAGCACCTCTAGCTACATTATCTACGTGAGGTCCATAGGAGAGATTAGGCTCAAGCTATATCCCTAAGTATTTGAAGGACCCCACCTGATCTAGAGTGTTCCTGTGGGTGGTGGAGATAGCCAAGTGGTGTAGCTTGTGTGGGTTATGAGAGCTGCAAAAGAGCATAGATTTGGTTTTCTTGTCATTGAGGACCAGTTTATGATTAAGAAACCATGTCTCTACGGAACTGAAACCAAGTTGAAGGTTGTGTTGAAGAGTTCCAGGACCTTTTGTTGCTTTAACCCTAACAGATGCATTAAACACATTTTTTGCCATTAATTTCCTTACTTTTTAAAAAAGTGTAATGTAAGTACTAAGTAGCATGTGTTGGTCCCACCAAGCTACCCAGTTCTGCATAATGATTTGCGTCTGCAGGAGTGCAGGCCCTCTGGGACCTGCACTCCCACTTATGCATAGTTACAGAGCAATACAGCAGCACTATGAGGCAAGGAACCCTCGTTACACTAATTTGCCGATATCTCGGGAACTGTAGCGACTAGAAAAACAATTCAAGTGTCGTAATCGTGACAACGAGCACTGCACGTGACATTGCATTTGACCGAATCCATATCTTACATTGTTTCTGAGATAGAGGCACCACATTGCACTGAAAAGGCACCCTTTGGAACCCTTGTGACTCGAATTTGCCAATATCTCTGTAACTGTGGCATGTAGGGAAAAAAATTCCACTGCTGGTGTAATCTATGATTTCCAAACTTGTTTCTGCAGCTTAGTTTACCTTTAGTTCATGAACTAAGCTGCAGGTAGTGAAAAATCCATATCCCGCTTCATTTGTTCGAAATGCGGGTACCAAAAGGTGTCAAGGGCATCGCAATGTTATCCTATGGGAAATGTCTCAACTTTGGAATCTCAATATTGGTATGTAACCAATGCAATTTGTTACACCAAACCAGCACGCGTCACACATGTGGGACACCCCCTTTGCACCCTTCAAATTTCAAGCCAAAAGTCCTTACTGTTTCTTAGCAGTGAACTAGCACAGTTTTATAAATCCTTGCTCATGAGCTGCCAAAATCCCTATTCGTGAGGCAAATTCCTGTTCGTGAAGTGACAAAATCCCCGTTCGCAAGTCAGTCCCCGTTCGTGAGATATAGCCTTCTGGTCACAATCTCACAAACTGGGATTTTGATAGCTCATGAACAGGGATCAGCTCACGAATGGGGATTTTGTCACCTCATGAATGGGGATTCGTCTCACAAATGGGGATTTTGCTAGCTGACGAACAAGGATCTTTTTTTTTTTTTTATGAAAACCCCTTTCGCAAGGTGTCAAAATCCCCATTCATGAGCTGTCAAAATCCCCGTTTGAGAGCCGATCCCCATTCGTGAGATATAGCCATCTGGTCGCAATCTCATGAACAGGGATTTTGACAGCTCACGAACAGCGATCGACTCATGAACTGCGATCTGGACTCTTCACGAATAAGGATCGGAAGTGAGCCATAAACGGGATTTTCAGATTAAAAAATAACCTTTTTTTAATTATCTGATGGAAACCAAACATGATTTTGTAGAAGGCATCACCCTAAACAAAACCCATGAATTTGTTTTCACAAAATGCACATCTGTGAGACAAGTAAAAACATTTTGTTTTGGGTTGAAAGTGAAAACAAGATGGCGGCTCACAAATGGGGCTTTTTTTCTCACAAAGGCGAATTTAATGAATCCCCATTCATGAGATGTCAAAATCCCGTTAAGTGAGCCCAAAATCCTTGATTGCAGTTGTGCACCTAACCAAAAGATTGAACTAAGCATGCTCAGAACCTGATTTTTCAAAATTGAATTACTTTGGAACAGAATATTTTTTCACCAAATTAATGCTGGCCTCTTCCTTAGGGTAAGCTCTTTCTACCCTAAAAATTTCAGGCTAAAATTCAAAACAATATGGGTGCAGGGCAATGAGGAAAATTCAGGAAAACTTGGCAAACAAAAGCGAAAAACACTATTTTCCATATGAGCTGCACAAAATCCGCACATCCAATCAAAACAAAACTTGGCAAGTCAAGAGATCTACCCCACGGGACAGCACATACCAAATTTTATGCAAATCTGTTGAATGGTTGCAAAGTTATTAAGGTGCAAAATTTGAGATTTAACATTAAACTGCTTACTGAACCCTAACTATAGAGGCATGGCCATGCCTCTATAATATATGCATACCTCCCAAGTGTCCCTCAGTATGGGGACACCACACACTGTACCCCTCATAATTGTCCTGTCCTGCATATATCCCTCATGGGGACAGTGGTGCACACACAGTGGATCCTGCAGTCCCAACAGAAAATGCCATAACCTATGGTGGTACTTAAACTGTAGCATCTGTACAGTCAGTGTTCCTGGCATGCTATGGGATGTGGGTTTGTTTCTCCATGTGTGGGGTTGTGTTCCTCATTCTGGGGATCAGTGTCCCACATTGTGAGAGATTGGGTCCCACTTGTCAGTATTGCTTGGTGGGAGGTTTTCACTGTGTAAGCCTGCTGACACCCACTGCCTGTGGTTGCCTACCAGTACTTCTGGACTGACCTACAGGTTGAGCTCTGGGCAGAATCAGTCGGACCCTGCAATAGCACTGGGCAATCTACATGCAAATCAGGCCATAATGAGATGCTAATATGGCCTGTTGGACCATGAACTGCCTAAGTAGGCTAATTTGCATGCCACCTTTGAATATAGCAGATTTTTGGCCTGGGCAAATGTCCTGGCACCAGGCAAACGTGTTAGCACTGCACAAGCTCTGCGCAAATGTCTTTGTGCCAGGCAAACCTGTCTGAACATACCATGGTTCTGCAGTCTTTGGATTGCACTGTTGTGTGCAGCTTTAGTGCATCCACTTGTTTGCTTGCACACACATTGGCCACGTAGTTCACCTTTACCTTCCTCCACATCTATGTGCACTGGGCGGCTGTTCTGGTTTGCACATCCCAAATGCTGTATTCAAAGTTGTCCTATTTGCCAGGCTATTATTGCACTGCACTCCCAGCACTGTTTGCACAGCTTCATTTGCATGCTATATGCAGCTGCTTTAGCCCCGGGGCTATTCCACTGAATATAGCATGCAGATGGTTCTGGACTAATTTAGCATGCCGTGCAGTACTAATTTTGCCCTGGGGCTAAGTTTTGAATATGTGACCCCATGTTGCTTATAATGTGTCTCTTATGCCTTAAAAAGTGTTACACTCCATTGGATATTCTTTCCCCCTGATAACACTCTTACAGGGGTAAGACACCAGGGGCCCAATATTCAAAATTTTGAATGGGCACTAATGGGTGTTTGCCCATGAACACCAGGGTTTGTGCCATAGTGAGATATTCAAAAAGGGCAGTTTTGCAGGTAAACAGGGTTCGTACCTGCATGAAACACAATGTATGCAGGTGGACAACGGGAGAGGTGGGGTCAGGAATATCCATGCAGCCCCATATTCAGTGCATTTGTGCTGCACAAAAGGGCTTTGCACTAAGCAAATACTGCCAGACAAAACCCTGAGTTACTCTAGGCAACCCTAGCGGCTGCTGGAGGTACTGCAGCAAAGTACTCCATTGTCGGAGGGGGAGCATACCCGACCCCCCCTTGTAGTCCATGGCATCTCCGAACACCACCCCATGCCCCATGCATAAAGCAGTTACCCTGGTACCCAGTGGACCGCCCACTGATTGCAAGTCAGCAACACATATACAGACTCCAAAACCTCCCTTCCAGCCCCAGCCTGTACAATAGAACAAACCTACCCTGGTGCCTAGAGTTCCCCCCCTCCCTCCTGCCCACCAGCTTGTAATATAGAAATAAAGCTCCCTGGTGCCTAGCGGTTACCTCTGCCCTCCGATCGCCAGCCTGTATTCAAAACGACAACCTCCCTGGTGCTAGTGATCACCCTCTTCCACTGATCCCCAGTCCCTGTATGACCCCAAACCTCTCTGGTGCATCATCCCTGTGCAGATGCCCCCAGTAAGCAGTACATTGCAGGGAAATAACAAACAGTAGTCCCTGGTGTGTCCTGGTACCCCCATCTAATTGCCAGCAGCTCCTCCACCACTGCACCACACTGCCCCCGCACTCCCTGCCTGGAGGTATGGTGGCTGGCCAAGGAAGTGTGAGCAGGACTGCACCGGTCACCATATGCACTCCCGTGGCACCGATGACTCTGGTATGGGGATGGGGGTTGGGTGGGTGTATGCTGCCATGGTGGGGGGCCACTAGATAGCAGGAAGTACTGCATGGCCACAGGCGGTACTGATAATTAGGTGAGGGTACCAGGACACAACAGGGACTACTGTTTGTTATTTTCTTGCAATGTGCAGCTTGCTGAGGGCATCCACACCAGGATGAATGGTGTGTCTAGTACTGGGCCAGGGACTGGTGACAAGGGGGATCACTGGGTGCCAGGGACATCTAGTAACCTTAATGGGCCAGGACCCAGGGGGTTGGGACACTGGGCAGCTGGGGGACTCTATTTCTATGGCTGACTGGTGATTGGAGGGGGGTCCAGACGCGGGAGTCCACTAGGCACCAGGGAGCTTTATTCCTAAGTTATGAGCTAGCAGGAAGGAGGGAACACTAGGCACCAGGGAAGTTTTATTACTTTGTTATGAGCTGCTAGGCAGGAGGGAACATTAGGCACCAGGGAGGGTTTGTTTTATTGCATGAGCTGGCGATTAGACGGGGGAGTCCACCGGGCACCAGGAGCTTTATTCCTAAGTTATGAGCTAGCAGGAAGGAGGGAACACTAGGCACCAGGGAAGTTTTATTACTTTGTTATGAGCTGCTAGGCAGGAGGGAACATTAGGCACCAGGGAGGGTTTGTTTTATTGCGTGAGCTGGCGATTAGACGAGGGAGTCCACTGGGCACCAGGGAGCTTTATTTCTAAGTTACAGGCTGGCAGGAAGGAGGGAACACTAGGCACCAGGGAAGGTTTGGGTCCTACACGGACTGGTGATCAGTGGGGGACCCACTAGCATGAGGGAGGTTGTGGTTTTGAATACAGGCTGGTGATCGGAGGGCTTGGGGGGGGCACTAGGCAACAAGGACGTCAACATGTCTTGACCCAGGCAATGGGGGGGGGCAGCACCATGCTAACCTGCCATGCTACCTATGCAAATGAGCTCATAATGGGCATGCAAATGCCCCTTACCACACTGCATGCTCAATGGGCTCATTTGCATGGCTCCCTTTGAAAACTGCAGCTAGTGACTCCAGTGCTGCTCGACTCTGGAGGTACACTTCAGAGCATTACATCAGGTAATGCTACTAAATTAGCACTACACCGGCCTGGCCTTACATTCAGTTGGATAGTGACAGATGCACTATCTGACTGAATATAGCATCCTTGAGCTTCAGGGCAATTGCAAGGCGCCAGTGCAAAATTTTGCACTCCACTTTTGCTTTTATATTTGTCTTGTGCACACAAGCGCAAGCAACATTTTGTGACACTTGCTGGAGTAGCAGGTTGTGGAGCTGTGGCAGTGTTGTGGCCAATGGTGCCACTGCTTTTTGGCTGGTCTCTGTGGCACCAGTGAATGAGTACGCTGTCTATGACAGCAGTTCAGAAGCGTGCCACCAACTTGAGAGAATTTCGCTGCTGCAATGAGGGAGCGTCCCGTCATTGCAGGGCATGTCTTGCCTGCTGAAACAGGGCAAGAAACATGGCAGCTGCTGCCATCTGCCTCTCACAGTCCCATGAAAGCCAACGTGAGGGGTGCCCAATCTCCCTGTTGACATGCCACCTTCCCAGTTTGTTTGCTAACGGGGGAGCCCAATCCCGGTCATCATCAGGCCCCCCGAATACAGACACACTTTCTTTGCTGACAGGGGGCATAATCCCCATTGGCTTCAGTCCCCTGTCCCCAAAAAACACAGGTGGCACACTGGGAGCCCACCCCACTGTGCCAAAGTGTCCTTGTCACACCCAGAAAGAAAAAAACCTTCCTGCACCGTTCTTTTTTTTTTTTTTACCCTGTAAAACAGAAAACAGTCCCTCGTGGTCACGATGGCCCCCCTCCTCCAACCCGCACCAACCTTCTGCACACCCCACCTCCCTGCACCCCTCCTCACCCCATACTTACCTCCAGTGCCTAGTGCGATGATCTTCGGTGGAACGGGAACACATATGCACTCTTCAAAGCCGACCACGAACTTAAGAATATCACAGTAAGTTGTATAATGGCATCAATGAGGTGGGTCAACTTAGGTAGCTTTCGGGAGGGGGTCAACTTAGGTGGCGTTCTCTACCATGTTTGTGACTTTTCGCTCCCAGTTTTCAGCATGGGGTTCTTGGGACCCCACCTCATGAACTGAGTCACTGTCATTTCATTATTCAGTCCTGAAAGTTGATTTTGCAGCCAATGCATGGAATCACCTTTCTGGACTGATTAACTAAACAACAGTGTCGCTGTTAATGAGGTGGGCTGCCAAAAAGCATATGTTGCAAATTTGGTGAAAACATTCCAAACAAGCATTTGTCAATGCCGAATGTTGTTTCGCTGGCAATGGCATTGGTAGTGCCGGAGTTAGAGAAACATTATAGGAATGGCAGTGAAGTATTGAAGTGATGCCAACCCTATCCCCACTCCTGCAGAGACTGACAGGCATTGGGGCATGCCTTTGGGTCATTAGCTATAACACTCATGTCATTTTACCTCACCCTACCCTGTAGACACTGACAAGTGTCGTGGTGTGCTTTGGGGTCTTTGGACGTTATACTTACCCCATTATATAAGGAAATACACTGAGGTGGGTGCAGTATAGGAGAATGGGGTGAACTTTGTGAACGAACACTGCAAGGCACACCACGATATGTGTCACTGGCTGCAGGGTGAAGGTGGGGGTGGAATAGGGAACATTACAGCTGATGAGCCCAAGTCACACCACTGACACCTGTCAGTCTGCACAGGGTGGGGTGTAAGAGTTGGAAACTCTAATGCCGTAGATGTGTGTTGGTATTTTCACTCCAAAATTTCAACATGGGCTTTTTGTGACCCCACCTCATGAAGAGCGGCACTATCAGTTTGTTAGCTGAAAGGTGGTTTTGCACAGTGGCTATGCCATTTGGCGACACAGGTCTGAAAACACATTTTGGGCAGTATGTAAAAAATGAGAACTGTATTGTTCATGAGGAGGTGTAAAAAAATGGCAACGTTGAAAATCTGGAGTGAAAATATGAAAGATTGGCGAAGTCATGAGCATGCATAGAAACTGTGCAACACACGTCCGTAACCCAATTATATTGGGGATTTTTTTAACAACATTTTCAACATAGGCATTTTGGAACCTCCCCTCATGAACAGTGGCACTGTGATTTTGTTAATTTGTCCCAAAAGTTGATTTCCCACAGCGACCACGCCATTGTGCACCACAGGTACGAAAACACATTTTAGGCAGGATGTGAAAAATGACAGCTGTACTGTTCATAAGGAGGTGTGAAAAAATGCCAATGTTGAAAATGAGCATGAAAATATTGCAAATTTGCGAAGTTACAAGGGTGCATGGGAACTGCGCAACACATGCTTGTAACACAGTCATTTTACAGACTTTCGTCACCAAATTTTCAACATAGGCATTTTAGGACCTCTGCTCATGAACAGTGTCACCGTTATTTCCACAAACTTCCTGAAAACTGATTTGACATGGCATTCACTATTCTAACCACGTAAACACATTTCGCCAGGATATGTAAAATGACAGCTGTACTGTTCAGAAGGAGTGTGGAAAAATGCCAGTTTTGAAAATCTGGATTGAAAATATTACAGATTCATGAAGTTCTACGAGCATGCGTGGAAACTGCATAGCATGCACTTTCGTAAAACAGCCATTTTTTTGATTTTTTTCCACCAAATTTGCAAGATAGGCTTTTTGAAAGCCCCCTTCATAAACAGTGGCATTGTCATTTCATTCATCAGTCCTGAAAGGTGATTCTGCGCAGTGACTGCGAAATCACCTTTTTGGGACCGAATAACACCATGACAGTGACTGAATTCATGAGGAGGGGTCCAAATAACCCTATGTTGAAAATCTGGTATCAGAATTCCCAAAAACCCCTGAAATATGCACCAAAGTTGAAAAAAACATATTTACAGTATGCCATTATACAGCTTACTAGCATTTCTTCAGTTCGCAGTTGGCTTTGAAGAGTGTAGACATGTTCCCGGTCCACTGAAGATCGTTGCGCCAGACTCCAGAGGTGAGTATGGGGTGAGGGGAGGCAGGGTGCGCAGAAGGTGAGCGTGGGTTGGGGAAGGAGCAGGGAGACTGCGATGGACCGTTTTCTGTTTTACAGGTGAAAAAAATAAAAGGGAACATCGAGGGACGGTTTTTTTTTTCAGGGACATTTGGCACGCTGGAGTGGGCCCCAGCATGCCACCTGGATTGTTTTGGGAGGGCTGTAGCCATGGGGATTGGGCACCCCATTGGCACATACAAAAGGGGGCAAGAGCCAAGGAGGATTGGCACCCCATCGGCACACAACAGATGGGGGGGACATTATGCCGATGGGGAGTGGGCTCCCCTGTCGGCAAAATAAACAAGGAAGAGGGGGGCTGTAGCCAACAGGTATTGGACCCTCCATCAGCAAAGAAAGGCACACATTTGGGGGGTCATTATGCCGACGGGGAGTGGGCTCCCCTTGTTGGCAAATGAAGTGGGTCGGGGCATGCGACAAGGGGATTAGGCACCACTGAAGTCAGGCAGCGGCAGTCAGTGCTGCCATGTTTACGTCGGGAGGCGTGTTATTGTGCCGCTGCAATGAGAAGCTTGTTTCTCATTGCAGCGGACCTTTTCTTAGATCTGGTGGCCACATTCCAAATTGCTGGTGTGGCACCTGCATGTTGGCTGATTGGGGAATGAGGGACACACCTGCTGATGCGTCCCCTGCATTCACCCACAGTGACCGCACCTCCAAATCTGCTACTACTGCAATATGTTGACTGATGCGCAAGCACGAGACAACATAAAAATGACTGTGTTACAAGCATGCATTGCACAGTTTCCATGCACACTCATAAGTTCAAGAATTTTTAATATTTTCACTCCAGATTTTCAACATTGCCAGTTTTTAGCACCTCTTTATGAACTGTACAGCTGTCATTTTTCATATCCTGCCCGAAATGTGTTTTTGTACATCTGGCGCACAATGGTGCATTCGCTGTGGGAAATCAATGTTAGGGACAGATTAAGAAAATCACAGTGACACTGTGCATGAGTGGAGGTCCCAAAATGCCTGTGTTGAAAATTTGTTGAAAAAATTCCACAAAATGACTGTGTTACGTGCGTGCATTGCGCAGTTTCCACGCACACTCGTAACTTCGAGAATTTTTGATATATTCACTCCAGATTTTCAACATTGCCATTTCTTCACATCTCCTTATGAATGGTATAGCTGTCATTTTTCACATCCTGCCCAAAATGTGTTCTCGCATATGTGTCGCAGTTGCTGTGGGAAATCAACATTTGGGACAGATTAACAAAATCACAGTGCCACTGTTCATGAGCAGAGGTCCCAAATGCTTTCATGATGTGGGGTCACAAAAAGCCCATGTTGAAAATTTGGAGTGCAAATACCAAAAATGCCCAGGGCATTAGGGTTTCTAACTGTAATGTCCCACCCTGTAGAGACTGACAGACGTCAGGGGCATGACTTTGGCTTGTTGACTGTAATGCTCATGCCATTCCACCCCCACCCTGCAGCCAGTGACAGGCATCAAGGTGTGCCTTGGACTCTTCGGCTCCAAAGTTCACCCCACTCTCCTATACTGCACCCATCTCAACGTATTTCCTTATGGAATGGGGTGAGCATAAGAACCGACAACGTCAAGGCACAATGCAACACTTGTTGGAGTCTGCAGGGTAGGGTGAGGTGAAATGGCATAAGTGTTATGGCCGATGACCCAAAGGCACACCTCAGTGCCTGTCAGTCTCTACAGGGTGGGGTGCAGTTGGCGTCAGTTCCATACTTCACTTCCACTCCTATTATGCATCTCTCTAACTCCTGCACTACCAAAGCCAACATCAGCAAGACAACATTCGGCATTGACAAATGCTTGTTTGAATATTGGACTCCAACTGTTCTCCTTATGTTCTTCTTTTCAAAAAACAGCTGGCCATCTGGATTCTCTCCCCCTCCATGTGCAGCTTTGATTAGGACAAGTATTGGCTAAAGGGTCTACCCTGAGATGTTTCGGGAACCATTTAAAGGGATACACTTTAAGATGCTCGGACCCATTCAGCAAGCTGTGGGCTGTCTCACACTTAACTATGTTTTAATATAGGGATCCTTTTGTACCTATGTCAGTGGGTTGATAGCACTATTTTTCTTTTGACCAGTGTGATAAAGTTCACTTGGGCAAGCTGGGAAGACTTAGCCCTTGTTGCGGTTTACCTGTTTTATTTTGATAGCCATGGATTCTTAGTTTGTAGTTGTAACTGTTTTGCCTGTACTAGATGGAAGATTTAAGTGGCATTAATATTTTTGGAAGATTCATAATGTGAGTTCAGTGCAGGGTTCCATGTTTGTTTTGGCAAATAGTTTTGGGGTGTCATTATGTCAAATAGATCAAGTATATAGTATAGGTGAACACATTTCTCAGTTTGTCATATGGGCACAGTTTATAACATTTCTACAAATATCACATTCTCTTACTAAGGATTTTAATAAGCGTATATGGGTTTTATAGTGTGTATGTAGTGTGTAATATTCTATGTTGTGGGAAAACATGAATGGAGTCATTGGGAAACACTGAGGTAATAGAAGCAAGTCATGTGATTACTTGTTCACAGATCCTTTTAATATTAAAATTGGTTTAATAGATTATTTATGAATTAGCCTATAAAATTGAGTTTCCTATAATGCAGAGTTTCACCACACCTCCCTGAGGAAGAGGTAGTGCACCTCAAAGTGCTGGGCATGTTGGGCTATTTCACCGTTGTGTCTGTGTGAATTGAGGTAATAGATTTGTATTGATGCAGCTACTCTAGTGTGTGCCAGTCTGTTTTGTTTTCTTTCGTTCAGGCATCAGGAATGAACCTGGATCATCAGGGACAGGAGGACTGAACATCCCAGTAGACACTTTCCTCGTCAGTGGAAGAGTGAGCAGAGAGCTCCACTGCAACACCATTACCTGGATTACCACATGTGGTGATGCAAGTAATGGCCACTAGGGGGAGGAAGAACACTGCCCGATCCTGGTGCAAAGCTCCAGAGTGTGTGGGTGTCATATGTGCTCTCTGATCCCAAACCTCTGAACAAGATGCCCAACACTGTAACAAGTATGAGTTACGGTGGGAATCCCGCCACTGTTACGGTCCAGCCTTCATACTCTCTGTAACTATGTATTCTCCTCTGCCTCACGCCCGGACATATCTGGAATCAAGCAGTACTCTGCTCGGTATGTCTTACTGGTAAAACTTTTCAATAAATAAATAAATAAGCCAGGGAGGAACAAGAGGTGGGGTAAGTCCACAAGAAGGTAGGTGATGGGTGTGGGAGTAGAGATATGGATGAACAAGGTGCTAGCTGGTTGAAAGGGGGAAATAAAACGTATTTACTTTTTTTTAAATCAATTATAAAATGCAAGAAAAAAGAAATTGTATTAGCTGAGAGATGTCATGTGACCATGCATTAAATCTCCATAAATGCGTAGTCTGGTGCCAAATCTCATTTTCTTCCATATAAAAACCTACCTAGAGCCATTTTATAAGGGTAATAAGCCTCTAAAGGTTGTGCATCATGGGATTTTAATGCACTCCCAGGGGCATAAGGACACTTGGCCTTCATCCTCTGTCCTTACTCTACCCAGGGGATGTACATGAAAATCCTATAATGCAAACCGTGTTGTGACTCAATACCTACTTAAACAACATTTCTTTGATGGTCATGAATAGGGGAACTCTCTTCCTCTCACTTGCCAAATTTAGTAATACAATGGCAGAGGGAAAACTGGCAGGATGAGATGAAATCTTGGGGACAAAATTGTGTTTTCATGTAAATATGATCAACAACAGTGAGGGGAAAGAAATACCAACAGTTAATGGAATTTACGCTGTACTGTGTCCAAATTCTATATTTTCAAAATCAATAAAAATAAAAACAATTCTTCTAAACCAAATGTTAGAAAATGTATTCATGATCATAGTAAGACATTTTTGGTACAGTTTTATACTGAGCTACTGTATGCTCACATCTGAGAGTCTAGTATCCAGGTTTACCTCATACAACCTAGGTAAGGTGACTTCTTATAATAAAGATGCATGCACTCTTCTTGTCTGGCTCTTGGATTTTCAACCCTTACACAGTGACATGGTAATTTTGTTTTATACTTTCTTTTTATAAATGTTATGGGTGTGAAATGCACAAACAATGGAATACAGCTACCCACTGTAGATAGGATATAACCTTGGCCAATTCACGGAGGCTGGATCAAACAAATAGCACAATATTCAGAATAGCAAAATCAGTACTAACAGAAGCAGAAAACCTAATATAAAAATATTCAGGCTAATATAATAACACTGATATAGTTCCCATAATTTTATGGGCCACCTGTCATTAATAAAATTCTGCTTATGTGAAAAAGACTTTATTCAGCATTATCTAAATTTGATCTGGTTATGAATTGTAATACAACTTGTATTATACAATGGCAAGGAAAGTTCTAGGAACCTGATTGGCTGCTGGCCCTTAGAGATGGTGATATTGTTAGACAATAACATCACTGTATCAAGGGCTGGCACAGAGATCACCGCAGAACAGTGAATGAAATCTGCCCCTTCTTGCACAAGCTACCACTAACCCAGCACAGCTTCACACACTCCCAAAACTGTTAGGGCCCTCCCCATGCCACTTCCATTCCGTGCTCCTCCAATGAAGTCCAATACCATATTTAAATATTATACAATACTGAAAAACTCATTAACTCAAAGTTCTATTTTTCAATAGAAGAAAAACCACAGCATGCGAGCAGCTTAACTGTCCTTGCCTGCAGCTCGTGCTCACTCCTCTGCACTCATCCATTTCTCCAAAAAGCCACACATAGCAGCTGCTCCCAAATGATGTAAAATGAGTTTACTAAACTTCACTAAAAAGACATATCAAGTCATGTACTCAGTTGTTCTGATACATGGCTTTATCAAGTATAACAGAGTGCTGAAAGTCTCCATCTGGGTGCTTTCACTTGCGCAATGGTTTCAGCACATCGTGTTTACACTTTAAAGAAAAATAAAAAAGATGCACACATGATATCTTCACCTGGTCCCAGTGCAGGCAGCAGGACTGGGTGAACTAAACTCAAATGGCTGTACAGAGGTTACCAAAGAGAAGTGTGTGTGTGGGGGGGCTGGGTGTAGAATAAGCTGACTCAAGCCAACCAAAACAAGCTTATATACCCACCCAGTTAAATACTGATTAAAAAATATGTAAACATATTTTTAATGTTTTTTTTTTATTTTATTACAAAGGAGCCATTGTATAATAGCAATAAGGCACTCCAGGAATGTATGTTATGGTGTAGTAACATCACTTATCGACTTATCAAGTGTTGAACGCACTCAGCCTGTGGCCTTGTGCTTCAGCCACCAGAGGTGTGACGTTATTACACAATAACACACACCCTGCTGTACCTTACTTTCTGATAAATTATAGTGTGTTATAATATATGTATTACACCTATTACAGTTGCCGAACTGATGTTAATACCATTAGTAATATTTAAAATGAGTTAATAAGAAATGTGACTAATTATTTTGCAGATTAATCAAATACCAAATTAAAAACATATTCTTCCAGACAAACTGATAGCATGTGAGTTAAATGAGCAACAAATTTACATAGTCTATATTGTATATGACATTCAAACGGTTTAATCATTGATATTACTAGAAATAAAAAAAGCAAGTAAAGTCTGTTATACCACATGATTCTTACATATCTTGTACTAGTTCCTCTATACCTTGGGCCATTTCTGATTACTCGTATGTACACAACCTGGGCAAGGTGACTTCGTACAGTAAAGCTGCACACACCCTTCATGCCTTATTCTTGTATTTTCAACCTTTACATGGTGACATAGTGATATAAAGAGCGGCTTCTTACTTTTCTATTGCTGCCCCACTCCAGACATGTAATAAAGCATACACAAACCCCAAGTGAACTGCAATACAAATGTTCATTTATTTCTAGCAATATTAAAACTGTAAGGGATTGCTGCCACTTCCTTATTGTGAGAGACACCCCTACGCTAGCACATTTTGTGATGTAGCAAATGGAGAGTACGGGGGGGGGGTTGGATGCTCCACAGAGAACAATAGGGACATTTTCTAAATGCTTTTTATTACAATTTAGCGTTCCAATTATAACAAATCAAGTCCAACGCTCGACTGACAAGAATCTTGTTAGTCAAGCAGTGACCTTGATTTGTTATGATCAGAAATCAAAGTCATAATAAAAAAGCATTTTAAAAATGGCCCTATTCTGCTCAGTGGAATATTTTCCGTCACTCTCCATTTACTGACATCACAAAACGTGCTGGGGTGTGGGGGGGGCATCTCTCACAATAAGGAAGCAGCAGCGTTTTGGCTTTCAGCTCCATGGAGGAAAATACGATCCCTTACATTTTGTAATACTGCCAGAAATAAATGAGAATTTGTATTGCAGTTCACTTGGGGCCATATAAGCTTTATTATATGTGAGGGGAAGGCAGCAGTAAGAAGCTACTCTTCAAAGGCAGCCAAGACTGTAGGGCCATCAATACCACCTGCCTCCCCCCGCCCCAACATCTTCATTAGCAGCTATGAATCAGTATATTCTGCAAGCATGGGCTAACTTAAAAGGGGTTCCCTACAGCCTTGCACTCGGTGTTTAATTTTAGCAGAGAGCCCCACAAAATAGGGTCCCCTGGCACAGACTCAGGTTCTATGAAGGTCAAGATTTTCAGAAACCATCCCCCACTTCCTTGCATATCTCTTGGGGCACAGCATGATTAGAATGTTTTCCCTGAGCCTTTCGGAGAGGCACATGCACAGGAAAGGGGTCGCACAGGTATAAACATAAGGCAAATCTTTGATCCACTGAATTAGCACAAATATATGATCGTTGACCAAGACTGTATGAAAGAAGTGACAAACATGATAAGGCAACCAGCTGACAGTAAACACAGCAACTAATATAGCAATCATTCTGGTAACCTTTGCCTCTGAAGCATCAGGTATAATGGTATGTGGTTTTATTGAGTTCATGCTGAAGACCAGGAAAAATAATATAATGGTTAAAGGAGCAATAAAGCCAAGTACAACACTACAGGTTATATAGGCAGAAAACCAGACATTGCCGCAGATTACATATCTGTAGTTTTCTAGCTGTGCATAGATAGCTATCGGAATAACTAGCAAAGAGGAGAAGAACCACACAAGAATACTGATTATCTTAGCGAAGGCTGGGGCGCTCCATCTTGAGGCCCAGACTGGACGGACTGTTGCTCTGTACCTGTCGATGCTCATAACTGTAAGACAGAAACTGCTGGTAAAGGGGTTAAGTCCATCAATGATCCTGCTTAGCTTACACATGACGTTCCCAAAGATCCACTGACCAAAAGCATCCTGATCATACCTCTCAACTGTACCACATTACGAGGAACATTCCTCATTTTACTTCATAAAAGCTCCCTGTTCCACATTGTGAGGACTTGTTCCACATTCAAAGTCAACATTTTAAAGCAAAAATCCATGGTAAATGATGCAAAAAATATATTATTCAATTAATAACAGATTTTCTGAACATAAATGCAACATTTTAATAGTGTTTTGAGCTTCTTAGGTAAAGATTTGATTAAGTGTTCCACATTTTGCCCATTTGTTCCACATTTTGATAGGCAATGTTCCACATTTGGGGGACGAAAGGTTGAGAGGTATGATCCTGATAGATCAGGAATACCAGTCCTAGCAGTGTCAGCTCATTCACCAAAGCCAGGTTAAAGATATAAATCTGCTCCACTGTCCTTAATTTGTCCATATATAGAATGGTGATGATAACCATGGAATTCCCAACTAGCCCCAACACACTCAGTATCCACAGAAGTACTGGCAACAGGAGATTGATGCCTGGTTCAAAATCAAGGTTTTCATCAGTGTTGTTCAACCAGCTGTAATCTTGTCCATAAACTGTAGGATAAACATTGGAATCTGCCATCTCTTCACAGTTTTCTCCTCAGTAGGCTTTTCTTCAAGCTACAGCCCCTTGTGCTGCTAAACTTTATCCATCAGAAACTGGATTATTGCACCTCCACAAAATGTTTTAATTTCAGCACAACATATACTGTAGATCACAAACAGAACAAAAATAAAGCTGTCTTCTGCTTCACAGTGTTGCTGCTGAGCTAACCTCCTTGTAGTTCAGGGAACGATGTTGTAACCTGTAAGCACATTGTGATTTCCTTAGATATAAGAAAATATCTTCTTTGGAAACGGCTCTAAATTCTTGGAACTTCCCTCACTCTTGCTGTGCTCGGCATGCAGCAGTACTTCTGAAAAGTGCAAAATATAGGGTGTCCTTGTTTCAGAATGGAAGTCTGACTATCCAGAACTAATTTGAAAAGGAATTCTCTGGTATTCGCAGCAGAAAATAATGTGTGGGGGAAGGGGTAAAAGACTGGGGTGCTTGCGTATGTGAGAGATTATTCATGTTCTCAGGTTACAAGAGGCCCTCTGCATTAGAAGTTTTCTTTCATGAAAAAGCTGGCCAGTCTGAATGTTAGAGCAGGTTTGCGTGAAACAGTTTTCTTTCCCTGTGTTCTGTCTCTGTCTCTGTCTCTCTGTCTCTCTCTCTCTCTCTCTCTCTCTCTCTCTCTCTCTGTCTCTCCCTCAATATGTCTTTGTTTAGGCTAGTAGAACAGGACTAACAGCCCTCTACTATTTAAACAACAGGGACCCAATACAAAGTCACATTTGGGGATGGGCCACTTTCAGGGTGGAAGGAGGCACCCCAATCCAGCACCCCTGAAAACTGCTATACACAGAGCCCAGCCTTACATTGCGTGGGGTGGAGTCACAATGCATGTTACTGGTTGTCAGATTTATTTACTTACAGATCTATGCATTTATGTAGAACCTGGTAATACCTAGATGCATAGATCTTGACAGTAGATAAGGGCCAACGGCCCACCTTGTCTTCTCATTTGCATATGTACTTTGCTTCTTCAAGCTTCTCTAGAACTAGGTTGTCCCCCTTCCCCTACTGCCAGGATCCCCCCCATGCCTATCCCATGCATTCTTAAATCATGAAATCATTTCAGCCCCCACCGCCTCTCCCTGCATAGCATTCCAAATGTCCACCACACTCCCCGTGAAGAAAATCTGCCTCACATTTCCTCTGAATCTCCCTCCCTCCCTCTCTCCAGTTTCATCTCATGTGCCCTAGTCCTGGAACATCTTTTTCTATGAAAAATTGTTTTCCTGCACCTTGTTCCTCCCCATGAGGTACTTGTATGTCTCAATCATATCCCCCCCTACAAGGACTTCATATTCAAGTCCTTCAGCCTGTTCTCAGTTTTGTGATCTAATCCTTGCACTGTCTTGATTGCCCTCCTCTGAACTGCCTCCACCCTATCTACAGTATATCCTTACCTAGGTAAGGCCTCCAGAATGGGACACTGTACTTGAGGTGTGGCCTCACTAGTGTCTTGTATAGTGGAATTACGATCTCCTTTGTTCCTGCTGGTGGTACTCCTACATATGCAACCCAGCACCCTGTTTGCTTTTGCTGCTGCCTTGTGGCACTGACTCCCCACCTTGATGTCATATGGGATGATAACCCATAGGTCCCTCTCCTGCTTGTAGCATTCTGTAGACACCCCCAGCTGATATGTTGTTCTTGGGTTTTTGTGCCCCATGTGCATTGTTTTGCAATTATCTGCATTAAATCTCAACTGCCACTCCCTTGACCATCCTCCAGTTTCTGCAGATCTCTCCTCATTCTATCCATACCTTCCGGCATGTCCACCCTGTTGCAGAGCTTTGTGTCATCAGCGAACAGGCATATTCTCCCTTCTAGGTCTTCTGCAATGTCACTGATAAAGATGTTGAAGAGGACCAGACCCAGAACTGATATCTCTGGCACCCCACTGGTCACCCTTACCTCTGCAGAGTGACAGCCATTTACAACCACTCTCTGTCCCGCAATCCAGCCACTTCCACACCCACTGCACCACTGTCCTACCCACTCCCATGTTCCCCAGTTTAACAGCCTTCTATGTAGCACAGTGTCAAAGGCCTTGCTGAAGTCCAGATAGGCCACGTCCACTGCCCCCCCCCACATTACACCGGTCTTGTCACCCAGTCAAAAAATTTAATGAGGTTAGTCTGGCATGACCTCTCCCCAGTGAAACCATGTTGCCTTGGGTCCTGTAGACTGTTGGCAACCAAGTGTTCCTCTATTCTTTCCTTCAGTAGTGTTTCCATGATCTTCCCCACTACTGAGGTCAGGCTGACTGTATGTAGTTTCCCACTTCCTCTCTGTTCCCACTTTTGTGTAGGGGGACTACATCAGCTGTCCTCCACTCTTTGGGTACCTCTCCTGTTTCCAGGGACTGGCTAAACAGGGTTGCCAGAGGTTCAGGCACCACCTCTCTTAGCTCCCTCAGCACCCTGGGGTGTACTTCATCTGGCCCCATAGCTTTATAGACCCTTATTCCTTCTAGTTCTTTTAGTCTCTTTCCTGTGAAAAAGGACTTGTATCCATTTCTGCACCCTTCCTACACCTTCTACTCTCTTCTGGTCCATTATCCGCTCTTTCCTCTGTAAAGACTGAGAAGAAATATCAGTTAAGTATGTTTGCTTTGCTGCTGTCATCCTCCACTCTACTCCCGTCTTTCCCTTTCAGCCGCACTATCCCTCCCTTTGCCTTTCTTTTTTCACTTGCATACCTGTAAAACATTTAGTCCCCTCTAACCACTGATTTTGCAATGTGCGCCTCAGTTTGTGATTTTGGCTTTCCTTACTGCCTTCTCTGCCTCCCTTTGTTTCTTCCAGTACCTCTCCCTGTCCCCTTCGGCCTGTGTCTTTTTGTATTGTTTGAATGCAATCTTTTTGGCTTTCACTTTCTCAGACACCTCCTTGGAATACCATAATGGTCTCTTCTTCCTTTTCCCCTTGCTAACCTGTTTTACACATACTTGTGTTGCCCTTGTTATCCCTGTTCCCTGTTCCTCCACCCCTAATTTCCTTCTTATGCCAGTCAGTGCCTTCAGCACGTATTTCCCCCATTCCCAAAATATGCCCTCCTAAAGTTAAGGATTCATGTTTTTTTGTGTGGCTGGGTTCGGCCCCTTCAGTTATGCTAAATCACACTGACCAGTGGTCACTGCTTCCCAGGTGCTCCCCCATTTTGATCCCCATCACACTGTCCCCGTTTGTGAACACCAGGTCCAGTAGTGCCTCCTGCTGTGTGGGTTCCATGACCAGTTGTTTAAGGAAGGCTCCCTGAGGGGCATCCAGGATAAACCTGATCTTGGCTGATGCCACTGCTGGGAGGTGCAGTCCATGTCTGGAATATTACAGTCGCCAACCAGCACACACAGATTCCCTGTGTGCCATCCTTTGGATAGCCAGCATCATCTACCTATCCTTCTCCTCCTCCTGGGCTGGTGGTCCATAAATTACCCCTTTGCAGACAGCTGACCCAGTTTTTCTATCAAGTTTAACTCACAATATCACTCCCATTCTCCTTGAATCTCCATGGCATTTATGTTATCCTTCACATAAAGCACCACTCCTCCCCCCTTCCTGCCTGCCTGTCCTATCCCTACTGAATAGATTGTAGCCTGGTATTGCCAACACCCAATCATGGTTATCATTACACCAGGACTCTGTGATTGCCCCAATGTCCAGGTTCAACTCTGCCATGGCTGACTCCAGGTCCTCTATCTTGTTACTAAGGCTCCCGGGTATTGACACACATTATTCTCTAGGTTGTGACTTCCCTCCTCTGTTTTGTTGCCCTACATGTTTGCATCCCTCCAGGTGGGGCCCCAGTCCCCATGAAGTTGAAACCCTCCTTTCCGCACCATTCCTTCAACCAGGAGTTGAGTTTCTGAAAGTGGAATGACCTAGCCTCCCCATGCCATGGACAGGTAGTACCTCCAAGAAGATGGAGCATGTCATCTGTTTTAGTTCCTCCCCAGCTTCCTGAAATCCTCCTGGATTCTGGCTATCTCCACCTTGTTCCCTGCCTGGTCATTGTCTCCAGATGGACAATGACATCCATTTCTTTACCTCCTTACTACTGCCCTTGCGATCCTATGGATCTGCTTCCCATCCCACCATGCAGTGCTTCCTGGGAAGTACGTGATATCCCTCTCCCCACTACTAGGTACCCTAACTTCATTCCCCGGACAATTGAGTCCCCCACCAGATGCAGCTTCCTCTTCCTCTGGGGTCCTCTACCCCCTTCCCTGGGGTTCTCTCATGGAGAACCTGCCCATTCTCCTTGGTCTCAGCTTTGTGTGCTCTTGTGGGGCTTTCCCACTCCTCCAAGTCAGCATAGGAGTTACTTAGCTGGACCGGTTGGGGGATGTGCTTCAGACACAACTCCGGCAATCTCACTGAGCCCACTTTGGTCCAATCACTCCTCCTCCTCCTCCTGGACATCCTTTGAGGTTCAAGTTGTGGACACTGTGGCCTCTGGGGTTCTATGTCATAAGGGCGATCAACCATATGGTGAGTGTACATTGCCGAAATTCAATTTCAGTGATGTGCAACTCTAGCACCAGTGAAAGTGGCGTACAAACTTGTGTTTTCAGGGGGCTGTGCCCCCCGCACCCCCCTCATAGAGGACTTTGCCCCCCAAACCCACTACTATAGATTCTCAACTCCAGGGGGTTGCATGTCGGGAGGGTGTAACAGTGGGGGGGAAAAAAAAAAACACTACTCGGGCTGGGCACTTCAAAAATATACTTGCACCTGGACCCAAAACCTGTACAGCATTACTCCCTGGCCAGGTCTCCCCACCATGCCACAGAGCCAGCTCGGCAGCAGCCCACAGCACCACCCTCACAAACCCTCCCCCTTGCTCAGCGTTATACGCTCCCCCTGGCACTCGTGCAGGTATAGCAACATCCGTCGCCAGTCACAAACCCTCCCCATCTGGTCACCCTCCTTCTCCCTTGCAGTGTGGGTACTCATCAGAAGTGGGTCACTGTTTCAGCAGGTGCCCACTTTCAACAAGCCCACATCACAAGACACCGGCCTCTGGGTGGGGGTGAAGGACCCCTGTAACCTAACCAACTTGGCTTGAGACAGGCAGCCTCCTCCCTCAACCCAGAGAGGTGCCTGCAGAAGGGCCAGCTCCACATTATTCAGAATGTTCTGCTGATTACAGCAGCCCTGCACACATTACACTGTACCACCCCTTGCATCTTCTTTCTGTAGTAACTATGCCAACTACCACCCACAATACTGTCCTGTACTCTTTGTATCTCTTTACTGCGTTAGGCTCTCACTATACTTTTTTTTTAATATGTCCCTCCTCACCACCTTTTTTTGGTTTGGTACTTCCTGTTTGGAGGCAGGAAGGTGCACTATCCCATGGACGCACTATCCCATGGACCAATGCCCTAAATAAGGAGGACAAGCCCTGGGGTGGGTGGGTTGCAGGGTGGGTGGGAGCACCCCTTGGCTGCAAAAAAACAATCAGCTGAGGTCACTTCACTCTGCCTGTGGCTCCTTCCCCTGCTAGTCTATGGGTGATGCAAACTATTCACTGTTAGCCCGCATGCTTGCCACTCCATCAGCATCTGCTAGCTTGCCCTTCCGTGAGCTGGTTTCAAAAGCTCACCGGTTCTGATTTCAAAATGCTGATGCCTTGCAGTTTCACTCTCTCTTGATTGGGCTAGACCAGACCTATGTCAGAGAGAGGAATCTGCAACAGTCACGGATGAAACAAGGAACGAGCAAGTCTCAGAACAAATTCCAGCAAAATTCAAACTATATATGCAGAAAAACAGAATACAATCAAAACCAAAAGTTAACTGCAATTACTAGCTAATGGAGCAGTTCCCACACACAGTATCTCTGGGGAAGAGATTTGATGTTTAGTTAGTTCAGTTAGTTTATTAGTGCAGTTTGTAGTGAGCAGTAACCTAGAACAAGCGGTAATGGAAGTAAAGAAACCTGTTGTCCTTAAGCTTTCTGATACTAGCCCCAACAACCACAGCCCTACTCATTCACACTGTGGTCCAGTCAGTGCAGCATTTACTGCTCCTCTCAGCACCCAGGTATGTGCTGCCTGATTGCAGCCAAGATCACCTCGCTCTGCCTGTGACTCCTTTTCACGTTAGTTTACGGGTAATGCATGCTATTCACTGTTAGGCCACTTGCTTCCCACTGCATTGGTGTCTGTTTAATTGGGAGAGGCATGCTGAGCCAAACCTTGTTTCCAGGTGTGACCTAGGGGAACAAACTGGGAGTGAAGTAACATTGATAGCAAAGAGTTAAAACAAAAACTAAAAGGCCACAATTATATTTCAAGAGTGAACGATTAAAACTTTCAACATGGAACCAGCCCACTGACTTCAGGGGTAGAACTACTGCTTGCCACACCAGTGTCCCAGGTTCAGGAGCGGACTTGTATGGGGGTCAGCCGGGAAGAGAGAGGCTTGATCATCTCACTGCTTACTCTTCTGTCTCGGGGGGCGGGGTCACACTTATCTTTGCCTGCCACCTGTGGCAGCACAGTAGAAGTAGCACACAACCAGGGCTGTGTTTACATAGATAGTGCCCACAGGCTTGAAACTTCAGGTGCCCCCCCACCACTGGCCCCGTGGTACACCCAGTGTGTGAACCAGGCGTGCGCCACACATTCACATACACATACACACACACCCCTCAGTTCGGGGGGATGGCAACATATATTCATGTTACAAAAGAAGAGAGTAGAATACAGACTTAACTCAGTTTATTGAGATTTTACAAAATACTGTATTACATATTCTACGTGCCATCCCTGAGCCTGGCTGGCACAGATATCTACTCCTTGGATTACAGACTATGAAAGCACACCAAAATTAATATAATTGTGCACAAAAACAATGTGTTGCATGTCCATATACTTTATATTACATATTCTACATCCCTGGCCGGCACAGACATCTGCTCCATATATCATTAGACTGTCAGTGGGCCTACACTTGGAAAAATAGCATTTTGTTTTTCTTTAACACAACCCACTTGCTGTTCTGATTTTTGAACTATTGTTACCCCTTGCTGCAGTACCTTGATGGGTCACGCTGCTCTGTTTCTCCTTCCTCTGGAATAAACCTCCAACCCAGCTCTGCCCCAGTCTCCTTACATACCCTGCTCACATAAGCAACTTCTCATGGTTCCTTTTGCTGCCTCCTATTCTTGCTTTTAGTACAGTGCCATCCTGCGTAACCTTTTTAATTGACAGTTACTTCTGCTATCCATCAAATTGGTCAATTGTTACCTTACCTCCCATTTGTCCATTTTTCATAGCCACACTGTGCACATCTTCACATATTTTATCACTGCAAAACAACACCGCTATTATATGCCAAAAAGTTTGTGCAGCAAAGTTGGCAGATAGAGGGTGCAATTGTGCAATACTTTCAGTCTTGCTTGAGCTGCCTTCCCCTTGAACTGTTTTAGGCCTCCCCAGGGATTCAGGCCTCACCATTTGAGAAATCCTACCATACATGTACCCAATATAAAGGTTAGCACACCACACTCTAGAGGGAACTGTTCAGCTCTCCATAAGTGTTCAAGTTCTTTTAATGTTTAGAATCTTACAACAGCAGCAGCAGCCTTTCAAGAACGCTGGCAATAGGCACTTCATTTAGATTTAGTCCTGTAGCGGTTTAACATATAAAACTTTGGCCAGCCAAGCATTCGAGTAGCCACACACATTTAAATTTCTGCGTCACAACTGGCACCTTCCTCAGAACATGTGTACATTCTTATTCAGAGTCTCCCTAGTTAGACAAGCATTTGTCAATGCCGAATGTTTGCTTGCTGGCATTGGCATTGGTAGTGTAGAAGTTACAGAGCTGCATAATAGGAATGGTAGTGAAGTATTGAACTGAAGCCAACCCCACCACCACCCTGCAGAGAGTGACAGGCATTGGGGTGTGCCTTTGGGTCGTCAGGCATAACGGCCATGCCATTTCACCACGCCCTACCCTGCAGATACTGACAAGTGTCACGGTGTGCCTTGGGGTCTTTGGCCCTTATGCACACCCCATTCCATCAGGAAATCCGGTGAGATGGGTGTGGTATAGGAGAATGGGGTGAACTTTTGGGGCCAAAGAGTCCAAGGCATACCTCGATGCCTCTCACTGGCTGCAGAGTGTGGAATGGTATGAGCATTACAGGCAAGAATCCCAAGTCACACATACCTGATGCCTGTCATTCTCTACAGGGTAGGGCATTATGGTTGGAAACCCTAACACCTCAGGCATTCGTTGCTATTTTCACTCCAAATTTTCAACATGGTTTTTTTGTGACCCCCACCTCATGAACAGTGGCAATATCAGTTTGTTAGCCGAAAGCTGCTTATGCACAGCGACTACGGCATTTAGCACCACAGGTGCAAAAACACATTCCGAGCAGGATGTGAAAAATGACAGCTGTACTGTTCATGAGGAGGTGTAAAAAATGGCAATATTGCAAATCTGCAGTAAAAATATTAAAAAAACTGGTGAAGTCACGAGCATGCATAGAAACTGTGCAACGCACACCTGTAATGTAATTGGTTTGGGGATTTTTTACAGCAGATTGTCAACACAGGCGTTTTGGGACCTCCGATCATGAACAGTGTCACTGTGATTTTCTTTATCTGTCCCGAACAATGATTCCTCACAGTGACCACGCATCTCTGCGCTGAAAGTGTGAAAACACATTTCGGCCATGTTGTGAAAAATGACAGCTGTACTGTTCATAAGGAAGTGTGGAAAAATGCCACTGGTGAAAATCTGGACTGAAAATATTACAAAGTCATGAACTTACGCGGGTACGTGGAAACTGCGCAATGCTCACTCATAACACAGTCATTTTATGGACTTTTGTCACCAAATTTTCAACATAGCCATTTTAAGACCTCTGCTCATGAACAGTATAACTATGATTTACTTAATCTGTCCCAAACATTGCTTTCACACACCGACTGCACCACTGAGCGCTACATGTGCGGAAACTCATTTTGGGCGACATGTAAAAAATGGCAGCTGTACTGTTCATAAGGAAGTGTAATAAAATGGCAATGTTGAAAATCTGGAGTGAAAATATTGAAAATTCGCAAACTTACGAGCATGCGTAAGAACTGCGCAACGCACACTCGTAAAACAGTCATTTTTAGGAATTTTTTCACCAAATTTTCAACATAGCCATTTTAAGACCTCTGCTCATGAACAGTGTCTTTGTGATTTTCTTAATGTGTCCCATACATTGATTTCGCACACCTACTGCACCATTGTGCGCTAGATGGGCGGAAACACATTTTGGGCAAGATGTGAAAAATGACAGCTACACTGCTCATAAGGAAGTGTAATAAAATGGCAATGTTGAAAATCTGGATTGAAAATATTGAAAATTTGCAAACTTACGAGCATGCGTAGGAACTGCACAACTGCGCTCGTAAGCAGTAATTTTTAGGAATTTTTTCACCAAATTTTCAACATAGCCATTTTAAGACCTCTGCTCATTAGCAGTGTCACTGTGATTTTCTTAAGGTGTCCCATACATTGATTTCGCACACCGACTGTGCCATTGTGCGCTACATTGGCAGAAACACGTTTTGGGCAAGATGTGAAAAATGACAGCTATACTGCTCATAAGGAGGTGTGGGAAAATGGCAATGTTGAAAATCTGGATTGAAAATATTGAAAATTCATGAACTTACGAGCTTGCATAGGAACTGAGCAACGCACGCTCGTAAAAAAGTCATTTTTAGGAATTTTTCCACCAAATTTTCAACATAGGCTTTTTGAGAGCCTACCTTATGAACAGTGGCAGTGTCATTTCGTTACTTGGTCCCGAAAGGTGATTTCGCACAGTGACTGCGAAATCACCCTTCGGGCCCGATTAACGCCATGACAGTGAGAGCACTCATGAGAAGGGGTCCCAAAAACCTCATGTTGAAAATTTGGTGCAACAATTCCCAAAAATGCCTGAGATATGCAGCAAAGTTGAAAAAACCCTGTCGATCCCATTATACAGCTTACCGGCATTTCCTCAGTTCGCAGTCGGCTTTGAAGAGTGCAGACGTGTTCCCGGTTCACCGAAGATCGTCGCACGGAGTCCGGGTAAGTATGGGGTGAGGGGATGTGGGAGGCAGGGTGCTCAGTGGGTGGAGTGCGGGTGGGGCAGAGACAGCGAGGACCCGTTTTCTGTTTGGGTTTTTTTTAAAACAAAGGAGGAGAGCGATGTGGGAGCGTTTGCCACGTTGGGGTGGGCTCCCAGCGTGCACAAGAAAGCGGCTGTTTGGGGTGGCATGGAGCTGATGGGGATTGGGCACCCCGTCAGTGACAGCATCTGTCGCCACACTGGGTGGGCTCCCAGCGTGGCACCCTGTACTCTCTGTGGGGGGACAGTGGAGCCGACAGGAGATTGGCCACCCCGTTTTCTATACATGTAGCCACGCTGGGTGGGCTCCAGCGTGGCATGTGGAACTCTGTTTGGGGGTGCAGCACAGCCAATGGGGGATTGGGCACCCCGTTGGCTATATGTGGGGGGAATAGCACGCAGTATGCGGCATGTGGGCAAGTAGTGTGTAGGGGAGCTGCGTATGAGAAGATATTTTATCGCTGCTCACTGAAGCGTAGCTCCCCCTTTCAACTGTATGCCACTGCATTTTGGATTGCTGCCATAGACAGCTCCAGCAGGCATTGGAGAACTGTGGCCGCGCCTGCAGACACGCTGACTGAATTGGAAGAGGGCTGCCACACCTCTGAAAACTCGGATGATGGCACTATGTTTCTTGCACATGCATGCAAGCAAACATAAAAAACGTAATGCACTGAACAGGACAACAGCAGTCACTTTTACCTCAATGTTCACTGCAAGTCATTCAGGCCCATGGGTAGCATTTCAAAGCTATAATTAGTGTCATAGCAGTCTAGACAAGCAGTAAGAGTAAATGCACTGCCCAAAAGTCCCTGTTTTAACTTCTTTAAGAGTTAGAGGAATTCTGCAGGTCATGGGGGGAGAGTATTTTAAAATGAAGGCTAGTGGTTAAAAATGTTTTTATCCAAGTGGCCTGAAGGTCAGGGGTCAGCGTTTATGTTACTAAGGGTGGTGGTAACATTATTTAATGAAAGCTACTGCGGTGTCACTGTGCCAGTCAGTGTCTGATAACACAGAAAGAGTAGCTGTGGAAAAAATAGTCTGAACTCTGAAGCTGTTGCAGTTATTAATTTAACTTACAGGTGAAAAAAAAAAAAAACAGTTCAAATTCACTGCAGGTCATGGGGCTGGGGGGGTAGTATGGGTCGTAAACTTTCTAAAAAATGGGTACACTGCACATCAGAAAGGGGCAGCATTTATTTTTGCTACTACTAATAAAATCAAATAAGCTTCATCAATCAAACTGACACTGTCTCAAACAACTGGTTGTGTGTAATAATAAAGCAAAATGGTACCTGATATGCTTTTAAGGATTCTGTGGGAAGAAACACAGGTAAATATAGTCCAGAAGAAGTTGCAGGCAGCAGGCATCCTTATCCAGAGAAGCCGACTGGCAGCAGGACAGTTGTAGGAGGAGGAGGAGGAGGACTGCGTCCCGATCCCGGTGAAAACGACGATCGATTTGGAACACCGACTGACCTCACGCACACTGGCACTGCTCGCTCAAAAAAGTGAACAGCTTGTTTTATGAACTATATTAGCGAACAACCAAAAGTGTGGGTCAGATGCTGACTGCCTGACTGTGCGTCTGTGAGTCTGTCTCTCTCCGTCTCTCGGCTTGCCTCCAAACTTACTTCTCCCCGGGCCGACGGCTAACCAGAACAGCCACGACCACTGGGCTGGCAGCATACTGGGAGTCTAGGACAGTCACTGCACTCGCTGCCTGGCTGGCAACTCAAGTGCCCTCACCCCTCGTGCTCTCTCTGTCTGACTCCACGCTCGCTCGCTAGTCGCTCAGTGGCTCAGTCAACAGCAGCTTGGATGGTTGCGGTTGCGGTCTTGCGATAGCTGTCTCTCTCTCCTAAATCCGGCTGGCACTTGGTGGCAAATACAGTCCTGTCCTCCTTTCAAAATGCCAGTTGTGTTCGTGTGTGGGTGGCTCAAACTACTGCAACTCGAAATGCTGCTGTACCTGTATGTCTGGGGCTATTTAAATTTGCCACCCCCCACTAGCCACACCTCCTTCTTTAAACAGCAGCCAATCAGAGGATGCACTCAGGCACAGCACAGTATGCGAACAACGCCCACTGTGGACCTGATTGAAATCCTAACTTACAAGGTCCGCGGGGGCTGCTGAGGAGGATAAGGGGAGAGGCGCTGCTGAGGAGGATGGGGAGGGGCACCAACAGTTGAGTACATGTCGACAGCGTGTCATCACGTTATCAGCTATTGTTGCCTAAGCAACCAAGCAAAGCGGGGCGGGGTGAGGCAGCAAAGAACTCGTCCAGCAGCAGGACTCGAGGCGAGGCAGCGAGCAATAAACATTTATGTCTGCAAAGACAAAGGGTAGAGGGAGGGTGGGGCGGAAACCATTGTTTAAATGAGGCAGGAGTCTGGAACGTCTTTTTTTTGCAGGACGACTTACTTACTGGCTTGTCAAGCCTAGCACCACAAGCAAAGCAAGCAGCCAGCCCAGGAAAAAAAAAAAATAATTTTTTGCTGCTTCATTCTGCAGGTGCCCCTAAATGGCTGGTGCCCCTAGGCTGCAGCCTAGTTAGCCTATGCTCAAATATGGCCCTGCCTGGACAGGTCCCTAGCCCTCACTTTCTGATATGAAGTTTTGGGCCGTGTAGCTCTGTGCTCAAGACAGCAAGTTATAGCCATGGTTAAAACAACTAACTTACCTTTTCAAAAAGTTGAAAGTTTGTTCTGGAGCAGTTTTTTCATGCTACTGTTATATCCATTGCAATGTTTTCTGAGCTATGTAGATCTCATTAGTATTATTTTAACTTGTCCCTCATTAACACCACTGTTGGAGCCTCTTCAAAATCGCCAGATTACTCTTAATATACAGAACATTTTCGTGTCAGCATGGACTAATTCCGCCACTATGAGTAGCATCAGCAGCGCTTGCACTAGGTACTGTATTTTCAGGACTGTTTACATTGCTAGGCCAAGGTTCTGCTGCTTGAAGCTCTTTTCAGACTTTTTCCTAAAATGGACTGATGGTCAATGGATAGTTTCAACACAGGACGATGAGTGAACCACACTGCTGTCATTTTATTGTCTGGATCAACTGAATTCTGTACTCAGAACCAAGTATATGTGCATCTGTTCTTGTCACTTGATAAAAGTTAAAAAACATAATCTACAACAACATATTGTACACCGAGTGTATTGGATCCCGCCTGAATACATATGGTGGGGTTGCAGGAATTCACATATATGGGGTAGACCCGGTGATGAGCACGCCAGTGCTGGGAAGTCTGGGGACACAGGGTACAGCTTCCCTCTGTATGGAAAGGCACTCTCATGGCTTGCACTGGTGCTGCTAGTGGACAAAAAAAATTCACATTGGCCATGCGGAAAAACACACAGCCCCCACCCCATGGTGCAAGAGTGTAATAGAAGCATGTCCACCATTGCTAATATAGAAGGAATAACTTACAAGCATTGACAGATGTTTAAAAATGTATAAGGGTATTTGGAATACATATCTTACCATGCAGGGAATACCCCCATAGGGCACAGTAATAGCAGGATGTCTTACAACCAGCCTTTAGTGGTGTATGGCACCCAGAATGGGGAGTCAGATCTTTGATGGGTGGGGCACTGGGGTAACAGGTTATAGATCTGCAAGTGTATATTACCCAGTAGAATGCCCTTTCACTGGAGGTATACAAAGTGGTATGGGGGTACATACTGTCAGTGAGCATTTATCATTACTGACCAATTTCACCTGGACCCACCTTGCATTTGTGGACACAATTAACTTATATCACGTTTGTTCTGCGCTGAAAATACAGACATATATCTTATGAACTCCAGTGCCACTGTATTATGTATGCTTATCTTTCATTGGAATTGACTTTCCCCTTTATCAGTTAAGTATTTCATTCCTGTTTTGTGTTTTAAGTAAAACAATAAAAAAACAAAGATTTAGAAAAAGTGGATAATCTAGATTTTGTTTTACTTATAAGAAAGAATAGTAAAAAAAGAATTAGACAATCCAGTTTCCTTTTTTAACTTATATTTATGTTGGGTTTCATCAAAAAAGGAAAACATGGTAATACATAGAAACATAGAAACACCGAATCTGACGGCAGATAAGGACCGCTTGGCTCACCCTAGTCTGCCCATTTCCCTACCTAACGGATAAGCTGCATTAAAAAGGACCAGCCCCAGTACTGAACCCTGCAGTAACCCTCCTTTTTTCACTGTGGTCTCCATTTACTATTACCCGCTGAGTCCTGTTGTTCAGCTAGTGTTTTACTCAGGCTATCACCCTGGGACCCACTCCCAGGCTGGCTAATTTGTTTATTAATCTTTTGTACGGGACTGTGTCAAATGCCTGGTGAAAGTCTAGGTAGGCCATGTCAACAGCCCCTCCCTGATCTGCTACTCTGGTCACCCAGTCAAAAAAAATTAATTAGATTTGTCTGACATGACCTTCCTGCTGTGAATCAATACTGCCTTGGGTCCTGTTTCCCACTGGCCTCTAGGTACTCAACATTTCTTTCCTTCAGAAGTGATTCCATCATTTTCCCTACCACTAAGGTCAAACTGACAGGTCTGTAGTTTCTTGCCTCTGTCTTGCTCCCACTTTTGTGAAGGAGAATCACATCTGCCCTCCTCCAGTCCTTAGCTACCACACCATCCTCCCATGATTTATTAAAAAGGGTAGCCAGTGGTGTTACTAGTTCTTCCCTTAGTTCTTTTAGAATTCTGGGGTGAATCCCATCAGGCCCCATTGCTTTATCCACCTTCAGTTTTAAGAGTTCTTTCAGAACCCTTTCTTCTGTGAAAGGACTAATATCAACCCCCCTATCCAGAGTGTTTCTATTGACTCTATTAGGTATCTCCCCCTGCTTTTCCATTGTGAATACTAAGCAGATGTATTCGTTCAATATCCCTGCTTTTTCACTGTCCCTCTCTGCCCAGCCACCTTCCTCTTTGTTCAGCCTCATTATCCCTGCCTTAGTCTTTCTTTGCTCCCTATTGTACCTATAAAAGGTTTTATCCCCCTTTTTAACTGAGTTGGCTATCTTTTACTCAGTTTGCGCCTTTGCTATTCTGACTGCCTTCCCTGCTTCCTTCTGCTTTAACTGGTACAGTTCTCTGTCCTGCTCCTTCTGTGTTTCCTTACACTTCCTGAATGCTATCTTTTTCTCCCTTACCTTCCCCGGCACTTCTTTTCAGAACCATAGTGTTTTTTTCTTTTGATTTGTTTATTTGCTTCACACAAAGGCTTGTTGCCTCTGTATACAGTATAGTAAACTTCGAAATGTGAGGTCTGACAGGGCACGGCCTAATATCAGGGAGGTGGGCATCCTTACAAACTACAGTATATCAGGGTGCCAGCCTGGAGGATGCCCAGGGTTTATAATCCTCCCTAACCTACACTCACGCCACATTTATATGTCTGTAATATAATTTCATGGCTAACAAATACAAGTAATTGTTTTAGCTGTGACATGACAAAT
This sequence comes from Neoceratodus forsteri, assembly GCA_016271365.2. Lineage (NCBI taxonomy): Eukaryota > Metazoa > Chordata > Ceratodontiformes > Ceratodontidae > Neoceratodus > Neoceratodus forsteri. The sequence continues at coordinate 395,604,448 of JADMNL010000024.1, forward strand.
ATCTCTCTTCCATCATTTAAATGTAAATCCAATTGTATGGTCCTTTCTCTCCACTGACTTTGTTCTGTGTCCAGCAGCATCACCCGCCATCCCTTTGGACATACTCTGATAAGCCCCACTGGACTACCCTGCATGGCAGGGCAGAGGGAGGGAGGTCCATCCTCCACCACACCCCATGACCATATCTAGATCTGGAGCCAAGGCCCAGGTGTTTGAGCGGGTTCTGTGGTAGGCTGGCATGCCATTCTGACAGTATGGTATTTTCCTTCTAAAACTATATATCACATTGACCACATAAAAGCACCTCCAACAAACTACAGGGAGAAAATTGTATTGTAGGAAGTCCAACATTGTAATAACAGTGCATCTGTAGGGTAGAACATGTTCCAGGAGGGAGACTACTGCAACAGTTCTTTTATATTTATATTTTATTGAGATTTGGGTAAACCATCATACATAACACATATACAAAGTAAACAAGTTATAAGAACAAGCTGGCCCACCAGCACAGCGGTAGAGCTACCACCCAGAGCACTGATGATTGGTTCCAGATGCGAGTCCAGACTGTGGGAGGGATGGCCAGGGGGAGAAGGAGGATAGAGTGTCCGATGAACTGTTCTCCTCCTCTGAGGGGTGGGTGGGGAAGTGCTTGGCACCTGACTGGCCCCTGGAGGAAGCTGGGGGTTTGGCAGCCTAAGCTGGATTAGTTGGGGAGATGTGGCAGACATCGGCATGACATCATTGCATGCCATGTCTCCCTGGGAGAAATTGGAGGAAAAAGCCAGACCACCACAGGATGCCACCCGCCGTGCTCCACAGGCCCTGCACCATCGACCATGCCACTCCCCTGGTCAACCACGATCAAGATCCAACGGGGAAAAGAGGATACCCTCTGAAGGCCCACCCTAGGGGGTTAGCCAGGTAGAAACACCCAGGGAGAGGTAAGTCCCAGGGAAGATGGGTGACAGGGCTGGGAGCATGGTCGGGCTGATGGTAGCTGGTCTGGGGAGGCAGAAAATAAAAGGTACAAGTACAAACATTCATACTGTTATGACATTAACAATGGGCTTAAAAAAATCCTGCTATCATAGCAATGCATCATTGCTTACTGATAGGAACTCCCTAAATATGTATAACAACAACACTAATGTATAAGGACATCTCTTACCTTATGTTCTGTCCTCTAATTTACCAGCCCATGTGATTACAGCCCAGAGGTCTAAAGATCTCCCATGTGCATTAACAGACAAAAGCCTAACTACGTTTAACACAAGAACATATTTCATCTGAACTGTATTGAAGGCTAACTGTTGTTATACCATTCTGAGAGTGCTTAACATTTTTAGCAATTTTAGAGTTAAAGTGATTGTATCTGAGATAAAAGCCCTGGTATGTGTTACTAGCTGCTGCTAAGTTTAGCTGTTGTTATAGGACAGGAGAGACAGCTATGCACAGTACACTATGATCTGAAGGGTGCCTATCTAATTTCTGCAAGTACGGGTTAGGATTCAATGCTGTCCTATTATTTATAGAGTTATGTATTTACTCTCTTCCATTAGGGATGTTAATTAGGGCATCTAATTGTCCAAATTTCTTTTGCTATGCATGGGAAGCATTCCTCATTGTATGAGCTATCTTTTCTATTCTTAAGGTTTCTAAAGCATCTTGTAACCATTCTGTATATATCGGTCTCCTTTTGTCTAGCCAAAATTTCAATATTTGCCTCGTCTAAATTCGCAACTAGATATACGTTGTGCCCTTTGCTGACTGCCACTTCTCTATTGGTTACATGCTCTAGAATGCATACAGTACATCTGGAGTGAAAAGTTCTTGTAAATCTAGCAAATTATTTCATTCCAGAAGGTTATTTCTGAGCAGTCCCAGAGTACATGTAGGAGAGGACCGCTTTCTTTTTCACACTCATAGTAGAGAAGCGACTGGATTGTTTTCATTTTAAACATCCTAATGGGGGTGTCATAGAAATCATTATTTTAAATTGTTGCATCATTAGCTGTTTTATCGACATAACTTTGCAAGAGAAGGACCAGACGTCCTTCCACTTCCACATCTGTAGGGTAGGACATGTCCCAGGAGAGGGTATACTGCAACAGATCTTATTCAAAACCAATTGTACAGTCTCACCTGGGTACATGCTGCTATTCACCTGTACAACAGTCTTAATAATGGTAAAACCATGGATCAATCAGGTCTCTTCTTCAGAGGGACACTCATCTTCTCTGTCCTCCCATCTCTATGACTGTGAAGCATGCTTCTGAGCCCACCTAATGGCATCCATTGGGTCTGAAAATAGAAGTACTTGGCTTTGGTAGACTATGCAGAGACAAGCCAGGAACACCATCACATGAGGAATGTCTGCTACACGGAGCATGACCCTAATCCTGTTAAGTTTTTTCTTATTTTGATTTGCAAAGCTGATGTCTGGATATATCTGAATTGTCTGGCCATCTTGTAAAAGGGTTTATTCTTCTCTGATAGGGTTAACAAAGTCTTTGGTCCCTATACCAACAGCAACCACCACTATGGTACAGCGGGCCTCCAGGTTTTCAGGCTTCCCTTGTGGTGTCACTCTACAGGACTTCTGAATACACATTGTCATCACAGTAATAGAGTCCCCAAAATGTTGTGCCAGGTAGTCCTGTAAAAAAAAAAGGGCAGGTGGTCACCCTCCTGAACCTCTGGCACTCTGATTAGTCTAAGGTTGGCAGTTGTCACCTGAGTTTCAAGTGCCTCTAATAGGAGCAGAAGTAAGCATTCTTCTTAAGTTCCATAGTGGTGGCTCCTATTGCTGCATCTGACTGTTACTTTGCGTTAGCCGCTTCTGATTTAACACTGTCCAAAGACGTCTCCAAACCAATAACTCTGTTGGTCAAATTACAAAATTTTTCTGCTAAGCCAGGCAGTGTTGAGATAAGTCTGGAGATTTTCATTGAGCGAGCGCAGCATTTCCTCTAAAGTTTCATCATCTGCAGGTGCTACAAGGTCTTGTGCTAATGGCATGGTAGGAGCTGCCGAAGCAGTTTTGCTTTTTGTTCCATCTGGGATTTGTTTTTCTTTCTGTGGCTTTACCAGTGTATGGACACCAGCTTTCTATGCTGAAGGTGATCAGTAGATGTTGGTACGGAGAGTACATTTTTTAATTTTTGACTGCTTTATTCCAAACTGTGTATGGAGGTCTAACCCGAGCGGCCATGTTGCTCCACTCCCACCCCCCCAAAGAATGTTAACTTTCAACTATTTCTGTTTGATGAGGTATTTAAACTATGGAAAAAAAAGGGCTTAGATGCAATAGTAGAATGCTTTAGAGATGCAACTATGCTATCCTTCCCAGCAGAAGCGTAGCCAGAAATTTCCATTTTGTACACAATCTCCAACAGTTACATCCCCCCAATTAAAAAATGCACACATCCGTTCCAAATGGCACCCCCTTCTAAACAAGTCAGATTGTTGTCAGATGACTCCTCTACTCTCTAAAGAGGTTATACATGTATTGGACACTCCTCAGTGGCCTACACTAACCCAAATACTACAGATTAGAATGATAATATTAACAGAGTGGCTTATGGTTTGTGACAGGCACTCAACAAAACTGTACACAAATGTGTACAGTGAGTATGCCTGTCTACACCCTTGCTTCCCAGACCCTCAGCAACAATATGATCTTCCCAATCTCATTTTTTTAGATATCCACAACTAAGGAACTACATAGATAACATCAATAGAAGTCTCACATTATCCCCACCCTCTGGTTTAGAAAATAAAATACTGAAGCCCAGTAGTAACAATAATCTGTAAACAACACACCTCAGTCTCTACGCATTTACTGAAAGACCTCAATGACTTGAAAGGGAAATGGGAACAAGATCTGGCACAACAGATAGCCAAGGAAGACTGGAATAAAATACGACAATATACACATGCTGATCAAAACTTCAAAATTACAGCAAATACAGTAGAATACATTTCATTGTGTATATTATACACCTTTCCCTCTACATGAAATTTATTCACCTAAACTCAGAGCTCTCTACCACAACAAGGACTGCCGCTCCCTTCAGGTCCGCTGGGATTTGGTAACCAAAATGGTCCTCCCGGTCTTTGAAGATGCAGACATGGCACTGCCCCTTCCTCTTCTCTTGCCAAAAGGGATACCTTTTGCAATGCCTTTTGTCATTTCGCTACTAACTTTCCCCTTCATACTCATCACTACTCTCTCTGTTCCTCCTTCTCTATCCTCCCACTGCCTTCACATCACCAGTCCCACTGTGCCTCCTTCATTACTAAATACCAGTTTGGATCCCTTCCCCTATCTTTCCTCACTCCTCTCCCCTGTCCTCACCTCTTGTTACTCTCTCTGCTCCAGAGATTCCCATACCTTCTCCATTCCTCATTCTCACTCCTATGCTAGGCGAGCAGCTTTCTCCTACCACCTCCCTTCCCTCTAAAACCTGCTCACCTCTTCCCTCCACCTCTCCTCCTCACTCCCTGCCTTCAGATGCCAGCAAAGGCACCTTCTTGCTCATCCTCTCCCTGTCGACCCTGCTCCTGACTCTCCATTTTGTCTCCCTCCTGCATATGTTCTCCCTTTAATCTAAGCTAGTTTTGACTATGCCCATGGTCTGTTCCTGTACTCCACTAGCACTTGCTCCTTCCTCAACAGGCACTGCACACTTTATTGTACTATTGTATTACTGCATCATTGTCCACTTGTCACTGTGTTCAGTCTATGCAATTGTTTGATATGTTTGGTCACCACACAGCTCCAACATCTCTGATGTTGTCTATGTAGTCACAATCCAGTGTTTCATAATTTTGTGAATTTGAAATTTGTATTCCTTCTGTATTCTCCTCCCCCCCTTCCTTGGGTCACACCTGTAAATGAGCCTCGGCCCAGAGAGCCTTTCCTGGTTATCAGTTTTAAATAAATGAATACATCCATACATACATAAATAAATATCTGTTTCATGCCCTAGATGTACAAATATGATAAGCATCTTCTCCATAAATGCCCATATCATGCCAGCCTTTGCCCCAAGGTTCTACCGATACTGTCATTAGTAATCAGTACTTAAGCACCCTATTTAGAGAATGCTACACTGTTCGGTCCAGTACCTTCACATACAACTATTCGCCAGCATTCACATAAAATATTAATGGTAGGAGTTGTACTAGCCAATAAATTTACCCATATCAAGTGGAAGAACCTCCAGTATACAAGTCTTGGTTTGATTTCATGTTAGACAGCTATAAACTTGAAGAAGTACATTACAGCTATGGTAGAAAATGGATGAGTATGGTAAAATATGGAACCCATTTAAAAAGATATAACTCAAGACACCTTGCAACTAAATGTCTGACTGCATAAGGTATAAGATAATATGATTATGCTGGATGTTTATAAGAAATGATGGAAGGCTTTAGGATTCCAATTGGAACAGGAGTATAAGCAGCGTACGCTTGTTTGAACACACTGGACCCACTCACCAATGTTTCAATCACTATTTTAATCCATTTGTTAGAGACTAAAAACTCAAGTCACACATCTTCAGTGTTTCACAGTTAAATCAACTGCCTAATCAGGAAGTTGTATGGTCTATAAGGTATATAGTTAAATAGTTGAATTCTTCAATGATTGCTGAATGCCTTACTTCAACTCCTTGCTGCAGAGGACGGGAGTAGGCCGATACCTTTCCTTTCTGCTTCTTCCCTCTGGCCCCCTTATGCAGCCTGACTCCTAATCAGTTTCATTTTATATTGGTAATTAAACACTCCTCAGAAAGGCACAACTGTCAGGTTAATGGTATCTCTACTTACTGTGTTAAATGTTTGTGGTCCTCCATTTTAGCATACTTTGACTTTCTGTATTGCTTCCTTGTTCTGGTGCAATAATCTGTTACCTTCATCAAATGGTTAAGGAAGCTTTTGCTCCTTAGTTTGTTCTGTTTTTTTTTTTTTGGTACATCTGTATCTCAATACTTATCAACGTAACTGTATTGCTATCTGCTCTACTGTGTTGTCTTCGTGACTTGTATTTGTCTGCGTGCATTAAGACACATGCCAATAAAAAGATTAACTGTAAATAAAAAAAGGAAGTTAAATTCAATACTTGTAGTTGGGAGTGGGTGTTAAAATACCCTAATAAAACAGAATAGTTCCTATAAAACATAAGAGCTTGTAAAAACCTTAACATCACTTCCCATGGCTCAATATAAAACCTGAACTATCCATTGCTTAATTGATATAAAATGGACGTCCAGGTGATAAGGAGTTATATAAATTGGTCTTATGTTTTTTTGTTACTTTATTGTATAAAACTCATTTTATGTAGAATAAGTAATGAATGACATTTCATTATATTGCTTCTACTTTCCTGGTTCTGTGTACAAACTTTGTGCTATTAAATCATAATAAAATAATTTCAATACCTGTTTGGCTTTGCAATATGTGTTTTCTTTTCTTTAATACTGTATATATCATACTCTTCACAACTGCTTCTCATGCTGTGAAGGAATAGCACCAGTATATAGAAGTTAATTCAATGTTGCTATTTAACCATATTTCCTTTATTAATAGTGATAAAGAAATACATTCATACCCAGTTTGAAAGCAACAAGCTACTGGACTCATGTAGCTAGAAGCACTTCATGGATATAGATGACTGAGTCTATTTAATATTAATTCTACATTACAGCCATTTTTAGAACATTGTGATGTTATCGAGGAACACACTGTGCCTAACTACATTAAATCAAACGCAGCATGTTCCTTGATGACATCACAAGGTTCTAAAATGGCTACCATGTAGTACTGATGTTGAACAGACTCAGTTGTCTCTCTGAAGTGCTTCCATCTAACACAGAAACATAGAATATGATGGCAGATAAGGTCAGCTTGGCCCACTTAGTCTGCCCATTTCCCTGTCTAATGGATAAGCTGCAGATCCTAGTTAACCAACAGCCTACTCCCTCCTACCCCCGCTAGAATTGCCTTATGCCTGTCCCATGCATTCTTAAATTCCCCCACTGTTTTTGACTCCACAACCTCCTCAGGAAGGCTGTTCCATGCATCCACAACCTCTCTGTGAAAAAATATTTCCTCACATTACCTCTGAGCCATCCCCCATCTTCAAATTGTGCCCCTTGTTCTTGCACATCTCTTTTTCTGAAAGCTGCTACCCTCTTGGACTTTGTTGATTCCCTTGAGGTACTTGAAGTTTTATCATGTCCCCCCTCTCCTTCCTTTCCTCGAGGGTATACATATTAAGCTCCTTTAGTTTCTCTTCATATGTCTTCTGGTGCAGACCCTGCACCATTTTTGTTGCCCTCCTCTGGACAGCCTCTACCCTGTCTTTGTCTTTGTGGAGATGGGGTCTCCAGAACTGCACGCAGTACTCCAGATGTGGTCTCACCAACTGCCTGTACAAAGGGATAACAACTTCCTGTTTGCTACTGGTGATGCCTTTCCCTATGCATCCCAGTATCCATCCAGCCCTCCTTACTGCCCTCTCACATTGTTTGCCCACCATTAGGTCATCTGATATAACTACCCCAGGTCCCTTTCCATTTTTGTTGTTGTCAGTATCTTACCCCCCCATTGTGTACTCTTCCCCTGGGTTTTTTCCCAGGTGCATTACTTTGCACTTCTTTGTGTTGAATCTAAGCTGCCATACATTTGACCATTCTTCCAACCTTGCCAAGTCCCTTCTCATCCTTTCCACCCCACCTTGTGCATCAATTATGTTGCAGATCTGTGTGTCGTCTGCAAAGAGGTATACTTTTCCTTCCAGTCCCTCTGCAATGTCACTTATCAAGACATTAAAAAGGACCGGACATGGTACTGAACCCTGCGGTATTCCCATTAGTTGTTTATTTTTTTGTTGTTGTTCTTGTTTAACCAGGAGTAGCACACTAAGCTGAAAGCTTTTTTACAGGGGCGACCTGGGAGCACAGGGAAGTTAAATGACTTGCTCTGGGACACACAGTATGTAAGTGGAAGCTGTGGGATTCAAACCCACGTCTGGTCTGCTGGATGTCACCAGATTTGCTGCTCAGAGCCTTAAACCACTGCGCTATACTGCCTCCCCAAAAGTAACTCCCCTTTCTTCACTGTGGACTCTGTTTACTATTACCCTCTGCATCCTGTTGTCCAGTCAATGTTTTATCAGGCTACCACCCTGGGACCCACTCCCAGGCTGGCTAATTTGTTTATTAATCTGTTGTGCAGGACTGTATCAAATGCCTTGCTAAAGTCTAGGTAGACCATGTCCACAGCCCCTCTTTGGTCTACTACTTTAGTCACCCAGTCAAAGAAATCAATTAGATTTATCTGACATGACCTTCCCGCTGTGAATCCATGCTGCCTTGGGTCCTATGCCCCACTGGCCTCTAGGTACTCAACAATTCTTTCCTTCAGAAGTGATTCCATCATTTTTCCTACCACTGAGGTCAAACTGACAGGTCTGTATTTTCCTGCCTCTGTCTTGCTCCCACTTTTGTGAAGGGGAATCACATCCGCCTTCCTCCAGTCCTCAGGTACCACACCATCCTCTCATGATTTGTTAAAAAGGATACTCAATGGTGTTACTAGTTCTGCCCTTAGTTATTTTAGAATTCTCGGGTGAATCCCATCAGGCCCCATTGCTTTGTCCACCTTAAGTTTTAGGTGTTCTTTCAGAACTCTTTCTTCTGAGAAAGGACTGATATCGACCCCCCTATCCAGAGCGCTTCTATTGACTGGATTAGGTGCCTCCCCTCCTTTCCTTTGTGAATACTGAGCAGAAGTATTTATTCAGTATCCCTGCTTTTTCACTGTCCCTCTCTGCCCACCCACCCTCCTCTTTTTTCAGCCTCAGTATCCCTTCCTTTGTCTTTCTTCACTCCCTAGTGTACCTATAAAAGGTTTTATCCCCTTTCTTCAGTTGGCTATCTTTTCCTCAGTTTGGGCCTTTGCTATTCTGACTGCCTTCCCTGCTTCCTTCTGCTTTAACTGGTACAGTTCTCTGTCCTGCTCCTTCTGTGTTTTCTTATACTTCCTGAATGCTGTCTTTTTCTCCCTAACCTTCCCTGCCACCTCTTTTGAGAACCATAGTGTTTTTTTCTTTAGTTTTGATTTGTTTATTTGCTTCACACAAAGGGTTGTTGCCTCTGTGATGGCAGTTTTGATGTTTCCCCTTTGTTACTCCACCCCTCCTTCTTGCCTGTTTGCTAGTGCTTTTCTGAGGCATTTTCCCATTTTGACAAAATCAGCCCTCCTGAAGTCCAGTACCTTCACTTTTGTATGGCTTGACTCTACAACTGAGTTTATCGTGAACCACGCTGTTTGGCGATCACTTGTTCCCAGCTGGCTACCCACTTCTAGATCTGAGATCCTCTCTCCATCCCCATTTGAGAGTACCAGGTCTAAGATTGCTCCATCCTGAGTGGGTTCTAACACTAGCTGTCTGTGGCCCAGTGGACCCCCCTCCCCACCCACCCACGGAGACAGCCACCCAGCCCCCATCATTGGCGGGTGGCAGCACCCTGCATACCACCTGGCTGCCCGCCAAATGACAGCATACAGTATGTGCTGTATGGCTGTTGGTCCCACAGTGTGGACCAATGGGCATGCAGAACCACACTGTACTACAGCACAAATATGTGCATGGGCGTTCATTGCATATTTGTGCCTGTGTACTACAGTATAGTCTGCATGCCCACTGAGTCCCATACTGTGGACCAATAATTACAGCACATACTGTCTACTGTCATTCGGCAGGCAGCCGGGTGTTATGCAGGCGAGGGTGCTGCCCGCCAATGATGCGAGGGAAGCTGGGTGGCTGGGTCCTCCATGGGTAGGTGGGGGGGCCACTGGGCCACTAGGTGTACGCTATACAACACATGCCCACGATTGGGCAGACGGAGGGGAGGGAGAAAGTCACACACCGAGTGCTATGTTGGCATACAGATGTCTGTGATCGGGCATGCAGGAGGGGGGGATCCACTGGACCACCAGGGTACTTATATATATTGCACTAAGGCCTGTGATCAGGCATGCAGGGGGGATACAGTAGCCCACCAGGGTGTGTTCTGGTGCCTGTGGCTGGTGTTCATGCTGGGCGTAAGGCCACCCACGGCTGGCGGCTGGTGTGTTGTGCCTTGCAATACAACCGCTCACCTGTGGATGGCCAGGATTTGTTCCTCCTTTTTTTGGGTTCAACACTGCGCCCCCATATGCAGCACACAGCAGGGTTGTGCCAGTATATGCGCTAAACATCTCGGGCTGAAAATTGGGATGTGCCACATATGCATGGGCATGCCCCCTGCATTTGTGCTGCATACATTGCCATTGCGCCCCGGCACATCGGGATTTGTGCAGCGCAAATTACCCATTTGAATACTATGACACGGTGCATTGGGGTGCAACCCCTTTGAATATCTGGGCCCATGTATCTTTAGTCAATCAAATAACTCAATGTTATTTAGCATAGATGTGTCGTGACACCAAAAACAGATTTTTCCATGTGTGAGCATGCACAGTTAGAAACGCTGCATGTTTGATAGTACTTAAACCACAACCTATAAATTACAACAGATTATGGTGTGCAAAGCACTTGGGGTAACATTTACAGAACCTTATTGTTCCCCAGCTGTCACCCATGCAGCCGTGTCCCATCACAGCTCACACACTGGAAACATCAGTGCTTAAAATTAAAGACTTTGAACACTTATGTGTATTTTAAATAATTTATACCATAAACTGTCATTATTTCTTTATTGCACTTTAACTTACAGTCTGGCTTTTAAAATCCAAATAGTACTTTTGTATATTTCATATAACTTAGGATATCTTTATGAATTTTAATGAAACTAATCTATTGACCTATAACTATGCCAAAGGGAAACCCCATTTAATTTAACTCAGACTACAGGTTGCCGAGAAGGCTTTTTTTTTTTAATTCAAGTTTATTGCATATTTAGGCGCTATTACACATTTCTTAACATAGTTCAATGCTATACAATTACTGCTTTAGGAGGATCAGATAATTAGCAAGCAATACAGAACAATTCATAAGTTTACATATTGATTTAACAACTAACATCTCAACTTGAATTCTGTCTCATTTCATTTCTTTTTTTCTCTTTTGTTATCCCATATGTATCACCTCTATCTGCCTTTTCAGTCTTTAACAACTGTCTGGCCTAAATCCAGGACTGGATGAATGTGAGTTGGCTGCAGTTGAATCCAGAGAAAACTGAGGTGCTGGTTGTGGACCTGGGTCGCCGGGAGGCGGGTTTGTTGGCAGGATCACTCTCGGGTTTATGGCTTGGGGGTGTCCAGCTAACTACCTCAGACCAGGTGCGGAACCTGGGCGTTATGTTTGATGACTGCTTGACACTTAAATCTCAGGTGTCAGCAGTTGTCAAAACCTCTTTTTACCATGTAAGGAACATTGCCCGGGTGAAGCACCTAGTTCCTCCTGACTATCTTCCTACTTTGGTCCACGCCTTCGTTACCTCCTGCCTTGACTACTGCAACACCCTTTATCTTGGGCTACCGGGGGTTGATATTCACCACTTGCAGCTACTGCAGAATGCGGCAGCCAGGCTATTGACTGGTTCTTCTAGGTCCATTCATATAATGCCTGTGCTCTGTGGACTGCACTGGCTGCCAATATGCTGGCGAATCACCTTCAAGGCCGGTTTGCTGACCTATAAGGCCCTACACAATCAGGGACCTGACTACCTGAAAGATCTCCTTTGTCCCTACTGTCCCTCCCGCTCTCTCCGATCCACTGATGAGGGATTGCTAGAGATTCCCAGGGTTCACTTAAAAACTTCTGGGGCCAGATCTTTTAGTTTTATGGCCCCAACCCTGTGGAATTCTCTACCTCATCAGGTGCGGGATTGCCCGACTGTCCAAAGCTTTAAGGGGGCTTTAAAAACATATCTTTTTAGCCTAGCATATAATGATTTTTAGATGCTGTTGCCTTAGATTAATTCTAATATTGTTTTAATTATTTATTGATTTTATCATGTTATGTACAGGCACCCTGGTTTTCGAAAGGCGCCTTTTATAAATAAATATTGATTTGATTTGATTAGTATTAATACTTACACTCTAGCTTTTTTATATCTTTTCTAGTGTTCCTAATATACTCCTTGTTTCCCTAATGGTTCCTTTAAAACCCGCAAGATACCCTAGGTTTTAATTTCTTTATTTCATTATCCAGGGTGTCCAACTGAGCATAAATCTTGGCATTTTGAGATTTATTTTGTGGGTCAGTTCCTCTAGATTCTGGATCTCTTGAACGATGTTAGCCCAGTGTTGTTGGGTAGGGGGATCACTATTAAGCCACCTTCTAGTGATTGCTTTGTGGGCTGCTGTCAGCAGTATGCTCCACAGGTAAATCTGGTCACCTCCCTTTACTTCTGTGGGTAGGATTCCAAGTATTAGGTGTTTGGGCCTAGTAACCCTGTAACTAAAAACAGGGCTTTTAGTTGCTGCATTATTTCTCTCCAGAATTGATCCAGTTTTGGGCAGGATGAAAGAATATGCAGGTGACCCACCCTCGCTTCCTGGCATCCCCTTCAGCATGCTGACGGGTATTTCCCATCCCATTTATTTTTAATAGATGGGGTGATAAAGAACCTCATTCTAATTTTCCACTCAAATTCCCTCCATAAAGGGGAGCATGTAGTCTTATATATTTGTGTATAGCTATTCTCCCATTCTTTGTACGTGATTAACTCACCCAGCTCCATCTGGATTGGGTTTTTATAGCATGATTGCCTCCCCTATCCCTTAAAGAGGCGTAGAGGGCAATGATGTGACCTTTCAGTCTCCGTGAAAACATTATATCCTCCATCACACCTTGGAGTTCTGATGGGGTCTGGTTTTGAGCTTGTGTGCCCCAGAAAGCTTGTATGTATGTTTGGACCTGTAAGTATCTGTAATGGTCTGTCTGTCTGAGAGAGTATCTTTCTTGAAGCTGAGCAAATGTCTACCCGCGTTCCTTCCAGGAACTGTCCCAGAGTGTACAAACCCAGTCTTTCCCACCTGCGGTAGGTAAGATCTTGTACTGTAGGAAGAAATCCTCGGTCCCAAGCGAACCGTCTCATACACCATAGTTCTCTGGTCAATTTATATTTTGACCATAATCTACTTAATGCCCACAGCGTGTTTCTAACAGTATATATTAGGGATGTAAGGTCCTGATTTAATTTCTCTAGCATTGCAGATCTGGCGCCCAAGGGCATTCTCTCCACCGAATCTGCCTCCAGCTTTTTCCAATGCGTTGTATAGTCCTGTGTGCACCAGATCAAGGCCCATCTTAAATGAGTCACTAGGTAATAATCTTCCAGGTTGGGAACCTGTCTCCCACCTCTTCTTTTGCTGGCCTGTAGGGTTGACATCTTAATTCTGGGTCTCTTATAGTTCCAAATAAATTTGGAGATCATCCCCTGCCAAAATTGGAATTGGGTAGAATGAATTTTCAGTGGCAAGCACTGAAAAAGATAAGGAAATCGTGGGAGAATAGTCATGGACACTGACTTAATTTTCGATTAAAGTGGCAAATTCAATAATTTCCACATCTGGAAGTCCTGTTTAGTCTGTTTTATCAGAGGGTCGAAGTTATAAGTAAAAAGGCTTGGGAGGTGTTTTGGGATGTAAGTCCCCAGATACTTTAACGTATGGGCATTCCATTTCAAAGGGAGTATTTGCTCTACTTCAAGGGAAGGATTATAGTTAAATTTAAGTATCTCTGTTTTCTGCTTATTGAGAGAGTAACCAGAGTAACGGCCGAACTGCTCCAGGACAGACCACAGCTGAGGTATAGTCTTGTCAGGGTTGGTTATGTACAGTAGGACATCGTCCACGTACTAGGATATTTTATGTTCTTCTCCCCTACCACCACTCCTTGTATTCCTGGGTCCTCTCTGACAGCCTGGGCCAATGGTTCAATATAAAGGGCAAATAGGAGGGGTGACAATGGGCACCCCTGCCTGGTTCCCCTGCCCAATTCAAATCTCTGTGATATCCCTCCGTTCACCCTGATATAGGCCTGTGGGCTGGTGTACAAGGCCTTAACAGTGCCCACAAAGGAGTCAGGGAATGCCATCCTAGTCAAGACCGCAAAAAGAAAGTTCAACACCACCCTATTGAATGCTTTTTCAGCCTCAAGGCTCATAAGGCAGGTGGAGACGTGCTTTTTATTTATTATATCCACCATATTAATGGTGCACCTAACCCCCTTCAGAGCTTGTCTAGTTGTGTTATGAATCCCGTTTGGTCTGGGTGGACTAGGTTGAGCAGGGTGGGATTAAGTCTAGCTGCAATTATTGCCGTAAAGATTTTATAGTCCACATTTAGAAGGGATATCGGTCTATATGAGCTGCACTCTTGCAGGTCCTTTCCCTCTTTGGGTATCACAGATATAGTGATGTAATTCCGGGGGGGGGGACCTTTGGGCCCTCCTGCCATACTTGATTATATATACTTTGGAGTAGGGGGTATTGTATTATTGGGGAATGTTTAATATAGTTCACTGCCGAAGCCGTTCGGGCCCTGTCATTTACCAGTCTTAAGATTTCTGATGGTTTGAAGTATCTTAACCTGTGAGATCAGGGCCACTAGCATCTGCCTTTGAAGTTCCGAGAGCCTAGGTAATTTTAGTCCCTCTAAGAAGTCCCTCGTCTCCCCCATCGGGGCAGGGTCCTGAGTTTGGTATAGATGTTTATAATATGTGACCATAGACTCTACTGTTTCATCCCATTTATGAGAGACCCATCCTGTGACTGGGTGTTTGAGAGCTGCAATGTTAGCTCTAGCCACCCTCTGCCTCAGGTGGAAGGCCAGAAGCCTGGTGGCCCTGGGGCCTGCCTCATAATAATTTTGTTTCAAGTAGTGTAGGGCTTTTTCTATGTCAGCTTTCTGTGCGTTTTGTATTTTGTTTTTAATTGCTTTGATCTCTTTTATTCTATTTTGTCAGATGTGGAGCTTCTGCTGGTTTTCTAGAAACTTTAATTGGTTGATGAGTGACTCTAGTTGTTTGGCTCGCTCCCTCTTTTGGTATGTTGCTATGGCTATTAACTTCCCTCTAATCACTGTCTTAACTGTATCCCATAATATTTGCGGGGTTGCATCCGGATTGTTATTGAGTTTGATTGTCTGTTCTATTATGTTTCTGATCTCACCTTTCACCTCCTCCTTTCTCAATAAGCAGGTGTTTAGTCTCCAGTGTGCTGGCTTTTTTGGAAGCTGGAGTTCCACGTCCACTATTATGGGTTGGTGGTCAGAAAGTGTGTCAGTTCCCACCCACATGGAACTAAATATATGTAGGTGTTTGGCAAAGGTCATAAACATGTCTAGCCTCGAGTATATCTGGTGCCTCGGGGAGCAGTAAGTAAAATCCCTTGCTGCCGGGTATTTCTCCTGCCACACATCAGTTAGGCCTATATCCGTCATCAGCTTCCCCAGTCATCTGGCAGTCCTGTTATTTAGTGTTGGTAGCTGGGAGGTAGAGTCTAGAGAACGATTCAGTGTGACATTCCAATCCCCACCTGCTATCAAGATCCCCTTTATTTTTTCCATTATAATTTTAAAAAGCTCTGCAAAAAATGAAATAGGGGAGCCCGGTGGTACATAAACATTTACAAGGGTGACCATCATATCCTGCAGTCTACCCACCACCAGTATATATCTTCCCCCAACATCTGCCACCACCTCCTCTTCCATGAAAGGGAGGGTGTCAGACAGCAACATGACCACGCCTTCTTTTTCCCCCTTCTCTAGAGATGCCTGGAACAGTTTCAGAAATCTCTTAGTCCTCAGCTTCTAACTTTCTATTTGAGTCAAATGTGTTTCTTGGATGAAGTTAATCTCACATTTCTGATTATTTAGGAATTTTTGTAACTGTTTTCTTTTAAAGGGGTGGTTAATTCCATTAATTTTATAGGATAGAATTCTAGTGTTAGCTTGGGCCATCTTCACTATCAGCTTGTTTATCTGTTGAATTAAACCTTCCTTTCTGTATAATTAGGATCTCACTATCTAACTTACTATCTAGAGGTGTATCTTCTATATCAGGGATAATACTCTGTTCAGCTAATCCCGATTCCTTTCCGATCAGATCACTCGTTCTTATTTTAACAATGTAGTGCCAATCATTGAACAACAATATTGATAGAAACCAGGCAGCTCCAAACTGTGAGCTTCTTTTAGTTCTGTATTTTATCTCTTCCAACTTTCTCCCACTAGGTGGGGGTAGAACCTTTTAACACAGTATCCAAGTCAGATAACTTTACAACTGTAACAACAAAACTTCTAATTTGGGTTTTAACTTCATAAATTATAGCTGGGGTTAGCCCTCCCCTCTCAGCCTCAAAGGAGCCGAGGAGTGGGGGCCGCCCCATATCTAATATTTTTACAATTCTTTGCATGCATCTGTCTTATGGGGCGCGGACTCCAAAGCTGGGCCATAGGTAACCATGCTCCGGGGGCACCCCGTATGGTTTTATGCTTCCTAGATCAGCCCACATTATCAGCTTGGGGCTGGCGTACAGCCCCTCTGGGTCGTCTTGTCCGTTTGGGTGGTCTGAACAATAACTCCTGTGTGGGCATCCATCAGATCGTTGTCTCTGCTCCCAAGAGACACACAACATCAGCAGGAGCAGCACTTCCCGCATTTCTCTGGGGTGTTCCCTAATTTTTAAAAACTCCCTTCCCTTATTTCAGAAGTATGTAATAATAACTTTCATGTGGACACCCGTAATGATTCTGAGGCTGTTGAGGGCTGCAAAGTTTAGGTGTGGCCTCAGTGTCGAAGGAGGGATCCCCAGTGTGACAGACGATTTGTCTGTAAATTAATTGGACCTCACGGATCAGTTGGTTCAATAAGGGAATGCCCCCCCAAGACCACCCATTTATGTTCTGCCTTTAAGAGCATCTAGATAGTTTTCTTTATTAGCTAGCCATCTGTACAACCACACTTCCACCTGGTGACCATCCAAACACAATCATTATTCCAGGACCCGCCAGGAGCCCACCTCATTGTGCGGATAGACTCACGGAGGGCCACCAGGCGAGTCACGGAAATTTCTAATATGATCTCATTCGGTAACTGATACATTAGAACTGTTACTGTTTTCCCCCCCGCATCCCTTTTCAGTATAGTGCAGCCTATAACAAGCCCATCTTGATTTTCAGGTCTGTAACAACCTAAAAGGATTTCGAGTCATTGCTTGTCCATTGAGACAGCCAATAGGCCCATCGCCACATGCCAGGAGTAGTTCTGTTATCAGGGCCTTATTAGTTAACCCATTGCCTAGGGCTCCGACTCCCCCCAAAACCATATCGGGTCGGGATCCCAAACAAATTTTAGGCTTTAAAGCATAGGACAAGCAGCCCCCAAAGTGGGATAAAATGATCAGTACCTCTGTTCAACCAGAAATACTCAGGGGCTTTCTGTATCACTAGAAAGTTCCTATCCAGGAAAACAGCTCTCTTCAGGAATTTATGTTCATGTGGTCCTCTCTTCCATCTGCTGAGACGATTGGATCACCGATGGCCTGAACAGTAAATCCCTCCAGCTGTAATTGGGAGGTGTATGGCTTCAGTAGCACGGAAATGTCAGCCCTTAAAGATGGTGATTGACCTCCTCCAGGTTGATGCGATGTAGCTGAACCGCTGCGAGCCACTGTCCACGCCGCTTTCCACAGTTCCTTTTCTAAGCTGTCTTTTGTCAGATGAGGCACCATAACACCCACCTCTTACAGGAACTTTGAGGCTGCCTCCAGATCCATAAAGGTTTTAATGCCCTTACTGGTCTCCACTCTCAGACGCACTGGAAACAACATCTGTGCCTTGATGTTTTTTACTCTTAGCTACTTTAGGACCAGCCACAATGTACACCTAGCCTCCTGTACTTGGGATGTACAGTCACTGTCGATAGTGAGCCTGGCCTTCCCAAACATGATGGATCCCATTCACCAAGCTCTGCGAAGCAGCTCTTCTTTGCTCGTGTAGGAGGTCATTTTAACAATGAAGGACCTCGGGCGAGCATTAGGATTTGAGGGCCTCTGCACCAAAGAACGATGTGCTTGATCCATCGATAGGTTGAAGTCATCTGGGAGCTTTAGGGTTTCTCTAAGAACCCTCTGCAGGAAAAGGATTGGGTCTTTTATTTCTTTCTCCGCACCTTCGGGTATTCCATAGATACTCAGGTTTTGATGCCTGCTTCTCCCTTCGAGGTCATCAACTTTGTTCATCAGTTCCCTCTCTCTAGCCATCAGGAACAACAAGAGGCAGTCATGTCGGTCAGTTTGCTCCATTGTTGTAGTAAGGCCCAATTCAAGTTTATCTGTGCGGTGTTTGATTTTCCCTATATCTGCTCTCAGCGGCATTAGTGAATGGTCTATTTTAGCCACTGTTTTAGCCGTCTGCAGTATAGTTTCAGCTAGTCGATTACAGTCCTCTGTTTCGGCCGCGAACGCCATGCTATCATCGTCATCCGAGGGTTCCGACAAACGGGTTGATTTTTCTCCAGCTAACATCGCCTGGAGCTTCTGTGCCAGGGTATGTGGACCCCTTGATAAAATTGCTTTCGAACGTGTCACTTTTGCCGGCGATTGCATCTTGCTTATGGTGGATGTCGTTTGATTTGGTAGTTGGGTTTAGGGAGAGCCGCGAGTTAAGCTGCCATTATCCTGCTGACGTCACCGGAACTTGCTGAGTAGGCTTTTTGTGAGGGCAAAATGAGGAATTTGAAATATCACACTGATAAAAATGGGGGGGGGGGACAAGACTTTATTTTAAAACATTGCTGCAACAATAATTAACATCTTTCAGTACTATCTCTTATCCTCAATATATTATCCAAATGAGTAATCTGAGTTGCATTAACAAGTAATACCATGAATCTTATTAAAAAAGATATTAGCGCTTGTTTCAAAAATGGTCTCCATTCCATGATGTCATTGAACCCCGTGTGCTTCGAGGTTCTACACTTGAAGATCCACATTGACTCTTTGCAATGAATACATTCTGTCTATCACCCCCTCATGGATTACAAGTGGCATGATCAAATGCCATGTAATGAATTTGATGGTTCTGTACATCACTAACCATGGAGAGATGTTTTGCTATTGGATGTGCCAAAACAGAGACAGACATAGCCCTAAAATGTTCATGGATACATTCTTTCAAGGAGCTAGTTGCCTGTCCAATATATCTTCTACTGCAAACACATCAAATTGCATAAATTACGTACCGTGTGTTGCATGTAATGAAATGCTGTATTTGTACTTCCCTTACCCCTGTTTCACTGGGATTAAGGAAACTTTTACCCTGCACAGCATATCTGCAAAATATACACTGCTTACAAGGGTAGAAGCCTGGGTTCCTTGGTTCCAGCCAGTTTCCTTGTACTGGCTCCGATTTAAATTCACTGTGAACCAGAAGATCCTTCAAGCTTTTTCCCTTTCTAAAAGTGACCAAGGGTCCATTCTCCTTTACTGTTTTTAAATCTCTGTCAGAATCCAGAATATATCAGTGGTTTAATACTATGGACCGCAGATCCATTGATATGGGGCTGTACGTAGTTGCAAATGTAACTTGCTCAGGTTTTTCACTCGGTTCTTTATAAGAAATAAGTTCTGATCTGTCAAGTAAATTAACTCGTTGCAGTGCAGATTGCAAGGTTCCTTCTCCATAACCCCTACTTCTAAGTCTCTTAAAAAGTTCATTTTTGGTAACCTCAAAGTCACCAGGATCTGAACATTGCACTCTCTGCTCTCTGCTGCTATGTCCCATCCTTTTGAGGCTTCACAATTTTAGACAGGTTAAGTTCAAGAATCCCAAAATTTTGTTCGTTTTTGTTTTATGATCCACTAAGGTTGCTTTCTGGAGCCTTTGAATGCCATGATGTGCTGAGCGTTAATCTATAGTAGCCATCTTGCACAGGCTCCATAGAACTCCGCCCAGCTCAGTTTCTTTATCGGCTTCCTGTGCAACACAATGTCAAAGGCTTTGTTGAAGTCCAGCTAGGCCACGTCCATGCACTGGGTTACCTAATCTATTTCCCTAGTCACCCAGTCAAAAAAATGTAGCAGATTAATTTTGCATGCCCCCCCCCCCGATGAATCTATGCTGCCTGTGGTCCTGCAGCCCGCTGGATACAATATAGTCAACCTGTCTTTCCTTTAGCAGAGTTTCCATTAATTTCACCACCACTCATGGAAGACTGTCTGGCTTATAGTTTGCTAGCCTCCACCCTGTTGTCACTCTTAAGTAGGGTGGCACATTAGCTCTTATCT
Organism: Neoceratodus forsteri; assembly: GCA_016271365.2. NCBI lineage: Eukaryota > Metazoa > Chordata > Ceratodontiformes > Ceratodontidae > Neoceratodus > Neoceratodus forsteri. The sequence goes on from JADMNL010000024.1 coordinate 395,624,757, forward strand.
AGTTCTCAGGAACCACACCTGTTACCAGTGAGCCGCAGAACAAGGCTATCAGAGAGGCAGCCAGCAGCTCCCCGAGTTCCTAAACCCCTTGGACCTATCCCATCCACTCCTATAGCATTGACCACATTCAGGGCTGCAAGTCCCTTTATTTATTTATTTATTTAAAATGTGATGACCGGGAAAGGGACAGTGAGCCAGGGCTTGTTTGCAGGTGTGATCTGGGGACTGGTACAAAAGGGGTAGTTACAAAGACCCTTTCTTCTGAAAATGGGCTTGTGTCTACCACCCACCACCCTGTTTCTGCTACTCCCTATTGGTTTGTCCCCTCTTCCTTCAGTGTAAAGACTGAGCAAACATACCTGTTCAGGATGTCTGCTTTTCTTGGTCCTCTTCTGCACAGTGTCCCCCACTGCTTTTCTAATCCTCACTATCCCTCCCCTTGCTTTCTTCTTCTCACTAAGTATCCAAAGAAAGTCTTACCCCACCCTAGTGATCACTTTAAAGATTCTTTCCTCTGTTTGTGCCTTTGCTCCCCATACCATCTTTTTTTTTGCCAATTCTTTTTACCTCCTGATCACCAGATATCCAGGGCCCTTTCAGGTGACACCTGTTCAGCTAGCCCTACCACCTTGTCTGAACCCCTCCCGGTGAGGTATCGGGGACAAAGTCCTTCTCTCCAAGCCAGAGAGTGAGGGGAGGACCCAAGACAATCATCCAGGATGGGGCCGGTGGTTGATGTGTGCGCTGCCCTGGGGACCTTCATCTACCTCCTGGTACCATGGTTTTCCTTCGTACATAGCTGCCCCTGTTGCAGCGGATGTGCAATGACGTCGGCATGGCAGGGAATGGGAACGCCCCCTCTGCAGATGTCTGCCGCTGCCTCCTCCAACTTACGTCCCCTGCCTAGTGCAGTGCCCTGACCTCCACCAGGAGCCACTACAGGTAGGGAAGCCCTGAGGAGAGGAGAGCAGTCCTTCAGATGCTGAATCCTCTCCTCCCCTGCTGACCCCCAATGGTCCAAGTCTGGTCTTGAACCCAGATCACCGGCATGGTGTGAGGTGTGGCATCCAGCACCTCAACCCTCAGTGCCACTGGGCCAGCTTCCTTTAACTATATTTTTTGCTTTCCTCTGCTTTACAAGGTATGAATTCCACCTTTTTTTCCTTCACCACCATTGCCACTTCCCTAGAAATCCATAATGGTCTTTTTTTCCATCAGCTTTTTCCCACTACTGCAGAGGTCAATTGCTTTAGTTATACCCTACCTTATTTTTTGCCTGCTGTGGCTCCATCCCTCCCTGGCAATCCTCCCATTTGAGTCAGTTTCTGAGGCAGTCTCCCATTTCTTTAAAATTCCCCTCACGAAAGTCCAGGACCCTTGTCCTCATGTGATTAGCCTCTGTTCTTGTCTTAATGTTAAACTACACTGTATGCTGATCGCTGGTACCCGGGGGCTGCCCCCTGTGATGCCTGCAATGTTCTCCTTGTTTGTAAGCACTATGTCCAGCATTGCCCCATCCCTAGGATTCCCTAGTGGGTTCTCTGACTAGCTACCTGAGAAATGTCCCTTATAGGGAGTCAGGGACTGCCCTACTCCTTGTAGAAGCTGCAGTTGGAAGATTCAGCTCCACCTCCACAAGACAGAAGTCACTAACTAGCAGCACCTCCCCCTTACTCACCGTTCTGATGATAGCTACCCCAAGTGCTGTATCTAATTCTTCTCCTTATGCTGGAGGCCTGTACACTAACCCACAGCTTATCTACAGGTTGATCCAGAGCACTTCGAGCCCATCATTTTCCTCCTGGCACCCCTAACATAGAATTTGATGAAAGATAAGGACCGTTTGGTCCACCTAGTCTGCCCATTTCCCTACCTGATGGATAAGCTGCAGATTCTAGTTAATCAACAGCTTACTTCCTCCTACCCCCCACTAGAATTGCCTTATGTCTGTCCCATGCAATCTTGAATTCTCCCACTGTTCCTGACTCCACAACCTCCTCAGGAAGGCTGCTCCATGCATCCACAACCCTCTCTGTGAAAAATACTTTCTAACATTACCTCTGGCAGTCCCCCTCTACAAATTGTGCCCCTTGTTCTTGCAATCTCTTCTTCTAAAGATGCTACCCTCTTGTACTGTTAATTCCTTGAGATACTTGAAAGTTTCTATCATGTCCCCCCCTCCTTTCCTCAAGGGTGTACATATTAGCTGCTTTAGTCTGTCTCGTATGTCTTCTGGTGCAGACCCTGCACCATTTTGGTTGCCCTCCTCTGAACAGCCTCCACTCCGTCTATGTCTTTGCGGAGATGGGGTCTCCAGTATTGCACGCAGTACTCCAGATGGGGTCTCACCAACTATCTGTACAGAGGGATAACAACTTCCTGTTTTCTACTATTGATGCCTCTCCCTATGCATCCCAGTATCCCCCCAGTCCTCCTTACTGCCTTCTCACATTGCTTGCCCACCTTTAGGTTATCTGATATAATTACTCCTAGGTCTCTTTCGATTTTTGTTGTTGTTATTAACTCACCCCAATTGTGTACTCTTCCCCTTGATTTTAATTTCCCAGATGCATTACCTTGCACTTCTTTGCACTGAATCTGAACTGCCATATATTTGACTATTCCTCCAACCTTGCCAAGTCCCTTTTATCCTTTCCACCGTACCTTGTGTTTCAACCCTGTTGCAGATCTTTGTGCCATCTGCAAAGAGACATGCTTGTCCTTCCAGGTAGTCTCCAATGTCACTTATAAAGATATTAAGGAGGACCGGTCCCAGTACCAAACCCTGCGGTACCCCGCTAGTCACCCTCTTTCTTCACTGTGGACTCCGTTTACTATTACCCTTTGCGTCCTGTTGTCCAGCCATTTTTTTTACCCAGGCTACCACCTTGGTAACCACTCCCAGGCTAGCTAACTTGTATGTTAATCTTTTGTGTGAGACTATGCCAAATGCCTTGCTAAAATCTAGGTAGGCCATATCCACAGCCCCTCCCTGGTCTGCTACTTTGGTCACCCAGTCGAAATCTATTAGGTTTGTCTGACATGACCTTCCTGCTGTGAAACCATGCTGCCTTGGGTCCTGTGCCCCACTGGCCTCTAGGTACTCAACAATTCTTTCCTTCAGAAGTGATTCCATCATTTTCCCTAAAGCTGAAGTCAAACTGACTGGTCAGTAGTCTCCTACCTCTGCCCTGCTCCCACTTTTGTGAAGTGGAATCACACTTGCCCTTCTCCAGTCCTCAAGTACCACCCCATCCTCCCATGATTTGTTAAAAAGAGTAGTCAGTGGTGTTACTAGTTCTACCCTTAGTTCTTTTAGAATTCTTGGGCGAATCCCATCAGGCCCCATTGCTTTGTCCACCCTCAGTTTCAAGAGTTCTTTCAAAACCCTTTCTTCTGTGAATGGACTGGTATCAACCCCTTCATTCAGAGTTTCTCTCTTGTTTGGTTTAGGTACTTCCCTCTCCTCTTCTGATGTGAATACTGAACAGAAATATTCATACAGTATCCCTGCTTTTTCGCTGTCACCCTCTGTTCCCTCCCCTTTATTAAGTCTCTGTATCCCTGTACTTCCATGGTCTTGATTCCCTCCTTCACATGTAAAACAATCCTTCTCCCTTCCTCCCTTTGTCTCTCTGGAACATAAAGTAGCCTGGTATGGCCATGTTCCAGCTGTGGTGCTCAGTTCACCAAGACCCTGTAATGGCACTATGTCCAGGCCAGTATATGCCATGATGGCATCCAGGTCTGGAATTTTGTTTCCCAGATTCCTTCTATTGATGCACATGGCTCTCTGCACCTTCCTCCCCCATCCACTGCTCTGCTTCCCCCTCCTATTCCTAGAGCAAGAGGGAGCATGACTGGGACCTATTAGTACCTCACAGGGGTGAACAAGGTGCAGGGAGGGAGCCTCTTTTACAGGAGGAGGAGCACCAGAAGATGGGGGCATGCTTTGAAGCTTGAGAGGGAGCTTATGAGGAATATGAGGAAATACTTCTTCACAGAAATGGTGGTGGACACCTGGAACAGCCTGCCAGAAAAGATGTGGGGGGGGTGTGTGTGCAAAGAGAGTAGGTAGCTTCAAGCATGCATGAGACAGGCACATGCAGAGGTGTAGCCAGAAGCTTTAAAATTGTAGTTGAGAGTTGATGGAACTGTGGCCCCCCCCCCGTAAACACAAACCAAAACATGTGCTGCCCCACCACACAAACATTGGCCCACTGTCTATTTCAGTCAACAATATGTAGTAAACTAATGATCCTAATAGAGTCACAATATTTTATTTTATCTAAAACACTAAGTACTAATCAGACTGAAGTTGGCTGGATTTGTTACAGTATTTAGGATACAATGTGATAAGCCTCTTTATACAATAGGGGTGAAGTGATATGGCATCAGTTAAACTGCTGTATCACCACCCTCTACTGATAACAAGAACATGACGAGTAAACAGCAGAAAACAGCACCATATATACATTATATATATATATATATATATATATATATATGTGTATGTGTATACACATATACTGTGTACACGTCAGCGGGGAATATCAGTACTATCTCTACGTCACGGGTCTGAGGAGCTGAACACCACAGAAGAACGCCAACAGAAAAAACACAGGTACTGCAGAAATACAGCAAAGAAACAAGCCATACCAAAGAAAAAAGCCCCTATTGTATAAAAATGCATATGTGATGGTAAGGGGCTTGATATGTGTAATATCACAACTTGTGGCAAGTCAGCTCCGGGAACAATCACTTGTGGCTCCGCTACACAGAGCCACTCGTGATATTCACCAAGCTGACTTGCCACTTGTTGTGATAATACACATAGCAAGCCCCTTACTATCACATATATCCTTAGTACCACATCAAGGTAGCCAGCCTTAAGCGGTCCGAAGGAACAAAGCGCACGGGATCCGACTCACAGTATACAGCCCCACCCCACCTTCAGTTACTATGATCACTCACACGCTCACTGGAGTACTTGCTAGCTGCTGTGTAATCCCACAGGCACAAGGACGGAAAGGCAGCTTTGTTATTTTACTCCAGCTCTGTTTGTGTTTGTTGCCTTGGCCTCAGGCTCTTGTTGCCCCTATGTTTTCCAGATTTTACTGTACTCAGTGAAAGCACACTGAGTATGCCTGCCGACGCCTACGGGCACTTGGGTACAATAAGTAGAGGTAAGGAAGGAGGCAGGGACACCTTTGACCAAATAGGGTCCAGGGCATAATAGTGGGCAGGGAAAATAGGGCAGATTAGATTAATTGATCAATTGATTGATTGATTGATTTTCAAAGGTTTTACCAAGAAAGACATACTGAGCTGGTATCAGCTCATTTTTGGATGTGTAATGGGGGAAAGGAAAGAGAGCAAAGATAACAGATACAAAATACAGCACATAAAATACTTTGACTGGAAATAAGAATGTCAAAAATAAACAGGATAAACATGCTTAAGAATTTACTGACAATCAGTAAATTACTATGCAAAAACTTCTGGAACTGTACAAAAGAACAATTAAATAGTTATCGACTCAACTGAATAAGGAATGGGGATTTAGTGATATCAGGGAAGTGAGGAATTGCTAAAGGTCAGTAGGTTAGGTTAATTACAGGTAAATGAGTAAACCCCAAATCAGATGCAACTGCAGGAGTGAGTAGGGAATTCCAGGAGGAAAGATTTAGAAGCAGGAAAGGAAGGAACAGTGCAAACAGAAGGGGGAAGGGAGTCCCAAAGTTCAAGGAAACGAAATAAGAAAACAGCTTGACCAGCAGTAGAATTCATTTGAGTGACAGCAAATGAGTGAGGGCTAGCATTACAAAGAAAGTAGGAGGGCAAAGGGGGGAGGGAAAGGAAAGAGGTAAGACATGAGGGGAAAGAGCCACACCAAGATAAAGGAGACACAGTGGGTGAAGTGCCTGGTATCAAGAGTGGCGAGGGAGAGGGAAGTATACATCATACAATGATGAGTACGCATGGGATTATCAAGGGCAAAGTGACAGAAGGAGTGACCGAGAGGATCCAATCTAGCTAAAGTAGATTTGGGGGCTGTACAATGAACAGTGTCTCCATAGTTGAAAATGGTCAAAACCATCTTAATGAGGATTGCTCTGTGTACAGGAAGCGGAATGCTTCACTTACTTCTGTAAAGCACCAAAAGCTTGGGGTGAAGCTTCTTGTAGATCGCATCCAGATGAACAGACAAATCTAGGTGGCAATCTAATCAGACCCTGAGGTACTTGAAGGAAGAGATTTCTTCAACAAGCACACCATCAAGAGTATGAAAGTAAGGAAGCAGAAGAAATCTAGCAAGTCTCTGCCTGGTGCTAAAAGTCATACAGACTGTTTTCTCAGCATTGAGGGATACCCGATTATCATCGATGGGCCTACCAGTCCTTTCTGCTGACACATTCTGTTTTTCTGTGTTTCCTGACTGTATTTTTCCTTGAGGTGCCCCTGACTTTCCTCATACCTTTTTAACTACCTCATGCCTTGTCTCCTTATATCTAAAAGAACTGGATAAAGGCCATGGCATGGATCTACTTTAAGCCTTAAGCAAAGCTTTTGACTCTGTCTCACAGATGCTTGCTGAGGAAGTTGAAGGACACGGGGGTGACTAGGGATATAGTTAGATGTGCAGAAAACTGGCTGAAAGGGAGGCAGCAGCTGGTTGTTGTAAACAGAGTGTAACCCCCTGCAAATGGGGGTTTCCAAAAGTCTTCCAGGAGCTTGCCTGAATGCTCCAAGCCTGGGTGGTGTTCGGCGTCTCAGCTGCTTAACTGTGGTTGCAAGTGAGTGCTATTTGAGCCTCCACGTACTGTCTCTTTAAGAGCTGTCTGCTTGCAGACTTAATTAGTTTGTATGGGGGGGACTGTGTATTTAATATTCGAATCCCGCTCGAGCTGCGGAGTAATCGCTCCATTTTGTGGTCACTGAAGGTGCAAAGGGAGCCCATCTAAAAGCTGTAACTGTTTGCCTGTAATCATTTAAAGCATTAGCAGAATTGTAGTTTGTCTAACCTGCCTTTATTGAAGCTGGGACTCTGTGTGTGTTACCTCTCCATTTTGGACCTAAACTGCTGTGGTGGGCCAACTGGGTTAAGGGAGCCCTAAAATGGAGCCTGTGGACAAATCAGAACTTGGACTCTTAATCTGAGCCTGCCACAAGGGGATTTCATGGGCAGTGACTCTGGGAAATGTAGGTTTGACCCTGGCACCTTTTTCTACCAACAGAGGGAGACTTACTGTGAGTGACAGCTGAATCAGCAAACAGAATAGTGTGGAGCTAAAGGAAATGCCCTGCGCTGTGACTGGAAAGATCAGATCACTTGTGGCAGTGAAGAGAGAAGGAGCTGTGTGCTTCTGCGGTGTATAGTTTCATGCGGGAAGCGCGTGTGAGGCCCTCAGTTTCAGTCTGCAACCTTTGTGAGTGCCAGTTTGGACTGAATCCAAGTTGTGAGGAGAAAGAAGCACTAACATAGAAACATAGAATTTGATGGCAGATAAGGACCGCTTGGCCCACCCAGTCTGCCCATTTCCCTACCTACTGGATAAGCTGCTGATTCTAGTTAACCAGCAGCCTACTTCTTCCTACCCCCACCCCCTAGAATGGCCTTATGACTGTCCCATGCATGCTTGAATTCCACCACTGTTTTTGACTCCACAACCTCCTCTGGAAGGCCGTTCCATGCATCCACAACCCTCTCTGTGAAAAAATACTTCCTTAAATTACCTCTGAGCCACCCCCCATCTTCAAATTGTGCCCCCTTGTTCTTGCACACCTATTTTTTTGAAAGATGCTACCCTCTTGAACTTTGTTGATTCCTTGAGGTACTTGAAAGTTTCTATCATGTCCCCCTTTCCTCCTTTCCTCGAGGCTATACATATTAAGCTCCTTTAGTCTCTCTTCATATGTCTTCGGTGCAGACCCTGCACCATTTTAGTGCCCTCCTCTAGACAGCTTCCATCCTGTCTATGTCTTTCGAGGAGACTGGGTCTCCAGAACTGTACAGTACTCCAGATGAGGTCTGACCAGCTGTCTGTACAGAGGATAATAACTTCCTGTTTTCTACTGGTGATGCCTCTCCCTATGCATCCCAGTATCCCCCCAGCCCTCCTTGCTGCCCTCTCACATTGCTTGCCCACCTTTAGGTCATCTGATATGACTACCCCAGGTCCCTTTCCATTTTTGTTGTTAGCATCTCACCCCCATTGTGTACTCTTCCCCTGGGTTTTTGTTTCCCAGGTGCATTACCTTGCACTTCTTAGCATTGAATCTAAGCTGCCATACATTTGACCATTCCTCTAACCTTGTCCCTTCTCATCCTTTCCACCCCACCTTGTGCATCAACTCTGTTGCAGATCTTTGTGTCATCTGCAAAGAGACATACTTTCCTTCCAGTCCCTCTGCAATGTAAACATAAAGACATTGAGAGGACCGATCTAATACTGAACCCTCGGTACCCACTAGTAACCCCCTTTCTTCAGAGTGGACTCCATTTACTGTTACTCTCTGTGTCCTATTCTCCAGCCAATTCTTTACCCAGGCTGTCATCTTGGGACCCACTCCCAGGCTGGCTAACTTGTATATTAATCTTTTGTGTGGGACTGTGTCAAATGCTTACTAAAGTCTAGGTAGGCCATGTCCACAGCCCGTCCCTGATCTACTACTTTGGTCACACAGTCAAAGAAATCTATCAGATTCGTCTGGCATGACCTTCCCGCTGTGAATCCATGCTGCCTTGGGTCCTGTGCCCCTCTGGCCTCTAGATACTCAACAATTCTTTCCTTCAGAAGTGATTCCATCATTTTCCCTATCACTGAGTTTAAACTAACAGGTCTGTAGTTTCCTGCTTCTGCCTTGCTCCCACTTTTGTGAAGGGAATCACATCTACGCTCCTCCAGTCCTCGGGTACCACCCATCCTCCCATGATTTGTTAAAGAGGGTAGTCAGTGGTGTCACTAGTTCTACCCTTAGTTCTTTTAAATTCTGGGATGAATACCATCAGGACCCATTGCTTTGTCCACCTTCAGTTTTGAGTTCTTTCAGACCCTTTCTTCTGTAAATGGGCTGGTATCAACTTCTGTATCCAGAGTGTTTCTACTGTTTGTTTTAGGTACCTCCCCCTCTTCATTTGTAAATACTGAGCAAAAATATTTGTTTAGTATCTCTGCCTTTTCACAGTCTCCCTCTGCCCACCCTCTCTCCCCCCTTTATTAAGCCTCACTACCCCTCCCTTGGTCTTCCTTCGCTCCCTGATGTACCTATAAAAGGTTTTATCCCCCGTCTTAAGTGAATTGGCTATCTTTTCCTCGGTTTGGGCCTTTGCTGTTCTGACTGCCTTTCCAGCTTCCTTTTGCTTTACTGATACAGTTCTCTGTTCTGCTCCTTCTGTGATTCCTTGTGCTTCCTGAATGCTTTCTTTTTCTCTTGAACCTTCACTGCCACTTCCTTTGAGAACCATAGTGGTTTCTTACATCGTTTTGTTTTGTTTATTTGCGTCACACAAAGGCTCGTTACTAGAAGAGTGGAAACCAGGCTCACCCTGTAGAAGACTGGAGAAATTGTTGAATCTCGCTCGGTCTGTCAGGAACTGAAGCTGCTGTGTGTGCTCTCGGGTATTTTGCAGTAATTGCGATCGGGATTGAGGAGCAGCCTGCCTGGTATAGTACTTTTCTTTTACATATAAATGTGCATAGAGCTTGTGGGGGAACCGCTATTTCAAATCCCCTGTACAGTGAATTGTGTGCTGAAGCTGGAAGTAAACCCCAGCTTAATTCGGACTACATCCGTTTGCTATCAACTGCAGTGGGGTCCAGTCACAAGGACCTTGTCCTCATGCCCTGCTCTTCTGGCAATCCAGAGGGACATTCTCCATCCGATCCCCAGCTTGGGTGTTGTGAGTACAAATCAGGATATTCCACTGCAGCTTGTTTTTCAATCACAAATGTGTCATCTAATTCTTCTTGTTTCACTGTTTCATGGACTGAGCCCTCAGGCTCCGGATTACAATTAGGTGTTGTGCATATATTTTCTTCTACAGGGCCCTATCCATCTGCACCTGCTGGCCAACCCTGGGCAACGGATCTGGCTACCCCCCCCAACCTGGGTACCCAGAGTGTGACTTTTCAGACCTTGTATGTGTGCACAGTACTGTGATTTAATGCCACTATTTAACCTGATTTCCCCCTCCTGTGTTACTGTCCCCTAAATAAATCAGATTTATTGTTGTTATACTATATACTGTCTGTGGTGGTGGTACTCATGGAAACAGTATTGTGTTTTGCTTTGTATGTTGATTAACCTTACTTTACAGGGGGTCCTCAGAGACGTGCTGCTGAATCAGTCTGGAGGGTAAGTGGTATCTATATGAGTGAACAGTGTATAAACATGGGGTATTGGGCTGTAACTCCGGTGTACTGTGTGAGCCACTAGGGGGGATAAAAGGGGGTCTCAGTGTCCCAGAGGGCTGTGACAAAGTTGGTCTACTACAAACCCTGACCTCTGGGTGGAGGCACCCGCCATAGCACCTAGGCCCCTCAACCTGTCCATAGTCAAACAGGCAGGGGTAGTAGCCCTTGGGATAGCACCACCTAGGGGTTACAAGAGTTAAATCAGAGCAGAGAAAGGTCACAAGTGAGGTACCACAGGGGGTCAGTCCTGGGTCCAGTCCTTTTTAACATGTTCATCAGTGACATCGAAGAAGGGATACAGGGTAGGATAAGCCTTTTCTCAGATGACACTAAACTCTGCGGAAGGGTGGATAGCACTGAGGGGAATTAGGGAATTAAAGGGGTTTCTGCAATGGCTAGAGAGGTAGTCAAATGTTTGGCAGCTGAAATTCAATGTCAGAAAGTGCAAGGTGACGCACCTAGGAAAAAAGAACCCAAGGACAGAATACTGGATGGGAGGGGTTAAACTTAACAGGACCTAGGAGTTGTGATCGACACCCTTAAACAGACTAGTCAATGCAACAAGCTTTGTAGAAAAGCAAACAAGATGCCAGGGTGTATCAGCACGGGTACTGATAGTAGAAAGAAAGAAGTGATACTCCCCCTCTACAGATCCTTGGAGCGGCTTCACCTGGTGTACTGTGCCCAGTTCTGGAGCCCTCACCTTGCAAAGGACAAGGATAGACTAGTGATGGAATAGCATAAGATGACAAAGATGATACAGGGCCAGCAGGGGAAGTTCTACAAGGAACGCCTTAGGGCACTGAATAGGTAATTGCTGGAGACCAGAAGGGGGGGGGTGGGATATGATAGAAACTTTAAAAATTCCTAAAAGTAATTAACAAAGTGAACTATGAGGAATTATTTAGCAGGAATGCTGGTTCAACAACGCAAGGGCGTGATTGGAAGCTGACAGGAGAAAGATTCAGAAGGGATGTGAGAAGAAAAAAATTACATACCATAGTAATATTGTTTCTTACAGGGGATCCCTCAGTATGCTTGACTTATGCAGGTTTGCCAGCTGGGTTAAGTTGCCCCGGAGACAGAACTTATGCTAATGATGGACTGGCAGAAGTTGTATCAGGCTGTAGTTGAAGACTGTTGCCTGTAGGTGCTGCTGTTAGTCAGATTCAATTTGTAGTCTGAGGGGCAAAATGCCCTAATCCCTATCCCTATTCTAGAACTATGGAAAAAGAATAGAAAAAAAGCATTTGTCAATGCCGAATGTTGATTGCTTATATGTGCTGTTTAGGTATTTGGAAGAGAAAGTACCATGCCTAAGAACTGTCATGTGCTCCCCCGCCCAAGACATTCACTGTGTCTTTCTGTTCAGTATTCACAGAAGAGGTGGAGGGGTAAGGGCCACAGCAGTACAGCAGTTGCAAAGGCATGAAGAGGTGGACAATAGTCCATTCACAGGCAGAAGAATCCTGCAGAAGGTGAGTAAATTGAAGGTGGACAAAGCAATAGGACCAGATGGCATACACCCAAGAATATTAAAAGAACTGTGAACGGAAATAGCAGTACCTCTGGCAGCCATGTTCACTGAGCCATTACACACCGGAGTGGTACCAGAGAATTGAAGGAGGGCACATGTGGTCTCTCTATACAAATCCAGCAGTAGGGAAGAGGCAGGGAACTATAAGCTGGTCAGCCTCACTTCAGTAGTGGGGAAGATTATGGAGACATTGGTTAAAGAAAGGATACTGGGGCATCTAGAAGCCATAGGAGTCCAGGACCACAGGCAACATGGATTCACAGTGGGGAGGTCATGTCAGACAAATCTAGTTGATCTCTTTGACTGGGTGACAAAGGAAGTAAATCAGAGTGGGGCAGTGGACAATGCTTACCTTGATGTAAGCAAAGTCTTTGACACCGTCCCACATAGGAGGCTGATAAACGAGCTGAGTAGGCTGGGCATGGGGGAAAGGGTGGTAAACTGGGTTACAAATTGGGTAACAGACAGGAGGCAGAGAGTGGTGGTAAATGGGATGCAGTCTAGGGAGAGGGGGTGATTAGTGGGGTGCTGCAGAGAGTGGTCCTGGGGCCAGTCCTGTTCAATGTCTTCATTAGTGACATTGCAGAAGGGCTGAAGGGAAAGGTCTTCCTGTTTGTAGATGACACCAATATGTGTAACACAATGGATACCCCAGAGGGGTTGGAGAAAATGAGGAGGGACCTGGGGAAGCTTGAGAAATGGCCTGAGGACTGGCAACTGAAATTTAATTCAAAAAGTGTGAAATTATGCACGCGAGACACAGAAACCCTGGGGAAAGGTACAGGATGGGGGGGAAGGGAGTTGCTGACAGTCACAAAGAAGGAAAGGGACCTGGGGGTTCTTATTTTGGATGACCTGAAAATGTCAAAGTGGTAAGGCAGCTGGCAAGGCCAGTGACATGCTGGGGTGCACAGGCAGGGGTATCACCTGCATAAGGAGGGAGGTAGTGATGCCATTATATAAAACCATGGTCAGGCTTCACATGGAGTACTGTGTGCAGTTCTGGAGGTCGCACCTTCATAAGGATATTAACAGGCTGGAAATGGTCCAGAGAAGGGCGAATGAGATGGTGTGGGTCTATGTGATAACGGCGAACGCCTAAAGGCAATCGCCGTTATCGCTCAGTCAGAGTGCCAAATACATTTTCAGCACTCTGACAACCCTGGCGCACCAGCACAACAGCTAGGACATATTTACTACTTTTCGTCAGGGGCTGCGCCTGACATCACCCCACGCCCCCTACTTAAGGATTCTCAGCTCCAGAGGGGTGCATGTCGGGGGTGGTGAAAGTAGAAAATAAAAAGGTTCGCCAGGCGCAATAAAATCACACCAGCGCCCGGACCAGAACCCAGTACCTCAGCCACCTCAGCCATTGCCCAATCCACGACACAGCTCGACCGACAACCACAGTGTCACCCCTTACATTTCCACTCCACCTCCCAGCCCACCCCACACATACATATAGCGCCCACTTCACGGGTTACCAGATGGTACAGAGCTTGCAACACAAGACTTATGAGGAGAAATGAAGGTACCTCAATATGCACTCACTGGAAAAGAGGAGGGAAAGAGGGGATATGACAGAAGCATTCAAGTACCTCAAGGGTATAAATATAACTACTGAGAAGTAGGAGACAGCTGCTATAGGCATATGTGCCAGCTTCTGTGTGATATTCTTTTGTTGTTATAAATCTGTAATCTCCAGTATTTCAGTAACCACATCGCCATCGACCACACCGCCTTCTTTAGGCAATTTTATGCTGGTTGATGCCTGGTGTCAAATGGCAGACAGAGGGCTCACCAGATTGTGTTGCCATATGAAAAACTTCATAGAGTGTTCTTTTACTGTTAAGCATTTTGGAAAGCTGGTGAAAGTCTCATAATTTTTATTATGATTTTATCTCCTTATGGCTGTCCACTTTGGTCCTCCCATCCCAACACCCCAACAGTCATCAGTGGCCACCGCTGTAGCCTTCTTCTTCTTGCCAAGATGGTGGGTGAGAAACATAGAATTTGACAGCAGATAAGGACAGCTTGGCCCACCTAGTCTGCCCATTTCCCTACCTGATGGATAAACTGCAGATTCTAGTTAATCAAAAGCTAACTTCCTCCTACCCCCCAGTAGAATTGCCTTATATCTGTCCGTGTGCAGCTGCCTTCACAGTCAGTGAAGTCTGACGTCTTTCAGTGCCGCTTATTGGTCATCTTCCAACACAGGCGAGGCGCTGCCAGCCCAAAACTAATTCAGGACAAGCAGGTTTCAAAGTGGGGAAGAAATGGAGTGAGCAAGAATGAAGTACTTATTCAGATGAGGCATCGATTTTAAGATCAGCATACTGGTGTGGACACTGCAAATAGAACCCCAGCTCTTTAAGCAGCCTTATGAAGAGTAAAGGCTTCTCGAAGCACTGGGTTTCTGTTTACTGTACTGTAAGTGGGCTGTATCTAATTTGGTAATTTACTGTACCTTACATCTGCATGTATGGTAGGCCCAAATTTAAATAAACACTGCACCTGAATTAACACATGGTGCCATAGAAACATAGAATTTGTCATCAGAAAAGGACCGCTCAGCCCACCCAGTCTGCCCAAGTGTTCTCTACCTACTTGTAACGCCTGCCTGTATATGTTACTGCATGTCTTATTCTGCCTGCATCCATCAGGACCTCCTTGTGAATGAGCTGGCTTAATGGATTTTTTCTGCATTTAACTTGAACCTACTCCACTTCCATAGCCCTATTGATCTCCGTTGACCCCCTCCTTCCCTTTTTCTAATATACCCCTATATTTATCTCATGCATGCTTCATGCCCCCTACCATTTTAGCTTCCACCCCTTGTCCTGGCAGTCTGTTCAAGGCATCTACCACCCTTTCAGTAAAGAAATATTTCTTCACATCTATCCTGAATGTCCCCCCCCAGCTTCATTGTATATCCCTTGGTTTGGGTGGTCATCCTCATTTGAAGGAAACTCCCCAACTGTACCCTCTTTAGCCCTGTGAGGTACTTTGTAGGTCTTGATCATGTCAGCTCTTGCTCTCCTCTCTTCCAGAGTGTACATGTTGAGATTCTTCAGCCTTTCCTTGTAGGGATTCCTGTGAAAATTCTGAACCATTTTAGTTGCCCTCCTCTGGAAAACCTCCACCTTATGTCCTTTCTGAAGTGTGGACTCTAAAACTGGACACAGTACTCCAGCTGGGGGTATAGCAGGGAATGATGCAATGGCAGAACAACATCCCTCCTCCTCCTACTGGAGATGCCACTCCATATGCACCCCAGAATCCAATTTGCCCTGCCCATAGCCTTGTCGCACTGTACTGCCATATTGAGGTCCTCTGATATCATAACCTCAAGGACCCTTTCATGTCTAGTGAGTATCAGTACCTCTCCCCATTCTATACCCAGCATCGGGGTTTCTAGGCGCTAGGTACATGATTTTACACTTGTAGGCATTGAACCCCAAGTAAGTAAGAAAATGGAACTGATTTGAATGAATTGCAGGCTTTTGAGCAGCTTTTTGGGCAGGTGTGTATGTGTATGTGGGGGGGCTCTGCTAATATAACTATTTGCTTCTGATTTGGTATAATGTGCGAACAGACTAACCCTGCTCCCCACTCCATGTGCTGTATTGGAGATAAAGAGCCCAAATAGCATTTGGCCAAGCATTGAGCCCTGCGGCACCCCGCTTGTCACTGCTCTGGGTGCCGAGAGCTACCCCATCACCACCACCCTCTGCACCCTCCCCTGTAACCAATTCTCTATCCATTTAGTCAGACCACCTTCCACCCGTACCCCTCCTTCTCCTCACTCTTCTCCTCCTTGGCCTGTGTCACTCCTTCCGGTAGTCCGCACTCTTTCTCCTCCTTATTCTTACCGGGTGGTGGTGGCTTCTGTATTACACTCAGACCACTCTGCCTACCCCCTTCCAGGCTTACTATGCCTCCACCTTTACCTATATCTAGGGTGGTGATCTCATAAATCTCCCCTGTCCAGACCTTTCTACCAAACTCAGTCTTTTGGCCCCCCCCCATTTGTTTAAATCCACCTTAGTAGAGATATACCCTCTAATCCTGCCTTTTTTTTTTTTTATATTTTCTCACTGGGCTATGGTCGGCTTGGTCATTCCGACCAACCCCTCTAGCCCTGCCCCCAACATCAGGCCGATCTGCTCACCTCCACAGATTACCCCCGTGGTGGGGTGGTGAGGAGCTTCCCAGGTCGACCCACCAGAGCAGGATCCGGTTGAGGAGGCGCCATTTGGGGCAGGCAGGGGGACTGGAAGCTCATGCTGCCTGACCGTAGCCCATTTTCCACTTTTCTCCCCTTTGCAGAGTGCAGGCGTGCAATGACGCTTAGGCACGGTGTGCCAACATCTGCCACACTCCGCCACCCTTTACTACACCACTGCAGTAGCACCCGTGGTCGTCACCAGGGGCCGCTACAGAGCAGTGGATCCCTGGATCCTGCCACAGGATAGGAGACCAGTCCTCCAGACGCTCAATTCTATCCCTCTCTTGCCAACCCTTGGCGGCCTGGGCTTGCGTCCGAACCTGGGTTGCCAGTGTGACATGAGGTGTGGTGCCCAGCACCTCAACCCTCAGCGCCAGTGGCCCAGCAGCAATGCTGCCTTTAATACTCCCCTCCCCTTCCTGCTCCAGTGTACCCTGTCCCCCGTGTACAAGTCACTATTCCCCCCCCAGACCATATCCCAGTTAATCACTAACCCATAATGTTTTGTGTGGCACCAATCCCTCAGCCACTTGAACTCCTCAAGCCTACTCTTCCTTGCCATGCTTGCACATGGTACCGGCAGTACCTCCAAGAATACCGACTTCCCCACTCTCTCACACTGCCTGCCTAAGTACCCAAACCTCCCCAAGTTTATTTATTAAGTTCATAACTTCTAGTTTCATTAGGGCAGTTTTTAATTATATATATATATGAATATGGACATGCATATAAGCTTGGAGGGAGATGATGTCCCAGGAAGGGGGTTCACTTTTGTCATGATCTTTTTCCTCGTTTCTTCCCTCCTTCTCTTTCCTCCATCATCCTTCTTCTCCTCTCCTCCTCTCTTCTCTCCCTCCCCCTCCTCTCTTCTTGTCTTCTCCCCTCTTTCCCCTTTCTCCCTCACCCTTTTTCTCCCTTTTCCTCCCTTTTCCTCCCTTCCCCCCTCTTCCATTACCGTTCCCCTTTCCCCCTTCTTCCTCCTCCTCCTCCATCTCCTTAATCTTTCAAGGGACAAAGTCTTTATAATGCTCCAGTTGAAACACTTCCCATTTTCTCCATCCAAGTTCAAATTTTACAACTCTGTCTGATAGTTTGGCAGAGAGGTGTTCCGATGAGTATATGTCTCTGGTTGTGGTTAGCCACATTTGTTTAGTTGGAATACTTTCTGTATACCATAGTCTAGTAATAGCTTTGTGCGCTGCCAGTATCAGGAAGGTGATTTGCTTCAGCACTGCCCTGTCTGTTTGGACTGTTTCTGGTTTAACAAATGTAAGTACATATGTGGGTGTAAAAAGCTCTGAGCAGCCGTAAATATCAGTCAACTCCTTTAATATCTGTTGCCAATAAGGGATTAGTTTAGGGCAATGCCATAAGATGTGGCTCTGGTCTGCATTATCAGCACTGCAGCCCCTCCAACATTCTGCTTTGGTGAGCTCCCCAAATTTTACTAAAATTGCTGGAGTTCTAAAATGTCTAGACCTGAGTTTCCAGGCATATTCCTTCCAATAGGGAGAGGTGGATAGTCTTAAAACCTGGAGCACAGAACTGAACCAACCCACATCCGAGACTCCCACATTTAATTCTTTTGTCCATTTAAGTCTGATAGATTCTGTGGAGTCACTTTGCCTCCAGTCCAAGGCCAAATAAATACGGCTGATTAAATGTTCTATGGGGAAGCCCAGGACGTGGGCGTGCATCAGTGTAACCAACGGTAAGGGGTCTCCACATATGTCCGAGATGTCCATCTCATAACTACTTAGATGTAATTTAATATGTAAATAGGAAATAAAATACTTGTGGAGTATCGGAAATTTTGTTTGTAAAGATAGAAATGGAAAGATGCCATTAGGGCCTATAAGCTGGAAAACATATTTTATTCCATATCTCTGCCAGATTTCAAACGTCCTGAGACTTTGTTCCCTATTGATTTCTTCATCATATGCCAGAGCTGCAAAATAAAGTCTTTCCATGTTGGAAATATATTTATCTCTCAATTTAAACCAAGCTCTGAATGCCTCTCTGGTATGTGTCAGATATAACCCTAATGTAGTACTTTTAGGAGTGCTGCTAAAAAAATGTTTTTGTGCTTCAAAGAGGTCTCCCCAAGTCCGTTCTAACTTTCTCCAGTGTGCTGTGTACACTGGATTTATCCAGTTTAATACCACCCATAACTGCACTGCCAGGGCATATTTTTTAAGATCTAGAAGGTTTAATCCACCTTTTTCCCTGGGTGACTACAGAGTGGAATATCGAATTCTTGGGGTTTACCTCACCAAATAAATCATGAAATAAGCCTGTCCCGTGTTTGGAAATAGAAATTGGAGGGAGTGAAGGGCAGGGTTTGTAAAAAAAAGCGGCCCGGTGGTGCTGAGGTTGGGCTGGACGCCACACCTGCGCTATGCGGTGACCGGGTTCAGGAGCGGACCCGGTCGTCGGAGTTGGCGGGAGGGAGGATAGAGCGCTCCCAACGGATGCTCCCTCCTCGGGTGGGATGCTAGGGCGCGCTTTGAGCGCTCTGATGTTCTGAGAGAGGGCTCTGTGATGCACCGACTCCCGAAAGGATTACAGTGGCTCCGCCTGTCGGAGCCGGGGAGGGGGGACGCTGTTAGGTGCTTGAGAGGAGCATGCGTCAGCACGCAGACTCTCTGCACCGGCATCTCAGAGGGTGGGGTTAAGGGAGGAGGAAACAAGACAACTCGGAGGAAAATGCCCTCTGGTCGCCTAGATGAAGTCCTCCGGAGCCGGCCTTACCACCCTCCGACCAGGGGCAGACCCCAATGTGCAGCTGCTGCAGGGGGAATGGGGGAAAAAAGGGGGATCTCTCCTCACCCCGCCCGGGGGTAATCCGGGCCATCAAGGTGCCCTCAGTGGCAGTGTGGCACTCTAAGGGCAGACCAAGCTGGTCGGCAGAGGTGGGAGCCGTCACTCCTTGTAGGATGGAAGGAGTGGTGATTGGAAGGGACAGTAAGGAGTGGATAAAAAATAAGTAGAAAAAAAAAAAAAACAGGATGGGGGAAAATATTTTGTTTAATGGCTTCAATTCTATTACAGAGACTTAAAGGAAGATGCGTTCACCTGGAAAGATCCTCTGTCAAGGTTAGCGTTGGGGGTTCTAAATTCAGTAGTTCTGAATGAATTAGGTTCTTGGTCAGTTTTATCCCCAGGTATTGCATCGCCTGTCCAGACCATTTAAAAGGACAGCTTTGTTTTAAATTAAAAGGGGGTATATAATTATAGGCTAGCACCTCAGTTTTCTGGCCATTGACCCCGTATCCAGACAGGTCTCCAAAAATTTGAAGCTGTTTCCATATTTCCAGGATAGATATTTCAGGTTGTAATACAGTTAAGAGAATATCATCAGCAAAAAGTGAAATCTTATGCTGCCGGCCTCTCAAGGGTATCCCCTCTATTCCCTGTATTGACCTTATGGCTACTGCCAAAGGCTCGATGTATAATACAAATAATAATGGGGAGAAGGGGCACCCCTGCCTGGTACCTCTGGACAACTCAAAAAGGTGTGCTAAAGCTCCATCTACCCTGACATTTGCTATTGGAGAGGTGTATTTTTTTTGAATCTGCTTTACAAATTGGGTGGGAAAACCAAAATGAGACAGGGTTTGCCACAAAAAGGGCCAAGACACCTTATCGAAAGCCTTTTTGGCATCAAGTCCTAATAGAACCAAGGGGACCCGTCTGGACAGCGCCCAATCAACCAGCAGGTGGGCGCACCTTATGGCATCGTGTGCCTGTCTACCTTTAATGAATCCTACTTGGTCACTATCAATTAGGGTAGGGAGTAGGTATTCAATTCTTGAGGCCAAAATCAACATAAATAATTTATAATGATAATTTAGCATAGATATAGGGTGGTAGAAGGATGGTTGTTTTAGGTCTTTCTGGGGTTTGGGAACAGCAGCTATTATTGTGTATTGCCAGGATGGGGGGTGGGTATCACCACATTGGATACTATGAAAAGCTGGGAGGAGGCATGGGATAAGTAATTCTTTAAATTTCTTATAAAATTCCGATGGATATCCATCTGGGCCTGGGGCTTTAAGTGTTTTAGCTAACTTTAATTTGTAATTAATTTCTGTTATAGAGACTGCCACCAGCAATTTATTTGCTAGTTCTGTGGTGATGCGTGGAAGTGACAGGGTTGCCAGATAAGTCTCAATTCTGATTGGGGATACTGTCCAATCTTCTCTATACGAGTCTTGATAATACTGTTTTAAAATTTCTCTCACCTCAGATGGTCTTGTGACTAACTTCCCATTTTTAGGGTCTCATATGCTTGTAATACATGCTTTAGCCTTATGTTCTCGAAGCCTTCTGGCTAAAGTTCTAGCCCCAACAGGGCCTCCTTCATGATATCATGAGGTATTGCAATTGCTGCTCAGTTCTTTGATCTAATAATTTCTGCAATCTTTGTCTCAGCAATCGGAGATCTGATTTGACTAATGGATCCCCCTGTTCAGGCCATTGCTGCCAATGAAGTAGTTCATGAATTGTAGGCTCTCTTTTTTTTATTGAAAATTTGACTATATCCCCCCTTAAGACTACTTTTAGTGTGTCTTGAATAAAGTAAGCCAGTAACTATAGCATATCTGCCCTCCCTATCAATTATTTCTTTTTTTTTAAAGGAACCCGCTGTTGTACCAGGATCATTACCCCTCTTCATTTCCCCTTATTATAAGCAGATTCAGCTGCCAAAGTGAGACCAAATCTTTGAAATTTCATATGTTCCTCTGAAGTCATATGGGTCTCTTAGAGAAAGATAATTTCTGGACGGTCTTTTCTGAGGAACTGCAGGAGGCATGATCTTTCAATGGGGTTGCCAATACCATTTATATTCAGAGATATCATTAAGGATTGTTTAGCCATAGTTAAAGAGGGGGGTGTCCCGTTTGTCAGAGATCATCTCTCTATAATTGATATCTCGTTGTACATTCTTATCATAATAAGCCAAAAAGCATCTAATACATTCTGTTTCTATTGCCTTGAGATTCATTATAATTAGCATATATTTTACTGAGTGCATCTGTATCAAAAAATTCAAACATTCTCTATAAAGACCATATAAATCAATTGACAGAACTATCCACCACATGTGGCTAGCTTGCACAGCTCTGAGTTTATACTTGTTCTTATTTGGTAGGTTCATAGTGTCATTATATTTATAAGTAAACCACCAACAAGGCGTTAAAATGATGAAATAAGCAGGATTTAGAACTATCCTATAGGGCCGGCCCGTCGGCACAGCAGTGGGATTTCCGCTTGCGACGCCGGCAACCCGGGTTTGGAAACGGACTCGGATCGTCGGAGGGCCAGCCGCGGGGAGTAGGATTGAGCGTCCGATGGGCAGCTCTCCTACTCCGGGGGAGGTGGGCAGTCTTTGGCTGGGGACCCTGGTGGAGACCAGGAGTTCCACGAGCCGACACTCAGCACGGAAGGAGGCGGGCGGATGCTGGCATCATTGCACGACCCGCCTCCCTGGGAAAACCGGAAAAAGGAGGAGGCCGCCGCCGTCATGGATGAAGCTAAGCGGCTTCAATGTGCTTCCAGGCCCTGACTAAGCTCCAGTGCCGCGGCGTATTATGAGGGGTGCCACGGGCCCCACCATGGGGGTAAGCCACGGGTATCGGGGGCCGTGGCCGATCTGGAGAGCAGAAGCCGGCGGCCCGTGACCGGGCAGAAGGATAGGGCGGCGGGCGGCTCCGGAGGAGTAAAAAGTTAAATATAAAAAAAAAAAAGAACTATCCTATAACTTTGTACATAACTGAGTGACTTCCAAGGGAGGGAGAGAAAATTTTCTCTCCTCTATCAAGACTGTTGTAGGAGTCACGAGTGGGGTACATCCTGGTGATATCAGGGGCCTCCAGCAGCATCAGCGTAAAATCTAGTGTTGCAGGTTGCCACAGCAAGGGAGGCAAGTAACCAGAGGGGCCAGTATATTGTTCTCCCTGATCACCAACCCCCCATGCCGGCACTCTAAACGATCAACCACTCTGAATTAGATGTTGTGCCTTCTCTCAGGCAGGAAAAAACAAATATCAAAAGCACAGAACTATTTAAGTCTAGTAGCAGTGTTAGAACATAACCCCTGCTCCCGGGCTTTTATTAAACTGCATACTATTTTGATAAAGGAAAGGAGGTTTCTCATCAGTAAAGAGAGGCGGGGTGGGGAGGTATTAAACAGGGTGATTATTCATCCCCATGGACTTCATTCTATTCAATATACTGTCAGTTCTAGTAGTTTGATATTATTCTGTCCCAGTCCCCAAAACAGCTTCCCCCCTAATTTGCAGCCTACTCCCCATACCACAAATAAGCCGCTAAGCATATTTTAACATTCTCTTAGACCTTATTATGGGGTTGTCTCACCCCTCGTTCAGGTTCAGTTCTTTGGAAATGCTGCAGTAATTTCTTCACTTCTTGCAATGCAGCCTGCCCCCGTCTCTTTCTGGATTGTGAGGTTTTTACTGTGTCCCAAGTTTCATCTGTTAGTTCTGTAAGGGATTTTTGGACCATGGTACTTTCAGTTTGTGGAAGAACTAGTCCTTTAGCTTGTAATGTAGCAATGGCCTCTTCTGGCGATTCAAAGGTCTGAGGGCCCTCTGCAAACATAACTGTAAGGCAAGCTGGGTAAGGAGTAGTGAAGCACAGCTGTTGCTTTAAAAAATGGAGGATTAGTGCGTAGGCTCTTCGTTTTGCGGAAGAGTGGTGAATAGTCATTATCAAAGTATATTCTTTTTTCCTTTATATTTAGTATCTCTGATTCTCTAGGCTCTGGTCAAAATATGTTACTTAACTGTGTAATTTAAAAATTTCAAAATGATTAAGCGAGGCCTTTGGTCTGGTTGTGTTGGTTTGGGCGCCAAGGCTCTGTGCACACATTCAATATCCAGTTTGTAGCCTGGATCCAGCTGCAATGAATCGCGTAGTAAATCTTTGACAAATGCACAGATTTCTCTGCCTCCTTCACCTTCTGGGACTCTATGGGTTCTCATATTGTTTCTATGGGAACGATTTTCAAGGTCCTCACATTTATCTTTCAAAATCTGCTGTTTGTCTATCAAATGTACCACTATGCACTCCAGCCTATTCGTTCTGCCATCTAGGTCTGTGGTGCAAGCTTCTACCTCCATTACCTTGGCTGCAAGTTTACTTAACTCTGAGGTTAATTTCGACCTAAAGTTTTTGACTTCTGTGAGGAAATCTTGTAATTCCGAGAGTATAGTGGCATTACTAGGCTGAGAGTTTGAGCAGGCCTTAGAATTCACTATGTCTGGATCACTCGCAATGCTGTTTGGTTGTCTGGCTGCTAATCCTGTGAAGTCCGTGACAGGAGGGTTTTGGCTGCTCTTTTTTTTTTTTTTACCTCCCATTCAGTTGTGTGACCCTTCCTCTGGACTTTTTGAATGTTTTGCTTTCTTTTATTAGCAGGAAGAGTCTGTTTTTTGCCCGGGACACTCAAGAGTTATTATTCAGGCTTGCATTGCAGGCGGTGATGTCACCGGAAGTCCCTTCAGGTCCATTTAGGCACCAACAGTAAAACTACAAAAACTGATTTTCCTTTCTGCAAACCCCCCGGGGACAGGATCCATTTTAGGTCCCCAGTGGTTCTATTGGTCCAATTACTGGAAATCCCAGACCTAACATAGTAGCTTCCATCCAGAAGATCAAGCCGCAATCGAAGCAGGTTAGACAAACATGTCTATTTCTAATATAACAGCAGATAAACAGTAAAGAAGCACAGTTCCTACACAGGCTCCATCTGTGCAAATAGTGACAGCAGATTGGAGCAAATTAACACACTGTCTGGCTGGCCACAAGCTTTAAATCACTCGGACTCAGCCCAGTCCGTTCACTTAACACGGTTTAGCTATTTTTTTTAAGGGACAGTCGAGGAGGCTTAATATGGCACTCTCACATAAATGAGCAGAACTACTTAAGACAGGACACCATCCTTGACAGTGGACATTAGGGTGCCAGGAAGACATTATAGTAAACACCAAATTTGTAGGGGGGGGGTTATACTTACATTTCAGCTCAGGAACCAGTCTTGCTGACTCAGGGGGAACCCCCTGAGGAGTGCCTGGGGCAGTTGTGGCAGGACATCGGAGGGGAGAAGTGTGCTTTGATTAGTCTCATGCCCATGTGGAAGGTAGGTGATGTGGTGATATTGGCAAAAAGACTGTTCCATATGCTGGGGAGCCTGCCCTAGGTAGCACCTGCAGTGTGAGGGCTGAAGTTGACAGCCTTCCTCTAACTGGAGCGAGAAAGCAGGGTTTGTTGAGGGGAAGAAGAAACCAGAGGGGTAGTGCGGTAGTTTTCCTGTACAGTACCTGGTACCCACTAGGACAGTATGCAGTGGCTGCCTCACAGTTGAAATTACCTGCACCAGGTCATTATACATGGAGAGGTGGTGCATCTGGCAAGGGCAAGCCAGTATAAACCTGCACAGGGCACTGAACAGAGTGGTAAGTTTGGCTAGGGAGGAGCTCTGGAATAAATGACATTTCCATAATCCAGAAGGGGGAGGCTAGAGGGTTCAACAACCTGTTTTCTGGTGTGAGCTGGAAGCAGCACTTTTCCCTGTATAGAGCACCAAGGTTTGCAGAACCCTTTGCTACCGCCTGAGATACATGCCCACTGTAATCAAGGTGCTGATCCTGCTAGAGGCCTAGGTACTTGTAGGTGGGGACAGAATCCAGGCAGTCTCCTTGGGAGGGTCGTATATTTAGAGTGGCTGGGGTAGAGCTTAGCCAGTGACTGCAGCTTAACAGCATGGAGGCTGTTTTCATTTGGTTCATGACCAACTGGTTGCCCAGGAACCATTTTTGTACTGCAAGGAAATGAAAATTACATACCTACTGTAATTCTTGGTCTTCTCTTGTATCTTCACCATTCACTATTGCTGGGTGTAGCCGGAGGCATGCACCCGCTACAGGAGTTTATTTTGCAGGGAGGAGTCGGTGCTGATGGTGCCACCCTTGTGTCCGATGTGCTGCGTGGAGCACGAGGGTTGGCCGTTAGGTGCCACAGACTCCTCCTCCATCCCAGTTCTGTTTAGCCATACAGGATGAAAAACCGGTTTAGAAAAAGAGGGAGGCAAGAGAGCCGAGGGATAGAAAAAGGAAAGGATATAAAATGAAAAAGGCATAAGCCAAACAGGGGACAGAGAGACGAGCACCCTACCCTAAGTGGCCATGGGGCCCAAATCCTTGGACGGTCCTGAGAGAAGAGAAGGCAAAGGACAGAAAGAAGGAGAAAAAAAGAGAAAGCTAGCAGGAAAAAGGGTGGAAAAAGAGGACGAGGAGGGCTCTCCGCCACATTGATTTGGATGACCACTGGTTTGAAAGATTCAAAAACCTTGCGAAAGAAAAGGGAACAAAGATCCCGTCACTGCAGGGGTTAAAGGACCACAGCCTGAAGGGGGATTTAGCTGGCAATGCAGCCATGGTGGAGGCCGATCTCTCTTCCCACCCATTACCCATTCCTATGTTAAACATGACAGAGTCTAGGTCTCACAGACTGTCCCCTGGAGGGAAGAGGGGCAGTCTTGCTCAGAAGAGAAGTGAGTCCAGACTTGTAAGAAGCAAGGAAAGGGAACAACCCAGCTAGAGTTTTCCCATAGCATGTACAGATGTAGTTCCCACTTCAGCAGAAGAGGACCATGGGACATTTGAGTCATACAAGGAAGACAGGAGGAGGAGGAGGAGGAGGAGGAGGAAGGGAGGGGGAGGGGAGGAGGAGGAGGAGGAGGAAATAAGGAGGAAAACCCTCATGAAGTCTCTCTCAGGAATGCACTGAAACAGTTCAACAGCTAGTGGGTAACCCAAGTCAGAGTTACCCATGTCAGACAGGGACACCCCAGTGCACTGTGCAGAGAATCCCAGGGTGTTCCCTCAGAGGTTAGGGCGAAGACCCTATTCGCCGTCCTCCAGGTTGAATGCTCCGTGACTTTAGAAAAGGAAACAGAGAGCTCTGAGGTACCAGGGGGACTCAGCTCTCAACTGGCCTCTAGGAGGGAGAAGGCGAGCAGGGTGGAGGCAACGCCCAAGAACTGAGGCCCACTAGGGGAAGGTGGGAAGGAATCAGTAATGAATGGTGAAGATACAAGAGAAGATCAAGAATTACGGTAGGTATGTCATTTTCATATGTCCTCTTGTCAATCTTCACCATTCATTACTGCTGGGAGAGTACCAAGCCCCCCCTGCAGGGGACCTGGCACAGCCCTGAGGGAACAGAGTCCTCAGCCTCCTGTGGGTGAGGCGCAGGAGGGGAAGACTGTAAAGCCCTGCTAGA
The DNA here is from genome assembly GCA_016271365.2 of Neoceratodus forsteri. Taxonomy (NCBI): domain Eukaryota; kingdom Metazoa; phylum Chordata; order Ceratodontiformes; family Ceratodontidae; genus Neoceratodus; species Neoceratodus forsteri. The sequence goes on from JADMNL010000024.1 coordinate 395,651,248, forward strand.
CCAGCAAGATCTAAGGCTGTTCAGGATAAGGAGGTGTCCCCCATGGCTGGGGGAAAGGGAGATGCCCCTGTAAGGTCCTTCTTGATCTGCGGAAAAAAAGGCAGGTCCCCTGGAATGTGGCGGAGATCACCCTACACTGAGCAATGGGTAACAATCTGGATAGATGAAGCCATGCCATCAGCCTAATGCAGACTCCTGTCCCCGCAAGTCTGGGTGCCACCTCATTGGCATTGTGTGATGCCCTTGCTTGGTGCCTTGCAAGCTCCAGACTCTGTGCAGAGAGGGCGATGGCCTGCATAGATTGCTCCGTATCAGGCAAAGATGCCAGGACTTGTGCTAGCATCAACCACAGGTGTCTGCTGTAGGCAGCGTGGTGAGCCTGATGAGATCCTATACACAGTAACACCTGAGCTGAAGAGAAAACTCTTCTTCCCCACCGGTCAAACTCTGTAGAATCTGAATCCGGGGGTCAGTCATGCGCCAGGTGCCGAAGCCCAGAAGGAGTGCCATGGGATGTCAGCCCCAAAGGCAGGTAAAGCAGAGAACCCAGAGACTCCTAAGGGGCACAAATACCATCTCCTGCAGTCCTCTGGGGCTGGGGAAGAGGTGACTCGAGACTGCCAGGTGCAGATAGACACTTCCTGAAAAGGGATAGGCCAGGAGGGAACCACAAGGTGATGAGCACTGAATTCACTCAGGAATTAGCATGTCTCCCACTCGGTATTGCTTCTCACTACATAACTGATGGGGAGCTCATGGACCAGCCTTGAAAGGAACCGCTAATATTCAGTGAAATCAGCATCAGGGGACAGGTGGACATAGCATTCCTCTCCTTCAGAGGAGGGAGATGAGGAGGAAAAGGAGCTTGAATGCTCAGGGTCCTCCTGCGGCAAGGGAGACAGGTGAAAGACTCGCTTGTCCATGGCTCTCACATAGGCAGGGAAGGCTGCTGCAGTGGCCCTGAACATCTTCTAGGTTAAGGGACCCGTGAGACCTACATGGCCAGGGAAAGGTAGAGATGACTGCAGAGGAATAAGAGATGGGCACCTAACAGATAGTGCCTGGCCTCTGCTAGGGCTCTGAGACCCAGGAACTGGTCCTGCCATATAGGGGGACCCTGGGGTCAATCCGGGCAGTGAAGACTATAGCTGAGAAGACAAACCCTAGATGAGCTCTGAGGGAGAATCTCGCCTGTGGCACGACTGGGGTTGTATGGGTCCAGAAGGGCAACTCTCTGCACTGCCAAGTAAGGGCATCAGGCAGTATTCAGCACTATGACTCCTCCCCACTCCCCGCAGAGCAGTGGAAGGGGGTACCCACGCCTCGCCCCGGCCCCCCAACCTGAAGCTACCCTCTTCCTTGTTCCCAGAGAAGTCAGGTCCCCCAATCTCGCAGGCCTCCCAAGGGAGGTCACAGAAGAGGGGTCCCTGGTCCCCACCCAAGGGGTCACTGCAGCACCAGACATGGCAGCTGCCATGCCCACCCCAGAAGAGGACACCACACCCTGAGCCCCCAGGCCGCTGTCCCAAACAGACTCCCCACAGCTGGCCTTGGCAGTGGGAACCACTGGAACTATGGGCCCTGGGGATTCTGGGAAGGGAATGCTGGGCCGCCTGGTGCCAAGTCCAAAAGGGCTCTCCGACTCGAGGAGCTGGGGTGCCAATCCGGGTTGGCCTGTGAGTCATCTTCCTCTGAAGAGGAAGAGACCAGGCAGACCTTCAGACTTGCGACCCCAGGAGGTCCCTTGGTGACAGCACTGCAAGCAGCACTGCCACAGGACACGACACCACCCATGGCACCACACTGATCACGGGCACCACAAACAGCACAGAAAGGCAGTGCCAAGGGGCCACCAGTGCCAGACCCAACAGCCATGGGCTGCGAAACTGGGGGAGCCTACACCTCCGAGGAGGTGACTGCTGAGGCAGTGCCAGTGACACGGCTCCACAGGGAACTGCCTCACTTCTCTGGCACTGCAGAAGAGGCCTCCGCCTCAGCAAGGCTAGAATCAGAGGAGGCCTCCTCCTCCTCCTCACTGGGCCATATAGACCCGGGAGGGGACCCGGAGGAGGGGTCAAGATTTCTGGCCTTGGCTACTCGAAAGCGACACCATCCTCTGAAAGTCGGCAGAACCCTTAAGACTTTAAATATGTGAACTTTGAGAACATGGCAGTCCATGGAGAAGCAGGTGTCACAATGGTCCATACAGTGATTGAGTCCCAGGCATTGCAAGCAGACATCATGCCGGTCTGAAACAGAAAAATGCTGGCCACAGTGGCACCGACACATGGGGGCATGGCCCGCTTTCAATTTTTACTAGCCCCCAGACCTGACATGATGTGAAACAATAATCAAAACTAAGAAAAAGACTCTGTACCATTTAATACAAAATAAAGATCTTACCGGATCCCAAAAAACAGCGTTGAGTGACCTTCAATGAGAATTTGATGGAGATCGAGTTGGCGGTTAGGCCCAATGGCTCAGAGAAAAACTGAGACTCACGCAGCAGGTGCTACCTCGACAGTGGGAGAAACAGAAATGGGATGGAGGAGGAGTCTGCGGCACCTAATGGCCAGCCCTCATGCTCCACGCAGCACGTCAGGCATATGGGCGGTGCTGACTCTTCCCTCCAAAATAAAAAAAAAAAATCCTGTAGCAGGTGCACACCTCTGGCTACACCCAATGTAATGAATGGTGAAGATTGACAAGGGAAGATATTCTGTTGCAGAGTCTCCTCAATGGATGGGATGAAACGGCAGATGTGTAGACGATGGTATTGTCAGCATACATGTGTATGCTGCAGAAAAAGAGGACCAAGGGGAGATCTTTGATGAATACTTGTGAAGAGAAGAGGTCCCAGGACAGAGCATTGGAGAACCATGAGGGTAACTGGGAAGGAGAGGGGATGTGTTTGCACTTAGCTTAACAGACTGGGTATGGTCAGACAGGTAGGAGTGGAACCAGGTGAGTGTTAAAGAGGAAATACTCACAGATCCTAGTTTGTTCAAGAGTAGGAGATGGTTGACAGTGTCAAGGGCCTTAGCGAGGTCAGTGAAAATGGCCCCGTGCCCATGCCCCTGTCCATATTTGAGTGGATGTCATCAATGACTCTGAGGAGAGAGGTGTAGGTGGAGTGGTTGGATCAGAAGCCAGACTGGAATGGGGTCAGAAAGTCAGAACTAGAGTACAGATTGGAGAGCTGCTTGCTGACTAGCTTCTTGATAACTCTGAAGAAGATGGGTAGCAGAAATATCAGGCATTAATTGGTTGGCACATCAGTGTTTTTTGCAGTGAATACTTTTTTCCTGTGGAGCCCAAGCCACCCTCTGGATGCTGGCCACCCCAGCCCTGCTTCCCCATTTTTCCTCTGGGACCTACCTTTGTGTGGTTGCAATGTGGCTCAGGTATCTGATGGATGAAGGGATACTGGGTGGCTGGGGTCAGTGGTGACTCAGAGCTCTGTCATTTTCCTGCCTTTTCGTCCCCTGGAGAGGCAGAGTACAATGCCCCCTAGATGTCCCCCAAACACTTCTGTGCGTGGTGCGCCGGCAGCTGCCACTCTCTCTCCCCCATGCCAATGGCCACAGCCTGCTTAACCCCCAGCCAATGCTAGGGATTAGGTGAGTACCAGGCACTGAAACCATCCCTCCCCAGGAGAGAAGAGCAGTCCTCTGTATGCTTAAACCTCTCCCACCCCAGCCGACTCCCCAGTGACCCAAGCTCACATCTGAACCTGGGTCACCAACGTGGTGTGAAGTGTGGCATCCAGTGGCTCAACCGTCAGTGCCACTGTGCCAGTGAGAGTAGAACCATCTTTGTGGATAGGGACTACCAAGGCATGCTTGGTAGGAGTGACAAGGCTAAGCAGTTGGGAGGGGTGCTGTCAGCACCATAGCTGAAGGCTGTGTTTAGCACTGTAAACTCTTTGCGGACATCATCAACTGGGATTGCCTGGAGGCAGAAATTGCCAGTTGAAGAAGATGTAGGCTGGTGAGTGCTGGAATAGTGGGGATGAGTGCCTTGGGACTCCTAGTAACATACTGGTTTAGATCATTAGCAGACAGAGTGAAGCTAATGTTGGATTGTTCCCCTGCAGAAGAGGGGCTGGGATGAGGAGGCTGTGCATAGTTTTCCCAAATTTAGATGGATGTGAACCATTAATTGAGAGCTTGCTCTGGAAGTAAACTGCCTTGGCCTGTCTGGTGAGCCTGTTGCAGTGGTTGTGGAGAGCGGTGAAAGCTTGCCTTTTCCAGGTTAGGCCACTAGATCTGTGCCTGGTCTGTGCCAAATCTCTGCACTGGAAGCATTCTGTTACATCAGGGATGATCCAAGGAAGGTGGATAATGACATGATGCCTTCACATGGGGTAACTGGTGAGTGTCCCAGGACACTCTTTTTTGAGAATTTTTTTATTATCTTTTTACATCTTATAGAATGTTTATACATGTGAAATATTCTCACTACAATATGTCATAGTACAGCCTTACACATACATTTTTTTTCCCTATAACGCTTTTCTCTGTCCCAGGGCACAGGCAGGGCTCTTTAGTCCCTGCTCCCTCAACCCCCCTCCCACTGACTACCGCCTCACTCATGACTCAACTGCCAGATGATCTCCCATGGGCTGCCCCTGTGGCAGGACCTGGGAGGGGAAGGCCATCCTCCCCCCTCCAGAAACACATATCCAGATATCAGCAGGGTCCCGTGTGATGGAGTGGGAAGAAGCAGGTGAGTGGGACTTCATACACCATGCTCCCATGTTCCCTATTTTTTCTGGTCCCTCCCCCTACTTGGAGCGCATAGAGGTGCACACGCATTACAGCATCTACTGCCAGCTGTACCCCTTTGAGGCACTCCCACTGCCCTTCCACCATGCCTCCATGTAGAGACAGTGTAGGAGTGCTGTAGCTGGCCCCTCTTCCCTGATAGAAGAGAGCAGTCAGATGAATGCTCAACTCTGTCCCTCCCCAGCCAACCTCCAGTAATCAGAGTCCATTCCTGAACCCAGGTCACCATCATGGTGTTAAGTATGGCATCCAGCGCCTCTACCTTCCACATCACTGGGCCGGCACACATATGTAAGCATTAATCACCGCCAGATGAGGGCTCTGCCGGTGGATTAATGCCCGCTGTGGGGGGTTGGTGCCCGAGGGTGCAGCCCGAAGGGTCCAACCGCCCAGTGGGCATTAATCCACAGCAGAGTCTGAGGCTGAAGGTGATTCATGCGCTTGTAACATAGGCCCGTCGCGACGACGACGAGCCTATGTTACCGGCATCAACCCTGGCTGCTGTGCAACTGCAGTGGAGCTCGAGGATTCGCCGAATGGCCACAGCTGCCTGCAGCTGAGCGGGTATTAAGCCACAGGTAACGCCCACTCGGTCAGTACCAGCTATGGCCATGGAGGCACCTGAGGGTAGCAGCCCGCTCCGTTCCTGCGAGCCTCCCGCTGTCTGTGCAGTTTCGTGGGAAAGGCAGGGAAGACTTGACAGCTGCCTATCTGGAACACAATCTGTTCTGCCACCGTTTGGTTCAAAACGGCCGTCACTTACGACACTGTCTTCTGCACCCTTATCACCTGTTCCCTGCCTGTCCCACGGTACTGCACTCGCATAACAGCGGCGGCTCGAAATCCGGAGCGGCTGTTACTCGGAGCCTCCATGGCCACAGCTGGTACTGACCGAGCGGGCATTATGTCTGGCTTAATACCCGCTCGGTTTCAGTCAGCTCTGGCCATTCGGCCAATCCTAGTGCTCCTTTGCAGCGCCCGACTGAGAGCTGTGTTACAAGTATTGAATAAAGGATGGGGAAGTGTATGATATGTAAGCATTAATCACTGCCAGATGAGGGCTCTGCCAGTGGATTAATGCCCGCTGGGGGGGTTGGTGCCCGAGGGCACAGCCGGAGGGTTCCCACCGCCCAGCGGGCATTAATCCACGGCAGAGCCCGAGGCTGAAGGTGATTAATGCGCTTGTAATATAGGCTCGTCGTGGCGGCGACGAGCCTATGTTACCGGCATCACCTCCGACGAGCAGAACCGTTTCAGCGGCCGGCTGCGGATCTCTGTGTGCTCCGACGCAAGCCCTATGGACAGAAGAGGCGGCACTCAGGTGTTAAAGGTAGCTATTTTTATTGTGTTACAGGCAGAGGGGACAGGCTGCAAGTCTTACTTCGTGGAGCCCTGCTGAATGATTGAGGGGCTCTGATCGCCCTGCTGACTGCCGCATTTCGTCACTGGCTCGCTGTACTCCGGGAAATGGTCGGTACATCATTGTGGTCCTCTGCCAGCTGCAGGACACCTCGATCACTGAGGTGCCGCGATCGCATTGCTGCCAGCCGTTCAGCGGTTTGTTCTCTTCACCGGCGACAGCAGGGCTCAATGATTTTGCCTCTGCCGTCCGCTCGGAGGCGGATGCTCTGCATCTGGGCGGGTGGCATGGAGGTGCTGTGATCGGCTGGCTTGCTGGGCAGCGACAAGAGAAGCTTGCCAGGCGGACGCTCTGCATCTCTGCAGGGGGCAACATGGAGGTGTTCTAATCGGCTGGGTTGCCGGGAGGCCCACAACAGAAGCTTATCGGGCCGGACACTCTGCATCTCTGCGGGGGAGGGGGGGGCACAACATGGAGGTGCTCTAGTTGGCTGGCTGGCCGGGCGGCCCACAACAGAAGCTTGCCGGGCCATGCACTACCATGTTAGCGCCGCCACTGGCGCCGCGAGGTGGTGCCTCAGTGGGCTGCTACTCTCGGCAGCCTCCATGGCCACAGCTGGTACTGACCGAGTGGGCATTATGTCTGGCTTAATACCCGCTCGGTTTCAGTCAGCTGTGCCCATTCCGCCAATTGTCACGCTGCTTTTCACCGCCCAACTGAGAGCCGTGTTACAAAGTTTTTTAAAGTATCTGGCATGCAATACCATGTCATATAACAGGGTGCAGCCACAGCCAGTAGTTACTCCTGTACTATCATGTCTTCCCTTTTACATCCCAATTCAGCCATTCTTTTTCTTATTGATACAAAACCAGTGAGAACATAAATACATTCATCTGTTATCATATTACAATAACTGGCCAGCAATTTTTTCTTAGGGCTGAGCCAGGTGTTATTCGCTGCAAGCATGCGCTACGTTACCCAATATCAGCTGCTCCATCATTGGCTGTCCTCCTCCTCCTGGGTGGGCTGAACAGTTCTGGAAACATGGTGGCTCTGTATTCCCAATAGCGAGGAGCCGCAAGAGCGAGAGTCGTCACTATCGGTTTTTTTTTACTTTTAATTAAATACTGCTGCATCCACTATAAAATTTAAAAATAAAAAAAAATCTATCTGATTGATCCTGCTGTTCAGCAGCTGCAACAGACGCCAACTGCCACTGGGAACGGCTCCGACTGTGGCTGATTGGGGTAAGCACGATTGTAATTTAAATCTATAACTATGGGATAAAATGAAACTAAATTACTAAAAAAAAAACCCACAACATGCAACTCTACAAAAAGGACAGAGAGAGACACACACATACAGACTGTATGTGTGTCTGTGTGTGTGTGTCACACATGCTCACGTGACACGGGCTGGAAGAAAATTGCTGAACAGCAATTATGTAAACTAAAAGATGGAAAAGTGTGCATATGAGAATTTAATGCACACCCTTGGTGTGGAATGCATTAATAAACCCCTTGGGCTTCTCCCTCTGGGTTTATATAGCATCCCACACCTCAGGTATGCATTAAATTCTCTTGTAACATGGCTCTCAGTCGGGCGCTGCAAAGGAGCGCGAGGATTGGCCAAAAGGTAGACAGGCACGTGATGCCATAAGGTGCACCCACTTGCTGGTTGATTGGGTGCTGTCCAGACTGGTCCCCTTGGTTCTATTAGGACTTGATGCCGAAAAGGCTTTCGATAGGGTGTCTTAGCCCTTTTTGTGGCAAACCATGTCTCATTTTGGTTTTCCCACCCAATTTGTAAAGCAGATTAAAAAAAAATACACCTCTCCAATAGCAAATGTCAGGGTAGATGGAGCTTTATCACACCTTTTTGAGTTGTCCAGAGGTACCAGGCAGGGGTGCCCCTTCTCCCAATTATTATTTGTATTATACATCGAGCCTTTGGCAGTAGCCATAAGGTCAATACAGGGAATAGAGGGGATACCCTTGGGAGGCCGTCAGCATAAGATTTCACTTTTTGCTGATGATATTCTCTTAACTGTATTACAACCTGAAATATCTATCCTGGAAATATGGAAAGAGCTTCAAATTTTTGGAGACCTGTCTGGATACGGGGTCAATGGCCAGAAAACTGAGGTGCTAGCCTATAATTATATACCCCCTTTTAATTTAAAGCAAAGCTGTCCTTTTAAATGGTCTGGACAGGCGATGCAATACCTGGGGATAAAACTGACCAAGAACCTAATTCATTCAGAACTACTGAATTTAGAACCCCCAACGCTAACCTTGACAGAGGATCTTTCCAGGTGGACGCATCTTCCTTTAAGTCTCCTTAATAGAATTGAAGCCATTAAGCAAAATGTTTTCCCCCGTATCCTGTTTTTTTTTTTTAAACCCTGCCCTTCAGCCCCTCCAATTTCTATTTCCAAACACGGGACAGGCTTATTTCATGATTTATTTGGTGAGGTAAACCCCCAAGAATTCGATATTCCACTCTGCAGTCACCCAGGGAAAAAGGTGGATTAAACCTTCTAGATCTTAAAAAATATGCCCTGGCAGTGCAGTTATGGGTGGTATTAAACTGGATAAATCCAGTGTACACAGCGCACTGGAGAAAGTTAGAACGGACTTGGGGAGACCTCTTTGAAGCACAAAAACATTTTTTTAGCAGCACTCCTAAAAGAACTACATTAGGGTTATATCTGACACATACCAGAGAGGCATTCAGAGCTTGGTTTAAATTGAGAGATAAATATATTTCCAACATGGAAAGACTTTATTTTGCAGCTCTGGCATATGATGAAGAAATCAATAGGAAACAAAGTCTCAGGACGTTTGAAATCTGGCAGAGATATGGAATAAAATATGTTTTCCAGCTTATAGGCCCTAATGGCATCCTTCCATTTGTATCTTTACAAACAAAATTTTCGATACCCCACAAGTATTTTATTTCCTATTTACATATTAAATTACATCTAAGTAGTTATGAGATGGACATCTCGGACATATGTGGAGACCCCTTACCATTGGTTACACTGATGCACGCCCATGTCCTGGGCTTCCCCATAGAACATTTAATCAGCCGTATTTATTTGGCCTTGCACTGGAGGCAGAGTGACTCCACGGAATCTATCAGACTTAAATGGACAAAAGAATTAAATGTGGTAGTCTCGGATGTGGGTTGGTTCAGTTCTGCGCTCCACGTTTTAAGACTATCCACCTCTCCCTATTGGAAGGAATAAGCCTGGAAACTCAGGTCTAGACATTTTAGAACTCCAGCAATTTTAGTAACATTTGGGGAGCTCACCAAAGCAGAATGTTGGAGGGGCTGCAGTGCTGATAATACAGACCAAAGCCACAACTTAATGGCATTGTCCTAAACTAATCCCTTATTGGCAACACATATTAAAGGAGTTGACTGATATTTACGGCTGCTCAGAGCTTTTTACACCCACATATGTACTTACATTTGTTAAACCAGAAACAGTCCAAACAGACAGGGCAGTGCTGAAGCAAATCACCTTCCTGATACTGGCAGCGCACAAAGCTATTACTAGACTATGGTATACAGAAAGTAATCCAACTAAACAAATGTGGCTAACCATAACCAGAGACATATACTCATCGGAACACCTCTCTGCCAAACTATCAGACAGAGTTGTAAAATTTGAACTTGGATGGAGAAAATGGGTAGTGTTTCAACTGGAGCATTATAAAGACTTTGTCCCTTGAAAGATTAATGAGATGGAGGAGGAGGAGGAAGAAGGGGGAAAGGGGAACGGTAATGGAAGGGGGGGGAAGGGAGGAAAAGGGCGGAAAAGGGTGAGGGAGAAAGGGGAAAGAGGGGAGAAGACAAGAAGAGAGGAGGGGGAGGGAGAGAAGAGAGGAGGAGAGGAGAAGAAGGATGATGGAGGAAAGAGAAGGAGGGTAGAAACGAGGAAAAAGATCTTGACAAAAGTGAACCCCCTTCCTGGGACATCATCTCCCTCCAAGCTTATATGCATGTCCATATTCATATATATATATATATAGAATTAAAAACTGCCCTAATGAAACTAGAAGTTATGAACTTAATAAATAAACTTGGGGAGGTTTGAGTACTTGGGCAGGCAGTGTGAGAGAGTGGGGAAGTCGACATTCTTGGAGGTACTGCCGGTACCACATGCAAGCATGGCAAGGAAGAGTAGGCTTGAGGAGTTCGAGTGGCTGAGGGATTGGTGCCACACAAAACATTATGGGTTAGTGATTAACTTGGATAGGGTCTGGGGGGAATAGTGACTTGTACACAGGGGACAGGGTACACTGGAGCAGGAAGGGGAGGGGAGTATTAAAGGCAGCATTGCTGCTGGGCCACTGGCGCTGAGGGTTGAGGTGCTGGGCACCACACCTCATGCCACACTGGCAACCCGGGTTCGGACGCAAGCCCAGGCTGCCAGGGGTTGGCAAGAGAGGGATAGGATTGAGCGTCCGGAGGACTGGTCTCCTATCCTGTGGCGGGATCCAGGGACCCACCGCTCTGTAGCGGCCCCTGGTGATGACTGTGGGTGCTACTGCAGCGGTGTAGTAAAGGGTGGCAGAGTGTGGCAAATGTTGGCAAATCGTGCCTAAGCATCATTGCACACCCGCACTCCGCAAAGGGGAGAAAAGTGGAAAATGGGCTACGGTCAGGCAGCATGAGCTTCCGATCCCCCTGCCTGCCCCGAATGGCGCCTCTTCAACCGGATCCTGCTCCGGTGGGTCGACCTTGGAAGTTCTTCACCACCTCACCACGGGGGTAATCCGTGGAGGTGAGCAGGTCGGCCTGATGTAGGGGGCAGAGATAGAGGGGTTGGTCGGGATGACCAAGCCGACCATAGCCCAGTGAGAAAGTATAAAAAAAAGGCAGGATTAGAGGGTATATCTCTACTAAGGTGGATTTAAACAAATGGGGGGGGGCAAAAGACTGAGTTTGGTAGAAAGGTCTGGACAGGGGAGATTGATGAGATCACCACCCTAGATATAGGTAAAGGTGGAGGCATAGTAAGCCTGGAAGGGGGTAGGCAGAGTGGTCTGAGTGTAATACAGAAGGCACCACCACCCGGTAAGAATAAGGAGGAGAAAGAGTGCGGACTACCGGAAGGAGTGACACAGGCCAAGGAGGAGAAGAGTGAGGAGAAGGAGGGGTACGGGTGGAAGGTGGTCTGACTAAATGGATAGAGAACTGGTTACAGGGGAGGTTGCAGAGGGTGGTGGTGATGGGGTAGCTCTCGGCACCCAGAGCAGTGACAAGCGGGGTGCCGCAGGGCTCAATGCTTGACCCAATGTTATTTGGGCTCTTTATCTCCAATACAGCACATGGAGTGGGGAGCAGGGTTAGTCTGTTCGCACATTATACCAAATCAGAAGCAAATAGTTATATTAGCAGAGGCCCCCCCCACACATACACATACACACTGCCCAAAAAGCTGCTTAAAAGGCTGCAATTCATTCAGATCAGTTACATTTTCTTACTTAGTTGGGGTTCAATGCCTACAAGTGTAAAATCATGTACCTAGGGCCTAGAAACCCCGATGCTGGGCATAGGATGGGGAGAGGTACTGATACTCACTAGACATGAAAGGGTCCTTGAGGTTATGATATCAGAGGACCTCAATATGGCAGTACAGTGCGACAAGGCTATGGGCAGGGCAAATTGGATTCTGGGGTGCATATGGAGTGGCATCTCCAGTAGGAGGAGGAGGGATGTTGTTCTGCCATTGCATCATTCCCTGCTATACCCCCAGCTGGAGTACTGTGTCCAGTTTTAGAGTCCACACTTCAGAAAGGACATAAGGTGGAGGTTTTCCAGAGGAGGGCAACTAAAATGGTTCAAAATTTTCACAGGAATCCCTACAAGGAAAGGCTGAAGAATCTCAACATGTACACTCTGGAAGAGAGGAGGGCGAGAGGTGACATGATCAAGACCTACAAAGTACCTCACAGGGCTAAAGAGGGTACAGTTGGGGAGTTTCCTTCAAATGAGGATGACCACCCAAACCAAGGGATATACAATGAAGCTGCGGGGGGGGGGGGAACATTCAGGATTGATGTGAAGAAATATTTCTTTACTGAAAGGGTGGTAGATGCCTTGAACAGACTGCCAGGAGAAGGGGTGGAAGCTAAAATGGTAGGGGGCATGAAGCATGCATGGGATAAATATAGGGGTATATTAGAAAAAAGGGAAGGAGGGGGTCAACAGAGATCAATAGGGCTATGGAAGTGGAGTAGGTTCAAGTTAATTGCAGGAAAAATCCATTAAGCCAGCTCATTCACAAGGAGGTCCTGATGGATGCAGGCAGAATAAGACATGCAGTAACATATACAGGCAGGCGTTACAAGTAGGTAGAAAACACTTGGGCAGACTGGGTGGGCTGAGCGGTCCTTTTCTGATGGCAAATTCTATGTTTCTGTTGCACCATGTGTTAATTCAGGTGCAGTCTTTATTTAAAGTTGGGCCTACCATACATCCAGATGTAAGGTACAGTAAATTACCAGATTAGATGCAGCTCGATTACAGTACAGTAAACAGAAACCCAGTGCTTCGAGAAGCCTTTACTCTTCAAAAGCTGCTGTGGTTCTATTTGCAGTGTCCACACCAGTATGCTGATCTTAAAATCGATGCCGCATCTGAATGAGTACTTTATTCTTGCTCACTCCATTTCTTCCCCACTTTGAAACCTGCTTGTCCTGAGTTAGTTTTGGGCTGGCAGCGCCTCGTCTGTGTTGGAAGATGACCAATAAGCGGCACTGAAAGACGTCAGACTTCACAGACTGTGAAGGCAGTTGCTCACGGACAGATATAAGGCAATTCTACTGGGGAGTAGGAGGAAGTTAGCTTTTGATTAACTAGAATCTGCAGTTTATCCATCAGGTAGGGAAATGGGCAGACTAGGTGGGCCAAGCTGTCCTTATCTGCCATCAAATTCTATGTTTCTCACCCACCATCTTGGAATGAAGAAGACTACAGCTGTGGCCACTGATGACTGTTGGGGTGTTGGGATGGGAGGACCAAAGGGGACAGCCATAAGGAAATAAAATCATAATAAAAATTTTGAGACTTTCACCAGCTTTCCAAAATGCTTACCCGTTAAAGAACACTCTATGAAGTTTTTCAAATGGCAACACAATCTGGTGAGCCCTCTGTCTGCCATTTGACACCAGACATCAACCAGCATAAAATTGCCTAAAGAAGGCAGTGTGGTCATGTGGTTACTGAAATACTGGAGATTACAGATTTATAACAACAAAAGAATATCACACAGAAGTTGGCACATATGCCTATAGCAGCTGTCTCCTGCTTCTCAGTAGTTATATTTATACCCTTGAGGTACTTGAATGCTTCTGTCATATCCCCTCTTTCCCTCTTCTTTTCCAGTGAGTACATATTGAGGTCCCTTCATTTCTCCTCATAAGTCTTGTGTTGCAAGCTCTGTGCCATCTGGTAACCCGTGAAGTGGGCGCATGAGGAAGGGCACTGTCTGTTACGGTGACACCTTCCTCGCGCAATGCACTCCTGGCGACCGACTAGGTAGGCGACTGGATGAGAGCGTGGATAACTAGGGCGACAGGATGTCGCTATATGTATGTGCGTGGGGTGGGCTGGGAGGTGGAGAGGCTGTAGGAGGTGACACTGTGGTTGTCGGTTGAGCTGCGTTGTGGTGTCGGGGATTAGGCAATGGCTGGGGTGGCTGAGGTACTGGGTTCTGGTCCAGCGCTGGTGCAATTTTTATTGCGTCGGGCTTGAACCTTTTTAATTTTACTACTTTCACCCCCCCAACATGCACCCCTTTAGAGTTGAGAATCCTTAAGTAGGGGTGTGTGGGGGGGTGATGTTGGGGGCACAGCCCCCGGACAGAAAGTAGTAAAAATATGTCTTGGCACTGTTGTGCTGGTGCACCAGGGTTGTCAGAGTGCCGAAAATGTGTTTGGAAATCTGAGCGATAACGGCGATTGCCTTTAGGCGTTCGCCATTATCACATAGACCCATACCATCTCATTCACCCTTCTCTGGACCATCTTCAGTCTGTTAATATCCTTATGAAGGTGCGACCTCCAGAACTGCACACAGTACTCCATGTGAAGCCTGACCATGGTTTTATATAATGGCATCACTACCTCCCTCTTTATGCTGGTGATACCCCTGTCTGTGCACCCCAGCATGTCACTGGCCTTCCCAGCTGCCTTACCACTTTGACATTTTCAGGTCATCTGAAATAAGAACCCCCAGGTCCCTTTCCTCCTTTGTGACTGTCAACAACTTCCTCCCCCCCCCCATCCTGTACCTTTCCCCAGGGTTTCTGTGTCCCACTGGCATTATTTCACACTTTTTGAATTAAACTTCAGTTGCAAGTCCTCAGACCATTTCTCAAGCTTCCCCAGGTCCCTCCTCATTTTCTCCAACCCCTCTGGGGTATCCATTGTGTTACACATATTGGTGTCATCTGCAAACAGGCAGACCTTTCCCTTCAGCCCTTCTGCAATGTCACTAATGAAGACATTGAACAGGACTGGCACCAGGACCACTCTCTGCAGCACCCCACTTGTCACCCCCTCTCCCTAGACTGCGTCCCATTTACCACCACTCTCTGGCTCCTGTCTGTTACCCAGTTTCTAACCTAGTTTACCACCCTCTCCCCCATGCCCAGCCAAACTGGGTGAGCGCCTAAGGAATGCACTAGCAAATGGACAAGAAGGAGGGGTGGAAGAACAATGGGGAATAATAAAAACTGCCATCACAGAGGTAACAAGCCTTTGTGTGAAGCAAATAAACAAAACAAAACGATGTAAGAAACCACTATGGTTCTCAAAGGAAGTGGCAGTGAAGGCTGAAGAGAAAAAGAAAACATTCAGGAAGTACAAGGAATCGTAGAAGGAGCAGGACAGAGAACTGTATCAGTTAAAGCAAAGGAGGCTGGGAAGGCAGTCAGAACAGCAAAGGCCCAAACCGAGGAAAAGATAGCCAACTCAGTTAAGAAGGGGATAAAACCTTTTCTAGGTACATCAGGGAGTGAAGGAAGACCAAGGAGGGATAGTGAGGCTTAATAAAGGGAAGGGAGGTGGGCAGAGGGAGATCAGAAAACGCAGAGATACTAAACAAATATTTTGCTCAGTATTTACAAATGAAGGGGGAGGTACCTAAAACAAACAGTAGAAACACTCTGGATACAGAAGTTGATACCAGCCCATTTACAGAAGAAAGGGTTCTGAAAGAACTCTTAAAACTGAAGGTGGACAAAGCAATGGGGCCTGATGGGATTCATCACAGAATTCTAAAAAAACTAAGTGTAGAACTAATGACACCACTGACTACCCTTTTTAACAAATCATGGGAGGATGGGGTGGTACCCAAGGACTGGAGGAGGGCAGATGTGATTCCCCTTCACAAGAGTGGGAGCAAGGCAGAGGCAGGAAACTAGTGACCTGTTAGTTTAACCTCAGTGATAGGGAAAATGATGGAATCACTTCTGAAGGAAAGAATTGTCGAGTATCTAGAGGACAGAGGGGCACAGGACCCTAGGCAGCATGGATTCACAGCGGGAAGGTCATGCCAGACGAATCTGATAGATTTCTTTGACTGGGTGACCAAAGTAGTAGATCAGGGAGGGGCTGTGGACATGGCCTACCTAGACTTAGTAAGGCATTTGACACAGTCCCACACAAAAGATTAATATACAAGTTAGCCAGCCTGGGAGTGGGTCCCAAGATGACAGCCTGGGTAAAGAATTGGCTGGAGAATAGGACACAGAGAGTAATAGTAAATGGAGTCCACTCAGAAGAAAGGGAGGTTACTAGTGGGTACCGTGAGGTTCAGTATTAGGATCGTCCTCCTTCAATGTCTTTATAAGCGACATTGCAGAGGACTGGAAGGAAAAGTATGTCTCTTTGCAGATGACACAAAGATCTGCAACAGAGTTGATGCACAGGGTGGGGCGGAAAGGATGAGAAGGGACTTGGCAAGGTTAGAGGAATGGTCAAATGTATGGCAGCTTAGATTCAATGCTAAGAAGTGCAAGGTAATGCACCTGGGAAACAAAAACCGAGGGGAAGAGTACACAATCGGGGGTGAGATACTAACAACAACAAAAATGGAAAGGGACAAGGGGTAGTCATATCAGATGACCTAAAGGTGGGCAAGCAATGTGAGAGGGCAGTAAGGAGGGCTGGGGGGATACTGGGATGCATAAGGAGAGGCATCATCAGTAGAAAACAGGAAGTTATTATCCCTCTGTACAGACAGCTGGTGAGACCTCATCTGGAGTACTGCATGCAGTTCTGGAGACCCAGTCTCCACAAAGACATAGACAGGATAGAAGCTGTCCAGAGGAGGGCAACTAAAATGGTGCAGGGTCTGCACCGGAAGACATATGAAGAGAGACGAAAGGAGCTTAATATGTATAGCCTTGAGGAAAGGAGGGAGAGGGGGGACATGATAGAAATGTTCAAGTACCTCAAGGGAATCAACAAAGTCCAAGAGGGTAGCGTCTTTCAAAAAAAGAGGTGTGCAAGAACAAGAGGGCACAATTTGAAGATGGGGGGCGGCTCAGAGGTAATTTAAGGAAGTATTTTTTCACAGAGAGGGTTGTGGATGCATGGAACGGCCTTCTGGAGGAGGTTGTGGAGTCAAAAACAGTGGTGGAATTCAAGCATGCATGGGACAGTCATAAGGCCATTCTAGGGGGTGGGGGTTGGAAGAAGTAGGCTGCTGGTTATCTAGGATCTGCAGTTTATCCAGTAGGTAGGGAAATGGGCAGACTGGGTGGGCCAAGCGGTCCTTATCTGCCGTCAAATTCTATGTTTTTATGTTCTATGTTTCTACCCTGGCATCTTGTTTGCTTTTCTACAAGGCTTGTTGCATTGACTAGTCTGTTTAAGGGTGTCGATGATGACAACTCCTAGGTCCTGTTAAGTTTAACCCCTCCTGTCCAGTATTCGGTCATTGGGTTCTTTTTTCCTAGGTGAGTCACCTTACACTTTCTGACATTGAATTTCAGCTGCCAATCATTTGACCAGCTCTCTAGCCATTGCAGATACCCCTTTAATTCCCTAATTCCCCTCAGTGCTATCCACCCTTCCGAAGAGTTTGGTGTCATCTGCGAAGAGGCTTATCCTACCCTGTATCCCTTCTTCGATGTCACTGATGAACATGTTAAAAAGGACTGGGCCCAGGACTGACCCCTGTGGTACCTCACTTGTGACCTTTCTTTGCTCTGATTTAACTCTTGTAACCCCTAGGTGGCGCTATCCCAAGGGCTACTACCCCTGCCTGTTTGACTGTGGACAGGTTGAGGGGCCTAGGTGCTATGGCGGGTGCCTCCACCTAGAGGTCAGGGTTTGTAGTAGAACAACTTTGTCACAGCCCTCTGGGACACTGAGACCCCCTTTTATCCCCCCCTAGTGGCTCACAGAGTACACCGGAGTTACAGCCCCAATACCCCACGTTTATACACTGTTCACTCATATAGGTACCACTTACCTTCCGGACTGATTCAGCAGCATGTCTCTGAGGACCCCCTGTAAAGTAAGGTTAATCAACATACACAGCAAAACACAATACTGTTTCCATAAGTATCACCACCACAGACAGTATATAGTATAACAACAATAAATCTGATTTATTTAGGGGACAGTAACACAGGAGGGGGAAATCAGGTTAATTAGTGGCATTAAATCACAGTACTGTGCACACATACAAGGTCTGAAAAGTCACACTCTGGGTACCCAGGTTGAGGGGGCTAGCCAGGTCCGTTGCCCTGGGTTGGCCGGCAGGTGCAGATGGATAGGGCCCTGTAGAAGAAAATATATGCACAACACCCAATTGTAATCCGGAGCCGGAGGGCTCAGTCCATGAAACAGTGAAACAAGAAGAATTAGATGACACACTTGTGATTGAAAAACAAGCTGCAGGGGAATACCCTGATTTGTACTCACAACACCCAAGCTGGGGATTGGATGGAGAATGTCCCTCTGGATTACCAGAAGAGCAGGGCATGAGGACAAGGTCCTTGTGACTGTACCCCATTGCAGTTGATAGCAAATGGATGTAGTCTGAATTAAGCTGGGGTTTACTTCCAGCTTCAGCACACAATTCACTGTACAGGGGATTTGAAATAGTGATTCCCCACAAGCTCTATGCACATTTATATGTAAAAGAAAAGTACTATACCAGGCAGGCTGCTTCTCGATCCCGATTGCAATTGCTGCAAAATACCCGAGAGCACACACAGCAGCTTCAGTTCCTGACAGACTGAACACGATTCAGCAATTTCTCCAGTCTTCTACAGGGTGAGCTTGGTTTCCACTCTTCTAGTGCTTCTTTCTCCTCACAACTTGTATTCAGTCCAAACTGGCACTCACAAAGGCTGCAGACTGAAACTCAGGGCCTCACACACGCTTCCCGCATGAAACTGTACACTGCAGAAGCACACAGCTCCTTCTCTCTCTTCACTGCCACAACTGATCTGATCTTTCCAGTCACAGAGCAGGGCATTTCCTTTAGCTCCACACTATTCTGTTCGCTGATTCAGCTGTCACTCACAATAAGTCTCCCTCTGTTGGTAGAAAAAGATGCCAGGGTCAAAACTCCATTTCCCAGAGTCACTGCCCATACAATCCCCTTGTGGCTGGCTCAGATTAAGAGTCCAAGTTCTGATTTGTCCACAGGCTCCATTGCAGGGCTCCCTTAACCCAGTTGGCCCAGCACAGCAGTTTAGGTCCAAAATGGAGAGGTAACACTCACAGAGTCCCAGCTTCAATAAAGGCAGGTTAGAGAAACTACAATTTTGCTAATGCTTTAAATGATTACAGGCAAACAGTTACAGCTTTCAGATGGGCTCCCTCTGCATCTTCAGTAGCTGCAGTAATGGAGCGATTACTCTGCAGCTCGGGCGGGATTCGAACATTAAATACACAGTCCCCCCCATACAAACTAATTAAGTCTGCAAGCAGACAGCTCTTAAAGAGAAAGTACGTGGAGGCTCAAATAGCACTCACTTGCAACCACAGTTAAGCAGCTGGGACGCCGAACACCACCCAGACTTGGAGCATTCAGGCAAGCTCCTGGAAGACTTTTGGAAACCCCCATTTGCAGGGGGTTACACTCTGTTTACAACAACCAGCTGCTGCCTCCCTTTCAGCCAGTTTTCTGCACATCCTGTACATATTCCTAGTCACCCCCGTGTCCTTCAACTTCCTCAGCAAGCATCTGTGAGACAGAGTCAAAAGCTTTGCTTAAAGTAGATCCATGCCATGGCCTTTATCCAGTTCCTTTAGATATAAGGAGACAAGGCATGAGGTAGTTAAAAAGGTATGAGGAAAGTCAGGGGCACCTCAAGGAAAAATACAGTCAGGAAACCAGAAAAACAGAATGTGTCAGCAGAAAGGACTGGTAGGCCCATCGATGATAATCGGGTATCCCTCAATGCTGAGAAAACAGTCTGTATGACTTTTAGCACCAGGCAGAGACTTGCTAGATTTCTTCTGCTTCCTTACTTTCATATTCCTGATGGTGTGCTTGTTGAAGAAATCTCTTCCTTCAAGTACCTCAGGGTCTGATTAGATTGCCACCTAGATTTGTCTGTTCATCTGGATGCGATCTACAAGAAGCTTCACCCCAAGCTTTTGGTGCTTTACAGAAGTAAGTGAAGCATTCCACTTCCTGTACACAGAGCAATCCTCATTAAGATGGTTTTGACCATTTGCAACTATGGAGACACTATTCATGGTACAGCCCCAAAATCTACTTTAGCTAGACTGGATCCTCTCGTTCACTCCTTCTGTCACTTTGCCCTTGATAATCCCGTGCGTACTCATGATTGCACGATGTATACTTCCCTCTCCGTCGCCACTCTTGATATCAGGCAGTTCACCCACTGTGTCTCCTTTATCTTGGTGTAGCTCTCTCCCCTCATATCTTACCTCTTTCCTTTCCCTCCCCCCTTTGCCCTCCTACTTTCTTTGTAATGCTAGCCCTCACTCATTTGCTGTCGCTCAAATGAACTCTACTGCTGGTCAAGCTGTTTCCTTATTTCGTTTCCTTGAACTTTGGGACTCCCTTCCCCCTTCTGTTTGCACTGTTCCTTCCTTTCCTGCTTCTAAATCTTTCCTCCTGGAATTCCCTACTCACTCCTGCAGTTGCATCTGATTTGGGGTTTACTCATTTACCTGTAATTAACCTAATCTACTGACCTTTAGCAATTCCTCACTTCCCTGATATCACTAAATCCCCATTTCTTATCCAGTTGAATCGATAACTATTTAATTGTTCTTTTGTACAGTTCCAGAAGTTTTTGCATGGTAATTTACTGATTGTCAGTTAATTCTTAAGCATGTTTATCCTGTTTATTTTTGACATTCTTATTTCCATTCAAAGTATTTTATGTGCTGTATTTTGTATCTGTTATCTTTGCGGTCTTCCCTTTCCCCCAGGACATATCCAAAAATGAGCTGATACCAGCTCAGTATGTCTTTTCTGGTAAAACCTTTGAAAATCAATCAATCGATCACTCAATCTAATCTGCCCTATTTTCCCTGCCCATTATTACGCCCTGGACCCTATTTGGTCAAAGGTGTCCCTGCCTCCTCCCTTACCTCTACTTATTGTACCCAAGTGCCCGTAGGCATCGGCAGGCATACTCAGTGTGCTTTCACTGAGTATAGTAAAATCTGGAAAACATAGGGGCAACAAGAGCCTGAGGCCAAGGCAACAAACACAAACAGAGCTGGAGTAAAATAACAAAGCTGTCTTTCCCGTCCTTGTGCCTGTGGGATTACACAGCAGCTAGCAAGTACTCCAGTGAACGTGTGAGTGATCATAGTAACTGAAGGTGGGGTGGGGCTGTATGCTGTGAGTCGGATCCCATGCGCTTTGTTCCTTTGGACCGCTTAAGGCTGGCTACCTTGATGTGGTACTAAGGATATATATGATAGTAAGGGGCTTGCTATGTGTATTATCACAAAGAGTGGCAAGTCAGCTTGGGGAATATCACGAGTGGCTCTGTGTAGCGGAGCCACAAGTGATTGTTCCCGGAGCTGACTTGCCACAAGTTTTGATATTACACATATCAAGCCCCTTGCCATAACGTATGCATTTTTATACAATAGGGGCTTTTTTCTTTGGTATGGCTTGTGTCTTTGCTGTTTTTCTGCGGTGCCTGTGTTTTTTTCTGTTGGCGTTCTTCTGTGGTGTTCGGCTTCTCAGACCCGTGGCATAGAGAGAGTACTGATATTTCCTGCTGACGTGTACACAATATATATATATATATATATGTGTGTGTGTGTATATATATATATATATGTATATACACACACATATATATATATACTGCTGTTTTCTGCTGTGTACACGTCATGTTCTTGTTATCAGTAGAGGGTGGTGATACAGCAATTTAACTGATGTCCTATCACTTCACCCCTATTGTATAAAGAGGCTTATCACATTGCATCCTAAATACTGTAACAAATCCAGCCAACTTCAGTCTGATTAGTACTTAGTGTTTTAGATAAAATAAAATATTGTGACTCTATTAGGAACATTTTTTTACTACATATTGTTGCTGAAATGGACA
The DNA here is from genome assembly GCA_016271365.2 of Neoceratodus forsteri. Classification (NCBI taxonomy): domain Eukaryota; kingdom Metazoa; phylum Chordata; order Ceratodontiformes; family Ceratodontidae; genus Neoceratodus; species Neoceratodus forsteri. Next base: position 395,672,984 of record JADMNL010000024.1, read on the forward strand.
GTGGGCCAATGTTTGTGTGGTGGGGCAGCACATGTTTTGGTTTGTGTTTATGGGGGGGGGCAACAGTTCCATCAACTCTCAACTACAAGTTTAAAGCTTCTGGCTACACCCCTGCATGTGCCTGTCTCATGCATGCTTGAAGCTACCTATTCTCTTTGCACACACACACACACACACACACACACACACACACACACACACACAGCCCCCCCCCCCACACCTTTTCTGGCAGGCTGTTCCAGGTGTCCACCACCATTTCTGTGAAGAAGTATTTCCTCATTTTCCTCATAAGCTCCCTCTCAAGCTTCAAAGCACGCCCCCATCTTCTGGTGCTCCTCCTCCTGTAAAAGAGGCTCCCTCCCTGCACCTTGTTCACCCCTGTGAGGTACTAATAGGTCCCAGTCATGTCCCCTCTTGCTCTAGGAATAGGAGGGGGAAGAGAGCAGTGGATGGGGGAGAAAGGTGCGGAGAGCTATGTGCACCAATGCAAGGAATCTGGGAAACAAAACTCCAGACCTGGATGCCATCATGGCATATACTGACCTGGATATAGTGCCATTACAGGTTCATGGTGAACTGAGCACCACAGCTGGAACATGGCCATACCAGGCTACTTTATGTTCCGGAGAGACAAAGGTAGGAAAGGAGAAGGATTGTTTTATATGTGAAGGAGGGAATCAAGACCATGGAAGTACAGGGATACAGAGACTTAATAAAGGGGTGGGAATGTGGGCAGAGGGTGACAGTGAAAATGCAGGGATACCGAATGAATATTTCTGCTCAGTATTCACAACAGAAGAGGAGAGGGAGGTACCTAAACCAAACAGGAGAGAAACTCTGAATAGGGGGGTCAATACCAGTCCATTCACAGAAGAAAGGGTTTTGAAAGAACTCTTGAAACTGAGGGTGGACAAAACAATGGGGTCTGATGGGATTCACCCAAGAATTCTAAAAGAACTAAGGGTAGAACTAATAACACCACTGACTACTCTCTTTAACAAATCATGGGAGGATGAGGTGGTACCTGAGGACTGGAGAAGGGCAAGTGTGATTCCACTTCACAAAAGTGGGAGCAGGGCAGAGGTAGAAAACTACAGACCAGCTAGTTTGACCTCAGTTTTAGGAAAAATGATGTAATCACTTCTGAAGAAAAGAATTGTTGAGTACCTAGAGGCCAGTGGGGCACAGGACCCAAGGCAGCATGGTTTCACAGCAGGAAAGTCATGTCAGACGAACCTAATGGATTTCTTTGACTGGGTGACCAAAGTAGTAGACCAGTGAGGGGCTGTGGATATGGCCTACCTAGATTTTAGCAAGGCATTTGACATAGTCTCAAACAAAAGATTAATATACAAGTTAGCCAGCCTGGGAGTGGGTCACAAGGTGGTAGCCTGGATAAAAAATTGGCTGGACAACAGGACGCAAAGGGTAATAGACAGTAAACAGAGTCCACAGTGGAGAAAAGAGGGTGACTAGCGGGGTACCGCAGGGTTCGGTACTGGGACCAGTCTTCTTTAATGTCTTTACAAGTGACATTGGAGAGCACCTGGAAGGACAAGTATGCCTCTTTGCAGATGGCACAAAGATCAGCAACAGAATTGATACACAGGGTGGGGTGGAAAGAATAAAAGGGACTTGGCAAGGTTGGAGGAATGGTCAAATATATGGCAGCTCAGATTCAGTGCAAAGAAGTGCAAGGTAATGCATCTGGGAAACAAAAATCCAGGGGAAGAGCACACAATGGAGGTGAGTTAATAACAACAACAAAAATTGAAAGAGACCTAGGAGTAATTATATCAGATAACCTAAAGGTGGGCAAGCAACATGAGAAGGCAGTAAGGAGGGCTGGGGGATACTGAGATGCATAGGGAGAGGCATCAACAGTAGAAAACAGGAAGTTGTTATCCCTCTGTACAGATAGTTGGTGGGACCCTATCTGGAGTATTGCATGCAATTCTGGAGACCCCATCTCCACAAAGACATAGACAGAGTGGAGGCTGTTCAGAGGAGGGCAACCAAAATAGTGCAGGGTCTGCACCAGGAGACATACGAGGAGAGACTAAAGCAGCTTAATATGTATACCCTTGAGGAATGGAGGGGGGGACATGATAGAAACTTTCAAGTATCTCAAGGGAATTAACAGTACAAGAGGGTAGCATCTTTTAGAAGAAGAGATGTGCAAGAACAAGGGGCACAATTTGTAGAGGGGGGACGGCTCAGAGGTAATGTTAGAAAGTATTTTTTCACAGAGAGGGTTGTGGATGCATGAAACAGCCTTCCTGAGGAGGTTGTGGAGTCAGGAACAGTGGGAAAATTCAAGAATGCATGGGACAGACATAAGGCAATGCTAGTGAGTGGTAGGAGGAAGTAAGCTGTTGATTAACTAGAATCTGCAGCTTATCCATCAGGTAGGGAAACGGGCAGACTAGGTGGGTCAAGCAGTCCTTATCTGCCATCAAATTCTATGTTAGGGGTGCTAGGAGGTAAATGACGGGCTCGAAGTGCTCTGGGTCAACCTGTAGCTAAGCTGTGGGTTAGTGTACAGGCTTCCAGCACAAGGAGAAGAATTAGATACAGCACTTGGGGTAGCTATCATCAGAACGGTGAGTAAGGGGGAGGTGCTGCTAGTTAGTGACTTCTGTCTTGTGGAGGTGGAGTTGAACCTTCCAACTGCAGCTTCTACAAGGAGTAGGGCAATCCTTGACTCCTTATAAGGGACATTTCTCAGGTAGCTAGTCAGAGAACCCACTAGGGAATCCTAGGGATGGGGCAATGCTGGACATAGTGCTTACAAACAAGGAGAACATTGCAGGCATCACAGGGGCAGCCCCCGGGTACCAGCGATCAGCATACAGTGTAGTTTAACATTAAGACAAGAACAGAGGCTAATCACATGAGGACAAGGGTCCTGGACTTCCGTGAGGGGAATTTTAAAGAAATGGGAGACTGCCTCAGAAACTGACTCAAATGGGAGGATTGCCAGGGAGGGATGGAGCCACAGCAGGCAAAAAATAAGGTAGGGTATAACTAAAGCAATTGACCACTGCAGTAGTGAGAAAAAGCAGATGGAAAAAAAGACCATTATGGATTTCTAGGGAAGTGGCAATGGTGGTGAAGGAAAAAAAAGGTGGAATTTGTACCTTGTAAAGCAGAGGAAAGCAAGAAATATAGTTAAAGGAAGCTGGCCCAGTGGCATTAAGGGTTGAGGTGCTGGATGCCATACCTCACACCATGCCGGCGACCTGGGTTCAAGAGCAGACTTGGGCCATTGGGGGTCAGCAGGGGGAGGAGGAGAGGATTCAGCATCTGGAGGACTGCTCTCCTCTTCTGGGGGCTTCCCTACCTGTAGTGGCTCCTGATGGAGGTCAGGGCACTGCACTAGGCAGGGGACGTAAGTTGGAGGAGGCAGCGGCAGACATCTGCGGAGGGGGCATTCCCATTCCCTGCGACGCCAATGTCATTGCACATCCACTACCACAGGAGCAGCCATGTACGGAGGAAAACTATGGCACCAGGAGGTAGATGAAGGTCCCCGGGGCAGCGCACAGATCCACCACCGGCTCCATCCCGAATGACTCTCTTGGGTCCTCCCCTCACTCCCGGGCTTGGAGAGGAGGACTTTGTCCCTGATACCTCACCGGGAGGGGTTCAGGCAAGGAGGTAGTGCTAGCTGAACAGGTCTCACCTGAAGGGGCCCTGGATATCTGGTGATCAGGAGATAAAAAGAGTTGAGAAAAAAAAAGATGGTTAGGGGAGCAAAGGCACAAACAGAGGAAAGAATCTTTAAAGTGATCACTAAGGTGGGGTAAGACTTTCTTTGGATACTTAGTGAGAAGAAGAAAGCAAGGGGGAGGGATAGTGAGGATTAGAAAAGCAGTGGGGGAGACTGTGCAGAAGAGGACCAGGAAAAGCAGACATCCTGAACAGGTATGTTTGCTCAGTCTTTACACTGAAGGAAGGGGGGACAAACCAATAGGGAGTAGCAGAAACAGGGTGGTGGGTGGTTGGTGGTAGACACAAGCCCATTTTCAGAAGAAAGGGTCTTTGTAACTACCCCTTTTGTACCAGTCCCCGGGTCTCACCTGCAAACAAGCCCTGGCTCACTGTTCCTGTCCCGGTCATCACATTTTAAATAAATAAATAAAAGAAGGAACTTGCAGCCCTGAATGTGGACAATGCTATAGGAATGGATGGGATAGGTCCAAGGGGTTTAGGAATTTGGGGAGCTGCTGGCTGCCTCTCTGATAGCCTTGTTCCGCAGCTCACTGGTAACAGGTGTGGTTCCTGAGAACTGGAGAAGAGCTAATGTGGCCACCCTACTTAAGAGTGACAACAGGGTGGAGGCTAGCAACTATAGGCCAGGCAGTCTTCCATGAGTGGTGGTGAAATTAATGGAAACTCTGCTAAAGGAAAGACAGGTTGACTATATTGTATCCAGCAGGCTGCAAGACCACAGGCAGCATAGATTCATTGGGGCATGCAAAATGAATCTGCTACATCTCTTTGACTGGGTGACTAGGAAATAGATTAGGTAGCCCAGTGCATGGACGTGGCCTAGCTGGACTTCAACAAAGCCTTTGACATTGTGTTGCACAGGAAGCCGATAAAGAAACTGAGCTGGGGAGTTCTATGGAGCCTGCGCAAGATGGCTACTATAGATTAACGCTAAGCACATCATGGCATTCAAAGGCTCCAGAAAGCAACCTTTGTGGATCATAAAACAAAAACGAACAAAATTTTGGGATTCTTGAACTTAAGCTGTCTAAAATTGTGAAGCCTCAAAAGGATGGGACATAGCAGCAGAGAGTACAATGTTCAGATCCTGGTGACTTGGAGGTTACCAAAAATGAACATTTTAAGAGACTTAGAAGTAGGGATTATGGAGAAAGAACCTTTCAATCTGCACTGCAACGAGTTAATTTACTTGACAGATCAGAACTTATTTCTTAAAAAGAACCGAGTGAAAAACCTGAGCAAGTTACATTTGTAACTACGTACAGCCCCATATCTGCGGTCCATAGTGTTAAACCACTGATACAGTCTGGGTTCTGACAGAGATTTAAAAACAGTAAAGGAGAATGGACCCTTAGTCACTTTTAGAAAGGGAAAAAGCTTGAAGGATCTTCTGGTTCACAGTGAATTTAAATCAGAGCCAGTACAAGGAAACTGGCTGGAACCAAGGAATCCAGGCTTCTACCCTTGTAAGCCATGTATATTTTGCAGATATGCTGTGCAGGGTAAAAGTTTCCTTAATCCCAGCGAAACAGGGGTAAGGGAAGTACAAATACAGCATTTCATTACATGCAACATACGGTTTGTAATTTATGCAATTTGATGTGTTTGCGGTAGAAGATATATTGGACAAGCAACTAGATCCTTGAAAGAACATATCCATGAACATTTTAGGGCTGTATGTGTCTCTGATTTGGCACATCGAATACCAAAACATCTCTCCATGGTTAGTGATGTAGAGAACCATAAAATTCATTACATGGCATTTGATCATGCCACTTGTAATCCCTGAGGGGGTGATAGACAGAATGTATTCGATTGCAAAGAATCAATGTGGATCTTGAAGTGTAGAACCTTGAAGCTCACAGAGTTCAATGACAACATGGAATGGAGACCATTTTTAAAACAAGCGCTAACATATTTTTTTAATAAGATTCATGGTATTACTTGTTAATGCAACTCAGATTATTCATTTGGATAATATATTGAGGATAAGAGATAGTACTGAAAGATGTTAATTATTGTTGCGGCAATGTTTTAAAATAAAGGCTTGTCCCCCCCCTCCATTTTTATCAATGTGATATTTCAAATTCCCCATTTCGCCTTCACATAAAGCCTACTCAGCAAGTTCCGGTGACATCAGTAGGATAACGGCAGCTTAACTCGTGGCTCTCCCTAAACCCGACTACCAAATCAAACGACATCCACCATAAGCAAAATGCAATCACCCGCAAAAGCGACACGTTCGAAAGCAATTTTATCGAGGAGTCCACATACCCCGGCACAGAAGCTCCAGGCAATGTTAGCTGGAGAAAAATCAACCCGTTTGTCGGGACCCTTGGATGACGATGATAGCATGGCGTTTGCGGCCGAAACAGAGGAGGACTGTAATCGACTAGCCGAAACTATACTGCAAACGGCTAAAACATTGGCTAAAATAGACCATTCACTAACGGCGCTAAGAGCAGATATAGGGAAAATCGAAACACCGCACGGATAAACTTGAATTGGGCCTTAGTACAACAATGGAGCAAACTGACCGACATGACCACCTCTTGTTGTTCCTGATGGCTAGAGAGAGGCAATTGATGAACAAAGTTGATGACCTTGAAGGGAGAAGCAGGTGTCAAAATCTGAGGATCTATGGAATACCTGAAGGTGCAGAGAAAGAGATAAAAGACCCAATCCTTTTCCTGCAGAGGGTTCTTGGAGAAACCCTAAAGCTCCAAGACGACTTCGACCTATCGATGGATCAAGCACATCGTTCTTTGGTGCAGAGGCCCTCAAATCCTAACGCCCACCCAATGTCCTTCGTTGTTAAAATGACCTCCTACACGAGCAAAGAAGAGCTGCTTCACAGAGCTTGGCGAATGGGATCCATTATGTTCGGGAAGGCCAGGCTCACCGTCGACAATGACTGTACTTTCCAAGTGCAGGAGGCTAGGTGTACATTGTGGCTGGTCCCAAAGCAGCTAAGGGTAAAAAACATCAAGGTGCAGATGTTGTTTCCAGTGCGTCTGAGAGTGGAGACCAGTAAGGGCATTAAAACCTTTATGGATCTGTAGGCAGCCTCAAAGTTCCTGGAAGAGGTGGGTGTTACGGTGCCTCATCTGACAAAAGAGCGTTTAGAAAAGGAACTGCGGAAAGCAGCGTGGACAGTGGCTCGCAGTGGTTCAGCTACATCGCATCAACCTGGAGGAGGTCAATCACCATCTTTAAGGCTGACATTTCCGTGCTACTGAAGCCATACACCTCCCAATTACAGCTGGAGGGATTTACTGCCCAGGCCATCGGTGACCCAATCGTCTCAGCAGATGGAAGAGAGGACCACATGAACATAAATTCCTGAAGAGAGCTGTTTTCCTGGATAGAACTTCTAGTGATACAGAAAGCCCTGAGAATTTCTGTTGAACAGAGGTACTGATCATTTTATCCCACGCTAGCTGCTTGTCCTATGATTTAAAGCCTAAAATTTGTTTGGGATACCGACCCGATATGTTTTTTTGGGGGGGTCGGAGCCCTAGCAATGGGTTAACTAATAAGGCCCTGATAACAGAACTACTCCTGGCATGTGGCGATGGGCCTATTGGCTGTCTCAATGGACAAGCAATGACTCGAAATCCTTTTTAGGTTGTTACAGACTGAAAATCAAGACGGGCTTGTTATAGGCAGCACTATACTGAAAAGGGATGCGGGGGGGGGGGAACAGTAACAGTTCTAATGTATCAGTTACTGAACGAGATCAGATTAGAAATTTCTGCAACTCGCTTGGTGGCCCTCCTTGAGTCTATCCGCACAATGAGGTGGGCTCCTGGAATAATGATTGCATTTGAACGGTCACCGGGTTGAAGTGTGGTCGTACAGATGGCTAGCTATTAAAGAATACTATCTAGATGCTCTTAAGGGCAGAGCATAAATGGGTGGTCTCGGGGGGGGGGCATTCCTTTATTGAACCAACTGATCCGTGAGGTTCAGTTAATTTACAGACAAATTGTCTGTCACACTGGGGATCCCCTCGTTCAACACTGAGGCCACACCTAAACTTTGCAGCCCTCAACAGCCTCAGAATCATTACGGATGTCCACATGAAAGTTATTATTACATCCTTCTGAAATAAGGGGAGGGAGTTTTTAAAAATTAGGGAATACCCCAGGGAAATGCGGGAAGTGCTGCTGCTGCTCCTTCTGATGTTGTGTATCTCTTGGGAGCACGGGCAATGATCCGATGGATGCCCACACAGGAGTTATTGTCCAGACCACCCAAATGGACAAGACAACCCAGAGGGGCCATACACCAGCCCCAAGCTGATAATGTGGACTGACCTAGGAAGCACAAAACCATACGGGGTGCCCCTGGAGCATGGTTACCTATGGTCCAGCTTTGGAGTCCGCGTCCCATAAGACGGATGCATGCAAAGAATTGTAAAAATATTAGATATGGGGGGTCCCCACTCCTCGGCTCCTTTGCGGCTGAGAGGGGAGAGCTAACCCCAGCTATGATTTACAAAGTTAAAACCCAAGTTAGAAGTTTTGTTGTTACAGCTGTAAAGTTATCTGACTCGGAACTGTGTTTAAGGTTCTATCCCCACCTAGTGGAAGAAAGTTGGAAGAGATAAAATACAGAACAAAAAGAAGCTCACAGTTTGGCGCTGCCTGGTTTCTATCAATATTGTTGTTCAATGATTGGCACTACATTGTTAAAATAAGAACGAGTGATCTGATCGGAAAGGAATCGGGATTAGCTGAACAGAGTATTATCGCTGATATAGAAGATACACCTCTAGATAGTAAGTTAGATAGTGAGATCCTAATCATACAGAAAGGAAGGTTTAATTCAACAGATGAACACGCTGATAGTGAAGATGGCCCAAGCTAACACCAGAATTCTGTCCTATAACATTAATGGAATTAACCACCCCATTAAAAGAAAACAGTTGCAAAATTTCCTAAATAATCAGAAATGTGAGATTAACTTCATCCAAGAAACACATTTGACTCAAATAGAAAGTCTTGAAGCTGAGGACTAAGAGATTTGCGAAACTGTTCCAGGTATCTCTAGAGAAGGGGAAAAAAAGAGGTGTGGCCATTTTGCTGTCTGGCACCCTTCCTTTCATGGAAGAGGAGGTGGTGGCAGATGTTGGGGGAAGATATATACTGGTGGTGGGTAGACTGCAGGATATGATGGTCACCCTTGTAAATGTTTATGTACCACCGGGCTCCCCTATTTCATTTTTTCCAGAGCTTTTTAAAATTATAATGGAAAAAATAAAGGGGGTCTTGATAGCGGGTGAGGATTGGAATGTCACACTGAATCGTTCTCTAGACTCTACCTCCCAGATACCAACACCGAATAACAGGACTGCCAGATTACTGGGGAAGCTGATGACGGATATAGGCCTAACTGATATGTGGCGGGAGAAATACCCGGCAGCAAGGGATTTTACTTACTGCTCCCCGAGGCACCAGATATACTCGAGGCTAGACATGTTTATGACCTTTGCCAAACACCTACATATATTTAGTTCCATGTGGGTGGGAACTGACACACTTTCTGACCACCAACCCATAATAGCGGACGTGGAACTCCAGCTTCCAAAAAAGCCAGCACACTGGAGACTAAACACCAGCTTATTGAGAAATGAGGAGGTGAAAGGTGAGATCAGAGACATAATAGAACAGAGAATCAAACTCAATAACAATCCAGACACAATCCCGTAAATATTATGGGATACAGTTAAGACAGTGATTAGAGGGAAGTTAATAGCCATAGCAACATACCAAAAGAGGGAGCAGGCCAAACAACTAGAGTCACTCATCAACCAATTAAAGGTTCTAGAAAACCAGCAGAAGCTCCACATCTGCCAAAATAGAATAAAAGAGATCAAAGCAATTAAAAACAAAATACAAAACATACAGAAAGCTGACGTAGAAAAAGCCCTACACTACTTGAAACAAAATTATTATGAGGGAGACCCCAGAGCTACCAGGCTTCTGGCCTTCCGCCTGAGGCAGAGGGTGGCTAGAGCTAACGTTGCAGCTCTCAAACACCCAGTCACAGGATGGGTCTCTCATAAATGGGATGAGATAGTGGAATCCATGGTCACATATTATAAACTTCTATACCAAGCTCAGGACCATGCCCTGATGGGGGAGACGAGGGGCTTCTTAGAGGGACTAAAATTACCTAGGCTCTCGGAACATCAGAGGCAGATGCTAGTGGCCCTGATCTCACAGGTTGAGATACTTCAAACCATCAAAAATCTTAAGACTGGTAAATGTCTGGGCCTGGATGGCTTCAGCAGTGAACTGTATAAAACCTTCCCCAATTAAACAATACCCCTGCTCCTAAGTATATATAGTCAAGTATGGCAGGAGGGCGGAAAGGTCCCTCCTCCTGGAATTGCACCACTATATCTGTGATGCTCAAAGAGGGAAAGGACCTGCAAGAGTGCAGCTCATATAGACCAATATCCCTCCTAAATGAGGACTATAAAATCTTTACGGCAATAATTGCAGCTAGACTTAATCCCATCCTGCTCAACCTAGTCCACCCAGACCAAATGGGATTCATAACAACTAGACAAGCTCCGGAGGGGGTTAGGCGCACCATTAATATGGTGGATATAATAAATAAAAAGCATGTCTCCGCTTGCCTTATGAGCCTTGATGCTGAAAAAGCATTCAATAGGGTGGTGTGGAACTTTCTTTTTGCGGTCCTGACTAGGATGGCATTCCCTGACTCCTTTGTTGGCACTGTTAAGGCCTTGTACACCAGCCCACAGGCCTATATCAGGGTGAATGGAGGGATATCACAGAGATTCGAATTGGGCAGGGGAACCAGACAGGGTGCCCATTGTCACCCCTCTATTTGCCCTTTATATTGAACCATTGGCCCAGGCTGTGAGAGAGGACTCAGGAATACAGGGAGTGGTGGTAGGGCGAGAAGAACATAAAATATCCTTGTACATGGACGATGTCCTACTGTACATAACCAACCCTGACAAGACTATACCTCAGCTGTGGTCTGTCCTGGAGTGGTTCAGCTGTTACTCTGGTTACTCTTTCAATAAGCAGAAAACAGAGATACTTAAATTTAACTATAATCCTTCCCCTTAAGTAGAGCAAATACTCCCTTTGAAATGGAATGCACATAAGTTAAAGTATCTGGGGACTTACATCCTAAAACACCTCCCGAGCCTTTTTACTTATAACTTCGACCCTCTGGTAAAGCAGACTAAACAGGACTTTCAGATGTGGAAATCATTTAATTTGCCACTTTACTTGAAAATTCATTCAGTGTCCATAACTATTCTCCCACGATTTCTCTATCTTTTTTAGTGGTTGCCACTGAAAATTCATTCTACCCAATTCCAATTTGGGCAGGGGTTGCTCTCCAAATTTATTTGGAACTATAAGAGACCCAGAATTAAGATGTCAGCCCTACAGGCCAGCAAAAGAAGAGGTGGGAGTCAGGTTCCCAACCTGGAAGATTATTACCTAGCGACTCATTTAAGATGGGTCTTGCTCTGGTGTGTGCACAGGACTACACAGCGCATTGGAAAAAGCTGGAGACAGATTCGGTGGAGGGAATGCCCCTGGGCACCAGATCTGCAATGCCAGAGAAATTAAATTGGGACCTTGCATCCCTAATATATACTGTTAGAAACACACTGTGGGCATTAAATAGATTATGGTCAAAATATAAATTGACCAGAGAACTATGGTCTATGAGATGGTACGTTTGGGACCGAGGATTTCTTCCTACAGCACAAAATCTTACCTTCCACAGGTGGGAAAGACTAGGTTTGTTCACTCTGGGACAGTTCCTGGAAGGAACACGGTTAGACATTTGCTCAGCTTCAAGAAAGATACTCTCTCAGACAGACAGACCATTACAGATACTTACAGGTCAGAACATACATACAAGCTTTCTGGGGCACACAAGCTCAAAACCAGACCCCAGCAGAACTCCAAGGTGTGATGGAGGATATAATGTTTTCACAGAGACCGAAAGGTCACATCACTGCCCTCTACGCCTCTTTAAGGGATAGGGGAGGCAATCAGGTTATAAAAACCCAATCCAGATGGAGCTGGGTGAGCTAATCACGTAAAAAGAATGGGAGAATAGCTATACACAAATGTATAAGACTACATTCTCCCCTTTATGGAGGGAATTTGAGTGGAAAATTAGAATGAAGTTCTTTATCACCCCATCTATTAAAAATAAATGGGATGGAAAATACCCATCAACATGCTGGAGGGGATGCCAGGAAGCGAGGGCGGATCACCTGCATATTTTTTGGTCCTACCCAAAACTGGATCAATTCTGGCGAGAAATAACGCAACAACTAAAAGCCCTGTTTTCAATTACAGAGCTACTAGGCCCAAAACACCTAATACTTGGAATCCTACCCACAGAAGTAAAGGGAGGTGACCAGATTTACCTGTGGAACATACTACTGACAGCAGCCCACAAAGCAATCACTGGAAGGTGGCTTAATAGTGATCCCCCTACCGAACAACACTGGGCTAACATTGTTCAAGAGATCCAGAATCTAGAGGAACTGACCCACAAAATAAATCTCAAAATGCCAAGATTTGTACTCAGATGGACACCCCAGATAATGAAATAAAGAAATAAATACCTAGGATATCTTGCGGGTTTTAAAAGAACCATTGGGGAAAGAAGGAGTATATTAGAAATACTAGAAAAGATATAAAAAAGCTAGAGTGTAAGTAGTAATACTAATCAAATCAAATCAATCTTTATTTATAAAAGGCGCCTTTCCAAAACCAAGGTGCCTGTACATAATATGATAAAATCAATAAATAATTAAAACAATATTAGAATTAATCTAAGGCAACAGCAACTAAAAATCATTATATGCTAGGCTAAAAAGATATGTTTTTAAAGCCCCCTTAAAGCTTTGGACAATCGGGCAATCCCGCACCTGACGAGGTAAAGAATTCCACAGGGTTGGGGCCATAAAACTAAAAGATCTGGCCCCAGAAGTTTTTAAGTGAACCCTGGGAATCTCTAGCAATCCCTCATCAGTGGATTGGAGAGAGCGGGAGGGACAGTAGGGACAAAGGAGATCTTTCAGGTAGCCAGGTCCCTGATTGTGTAGGGCCCTACAGGTCAGCAAACTGACCTTGAAGGTGATTCACAAGCATATTGGCAGCCAGTGCAGTCCACAGAGCACAGGCATTATATGAATGGACCTAGAAGAACCAGTCAATAGCCTGGCTGCCACATTCTGCACTAGCTGCAAGTGGTGAATATCAACCCCCAGTAGCTGAAGATAAAGGGCGTTGCAGTAGTCAAGGCAGGGGGTAACGAAGGCGTGGACCAAAGTAGGGAGATCGTCAGGAGGAACCAGGTGCTTCACCCAGGCGATGTTCCTCAGATGGTAAAAAGAGGTTTTGACAACTGCCGACACCTGAGATTTAAGTGTCAAACAGTCATCAAACACAACACCCAGGTTCCGCACCTGGTCTGAGGTAGTTAGCTGGACACCCTCAAGCCATAAACCCGAGGGTGATCTCGCCAACAAACCCGCCTCCCGGCAACCCAGGTCCACAATCAACACCTCCGTTTTCTCTGGATTCAACTGCAGCCAACTCACATTCATCCAGTCCTGGATTTAGGCCAGACAGTTGTTAAAGACTGAAAAGGCAGATAGAGGTGCTACATATGGGATAACAAAAGCGAAGAAAAGAAATGAAATGAGACAGAACTCAAGTTGAGATATCAGATGTTAAATCAATATGTAAACTTATGAATTGTTCTGTATTGCTTGCTAATTATCTGATCCTCCTAAAGCAGTAATTGTATAGCATGAACTATGTTAAGAAATGTGTAATAGTGCCTAAATATGCAATAAACTTGAATTAAAAAAAAAAGCCTACTCAGCAACCTGTAGTCTGATCTAAATTAAATGGGGTTTACCTTTGGCATAGTTATAGGTCAGTAGATTAGTTTCATTAAAATTCATAAAGATATCCTAAGTAATATGAAATATACAAAAGTACTATTTGGATTTTAAAAGCCAGACTGTAAGTTAATGTGCAATAAAGAAATAATGACAGTTTATGGTATAAATTATTTAAAATACACATAAGTGTTCATAGTCTTTAATTTTAAGCACTGATGTTTCCAGTGTGTGAGCTGTGATGGGACAAGGCTGCATGGGTGACAGCTGGGGAACAATAAGGTTCTGTAAATTTTACCTCAAGTGCTTTGCACACCATAATCTGTTGTAATTTATAGATTGTGGTTTAAGTACTATCAAACATGCAGCGTTTCTAACTGTGCATGCTCACACATGGAAAAATCTGTTTTTGGTGTCACGACACATCTATGCTAAATAGCATTGAGTTATTTGATTGACTAAAGATACATGGGCCCAGATATTCAAAGGGGTTGCACCCCAATGCGCCGTGGCACAGTATTCAAATAGGCAATTTGCGCTGCACAAATCCCGATGTGCCGGGGCGCCATGGCAATGTATGCAGCACAAATGCAGGGGGCATGCCCATGCATATGTGGCACATCCCAATTTTCAGCCTGAGATGTTTGGCACATATACTGGCACAACCCTGCTGTGCGCTGCACATGGGGGTGCAGTGTTGAACCTGTAAAAAGGAGGAACAAATCCTGGCCATCCAGAGGTGGGCGGCTGTATTGCAAGGCGCAACACACCAGCCGCCAGCCGTGGGTGGCCTCATGCCCAGCATGAACACCAGCCACAGGCACCAGAACACACCCTGGCAGGCTACTATATCCCCCCTGCATGCCTGATCACGGGCTTTAGTGCAACATATAAGTACCCTGGTGGTCCAGTGGATCCTCCTGCATGGCCCGATCACAGACATCTGTATGCCAACATAGCACTCGGTGTGTACTTTCTCCCTCCGTGTGCCCAATCGTGGGCATGTGTTGTTTGGTGGCTCAGTGGCCCTCCTACCCACCTGCTGAGGACCCAGCCACCCAGCTTTCCCGTCATTGGCGGCAGCAGCACCCTCGCCTGCATAACACCTGGTTGCTCATCAATGAGACAGTGCATAGTGTGCACGCCTATTGGTCCGCAGTGAGATCAGTGGGCATGCAGACTATACTGTACTACACTGGCACAAATATGCAAATGAATGCTTCATGCACATATTTCTGCCTGTAGTACAGTGTGGTCTGCATGCCCATTGGTTCACACTGTGGACCAACAGCCATACAGCACATACTGTATCGCTGTCATTCGGGCGGGCGGCCGGGTGATATGCAGGCGTGTGCTGCCACCCGCCTATGACGGGGGGGCTGGGTGACTGGGTCCTCTGTGGGTGGGTGGGAGGGGGTCCACTGGGCCACCAGGTGTACTCTATAGAACACATGCCCGCGATCAGGCAGACGGGAAGGGGAAGTCGCACACCGGGTGCTTTGTTTGTATACAGATGTCTGTGATTGGGAGGGGGGCACCACTGGACCACCGGGTGTCCTCTTCATCTACAGAAGCTTGCGTTGGTGCATATAGGTGGGGGGGAGCTAGCGCACCAGGGAACCAGCACCTCTGCAGGCAGCTCCGCAGGGGCCAGGCGCATTTCGCCAAGCTGCCCTGCACAACACATGCAAATGGGGCCATAATGACATGCAAATGGCCCCATTTGCACCTTGCATATATTGTGGCCCCATTTGCATGCCCTCTTCTGAATATCGCAGTGCTGCAAATCAGCGCAACTGCATTTGCACTGGCGCATCCCCGGTGCCCTATCAGTGGCTTGCGCTTGCGCATTGTCACTGCACTGTGTGCATTCCATGCCATATTTAACAGTGCTGCACCATGGTGCATTGCTGTTGAATATCACCTGGTCCTGGTCCTGGCCCCGGCCATCCGAGATGCGCTGCGCCCATGCTTGCGCCATTGCCAGGCGCAGTCTGAATATCGGGCCTTGAAGTCAATATTGTTTTTTATATGGATAGAGATTTGCACATGTTCACACTTAGAGAACAGATCCCAACAGTTGCTCCTCAAAGAATACAGAAATCAGATGGCCAGATGTTGATGTGCAGACACTCTGAATTCACCCTTCAGGAATTCCTGGATATGTATTTTGTTGCCTGAGTTTTTGAACATGTTGTGGAACTAATTTGAAGCAGACAGCTTATCTTCTCACTTGATATATATATTAGGCATCCCTCCTGTGTATGATGCTCATGTTGTTCTATGTTCATGCTCACTGTCTTTGATGTCCGTCTCCAAGTCATTTGGTTCATTAACAAAGACGATCTCTGAAGCTTTGAGGTTTCGAGCTAGAGCAAGTGCAAATACCTTATGAGCATAATCTGCCCATGTGAAGTCAGTCTCATTATGCTTTTCTCTATCCTCTGCAGAAGGAGTGGCAAACCTCCAAATAAATACCATGTCTACCAGGGCAGTGTAGCTATTGATGGGGTGCAATGTAACCAGGTTCAACTTTTTAACTAACTTTGATTTTTGCACTTTGACTATAGTTCCATTATGACTAAACATTGACAGATCTTCCTTCCTCTGACACATGATGTTCCATTACTTGTGACAGGTCAAATTTCTCTTTTTCACCTTTGAGCAAGAGAGATAACTTCTGCCATGGCATTGTTTTCCATTATACTAGTCCTCGTTACAATGTTTTTTGTTCCATTTCTGATAATAGGGTGTCTACTGAAGTTGTACCTTGAGTTTCTGTAAACTGTTGCATCAAATGATTTCTTATTTGAAAACATCCGCTCCTGAAATAATTCGTTGACTACTGATTCACCATCCTCATGTGCTGTTTCAAAGTCCTGGACAAGTTTTTCTGATGCAATCATTCCAGACTGGAAAGTCCTCAGAGTAGGCTTTGTAAGGTCAAAAGGATCACAGTCAGATTTTGTGATGCAACTGTCGAGATTCTGTACTGCCTGTTCATCTGCTCTGAGTCGGGTGGTTGAATTCTCACTGTGGCATTGAGAGATTGTCTTCATGTTTGTGTGATGGCATACAAAGAGACTGTAACTCTATTTATAAAGTTTGCATTTTGAGTGTGAGTTAGCAGCATCTTCTCATTCTTTAAAATTCTCATCTAAACGACTTTCATCTTTGAGCCCTTGTTCATTGTCATTTCTATCCATAGATCCAGTTGCAAGCAAGAGTAGGGGTTCCCTGTCATTGATTGTGCAAAGAAACCATCACGCATGTACTTGACTTTCTCATCAGGCAGACAGCTAATCTCTAGCCAGAACTCAACGAGCCATCTTCCATACTTGTCATTGTCATATATTTGCAGCCATGGCAACATCAATCTGAGTGATGCCTTAAATGCCTCCCAATCCTGAGTTCTTAATGCATGGATATTCATCATCAGTATTTCAGTCATGTACATGAAACTGAGCCAATACTTTGCCATTGAACTATCAGAATTTTCAACCGTTTCGAATACTTTCACAGCAAATGAAGATAACTCTTAATCAGCCTGTAGTTCATTACAGATCATCTTGAGCTCTTCTTGTGTGTTTGTGGAGGGGTGTCTTAGTTTTTCCATCTTTTCTTGTAGCTCTGGAGACAAGTGTAGATCATCACTAAGTCCTTTTTGAATTATTCTGTGAGCCAGTACCTTGTACATCAGTCAAAGACATCTGATTCTTCTCTTATAATGTTTTCCATGCAGTGCTTTGTCAACAGAACCCTATGTAATCACACTAGCTGCAACAAGAATGTCAGATAAACACGATCCTTTGAATTGCTTGTTGATTGCTGCTGTGAAAGAACACTATGCATGGAATGAACCTAGGAATGGAAGGATGAGTTCAAACTGTGTAGGATTCTTATTTTCCTACTGAACAGTCAGAGCATAGACTGGCTGGTCTCCAACCAGTTGAATGAAAGGCATCAATTTATTTTTAACCACGGAGATTATGCAACACATCACCTCATGTACTACTGTCTTGTGGGGAGGCTTGGGCAATGTGAGGTAGTAGTATGACTTGCTCTTTGTAGTCAGCTTCTGGATATTGGCTTGAAATCCAGAAAATGCTCCAATCTTCTGGCTTTTTGCTGGAACCTCTTTCACATTGCTATCAAGACCAGCCAAAGAATGGACCATTTCTCAAATCTGTTCCTGAGTGCTTTGTAGTGAGATATCAACTTCAGCTCGAACTGATAGTAGGCCATGTTTGACCGTCTTGTAAGGTTGAACTTTGTGTTATTCTGCATTGATATTTTTCATCTCAAGAGGCTTTGCCATGGCCAATTTAGGACGATTCTCAGTAGAAACGTGGCTTCAAGAAAGCGGCAGAACAGTGCAGTGGTTTAAGACTCTGAGCTACAAACCTGGAGACCCGTGTTTGAATGCCACAGCCCCCAATTGCATACTGTGTGACCCTGAGCAAGTCATTTAACTTCCTTGTGTTCCCAGGTCGCACCTGTAAACAAGCTTTCAGCTTAGTGTGTATCTCCTGGTAAAAAAAAAAAGAAACTTTTTATTATAAGAAATTAATTCACTTACCCTCAGAACACCCATTTAGACACAAAATACAGCTTTATACATCACCTATGAACTGAGATATACCATTTTAGAGATTTTTGGTGGCCATCTTGAATTTGACCACCCAGCGGCAATTACCCACATTTTTGAAAGGGTTCCCCAAGCCCATCTTTTTTAGCACCATTTATTCATATAAAAACCACTTTCAAACTTTTGTCCCTGTATATTGGTCATGGACTCCTATTTTTTTTCCTTTAGTATATGAACTTATTCTGGGTAAAATGTCCTGTTTGTTTATTTTGTGCAGAAGGTAAGCTCTGATTCCTTCTGTGAGTCAGGATCTAACATATTCTGGACACTATGGGTTAGCTTCACCTTACAGTTTGCTTATTCTATAACAAGTTGAAAATAATATTCAGCTCAATTCCCCCTGCTTTGTTAGCAGGAGGAAATGTTTTCCATGAACAGTTTGCTGTTTGTTAAAATGGTTTTAGTTACGTGTCAGTAGACTGATTTGCAAAGTATGGGATCTGGGATATCTAACATTTACTGTCTACTCTTGCAGTATCTGTACATAGCCTGATCCATTAAGGGACTTACATCAGGCTGTAACAAATACGGGATGGCACAGTGTATGTCTTTTTCCCCTGCTTTGAGAGTCAAAGACTACTTGGGACAACATTTATTTGAACAAAGCTGCGCAGCTCTAGGCTCTTTCACACAGTTAATGAGTACATATAACAATGTTTTATCTTGATCTTATGCTGTATTTTTAAGATAATTTCAAATTGCCCCAATGATGTAGCTTTATGGCATATGTCACACTACATCTGCATGTATTAAGAGGGTTGGAGCCCTCATGGCTTCTGCAGTTATTTAATCTGTATACTCTGTGTCTGATTTTATGACTGTATGTTTTTTTCTGAAACAATAAATATGTATTTGATATATGTATATATATATACAGTATATATATATAAGCAAAAAGAAACTAAGCAGTGTGAGGGTGGAATCCAAAGTGGTGAACTGGGTTAGAAAATGGTTAAAGGATAGGAGACAGAGGGTGGTGGTAAATGACAATCACTCAAATGATATAGAACTGACCAGTGGGGAGCCACAGGGCTAATTGCTGTGACCAGTCCTCTTCAGTGTCTTCGTAAGTGACACTGTTGAGAAACTGGAAGGGAAGGTATACCTTGTTGCAGATGATACCAAAACCTGAAATAGGATGGCCCTCAGGAGCAGGTGGAGAGAATGGGCAGTGTTCTGGGGAAACTATCAGAGTGGTCTAAAGCATGGCAGTTGGGGTTCAGTACCAAAAAGTGCAAGATTTTGCACCTAGGGCATAGGAACACAGGTGCTGAGTATAGGATGGGGGTACTGACAGTCACTCAATGTGAAAGGGACCTTGGGGTTATCATATCTGACATCTTCAAGGTGGGAGGGCAGTGTGATAAAGCAGTGGGTAGGGCTAGTGGGATGCTGGGGTGCATGGGGGGTACATCTAGCAGGAGGAGGGATGTAGTGTTGCCACTGTATCACTTGCTGGTGAGACCCCACCTGGAGTACTGTGTCCAGTTTTGGAGGCTACACCTTAAAAAGGGCATAGACAGGGGTGGAGGCAGTCCAGAGGAGGGCAACTAAAATTATGCTGGGGTTGCATGAGAAACCTATGAGGAGAGACCGAGGGATCTCAACATGCACATCCTGGAAGAAGGAGAGTGAGCGGTGATGTGCTAGACACCTACCTCAGAGGGGCGAAGGGGTGCAGGAGGGAAGTGTCTTTCAAATGACGAGGTGCAGCAGGACCAGAAGGTATGCGATGAGGCGGGGGGGGGGTGGGGATAGATTTAGAGAGATGTGAGGAAATATTTATTTACTGAAAAGGTGGTATGCCTGGAACAGACTGACAGCAGAAAGAGTAGAGGCAAAACACTGAGGGGCTTCAGTCATGTGTGAGATAGACATAGGGGTATATTAGAAAACAAGTAGGGGAGAAGGGAGGGTCACCAGAGACCAGTTAGGGTCTGCAGACACAGATTAGGCAGGGACATCTGGACAAACTGTGTAGGCCAAATGGTCATTTTCTTATGACAAATTCTATGTTTCTAACACAAACACTACAACATCTGGTCAAGCTATCACTTATCCAAAAACACTGGTACACCTGCATGGCCTCCTACACCCTGCGGATAGGACAATACTCTGAGGAGTCCTGCTCAAACCATGTACTTTATATGATAGTGAAACAGTCAAGTACAGTGGCTGGCATATTTTGAAAGCCCATGAAAAAGCTCTTTCAAACAAGATATTGGGCTTATCTTTAGCTGTGAAACGAAATAAAATAAAGAGAGAGAGGAAAGAGTAAGTCTACAAAACAACAGTTAAGGGGCCACAAATAAGTCATGATGGGAGTGGTGCAGTGCAGTGGCTGTGGAGCAGCAGACTTCCGGGAGTTGTTCTGGAGGATGCAGTGTTGTCCCATCTGTAGGCACCTCTCTGGGCTGAGGGAGAAGGTTGCTCATCTCCAGGCTGAGTTGGCCAGGATTCGGGGGACCTCCTTTCCCATCCAGGGACCACGAGGGCCACTGACGCTGCCTCATAGGTTGCCAAGAAAGAGGAGTGGTTGGACCACAGTTGGCTCAGGGAGGGTGAGGGTGGAGGAACACAGGCATATCCCTCCAGTTGTACCTCTCCCACAATTCATATGCCATTCTGGCAGTGTGTGGTTCCTCTATAGAGGCACCCGCAGTGGAGACCAAGGAGGATGCTGGGAACCTCCACAGAGGAGACCCACAGGAAGGTGGCATGGGACCCCACAGGGGAAGGAAACAACTCCTGGTGGGGGACTTCATTGTTAGGAGGGTAGAACTGGGAGAGTGAGGGGAGAGGGAGGTAAGGTTCCCGCCTGGCGCCATGGTTTGGAGGGACAGGGAGCTAATCCTCAGGATTGCGGGAGCAGTTACATGGGAGAGGGAGCTGGATGTCATTGTCCACCTAGGGACAAATGACCTGGCTGGGAAAGGGATCAGAGCAGTACAGGAGGAGTTGTGGAGTTGGGGAGGGGCCTTAGACAAGTAGCACACACGGTAACCTTCTCAGAGGTGCTGCCTGACTGTGGTATGGGTGAGGGTAGGGTATTCTGCACCATGGGATTCAATCAGTGGTTGAAAACCTGGTGCAGAGCTCAGGGTTTTGACTTCATTGGGGACTGGGGGTCCACCTGGAGGGATGCAGGCCTATACTGGCACGATGGTCTGCATCTGTCCAGGAGGGGAACCAGGATCCTAGGTGATAGGTTTAAATGCTTCATTGGTAAGCATTTAAACTAGCCAAGCAGGGAGGGACTGAAAAGGAGAAGGGAAATCCTAGCCCCCCTCAAAAAATCAAGGTAGTTAGTGAGGTAAACACCAAGATGGAGAAGTTGATAGGGAGAAGGGCAGGGGTAAATGGAGAAAAAGACAAAGGCAGTAAGGACAGGGATGGGGAAAAAGGGGTAAGACCATCAAAAAATGGAGGGTAATGAGTACCAATGCCCATAGTCTGGGTAACAAGCTCCCTGAACTGGTGGCCTTGATGGAAGAGGGATGCCTGGATATCATGGCAGTCACAGAAGCATGGTACACAGAGAACCATGACTGGGATGTCAACATACCAGGGTACACAATCTACAGGAGGGATGGGGAGGGTAGAAGAGGAGGAGGAGGAGTAGCTCTCTATGTAAGGGAAGGGATCAAAGCAACTGAACTAAAGGGTAAACAGGGAGGAGAGGGCACACTGTGGGTCACCATGGAGACTAGAAATGGCACCACAATCCGCACAGGGGTTGTATACAGACCCCCATCTCAGGGGGAGGAAATGGACAAGGAAATGATAGAACGCATCCTTAGTATGGCAGAGAAAAGGGAGATATTGCTGATGGGGACATGAATATACCAGATGTTAACTGGAGCACCTTTGCTGCAGCCACATCCAAGAGCAGGGCCATTCTCGATGTGCTACAGGGGACATGCCTCAGACACCTAGTGTTAGAACCCACTCAGGATGGAGCAGTCTTAGACCTGGTACTCTCAAATGGGGATGGAGAGAGGATCTCAGATCTAGAAGTGGGTAGCCATCTGGGAACAAATCACCGCCAAACAGCATGGTTCACGATAAACTCAGCTGTAGAGTCAAGCCATACAAAAGTGAAGGTACTGGACTTCAGGAGGGCTGATTTTGTCAAAATGGGAGAATGCCTCAGAAAAGCACTAGCAAACAGGCAAGAAGGAGGGGTGGAGCAACAAAGGGGAAACATCAAAACTGCCATCACAGAGGCAACAAGCCTTTGTGTGAAGCAAATAAACAAATCAAAACTAAAGAAAAAAACACTATGGTTCTCAAAAGAGGTGGCGGGGAAGGTTAGGGAGAAAAAGATAGCATTCAGGAAGTATAAGAAAACACAGAAGGAGCAGGACAGAGAACTGTACTAGTTAAAGCAGAAGGAAGCAGGGGAGGCAGTCAGAATAGCAAAGGCCCAAACTGAGGAAAAGATAGCCAACTCAAGAAAGGGGATAAAACCTTTTATAGGTACATTACGGAGTGAAGAAAGACAAAGGGAGGGATACTGAGGCTGAAAAAAGAGGAGGGTGTGTGGGCAGAGAGGGACAGTGAAAAAGTAGGGATACTGAATAAATACTTCTGCTCAGTATTCACAAAGGAATAGGAGGGGAGGCACCTAATCCAGTCAATAGAAGCACTCTGGATAGGGGGGTCGATATCAGTCCTTTCTCAGAAGAAAGGGTTCTGAAAGAACACCTAAAACTTAAGGTGGACAAAGCAATGGGGCCTGATGGGATTTACCCCAGAATTCTGAAATAACTAAGGGGAGAACTAGTAACACCATTGAGTATCCTTTTTAACAAATCATGAGAGGATGGTGTGGTACCTGAGGACTGGAGGAAGGTGGATGTGATTCCCCTTCACAAAAGTGGGAGCAAGACAGAGGCAGGAAACTACAGACCTGTCAGTTTGACCTCAGTGGTAGGAAAAATGATGGAATCACTTCTGAAGAAAAGAATTGTTGAGTACCTAGAGGCCAGTGGGGCAAAGGACCCAAGGCAGCATGGATTCACAGCGGGAAGGTCATGTCAGATATATCTAATTGATTTATTTGACTGGGTGACTAAAGTAGTAGACCAAGGAGGGGCTGTGGACATGGCCTACCTAGACTTTAGCAAGGCATTTGACATAGTCCTGCACAACAGATTAATAAACAAATTAGCCAGCCTGGGAGTGGGTCCCAGGGTGGTAGCCTGGGTAAAACATTGACTGGACAACAGGATGCAGAGGGTAATAGTAAACAGAGTCCACAGTGAAGAAAGGGGGGTTACTTTTGGGGAGGCAATATAGCGCAGTGGTTTAAGGCTCTGAGCAGCAAATCTGGTGACATCCAGCAGACCAGACGTGGGTTTGAATCCCACAGCTTCCACTTACATACTGTGTGTCCCAGAGCAAGTCATTTAACTTCCCTGTGCTCCCAGGTCGCCCCTGTAAAAAAGCTTTCAGCTTAGTGTGCTACTCCTGGTTAAACAAGAACAACAACAAAAAAAATAAACAACTAGTGGGAATACCGCAGGGTTCAGTACCGTGTCCGGTCCTTTTTAATGTCTTGATAAGTGACATTGCAGAGGGACTGGAAGGAAAAGTATATCTCTTTGCAGATGACACACAGATCTGCAACAGAATTGATGCACAAGGTGGGGTGGAAAGGATGAGAAGGGAATTGGCAAGGTTGGAAGAATGGTCAAATGTATGGCAGCTTAGATTCAACACAAAGAAGTGCAAAGTAATGCACCTGGGAAAAAACCCAGGGGAAGAGTACACAATGGGGGGTAGGATACTGACAACAACAAAAATGGAAAGGGACCTGGGGTAGTTACTGTATATCAGATGATCTAATGGTGGGCAAGCAATGTGAGAGGACAGTAAGGAGGGCTGGATGGATACTGGGATGCGTAGGGAAAGGCATCACCAGTAGCAAACAAGAAGTTGTTATCCCTTTGTACAGACAGTTGGTGAGACCCCATCTGGAGTACTGCGTGCAGTTCTGGAGACCCCATCTCCACAAAGACAAGGACAGGGTAGAGGCTGTCCAGAGGAGGGCAACTAAAATGGTGCAGGATCTGCACCAGAAGACATATGAAGAGAAACTAAAGGAGCTTAATATGTATACCCTCGAGGAAAGGAAGGAGAGGGGGGACATGATAAAAACTTTCAAGTACCTCAAGGGAGTCAACAAAGTCCAAGAGGGTAGCAGCTTTCAGAAAAAGAGATGTGCAAGAACAAGGGGGCACAATTTGAAGATGGGGGATGGCTCAGAGGTAATGTGAGGAAATATTTTTTCACAGAGAGGTTGTGGATGCATGGAACAGCCTTTCTGAGGAGGATGTGGAGTCAAAAACAGTGGGGGAATTTAAGAATACATGGGACAGGCATAAGGTAATTCTAGTGGGGGTAGGAGGGAGTAGGCTGTTGGTTAACTAGGATCTGCAGCTTATCCATTAGATAGGGAAATGGGCAGACTAAGTGGGCCAAGCTGACCTTATCTGCCATCATATTCTATGTTTCTGTGTTAGATGGAAGCACTTCAGAGAGACAACTGAGTCTGTTCAACATCAGTACTACTTGGTAGCCATTTTAGAACCTTGTGATGTCATCAAGGAACATGCTGCGTTTGATTTAATGTAGTTAGGCACAGTGTGTTCCTCGACAACATCACAATGTTCTAAAATGGCTGTAATGTAGAATTAATATTAAATAGACTCAGTCATCTATATCCATGAAGTGCTTCTAGCTACATGAGTCCAGTAGCTTGTTGCTTTCAAACTGGGTATGAATGTATTTCTTATCACTATTAATAAAGGAAATATGGTTAAATAGCAACATTGAATTAACTTCTATATACTGGTGCTATTCCTTCACAGCATGAGAAGCAGTTGTGAAGAGTATGATATATACAGTATAAAAGAAAAGAAAACACATATTGCAAAGCCGAACAGGTACTGAAATTATTTTATTATGATTTAATAGCACAAAGTTTGTACACAGAACCAGGAAAGTAGAAGCAATATAGTGAAATGTCATTCATTACTTATTCTACATAAAATGAGTTTTACACAACATAGTAACAAAAAAACATAAGACCAATTTATATAACTCCTTATCACCTGGACGTCCATTTTGTATCAATTAAGCAGTGGATAGTTCAGATTTTATATTGAGCCATGGGAAGTGATGTTAAGGTTTTTACAAGCTCTTATGTTTTATAGGAACTATTCTGTTTTATTAGGGCATTTTAACACCCACTCCCAACTACAAGTATTGAATTTAACTTACTTTTTTTTTATTTACAGTTAATCTTTTTATTGGCATGTGTCTTAAAACACGCAAACAAATACAAGTCATGAAGACAACACAGTAGAGCATATAGCAAAATAGTTACGTTGATAAGTATTGAGATACAGATGTACCAAAAAAAAAAACAAACAACAGAACAAACTAAGGAGCAAAAGCTTCCTTAACCATTTGATGAAGGGAACAGATTATTGCACCAGAACAAGGAAAATACAGAAAGTCAAAGTATGTTAAAATGGAGGACCACCAACATTTAGCACAGTAAGTAGATATACCATAAACCTGACAGTTGTGCCTTTCTGAGGAGTGGTTAGTGACCAATATAAAATGAAATTCATAAGGGGTCAGGCTGCATAAGGGGGCCAGAGGGAAGAAGCAGAAAAGAAAGGTATCGGCCTACTCCCGTCCTCTGCAGCAAGGAGTTGAAGTAAGGCATCCAGCAATCATTGAAGAATTCAACTATTTAACTATATACCTTATAGACCATACAACTTCCTGATTAGGCAGTTGATTTAACTGTGAAACACTGAAGATGTGTGACTTGAGTTTTTAGTCTCTAACAAATGGATTAAAATAGTGATTGAAACATTGGTGAGTGGGTCCAGTGTGTTCAAAAAAGCGTACGCTACTTATACTCCTGTTCCCATTGGGATCCTAAAGCCTTCCATCATTTCTTATAAACATCCAGCATAATCATATTATCTTACACCTTATGCAGTCAGACATTTAGTTGCAAGGTGTCTTGAGTTATAATCTTTTTAAATGGGTTCCATATTTTACCATACTCATCCATTTTCTACCATAGCTGTAATGTACTTCTTCAAGTTTATAGCTGTCTAACACGAAATCAAACCAAGACTTGTATACTGGAGGTTCTTCCACTTGATATGGGTAAATTTCTTGGCTAGTACAATTCCTGCCATTAATGTTTTATATGAATGCTGGCGAATAGTTATATATGAAGGTACTGGACCGAATAGTGTAGCATTCTCTAAATAGGGTGCTTAAGTACTGATTCCTAATGACAGTATCGGTAGAACCTTGGGGCAAAGGCTGGCATGGTATGGGCATTTGTGGAGAAGATGCATCAATGTGCTTATCACATTTGTACATCTAGGGCATGAAACAGATATTTATTTATGTATGCATGGATGTATTTATTTATTTATTTAAAACTGATAACCAGGAAAGGCTCTCTGGGCTGAGGCTCATTTCCAGGTGTGACCCAAGGGAGGTGGGGAGGAGAATACAGAAGGAATACAAATTTCAGATTCACGAAATTATGAAACATTGGATTGTGACTACATAGACAACATCAGAGATGCTGGATCTGTGTGGTGACCAAGCATATTAAACAACTGCATAGACTGAACACAGTGACAAGTGGACAATGACGCAATAATACATAACGTGTGCAGTGCCTGTTGAGGAAGGAGCGAGTGCTAGTGGAGTACAGGAACAGACCATGGGCATAGTCACAACTAGCTTAGATTAAAGGGAGAACATATGCAGAAGGAAGACAAAATGGAGAGTCATTAGCAGGGTCGACAGGGAGAGGATGAGCAGGAAGGTGCCTTTGCTGGCATCTGAAGGCAGGGAGTGAGGAGGAGAGGTGGAGGGAATAGGGGAGCAGGTTTTAGAGGGAAGGGAGGTGGTAAGAGAAAGCTGCTCGCCCAGCAGAGGAGTGAGGATGAGGAATGGAGAAGGTATGGGAATTCCTGCAGCAAAGAGAGTAACAAGAGGTGAGGACGGGGAGAGGAGTAAGGAAAGATTGGGGGGAAGGATCCAAACTGGTATTTAGTAATGAAGGAGGCACAACGGGACTGGTGATGTGAAGGCAGTGGGAGGATAGAGAAGGAGGAGGAACAGAGGGAGTAGTGATGAGTATGGAGGGGAAAGTTGGTAGCGAAATGACAAAAGGCATTGCAAAAGGTATCCCTTTTGGCAAGGGAAGAGGAAGGGGCAGTGCTGTAGACCATGTCTGCATCATCAAAGACCGGGAGGACCATTTTGGTTACCAAATCCCAGCGGACCTGAAGGGAGCGGCAGTCCTTGTTGTGGTAGAGAGCGCCGAGTTTAGGTGAATAAATTTCATGTAGAGGGAAAGGTGTATAATATACACAATGAAATGTATTCCACTGTATTTGCTGTAATTTCGAAGTTTTGATCAGCATATGTATATTGTCTTATTTTATTCCAGTCTTCCTTGGCTATCTGTTGTGCCAGATCTTGTTCCCATTTCCCTTTCAAGTGATTGAGGTCTTTCAGGAAATGCGTAGAGACTGAGGTGTGTTGTTTACAGATTATTGCTGCTACTGGGCTTCAATATTTTATTTTCTAAACCAGAGGGTGGGGATAATGTGAGACTTCTATTGATGTTATCTATGTAGTTCCTTAGTTGTGGATATCTAAAAAAATGAGATTGGGAAGATCATATTGTTGCTGAGGGTCTGGGAAGGATAGCATAGTTGCATCTCTAAAGCATTCTACTATTGCATCTAAGCCCTTATTTTCCCATATTTTAAATACCTCATCAAACAGAAATAGTTGAAAGTTAACATTCTTTGGGGGGGGGGGTGGAGCAACATGGCCACTTAGGTTAGACCTCCATACACAGCTTGGAATAAAGCAGTAAAAAATAAAAAATTTTACTCTCTGTACCAACATCTACTGATCACCTTCAGCGTAGAAAGCTGGTGCCCATACACTGGTAAAGCCACAGAAAGAAAAACAGATCCCAGATGGAACAAAAAGCAAAACTGCCTCCGTAGCTCCTACCACGCCATTAGCACAAGACCTTGTAGCACCTGCAGATGATGAAACTTCAGAGGAAATGCTGCACTCACTCAATGAAAATCTCCAGACTTATCTCAACACTGCCTGACTTAGCAGAAAAATTTTGTAATTTGACCAACAGAGTTATTGGTTTGGAGACGTCTTTGGACAATGTTAAATCAGAAGCGGTCAACGCTAAGTAACAGTCAGATGCAGCAATGGGAGCCACCACTATGGTACTTAAGAAGAATGCTTACTTCTGCTCCTATTAGAGACACTTGAAAACCAGGTGACAGCTGCCAACCTTAGACTAATCAGAATGCCAGAGGTTCAGGAGGGTGACCACCTGCTCTTTTGTTTTTACAGGACTAGCTGGTACAACATTTTGGGGACTCTATTACTGTGATGACAATGTGTATTCAGAAGTCCTGTAGAGTGACACCACAAGGGAAGCCTGAAAAACTGGAGGCTCACTGTACCATAGCGGTGGTTTGCTGTTGGTATAGGGACCAAAAACTTTGTTAACCCTATCACAGAGGAACAAACTGTTTTACAGGATGGCCAGACAATTCAGATATATCCAGACATCAGCTTTGCAAATCAAAATAAGAAAAAATTTAACAGGATTAGGGTCATGCTCCATGCAGCAGACATTCCTCATGTGATGGTGTTCCTGGCTTGTCTCTGCATAGTCCACCAAAGCAAAGTACTTCTATTTTCAGACCCAATGGATGCCATTAGGTGGGCTCAGAAGCATGCTTCACAGTCATAGAGGGGGGAGGACAGAGAAGATGAGTGTCCCTCTGAAGAAGAGACCTGATTGATCCATGGTTTTACCATTATTAGGACTGGTGTACAGGTGAATAGCAGCATGTACCCAGGTGAGACTGTGAAATGGGTTTTGAATAAGAACTGTTGCAGTAGACCCTCTCCTGGGACATGTCCTACCCTACAGTTGTGGAAGTGGAAGAACATCTGGTCCTTCTCTTGCAAAGTTATGTCGATAAAAGAGCTAATGATGCAACAATTTAAAATAATTAATAATCTCTATGACACCCCATTAGGATGTTTAAAATGAAACAATCCAGTCGCTTCTCTGCTATGAGTGTGAAAAAGAAAGTGGCCCTCTCCTACTGTACATGTACTCTGGGACTGCTCAGAAATAACCTTCTGGAATGAAATAATTTACTAGATTTAGAAGAACTTTTCACTCCAGAGGTACCGTATGCATTCTAGAGCATGTAACCAATAGAGAAGTGGCAGTCAGCAGAGGGCACAACGTATATCTAGTTGCGAATTTAGACGAGGCAAATATTGAAATTTTGGCTAGACAAAAGGAGACCTATATATACAGAATGGTTACAAGATGCTTTAGAAACCTTAAGAATAGAAAAGATAGCTCATATAATGAGGAATGCTTCCCATGCATAGCAAAAGAAATTTGGACAATTAGATGCCCTAATTAACATCCCTAATGGAAGAGAGTAAACACATAACTCTATAAATAATAGGACAGCATTGAATCCTAACCCGTACTTGCAGAAATTAGATAGGCACCCTTCAGATCAGAGTGTACTGTGCATAGCTCTCTCTCCTGTCCTATAACAACAGCTAAAGTTAGCAGCAGCTAGTAACACATACCAGGGCTTTTATCTCAGATACAATCACTTCAACTCTAAAATTGTTAAAAATGTTAAGCACTCTCAGAATGGTATAATAACAGTTAGCCTTCAATACAGTTCAGATGAAATATGTTCTTGTGTTAAACGTAGTTAGACTTTTGTCTGTTAATGCACATAGGAGATCTTTAGACCTCTGGGCTGTAATCATGTGGGCTGGTAAATTAGAGGACAGAACATAAGCTAAGAGACGTCCTTATACATTAGTGTTGTTGTTATACATATTTAGGGAGCTCCTATCAGTAAGCAATGATGCATTGCTATAATAGCAGGATTTTTTAAGCCCATTGTTAATGTCATAACAGTATGAATGTTTGTACTTGTGCCTTTTATTTTCTGCCTCCCCAGACCAGCTACCATCAGCCTGACCATGCTCCCAGCCCTGTCACCCATCTTCCCTGGGACTTACTTCTCCCTGGGTGTTCCTACCTGGCTAACCCCCTAGGGTGGGCCTTCAGAGGGCATCCTCATCCCCCTGTTGGATCTCGAGCTTGGTTGACAAGGAGAGTGGCATGGTCGATGGTGCAGGGCCTGTGGAGCATGGCGGGTGGCATCCTGTGGTGGTCTGGCTTTTTCCTCCAATTTCTCCCAGGGAGACATAGCATGCAATGATGTCATGCCGATGTCTGCTACATCTCCCTAACTAATCCAGCTTAGGCTGCCAAATCCCCAGCTTCCTCCAGGGGCCAGTCAGGAGCCAAGCACTTCCCCACCCTCCCCTCAGAGGAGGAGAGCAGTTCATCGGACACTCTATCCTCCTCCTTCCCTGGCCAGCCCTCCCACAGTCTGGACTCGCATCTGAAACCAATCATCAGTGCTCTGGGTGGTAGCTCTACCGCTGTGCTGGTGGGCCAGCTTGTCCTTATAACTTTTCTGCTTTGTGTATGTGTAATGTATGACAGTTTACCCAAATCTCAATAAAATATAAATATAAAAGAACTGTTGCAGTAGTCTCCCTCCTGGGACATGTTCTACTCTACAGATGCTCTGTTATTGCAATGTTGGACTTTCTACAATTACAATTTTCTCCCTGTAGTTTGTTGGGGGTGCTTTTATGTGGTCAATGTGATATATTGTTTTAGAAGGAAAATACCATACTGTCAGATTGGCACGCCAGCCTACCACAGGACCCGCTCAACCACCTGGGCCCTGGCTCCAAATCTGGATATGGTCATGGGGTGGGGTGGAGGATGGACCTCCCTCCCCCTGAGTATGTCCAAAGGGATGGCAGGTGATGGTGCTGGACACAGAACAAAGTCAGTGGAGAGAAAGGACCATACAATTGGATTTACATTTATATGATGGAAGAGAGATATTTGTCATGTCACAGCTAAAACAATTACTGTATTTGTTAGCCATGAAATTATATATCAGACATACAAATGTGGCGTGAGTGTAGGTTAGGGAGGATTATAAACCCTGGGCATCCTCCAGGCTGGCACCGTGATATACTGTAGTTTAGAAGGATGCCCACCTCCCTGATATTAGGCTGTGCCCCGTCAGACCTCACATTTCGAAGTTTACTATACTGTATACAGAAGCAACAAGCCTTTGTGTGAAGCAAATAAATAAATCAAAACAAAAGAAAAAAACACTATGGTTCTCAAAAGAAGTGGCAGGGAAGGTAAGAGAGAAAAAGACAGCATTCAGGAAGTATAAGGAAACACAGAAGGAGCAGGACAGAGAACTATACCAGTTAAAGCAGAAGGAAGCAGGGAAGGCAGTCAGAATAGCAAAGGCCCAAACTGAGGAAAAGATGGCCAACTCGGTTAAAAAGGGGGATAAAACCTTGTATAGGTACATTAGAGAGCAAAGAAAGACTAAGACAGGGATACTGAGGCTGAAAAAAGAGGAAGGTGGTTGGGCAGAGAGGGACAGTGAAAAAGCAGGGATATTGAACGAATACATCTGCTTAGTATTCACAATGGAAAAGCAGGGGGAGATACCTAATCCAGTCAATAGAAGCACTCTGGATAGGGGGGTTGATATTAGTCCTTTCACAGAAGAAAGGGTTCTGAAAGAACTCTTAAAACTGAAGGTGGATAAAGCAATGGGGCCTGATGGGATTCACCCCAGAATTCTAAAAGAACTAAGGGAAGAACTAGTTACACCATTGGCTACCCTTTTTAATAAATCATGGGAGGATGGTGTGGTGCCTGAGGACTGGAGGAGGGCGGATGTGATTCCTCTTCACAAAAGTGGGAGCAAGACAGAGGCTAGAAACTACAGGCCTCTCAGTTTGACCTCAGTGGTAGGGAAAATGATGGAATCACTTCTGAAGGAAAGAATTGTTGAGTACCTAGAGGCCATTGGGAAACAGGACCCAAGGCAGCATTGATTCACAGCAGGAAGGTCATGTCAGACAAATCTAATTTATTTTTTTGACTGGGTGACCAGAGTAGTAGACCAGGGAGGGGCTGTTGACATGGCCTACCTAGACTTTCGCCAGGCATTTGACACAGTCCCACACAGAAGATTAATAAACAAATTAGCCAGCCTGGGAGTGGGTCCCAGGGTGGTAGCCTGGGTAAAACACTAGCTGAACAACAGGACACAGCGGGTATTAGTAAATGGAGTGCACAGTGAAGAAAGGGGGGTTACTAATGGGGTACCACAGGTTTCAGTACTGGGGCCGGTCCTTTTTAATGCAGCTTATCCGTTAGGTTGGGAAATGGGCAGACTAGGGTGGGCCAAGTGGTCCTTATCTGCCGTCAAATTCTATGTTTCTATGTATTACCATGTTTTCCTTTTTTGATGAAACCCATTATAAATATAAGTTAAAAAAAGAAACTGGATTGTCTAATTCTTTTTTTACTATTCTTATAAGTAAAACAAAATCGAGATTATCCACTTTTTCTAAATCTTTGTTTTTTATTGTTTTACTTAAAACACAAAACAGGAATTAGATACTTAATTGATAAAGGGGAAAGTCAATTCCAGTGAAAGATAAGCATACATAATACAGTGGCACTGGAGTTCATAAGATATATGTCTGTATTTTCAGCGCAGAACAAACATGTGATATAAGTTAATTGTGTCCACAAATGCAAGGTGAGGCCTAGTGAAATTGGTCAGTAATGATAAATGCTCACTGACAGTATGTACCCCCATACCACTTTGTACACCTCCAGTGAAAGGGGTATCTACTGGGTCAATATACACTTGCACATCTATAACCTGTTACCCCAGTGCCCCACCCATCAAAGAACTGACTCCCCATTCTGGGTGCCATACGCCACTAAAGGCTGGTTGTAAGACATCCTGCTATAACTGTGCCCTATGGGAGTATTCGCTGCATGGTGAGATATGTATTCCAAATAGCCTTATACATTTTTAAACATCTGTCAATGCTTGTAAGTTATTCTTTCTATATTAGCAAGGGTGGACATGCTTGTATTCCACTCTTACACCATGAGGCGGGGGGGCTGTGTGTTTTTCCGCATGGCCAATGTGACTTCTTTTGACCACTAGCAGCACCAGTGCAAGCCATGAGAGTGCCTTTCCATGCAGAGGGAAGCTGTACCCTGTCTCCCCAGACTTCCCAGCACTGGCGTGCTCATCACCGGGTCTACCACATATATGTGAATTCCTGCAACCCCACCATATGTATTCAGGCGGGATCCAATACACTCGGTGTACAATGTGTTGTTGTAGATTATGTTTATTAACTTTTATCAAGTGACAAGAACAGATGCACGTATACTTGGTTCTGAGTACAGAAATCAGTTGATCCAGACTATAAAATGACAGCAGTATGGTTCACTCACCGTCCTGTGTTGAAACTATCCATTGACCATCAGTCCGTTTTAGGAAAAAGTCTGAAAAGAGCTTCAAGCAGTAGAACCTTGGCCTAGCAATGTAAACAGTCCTGAAAATACAGTACCTAGTGCAAGCACTGCTGATGCTACTCATAGTGGCGGAATTAGTCCATGCTGACACGAAAATGTTCTGTATATTAAGAGTAATCTGGTGACTTTGAAGAGGCTTCAACAGTGGTGTTTATGAGGGACACGTTAAAATAATACTAATGAGATCTACATAGCTCAGAAAACATTGCAATGGATATAACAGTAGCATGAAAAAACTGCTCCAGAACAAACTTTCAACTTTTTGAAAAGGTAAGTTAGTTGTTTTAACCATGGCTATACCTTGCTGTCTTGAGCACAGAGCTACACGGCCCAAAACTTCATATCAGAAAGTGAGGGCTAGTGGACTTCACGCCTCAGGCAGGGTCAGACGCAGCATAACCAGGCTGCAGCCCAGGGCACCAGCCATTTAGGGGCACCAGCAGAATGAGGCAGCAAAAATTTTTTTTTTTTTCTGGGCTGGCTGCTTGCTTTGTTTGTGGTGCTGGGCTTGACAAACCAGTAAGTAAGTCGTCCTGCAAAAAAAAGACGTTCCAGACTCCTGCCTCATTTAAACAATGGTTCCTGCCCCACCCTCCCTCTACCCTTTGTCTTTGCAGACATAAATGTTTATTGCTCGCTGCCTCGCTCTGGAGTCCTGCTGCTGACGAGTTCTTTGCTGCCTCACCACCACCCCCCTGCTTGCTTGGTTGCTTAGGCAACAATGGCTGATAACGTGATGACACGTTGCCGACATGTACTCCAACTGTTGGCGCCCCCTCCCCCTATCCTCCTCAGCAGCGTTCTCCCCTTATCCTCCTCAGCAGCCCCCGCGGACCTTGTAAGTTAGAATTTCAATCAGGTCCACGGTGGGCGTAGTGCTCATACTGTGCTGTGCCTGAGTGCATCCTCTGATTGGCTGCTGTTTAAAGAAGGAGGTGTGGCTAGTGAGAGGCAGCAAATTTAAATAGCCCCAGACATACAGGTGCAGCAGCATTTCGAGTTGCAGTACTTTGAGCCACCCACACATGAACACAACTGACATTTCGAAAGGAGGACAGGACTATATTTGCCGCCAAGCGCCAGACGGATTTGGGAGAGAGAAAGAGAGAGACAGCTATTGCAAGACCGCAACCGCAACCATCCAAGGTGCTGTTGACTGAGCCGCTGAGCGACTAGTGAGTGAGCGTGGAGTCAGACAGAGAGAGCACAAGGGGCGAGGTGCTTGAGTTGCCAGCCAGGCAGCGAGTGCAGTGACTGTCCCAGACTCCCAGTATGCTGCTAGCCCAGTGGTCGTGGCTGTTCTGGTTTGCCATCGGCCCGGGAAGAAGTAAGTTTGGAGGCAAGCTGAGAGAGGGAGAGAGACAGACTCACAGACGCACAGTCAGGCAGTCAGCACCCGACCCACACTTTTGGTTGTTCGCTAATATATTTCATAAAACAAGCTGTTCACTTTTTTTGGGCGAGCAGTGCCACAGTGTGTGTGAGGTCAGTTGGTGTTCCAAATCTATCATCGTTTTCGCCGGGATCGGGACGCGGTCCTCCTCCTCCTCCTACAACTGTCCTGCTGCCAGTCGGCTTCTCTGGATAAGGATACCTGCTGCCTGCATCTTCTTCTGGTCTATATTTACCTATGTCCCTTCCCACAGAATCCTTCAAGGCATATCAGGTACCATTTTGCTTTACTATTACACACAACCAGTTGTCTGAGACAGTGTCAGTTTGATTGATGAAGCTTATTTGATATTATTAGTAGTAGCAAAAATAAATGGTGCCCCTTTCTGATGTGCAGTGTACCCATTTTGTAGAAAGTTTACGACCCATGCTACCCCCCCAGCCCCATGACCTGCAGTGAATTTGAACTGTTTTTTTTTTTCACCTGTAAGTTAAATTAATAACTGCAGCAGCTTCAGAGTTCAGACTATTTTATCCACAGGTACTCTTTCTGTGTTATCAGACACTGACTGGCACTGTGACATGCAGTAGCTTTCATTAAATAATGTTACCACCACCCCCCTTAGTAACAAAAACGCTGACCCCTGACCTTCGATCCACTTGGATAAAAACAGTTTTAACCACTAGCCTTCATTTTAAAATACTCCCCTCCCCATGACCTGCAGAATTCCTTTAACTCTTAAAGAAGTTAAAACAGGGAGTTTTGGGCAGAACATTTATTCTTACTGCTTGTCTAGACTGTTATGACACTAATTATAGCTTTGAAATGCTACCCATGGGCCTGAACGACTTGCAGTGAACATTGAGGTAAAAGTGACTGCTGTTGTCCTGTTCAGTGCATTACGTTTTTCCAACTAGGGAGACTCTGAATAAGAATGCACACATGTTCTGAGGAAGGTGTCAGTTGTGACGTAGAAATTTAAACTTGTGTGGCTACTTGAATGCTTGGCTGGCCAAAGTTTTATATGTTAAACCGCTACAGGACTAAATCTAAATGAAGTGCCTATTGCCAGCGTTCTTGAATGGCTGCTGCTGCTGTTGTAAGATTTTAAACATTAAAAGAACTTGAATACTTATGGAGTGCTGACCAGTTCCTTCTAGAGTGTGGTGTGCTAACCTTTACATTGGGTACATGTATGGTAGGATTTCTCAAATGGTGAGGCCTGCATCCCTGGGGAGGCCTAAACCAGTTCCAGGGGAGGGCAGCTCAAGCAAGTCTGAAAGTATTGCACAGTGCACCCTCTATCTGCCAACTTTGCTGCACAAACTATTTGGCATATAATAGTGGTGTTGTTTTGCAGTGGTAAAATATGTGAAGATGTGCACAGTTTGGCTATGAAAAATGGACAAATGGGAGATAAGGTAACAATTGACCAATTTGATGGATAGCAGAACTAACTGCCAAATAAAAAGGTTACGCAGGAAGGCACTGTACTAAAGGCAAGAATAGGAGGGAGCAAAAGGAATCATGAGAAGTTGCTTATATGAGCAGGGCATGTGAGGAGACTGGGGCAGAGGTGGGTTGGAGGTTTAT
Source organism: Neoceratodus forsteri (assembly GCA_016271365.2). NCBI lineage: Eukaryota > Metazoa > Chordata > Ceratodontiformes > Ceratodontidae > Neoceratodus > Neoceratodus forsteri. Next base: position 395,709,888 of record JADMNL010000024.1, read on the forward strand.
TCCAGAGGGAGGAGAAACAGAGCAGTGTGACCCATCAAGGTACTGCAGCAAGGGGTAACAATAGTTCAAGAATCAGAACAGCAAGTGGGCTGTGTTAAAGAAAAACAAAATGCTATTTTTCCAAGTGTAGGCCCACTGACAGTCTAATGATATATGGAGCAGATGTCTGTGCCGGCCAGGGATGTAGAATATGTAATATAACGTATATGGACATACATCACATTGTTTTTGTGCACAATTGTATTAATTTTGGTGTGCTTTCATAGTCCGTAATCCAAGGAGCAGATATCTGTGCTAGCCTGGCTCAGGGATGGCATGTAGAATATGTAATACGGTATTTTGTAAAACCTCAATAAACTGAGTTAAGTCTGTATTCTACTCTCTTCTTTTGTAACATGAATATATGTTGCCATCCCCCTGAACTGAGGTGTGTGTGTGAGTGTGAATTTGTTGCGCACGCCTGGTTCACAAACTGGGTGCACCACGGGCCAGTGGTGGGGGGGCACCTGAAGTTCCAAGCCTGTGGGCACTATCTATGTAAACACAGCCCTGGTTGTGTGCTACTTCTACTGTGCTGCCACAGGTGGCAGGCAAAGATAAGTGCGACCCATCCCCCCCCGAGAGAGAAGACTAAGCAGTGAGATGATCAATCCTCTCTCTTCCTGGCTGACTCCCATTCAAGTCTACTCCCGAACCTGGGACACTGGTGTGGCAGGCAGTAGTTCTACCCCTGAAGTCACTGGACTGGTTCCATGTTGAAAGTTTTAATTGTTCACTCTTGAAATATAATTGCGGCCTTTTAGTTTTTGTTTTAACTCTTTGTTATCAATGTTACTTCACTCCCATTTTGTTCCCCTAGGTCACACCTGGAAACAAGGTTTGGCTCAGCATGTCTCTCCCAATTAAACAGACACCAACGCAGGGGGAAGCAGGTGGCCTAACAGTGAATAGCATGCATTACCCATAAACTAACATGAAAAGGAATCACAGGCAGAGCGAGGTGACCTTGGCTGCAATCAGGCAGCACATACCTGGGTGCTGGGAGGAGCAGTAAACGTTGCACTGACTGGACCACGGTGTGAATGAATAGGGCTGTGGTTATTGGGGCTAGTATCGGAAGGCTGAGGGACAACAGGTTTCTTTACTTCCATTACCTTTTATTCTAGGTTACTGCTCACTACAAACTGCACTAACAAACTAACTGAACTAACTAAACATCAAATTTCTTCCCCAGAGATACTGTGTGTGGGAACTGCTCCGTTAGTTAGTAGTTACAGTTACCTTTTGGTTTTGATTGTATTCTGTTTTTCTGCACATATAGTTTGAATTTTGCTGGAATTTGTTCTGAGACTTGCTCGTTCCTTGTTTCATTCGTGACTGTTGCAGATTCCTCTCTCTGACATAGGTCTGGTCTAGCCCAATCGAGAGAGTGAAACTGCAAGGCATCAGCATTTTGAAATCAGAACCGGTGAGCTTTTGAAACCAGCTCATGGAAGGGCAAGCTAGCAGATGCTGATGGAGTGGCAAGCATGCGGGCTCATAGTGAATAGTTTGCATCACCCATAGACTAGCAGGGAAAGGAGCCACAGGCAGATAGAAGTAACCTCAGTTGATTGTTTTTTGCAGCCAAGGGGTGCTCCCACCCACCCTTCAACCCACCCACTCCAGGGCTCGTCTTCCTTATTTAGGGCATTGGTCCATGGGATAGTGCATCTTCCTGCCTCCAAATAGGAAGTACCAAACCAAAAAAAGGTGGTGAGGAGGGACATATTAAAAAAAAAAGTATAGTGAGAGCCTAACACAGTAAAGAGATACAAAGAGTACAGGACAGTATTGTGGGTGGTAGTTGGCATAGTTACTACAGAAAGAAGATGCAAGGGGTGGTACAGTGTAATGTGTGCAGGGCTGCTGTAATCAGCAGAACATTCTGAATAATGTGAAGCTGGTCCTTCTGCACATACCTCTCTGGGTTGAGGGAGGAAGCTGCCTGTCTCAAGCGAGTTGGCTAGGTTACAGGGGTCCTTCACCCCCACTCAGAGGCCAGTATCTTGTGATGTGGTCTTGTTGCAAGCGGGCGCCTACCGAAATGGCGACCCACTTCTGGTGAGTACCCACATGGCGAGGGAGGAGGGAGGGTGACCAGATGGGGAGGGTTTGTGACTGGCGACGGGATGTTGCTATACCTGCACGAGTGCCAGGGGGGAGCGAGCACGTTGAGCAAGGGGTGGGAGGGTTTGTGAGGGGTGGTGCTGTGGGCTGCTGTTGAGCTGGCTCTGTGGCATGGTGGGGAGAGCGCTTGCCAGGGGAGGAATGCTGTACAGGTTTTGGGTCTGGGTGCAAGTATATTTTGTAGTGCCCAGCCTGAGTAGTGTATTTTTTTTCTTTCCCCCACTGTTGCACCCTCTCGACATGCAACCCCCTGGAGTTGAGAATCTATAGTAGTGGGCTTGTGGGGTAAAGCCCTCCATGAGGGGAGTATCTTGTGATGTGGTCTTGTTGCAAGTGGGCGCCTACCAAAATGGCGACCCACTTCCGGTGAGCATATAAGTAAAAAACATACGTTTGTACGCCACTTTCACTGGCGCCGGAGTTGCACATCACTGAAATTGAATTTCGGCAATGTACACTCACCATATGGATGATCGCCCTTATGACATAGAACCCCAGAGGCCACAGTGTCCACAACTTGAATCTCAAAGGATGTCCAGGAGGAGGAGTGATTGGACCAAGTTGGCCTCAGTGAGATTGCGGGAGTTGTGTCTGAAGCACATCCCCCAACCAGTCCAGCTAAGTAACTCCTATGCTGTCTTGGAGGAGCGAGAAATCCCTACAAGAGCACACATAGCTGAGACCAAGGAGGATGGGCGGATCCTCCATGACAGAACCCCAGGGAAGGGGTAGAGGACCCCAGAGGAAGAGGAAGCTGTGTCTGGTGGGGAACTCAATTGTCCGGGGAATGAAGTTAGGGGTACCTAGTAGTGGAGAGAGAGATGTCACGTACTTCCCAGGAAGCACTGCGTGGTGGGATGGGAAGCAGATCCATAGGATTGCAAGGGCAATAGTAAGGAGATAGGAAATGGATGTCATTGTCCACCTGGAGACAAATGACCTGGCAGAGGACAAGGTGGAGACAGCCAGAATCCAGGAGGATTTCAGGAAACTGGGGAGGAACTAAAGCAGATAGCATGCTCCATCTTCTTGGAGGTACTACCTGTCCATGGCATGGGGAGGCTAGGTCATTCCACTTCCAGAAACTCAACTCCTGGTTGAAGGAATGGTGCGGAAAGGAGGGTTTTGACTTCATGGGGACTGGGGCCTCACCTGGAGGGATGCAAGCATGTAGGTCAACAAAACAGAGGAGGGAAGTCACAACCTAGAGAGCCATGTGTGTCAATACCCGGAGCCTTAGTAGCAAGATGGAGGTCCTGGAGTCAGCCATGGCAGAGTCGGACCTGGACTTTGGGGCAATCACAGAGTCCTGGTGTAATGATAACCATGATTGGGAGATGGCAATACCAGGCTACAATCTATTCAGTAGGGATAGGACAGGCAGGCAGGCAGGAAGGGGGGAGGAGTGGTGCTTTATGTGAAGGATAACATAAATGCCATGGAGATTCAAGGGGGATGGGGGGATACTGTGAGTTAAACTTGATAGAAAAACTGGGTCAGCTGTCTGCACAGGGGTAATTTATGGACCACCAGCCCAGGGGGAGGAGAAGGATAGGGAGATGATGCTGGCTATCCAAAGGATGGCACACAGGGAATCTGTGTGTGCTGGTTGGCGACTGTAATATTCCAGACATGGACTGCACCTCCCAGCAGTGGCATCAGCCAAGATCAGGTTTATCCTGGATGCCCCTCAGGGAGCCTTCCTTAAACAACTGGTCATGGAACCCACACGGCAGGAGGCACTACTGGACCTGGTGTTCACAAACGGGGACAGTATGATGGGGATCAAAATGGGGGAGCACCTGGGAAGCAGTGACCACTGGTCAGTGTGATTTAGCATAACTGAAGGGGCCGAACCCAGCCACACAAAAAAACGTGAATCCTTAACTTTAGGAGGGCATATTTTGGGAATGGGGGAAATACGTGGTGAAGGCACTAACTGGCATAGGAAGGAAATTAGGGGTGGAGAAACAGGGAACAGGGATAACAAGGGCAACACAAGTATGTGTAAAACAGGTTAGCAAGGGGAAAAGGAAGAAGAGACCATTATGGTATTCCAAGGAGGTGACTGAGAAAGTGAAAGCCAAAAGATTGCATTCAAACAATACAAAAAGACACAGGCCGAAGGGGACAGGGAGAGGTACTGGAAGAAACAAAGGGAGGCAGAGAAGGCAGTAAGGAAAGCCAAAATCACAAACTGAGGAGCACATTGCAAAATCATTGGTTAGAGGGGACAAAACGTTTTATAGGTATGCAAGTGAAAAAAGGAAGGCAAAGGGAGGGATAGTGTGGCTGAAAGGGGAAGACGGGAGTAGAGTGGAGGATGACAGCAGCAAAGCAGACATACCTAACTGATATTTCTTCTCAGTTTTTACAGAAGAAAGGGCGGCTAATGGACCAGAAGACAGTAGAAAGGGTAGGAAGGGCGCAGAAATGGATACAAGTCTTTTTTCACAGGAAAGAGTCTAAAAGAACCAGAAGGAATAAGGGTCTATAAAGCTATGGGGCCAGATGAAGTACACCCCAGGATGCTGAGGGAGCTAAGAGAGGTTGTGCCTGAACCTCTGACAACCCTGTTTAGCCAGTCACTGGAAACAGGAGAGGTACCCAAAGACTGGAGGACAGCTGATGTAGTCCCCCTGCACAAAAGCGGGAACAGAGAGGAAGCGGGAAAATACATACAGTCAGCCTGACCTCAGTGGTGGGGAATATCATGGAAACACTGCTGAAGGAAAGAATAGAGGAACACTTGGTTGCCAACAGTCTACAGGACCCAAGGCAACATGGTTTTACTGGGGAGAGGTCATGCCAGACTACCTCATTTAATTTTTCTACTGGGTGACAAGAGCGGTTTATTGAGGGGGGGCAGTGGACGTGGCCTATCTGGACTTCAGCAAGGCCTTTGACACTGTGCTGCATAGAAGGCTGTTAAGCTGAGGAACATGGGCGTGGGTAGGACAGTGGTGCAGTGGGTGTGGAAGTGGCTGGATTGCGGGACACAGAGAGTGGTTGTAAATGGCTGTCACTCTGCAGAGGTAAGGGTGACCAGTGGGGTGCCAGAGATATCAGTTCTGGGTCTGGTCCTCTTCAACATGTTTATCAGTGACATTACAGAAGACCTAAAAGGGAGAATATGCCTGTTCGCTGATGACACAAAGCTCTGCAACAGGGTGGACATGCCGGTATGGATAGAATGAGGAGAGATCTGCAGAAACTGGAGGATGGTCAAGGAAGTGGCAGTTGAGATTTAATATAGATAAATGCAAAATAATGCACATGGGGCACAAAAACCCAAGAACAACATATCAGCTGGGGGTGTCTATAGAATGCTACAAGCAGGAGAGGGACCTATGGGTTATCATCCCATATGACCTCAAGGTGGGGAGTCAGTGCTACAAGGCGGCAGGAAAAGCAAACAGGGTGCTGGGTTGCATATGTAGGAGTATCACCAGCAGGAAAAAAGGGGAGCATAATTCCACTATACAAGACACTAGGAAGGCCATACCTCAAGTACAGTGTCCCGTTCTGGAGGCCTTACCTACGTAAGGATATAGATAGGGTGGAGGCAGTTCAGAGGAGGGCAACCAAGACAGTGCAAGGATTAGATCACAAAACTGAGGACAGGCTGCAGGACTTGAATATGTAGTCCTTGTAGGGGGGGGGGATATGATTGAGACATACAAGTACCTCACTGGGAAGAACAAGGTGCAGGAAAACACAATTTTTCATAGAAAAAGATCTTCCAGGACTAGGGGACATGAGATGAAACTGGAGAGAGGGAGGGAGGGAGGTTCAGAGGGGATGTGAGGCAGATTTTCTTCAAGGAGAGGGTGGTGGACATGTGGAACGCTATGCCGGGAGAGGCAGTGGGGGCTGAAATGATTTCACGATATAAGAATGCATGGGATAGGCATGGGGGATCCTGGTAGTAGGGGACAACCTAGTTCTAGAGAAGCTTGAAGAAGCAAAGTACATATGCAAATGAGAAGACAAGGTGGGGCCATTGGCCCTTATCTGCCATCAACATCTATGCATCTTAGTATTAACAGGTTCTACATAAATGCATAGATCTGTAAGTAAATAAATCTAATAACCAGTAACGTGCATTGTGACTCCACCCCTGGCAATGTAAGGCTGGGCTTTGTGTATAGCAGTTTTCAGGGGTGCTGGAATGGGGTGCCTCCTTGCACCCTGAAACTGGCCCACCCCCAAATGTGACTTTGTATTGGGTCCCTGATGTTTAAATAATGGAGGGCTATTAGTCCTGTTCTCCCAGCCTAAACAAAGACATATTGAGGGAGGGATGGAGGGGGACAGAGAGAGAGAGAGAGAGAGAGAGACAAGGAGGAGGGATGCAGGGAGGGAGAGAGAGAGAGAGAGAGAGAGAGAGAGAGAGACAAGGAGGGAGGGATGCAGGGGAGGAGAGAGAGAGAGAGAGACAAGGAGGGAGGGATGCAGGGGAGGGAGAGAGAGAGAGAGAGAGAGAGAGACAAGGAGGGAGGGATGCAGGAGGAGAGAGAGAGAGAGAGAGAGAGAGAGAGACAAGGAGGGAGGATGCTGGGGAGAGAGAGAGAGAGAGAGAGAGAGAGAGAGAGAGATAGAGGGGTGACACAGGGAAAGAAAACTGTTTGACGCAAACTTGCTCTAACATTCAGACTGGCCAGCTTATTCATGAAAGAAAACTTCTAATGTAAAGGACCTCTTGTAACCTGAGAACATGAATAATCTCTCACATGTGCAAGCACCCCACTCTTTTACCCCCCTTCCCCACACATTATTTTCTGCTGCGAATACCAGAGAATTCCTTTTCAAATTAGTTCTGAATAGTCAGACTTCCATTCTGAAACAAGGACACCCAATAGTTTACACTTTTCAGAAGCACTGCTGCATGCCGAGCACAGCAAGAGTGAAGGAAGCACCAAGAATTTAGAGCCGTTTCCAAAGAAGATATTTTCTTATATCTAAGGAAATCACAATGTGCTTACAGGTTACAACATCGTTCCCTGAACTACAAGGAGGGTAACTCAGCAGCAACAGTGTGAAGCAGAAGACAGCTTTATTTTTGTTCTGTTTGTGATCTATATGTTGTGCTGAAACTAAAACATTTTGTGGAGGTGCAATTATCTGTTACCCACCCTTCCAGTTACTGACGGATAAAGTTTAGCAGCACAAGGGGCTGTAGCTTGAAGAAAAGCCTACTGAGGAGAAAACCGTAAAGAGATGGCAGATTACAATGTTTATCCTACAGTTTATGGACAAGATTACAGCTGGTTGAACGATACTGATGAAAAGCTTGATTTGGAACCAGACTCCGGTCTCCCATTGTCAGTACTTCTATGGATACTGAGTGTGTTGGGGCTAGTTGGGAATTCCATGGTTATCATCACCATTCTATATATGGATAAATTAAGGACAGTGGAGCAGATTTATATCTTTAACCTGGCTTTGGTGAATGGGCTGACACTGCTAGGACTGGTATTCCTAACCTATCAGACTGCTTTTAGTCCGTGGATCTTTGGGAACATCATGTGTAAGCTAAGCAGGATCATTGATGGACTTAACCCCTTTGCCAGCAGTTTCTGTCTTACAGTTATGAGCATTGACAGGTACCGAGCAACAGTCCGTCCAGTCTGGGCCTCAAGATGGAGTACCCCAGCCTTCGCTAAAATAATCAGTATTCTCATGTGGTTCTTCTCTTCTTTGCTAGTTATTCCAATAGCTATCTATGCAAAGCTAGAAAACTACAGATATGTAATCTGAGGCAATGTCTGGTTCTCTGCCTATATAACCTGTAGTGTTGTACTTGGCTTTATTGCTCCTTTAACCATTATATTATTTTTCCTGGTCTTCAGCATGAACTCAATAAAACCACATACCATTATATCTGATGCTTCAGAGGCAAAGGTTACCAGAATGGTTGCCATATTGGTTGCTGTGTTTACTGTCAGCTGGTTGCCTTATCATGTTTGTCACTTCTTTCACACAGTCTTGATCAACTATCATATATTTGTGCTAATTCTGTGGAGTAAAGGTTTGCCTTATATTTATACCTGTGTGACCCCTTTCCTGTGCATGTGTGTAACCCCCCTGCAAATGGGGGTTCCCAAAAGACTTCCAGGAGCTTGCTTGAATGCTCCAAGCCTGAATGGTGTTTGGCATTTAAGCCATTTATCAGTGAGTGTTTTTAGAGCCTCTGGTACTGTCTCTTTAAGAGCTGTCTGCTTGCAGACATAATTAGTTTGTATGGGGGGACTGTGTGCTTCTCTGAGTACCACTCGAGCTGCTGCCAATTCACTTCATTTTGCAGTCACTAGGAGTGCAAAGGAACCTATCTGAAAGATGTAACTGTTTGCCAGAAATTATTTAGAGTAATAATGAAATTACAGTTTGTCTAACCTGCTTTTTTGCAGTCAGAACTGTGTCTGCTAGTTCCCCATTCTAGTTTTGAACTGCTGAACTGGACCAATCAGTGTGGGGTAAGCTATCTTCAAATGATGCCTTGGACGAATCAGAACTTGACTCATAATCTGAGCCAGCCACAAGAGGATTGTATGGGCAGTGACTCTGGGAGATGTAGTTTAGACTTCAGTGCCTTTGGACCAACAGCAGCAGTCTATTGTGAGTGACAGCCAATCCAGTCAAGAACTGGGAGGAACTCAAAGGAAGTGCCCGGTTTGGCCAGTTGGAGTTCAGTTGAGCTTTGGCAGTGAAGAAGGAAGGAGCCCTGTGCTTTTCAGTGTGCAGTTTTAGTCAAAAACGTGTGTAAGGCCCAGAGTTCCGGTCTGCAGCTTGTGTAACAGCTTGTTAGGACTGAATCCGTCCCTGTGAAAAGAATCAAAGGATCTCTGAAGAGTAGAAACCAGGCTCACCCTGTAGAAGACTGGAAGAATTGCTGAAAATTGCACTCGGTCTGTCAGGAACTGAATCTGCTGTGTGTTCTCCGGGTATTGTGCAGTAATTGCGATCGGATACAGATGCAGCCTGCCTGGTATAGTACTTTCTTTATATGGATGTGTGAAGAGGTTTGTGTACCTCAAGTGAGCCCTGCTGACATTGAAGGACCCTATCTTATTTGGAGGTCGTGAGTACTAATTCAGGGTTGCTCCTGTTGAATTGCCACATTAAATCCAAATGGAATTACTGTACTGCTGACTGTTTAATTCTCCTTTTCTCTGTGTGAAAGGGCCCCTACCAGCTGCCACGGTTTGACTAGCCACTAGGGCTTGGGTACCCAGGGACAGTAACTGATAGGGATAGGCCTGTGCATGAGCCATAGGTAGATTATTAGAGTGATAAGCTAATTAACCTGATTTCCCTGTCCTTGTTATATCCCCTAAATAAATCAGAGCTGCTTGTTTCAGCAAAGTTATACTGCCTGAGGTATTTGTCTATGTTAAAGTACTGTACTGTGATTGTTGCACTGTATCTCATTTCACAGGGAGGTCCCAGTGCCGGAACCAGACCTGGGGTAAGTGTATACTGTGAAGGTAATTCTGATATATTGTGTGGGCCACTAGTGGAAGAAAGGGGTTGCAGTGTCCCAGAGGGCTGTGACCAAGTTAGTTTAACTATTGCAAACCCTGACCTCTGGGTGGAGGCACCCGCCATTGGATCCAGGCCCCTCAACCTGTTAGTGGCAAATCAGGCAGGGGTAGTAGCCCCTGGGATAGCGCCATCTAGGGGTTACATGTGCCTCTCCGAAAGGCTCAGGGAAAACATTCTAATCATGCTGTGCCCCAAGAGATATGCAAGGAAGTGGGGGGATGGTTTCTGAAAATCTTGACCTTCATAGGACCTGAGTCTGTGCCAGGTGACCCAATTTTGTGGGGCTCACTGCTAAAATTAAACACCGAGTGCAAGGCTGTAGGGAACCCCTTTTAAGTTAACCCATGCTTGCAGAGTATACTGATTCGTAGCTGCTAATGAAGACGTTGGGGCGGGGGGAGGCAGGTGGACTTGATGGCCCTACAATCTTGGCTGCCCTTAAAGAGTAGCTTCTTACTGCTGCCTTCCCCTCACATATAATAAAGCTTATATGGCCCCAAGTGAACTGCAATACAAATTTTCATTTATTTCTGGCAGTATTAAAAAATGTAAGGGATCGTATTTTCCTCCATGGAGCCAAAAGCCAAAACGCTGCTGCTTCCTTATTGTGAGAATGCCACTGGCATCGTTTTGTGATGTCAGTAAATGACAGCACACTACTTGATATTATGCTAGTGAATAAACCCCATCTATTCACACATGCTGGAGTGCTTATCTCGTATATAAGTGATCACTGTCCCATCGCAGAGGTAAGATCTTCCAGCAAAACAACCCTGCAAAATTCCTCATGAGGAGATCCAAGAAAACATCAATATTGAAAGATATCTGCATGATCTAGCTCACTTTCTAAGCTGGCAAGAGTTTTATCTTGCCCATTCTGTGGAAAAAGCACAGCAGGTGCTAAATAGCATTATAATAAGTGCCCTTAACATCCATGCCCCAATCTCTAGTATCCGAATAAAAAACAAATCCTGTTGTTGGTTTTCAGCTGACCTCAAAGCTACACTGCTGGAGAGAGACAAACTCTGGAAAATGGCAAGAAAAACCAAGAATGCAAATGACTGGATGATCTTTAGGAAAGCCAGAAATAGATGCACCAAGAAAGTTAGGGTTGCAAAGGATGCCTTCTACTTGGCTGAGCTCGACTCCTCCTATCATAATCCTGCTAGGTTTTGGGGTACCATCAAAGGTATGGTTGGGCAGGATTCTAGCACCTCTCTACCAACTCAATTACACCACAGTTATGGCCCTATCACTGGCAAAATGGAATTCTGGACGCTTTCAATAACCACTTCACAACGGCTGGCCTTGCCTTTGACACCTCTCCAGCTAACCTGCTGCAGGAACAATTAAGCTCCCAGTACACTCGTGCTCAGAGAGCTGACTCTTCCTTCAACTTCAAATCTGTACTGTTGAAGCAGGTAGATGACCTACTATGGCAGCTGGATACCAAAAAAAGCACAGGGGCAGACTCCCTGGACCCCTACTTTCTAAAGATTGCATCCCATGTACTTGCAGTCCCCCTAACACATCTCTTTAACCTATCTCTAAACTCTGGTTCTATTCCCACACTGTGGAAGACAGCCCAAGTGGTTCCCCTTCTAAAATCAGGGGACCCTATGGACCTTAATAATTACAGGCCCATTTCTATTCTACCAGTGCTATCCAAGATGCTGGAGAAATTAGTGAGTACCCAGTTAAGGGAATATCTTGACGATGCTAACCTCCTGAATCCAGCTCAATCTGGATTCAGGGCCAAGCATAGCACTATCACTGCACTAGCCAAGGTCACAAATGACTGGCAAACCGAATTAGATAAAAAGAATAATGTCTGTGCAGTATTTCTGGACCTGAGCAAAGCAGTCGACACCGTGGACCACGAGCTTCTACTATCATCCTTGCACTCCATTGGCCTAGATCCACCCTCCCTTAAGTGGTTCAGGTGTTATCTTACTGGTAGGTCACAGCAGGTAAAAGCTGAAGGTGACTTATCCCCATTAAAACCACTGTTAAGAGGAGTCTCCCAAGGTTCTATCCTGGGTCCTATCCTTTTTGCCATCTATATAAATAATATTGATTCAACCCTCACCAGATCCACTGTACACCTCTTTGCTGATGACACTGTTTTGTATGTCAGCAACCCTTCTTCTGCAGCTGCCTGTGAAATCCTACAAACAGAATTCTCCTTGTTACAATGTCAGCTACTTGAGAAAAAGCTTCTGTTAAATGCAAAGAAAACTAAAGCAATGATGTTCACAAATCAAAGCTCCACCAGCACCTCCTCTTCAATCATTCTCCCCAGCTATGCACTATACTTGAGAAAATCTGGAGTATGTAGAAAATTCAAATATTTAGGTGTGTGGATTGACAGCAGACTCGACTTCACTCATCATTTAGAAGAACTGCTAAAAAGCTTCGTAAAGCTTGGCCTTTTCTATGGTTAAAATCCTTCCTAAACAGAGATTCAAAGATGAGGTTAGTCCAGGCCATTTTTCTCTCAGTTGTTGACTATGCAGACTTCGTTTATAGTCACTGCCCCATCTCCTACCTACACAAGTTGGATACCTTATACCATAGAGCAATAAGATTCATAACAGATCTGCCATCTAATACCCATCATTGCTCACTTTATGCTGCAGTTGGATGGGTTTCCCTACACCTCAGAAGGAACAGAAATGCAGCTCTATGGATTTACAGAGCGTTATCAAAAAAAACTTCCAAACTATATTCCGGACTGCTTCACTCAGACCATTCCTAGCTCCTATGCCCTAAGAAGCAACAACATCATCCTGTTCAAATTGCCCAAATTCAACACCCGGCTAGGGAGGGCAGCAATCAGCTATTCTCTAGCTATAGCATGGAACACCCAACAAAAATCCCTAAAACTGTCCAATATTATTCCAATTGCATCCTTTAAACAGCGTTGTACAGTTTTCTTCACAGAGAAATGCAGTTGCTGTCGCTAGAGCTAGCTTTGTCATCTCACAATCTCCCTCCCAAAAATTCACCATATATAGCATAATCTTTGTTCTTCAGTTCTCTGTCCCAGGCAGACACCCCATCTTATGGCACCAGTAATACCTTCCACCATCCTAGTATTACATTATGCTGTGTGTTTGCCATGGCCCCCTCCACTGGGATATGTATACACTGTATATACTGTAAATATTAGCTCAACTTTCCTATAACCCACTTTATCATGTGAATTTTGCTGTACATCACTGTGTTTATAAATTTTTTTTTCCCCTGTATGTATAACTGTTTTATATAAGTGTATGATGTATCTGTTGTGTATCAATTGTTGAATCTTGACCTTATCAGGTCCATCTTGTAAATGAGCCTTGCTCAATGATGCTCGCCTGAATAAATAAAGATTTGATGGTGATGATGATGATGAAATGGAGAGTGCCGGAGAATATTCCACTGAGCAGAATAGGGCCATTTTTAAAATGCTTTTTTATTATGATTTTGATTTCTGATTATAACAAATCAAGGCCACTGCTCGACTAACAAGGTTCTTGTCAGTTGAGCGGTGGGCTTGATTTGTTATAATTGGAATGCTAAATTGTAATAAAAAGCATTTAGAAAATGTCCCTATTGTACTCTGTGGAGCATCCCCCTCCCCCGAACTCTCCATTTGCCACATCACAAAATGTGCTAGCACGGGAGTGTCTCTCACAATAAGGAAGTGGCAGCGATCCCTTACAGTTTTAATATTGCTAGAAATAAATGACAATTTGTATTGCAGTTCACTTGGGGTTCATGTAAGCTTTATTATAGGTCTGGGGTGGGGCAGCAATAGAAAAGTAAGAAGCCGCTCTTTATATCACTGTCACCATGTAAAGGATGAAAATACAAGAATAAGATATGAAGGGTGTATGCAGCTTTACTGTGAGAAGTCACCTTGCCCAGTCTGTATACATATGAGTAATCAGAAATGGCCCAAAGTATAGAGAAACTAATACAAGATATGTAAGAATCATGTGGTAAAACAGACTTTACTTGCTTTTTTTATTTCTAGTAATACCAATACTTAAACCTTTTGAATGTCATATACAATTTAGACTATGTACATTTTGTGCTCATTTAACTCACATGTTATCAGTTTGTCTGGAAGAATATGTTTTTAATTTGGTATTTGATTAATTTGCAAAATAATTAGTTACATTTCTTATTAACTAATTTTAAATATTACTAATAGGTATTAACATCAGTTCGGCAACTGTAATAGGTGTAATACATATATTATAACACACTATAATGTATCAGAAAGTAAGGTACAGCAGGGTGTGTGTTATTGTGTAATAACGTCACACCTCTGCTGGCTGAAGCACAAGGCCACAGGCTGAGTGCGTTCAACACTTGATAAGTCGATAAGTGATGTTACTACACCATAACACATATTCCTGGAGTACCTCATTGCTATTATACAATGGCTCGTTGTTATACAAAATAAAAAAATTTAAATAAAACAATGTTTTTAAGGACTCCAAATGCTCATCAATGACATCCAAATCATCATCCAAGGCATCAAAAGCAATACAGTGAGGTTGTGCTGGGATAACCTCACTGTGCCAGGGACACACTGACCAATCAGAGTCCAGGAAACATTCTTGCTATTGTATATTATAATACAAGTTATATTAGAATTCATAACCAGATCAAATTTAGATAATGGTGAATAAACCTTTTTCACCTAGGCAGAACTGTATTAATGATCCAATGAAATTATGGGAACTATGTAAGTGTTATTATATTAGCCTGAATATTTTTAAATTATGTTTTCTGCTTCTGTTAGTACTGATTTTGCTATTCTGAATATTGTACTATTTGATTGATCAAACCACCATGAATTGGCCACGGTTATAGCCTATCTACAGTGGGTAGCTGTATACCATTGTCTGTGCATTTCAAACCCATAAAATTTATAAAAATAAACTATAAAACAAAATGACCATGTCTCTGTGTAAGAGTTGAAAATCCAAGAGCCAGACAAGAAGAGTGCATGCATCTTTACTGTAAGAAGTCACCTTACCTAGGTTGTATGAGGTAAACCTGGGTACTAGAATCTCAGATGTGAGCATACAGTAGCTCAGTATAAAACTGTACCAAAAATGTCTTACTATGATCATGAATAAATTTTCTAACATTTGGTTTAGAAGAATTGTTTTTATTTTTATTGATTTTGAAAATATAAAATGTGGACACATTACAGCGTAAATTCCATTAACTGTTGGTATTTCTTTCCCTCACTGTTGTTGATCATATTTGCATGAAAACATAATTTTGTCCCCAAGATTTCATCTCATCCTGTCAGTTTTCCCTCTGCCATTGTATTACTAAATTTGGCAAGTGAGAGGAAGAGAGTTCCCTATTCATGACCATCAAAGAAATGTTGTTTAAGTGAGGTATTGAGTCACAACACGGTTTTGCATTATAGGATTTTCATGTACATCCCCTGGGTAGAGTAAGGACTGAGGCCGAAGGCCAAGTGTCCTTATGCCCCTGGGAGTGCATTAAAATCCTATGATGCACAACCTGTAGAGGCTTATTACCCTTATAAAATGGCTCTAGGTAGGTTTTTATATGGAAGAAAATGAGATTTGGCACCTGACTACGCATTTATGGCGATTTAATGCATGGTCAGATGACATCTCTCAGCTAATACAATTTCTTTTCTCTTGCATTTTATAATTGATTTAAAAAAAGTAAATATGTTTTATTTCCCCCTTTCAACCAGCTAGCCCCTTGTTCATCCATATCTCTACTCCCACACCCATCACCTACCTTCTTGTGGACTTACCCCACCTCTTGTTCCTCCCTGGCTTATTTATTTATTGAAAAGTTGTACCAGTAAGACATACTGAGCAGAGTACTGCTTGATTCCAGATATGTCCTGGGGGGGGGGTGAGGGCAGAGGAAAATATATAGTTACAGAGAGTATGAAGGCTGGACCACAGCGGTGGCAGGATTCCCACTGTAACTCATACTTGTTACAGTGTTGGGCATCTTGTTCAGAGGTTTAGGGTCTGAGGACACATATGACACCCAGACGGTCTGGAACTTTGCACCAGGATCGGGCAGTGTCCTCCCTCCCCCTAGTGGCCATCACCTGCACCACCACCTGTGGTAATCCAGGTAAAGGTGTTGCAGTGGAGCTCTCTGCTCACTCTTCCACTGACGAGGAAAGTGTCCACTGGGATGTTCAGTCCTCCTGTCCCTGATGATCCAGGTTCATTCCTGATGCCTGAACGAAAGAAAACAAAACAGACTGGCACACACTAGAGTAGCTGCATCAATACAAATGTATTACCTCAGTTCACACAGACACAACGGTGAAATAGCCCAACGTGCCCAGCACTTTGAGGTGCACTACCTCTTCGTCAGGGAGGTGTGGCGAAACTCTGCATTATAGGAAACTGAATTTTATAGGCTAATTCATAAATAATCTATTAAGCCAACTTTAATATTAAAAGGATCTGCCAAGTGATCACATGACTTGCTTCTATTGCCTCAGTGTTTCCCAATGGCTCCATTCATGTTTTCCCACAACATAGAATATTACACACTATATACACACTATAAAACCCATATATGCTTATTAAAATCCATAGTAAGCGAATGTGATATTTGTAGAAATGTTATAAACTGTGCCCATACGACAAACTGAGAAATGTGTTCACCTATACTATATACTTGATCTATTTGACATGATGACATCCCAAAACTATTTGCCAAAACAAACATGGAACCCTGCACTGAACTCACATTATGAATCTTGGAAAAATATTAATGCCACTTAAATCTTCCATCCAGTACAGGCAAAACAGTTACAACTACAAACTAAGAATCCATGACTATCAAAATAAAATAGATAAACTGCAACAAGGGCTAAGTCTTGCCCAGGTGAACTTTATCACACTGGTCAAAAGAAAAATATTGCTATCAACCCACTGACATAGGTACAAAAGGATCCCTATATTAAAACTTAGTTAAGTGTGAGACAGCCCACAGCTTGCTGAATGGGTCTGAGCATCTTAAAGTGTATCCCTTTAAATTGTTCCCGAAGCATCTCAGGGTAGACCCTTTAGCCAATACTTGTCCTAATCAAAGCTGCACATTGAGGGGGAGAGAATCCAGATGGCCAGCTGTTTTTTGAAAAGAAGAACATAAGGAGAACAGTTGGAGTCCAATATTCAAACAAGCATTTGTCAATGGCAAATGTTGTCTTGCTGATATTGGCTTTGGTAGTGCAGGAGTTAGAGAGATGCATAATAGGAATGGAAGTGAAGTATGGAACTGACGCCAACCGCACTCCACCCTGTAGAGACTGACAGGCATTGAGATGTGTCTTTGGGTCATTGGCCATAACGCTTATGCCATTTCACCTCACCCTACCCTGCAGATTCCAACATGTGTTGCGTTGTGCCTTGACGTTGTCAGTTCTTACGCTCACCCCATTCCATAAGGAAATACGTTGAGATGGGTGCAGTATAGGAGAGTGGGGTGAACTTTGGGGCCGAAGAGTCCAAGGCACACCTTGATGCCTGTCACTGGCTGCAGGGTGGGGGTGGAATGGCATGAGCATTACAGTCAACAAGCCAAAGTCATGCCCCTGACGTCTGTCAGTCTCTACAGGGTGGGACATTACAGTTAGAAACCCTAATGCCCTGGGCATTTTGGTATTTGCACTCC
Organism: Neoceratodus forsteri; assembly: GCA_016271365.2. Taxonomy (NCBI): domain Eukaryota; kingdom Metazoa; phylum Chordata; order Ceratodontiformes; family Ceratodontidae; genus Neoceratodus; species Neoceratodus forsteri. The sequence continues at coordinate 395,727,297 of JADMNL010000024.1, forward strand.
AAATTTTCAACATGGGCTTTTTGTGACTCCACATCATGAAAGCATTTGGGACCTCTGCTCATGAACAGTGGCACTGTAATTTTGTTAATCTGTCCTAAACGTTGATTTCCCACAGCAACTGCTCCACTCTGTGCCACATATGCAAAATCACATTTTGGGCAGGATGTGAAAATGACAGTATACCATTCATAAGGAGGTGTGAAGAAATGGCAATGTTGAAAATCTAGATGAAAATATCAAAAATTCGAAGTTATGGCGTCGTGGAAACTACGCCAATGCGCTAAATAACACAGTCATTTTGTGGAATTTTTTCACCAAATTTTCAACACAGGCATTTGGGACCTCCATCATGCACAGTGTCACTGTGATTTTCTTAATCTGTCCCTAACTTTGATTTCCCACAGCGACTGAACCACTGTGCGCCAGATGTGCAAAAACACATTTCTGGCAGGATGTGAAAAATGACAGCTATACTGTTCATAAAGAGGTGCTAAAAACTGGCAATGTTGAAAATCTGGAGTGAAAATTTTAAAAATTCTTGAACTTACGAGTGTGCATGGAAACTGCAACGCATGCTCATTAAACAGTCATTTTTATGTTGGCTTGCGCTTGCACATGAGTCAACATATTGCAGTAGTAGCAGATTTGGAGGTACAGTCACTGTGGGTGAATGCAGGGGATGCATCAGTAGGTGTGTCCCTCATTCCCCAATCAGCCAACATGCAGGCGCAACACCAGCAATTCGGAATGTGGCCACCAGATCTAAGAAAAGGTCCGCTGCAATGAGAAGCAAGCTTCTCATTGCAGCGGCACAATAACACGCCTCCCGATGTAAACATGGCGGCACTGACTGCTGCTGCCCAACTTCCGGGTGCCCAATCTCCTTGTTGCATGCCCCGACCCACTTCATTTGCCAACAGGGGAACCTACCCCATCAGCATAATGACTCCTGCGTGTGTGCCGAGGGGTGCCTAATCCTTTTGCATCCCGTACTCCTCAACAGTTTTGTTGACGGGGCCCAGTATCCGCTGGCTACAGCCCTCTTCCTCAGCGAGTTTTGCTGACGGGGAGCCCACTCCTGGTCAGCATAATGTCCCCCATCTGTTGTGTGCCGAGGGGGTGCTCAATTCCCTTGGCTCTTGCCCCTTTCATATGTGCCAATGGGGAGCCCAATCCCCTGTTGGCTACAGCCCCTCCCCAAAACAATCAGGTGGCATGCTGGGAGCCCACCCCAGTGTGCCAAATGTCCCTGAAAAAAAAAAAGTCCCGCGATGTTCCCTTTTAATTTTTTCACCTGTAAAACAGAAAACGGTCCATCGCGGTTTCCCTGCCCCTCCCCCAACCCACACTCACCCTCTACGCACCCTGCCTCCCCTCACCCCATACTCACCTCTGGAGTCTGGCGCAACGATCTTCAGTGGACCGGGAACACATCTACACTCTTCAAAGCTGACCGTGAACTGAAGAAATGCTAGTAAGCTGTAAAATGCCATAAATATGTTTTTTTCAACTTTGGTGCATATTTCAGGCATTTTCGGGAATTTTGATACCAAATTTTCAACATAGGGTTATTTGGACCCCTCCTCATGAATTCAGTCACTGTCATGGTGTTATTCCCAAAAAGGTGATTTCGCACTCACTGCACGGAATCACCTTTCAGGACCGATGAATGAAATGACAGTGCCACTGCTTATGAGGGGGTCTCTCAAAAAGCCTATGTTGCAAATTTGGTGGAAAAAATCAAAAAAATGGCTGTTTTACGAGTGTGCGTTGCGCAGTTTCCACGCATGCTCGTAACTTCATGAATTTGTAATATTTTCAATCCAGATTTTCAAACTGGCATTTTTCCACACCTCCTTATGAACAGTACAGCTGTCATTTTACATATCCTGGCGAAATGTGTTTTTGCATGTGTGGCGCAGAATAGTGTGGTCTCTGCGCGAAATCAGTTTTCGGAAAGTTTGAGGAAATAACGGTGACACTGTTCATGAGCAGAGGTCCTAAAATGCCTATGTTGAAAATTTGGTGACGAAAGTCTGTAAAATGACTGTGTTACAAGCGTGCTGTTGCGTAGTTCCCATGCACCCTTGTAACTTCGCAAATTTGCAATATTTTCATGCTCATTTTCAACACTGGCATTTTTTCACACCTCCTTATGAACAGTACAGCTGTCATTTTCACATCCTGACTAAAATGTGTTTTGTACCTGTGGTACAATGGCGGTCGCTGTGGGAAATCAACTTTGGGACAATTAACAAAATCACAGTGTCACTGTTCATGAGGGAGGTTCCAAATGCCTATGTTGAAAATGTTGTTAAAAAATCCCCAATATAATTGGTTACGGACGGTGTTGCACAGTTTCTATGCATGCTCGTGACTTTCGCCAATCTTTCATATTTTCACTCCAGATTTTCAACGTTGCCATTTTTTACACCTCCTCATGAACAATACAGTTCTCATTTTTTACATACTGCTCAAAATGTGTTTTCAGACCTGTGTCGCCAAATGGCATAGGCGCTGTGCAAAACCACCTTTCAGCTAACAAACTGATAGTGCCGCTCTTCATGAGGTGGGGTCACAAAAAGCCCATGTTGAAATTTTGGAGTGAAAATACCAACACACGTCTACGGCATTAGAGTTTCCAACTCTAACACCCCACTCTGTGCAGACTGACAGGTGTCAGTGGTCTGACTTGGGATCATCAGCTGTAATGCTCCCTATTCCACCCCCACCCTCACCCTGCAGCCAGTGACACATATCGTGGTGTGCCTTGCAGTGTTCGTTCACAAAGTTCACCCCATTCTCCTATACTGCACCCACCTCAGTGTATTTCCTTATGTAATGGGGTAAGTATAATGCCCAAAGACCCCAAAGCACACCACGACACTTGTCAGTGTCTACAGGGTAGGGTGAGGTAAAATGACATGAGTGTTATAGCTAATGACCCAAAGGCATGCCCCAATGCCTGTCAGTCTCTGCAGGGTGGGGATGGGGTTGGCATCACTTCAATACTTCACTGCCATTCCTATAATGTTTCTCTAACTCCGGCACTACCAATGCCATTGCCAGTGAAACAACATTCGGCATTGACAAATGCTTGTTTGGAGTGTTTTCACCAAATTTGCAACATATGCTTTTTGGCAGCCCACCTCATTAACAGCGACACTGTCGTTTTGTTAGTCAGTCCAGAAAGGTGATTCCATGCACTGGCTGCAAAATCAACTTTCAGGACTGAATAATGAAATGACAGTGACTCAGTTCATGAGATGGGGTCCCAAGAACCCCATGTTGAAAATTTGGAGCGAAAAGTCACAAACATAGCCGAGAAAACCACCTAAGTTGACCCCCCCCCCATTGATGCCATTATACAGCTTACTGTGATTTTCTTAAGTTCCTGGCCAGCTTTGAAGAGTGCATACGTGTTCCCGCTCCACCGAACATCATCGCACCAGGCACCGGAGGTAAGTATGGAGTGAGGAGGGGTGCAGGGAGGTGGGGTGTGCAGAGGGTTGGTGCGGGTTGGAGGAGGGGGTCCGTCGTGACCACGAGGGACTGTTTTCTGTTTTACAGGGTAAAAAAAACAAACGAATGTTGTGGGACTTTTTTTTCTTTCTGGGTGTGACAAAGACATTTTGGCACAGTGGGGTGGGCTCCCAGTGTGCCACCTGTGCTTTTTGGGCACAGGGGACTGAAGCCAATGGGGATTATACCCCCTATCAGCAAAGAAAGTGTGTCTGTGTTTGGGGGGCCTGATGCCGACCGGGATTGGGCTCCCCCGTTGGCAAACAAACTGGGAAGGGGACATGTCAACCGGGGGATTGGGCACCCCTGACGTTGGCTTTCACAGGACTGTGAGAGATGGATGGCAGCAGCTGCCATGTTTCTTGCACTGTTTCAGCAGGCAAGACATGCCCTGCAATGACGGGACGCTCCCTCACTGCAGTGGCGAAATTCTCTCAAGTTGGTGGCACGCTTCTGAACTGCTGTCATACACAGCATACTCATTCATTGGTGCCACAGAGACCAGCCCAAAAAAGCAGTGGCACCATTGGCCACAACACTGCCACAGCTCCACAACCTGCTACTCCAGCAAGCTGTCACAAAATGTTGCTTGCGCTGTGTGCACAAGACAACATAAAAAGCACAAAGTGGAGTGCAAAATTTTGCACTGCGCCTTGCAATTGCCCTGAAGCTCAAGGATGCTATATTCAGTCAGATAGTGCACTGTCACTATCCAACTGAATGTAAGGCCATGTCAGTGTAGTGCTAATTATAGTAGCATTACCCTGATGTACGTTCTGAAGTGCACCTCCAGAGTCGATAGCACTGGAGCACTATCTGCAGTTTTCAAAGGGAGCCATGCAAATGAGAGCATTGAGCATACAGGGTGGTAAGGGGCATTTGCATGCCCATTATGAGCTCATTTGCATAGGTAGCATGGCAGGTTAGCATGGTGCTGCCCCCCCATTGCCTGGGTCAAGGCATGTTGACATTCTTGTTGCCTAGTGTCCCCGCAAGCCCTCCAATCACCAGCCTGTATTCAAAACCACAACCTCCCTTATACTAGTGGTTCTGCCATTGATCACCAGTCCGTGTAGGACCCAAAACTTCCCTGGTGCCTAGTGTTCCCTCCTTCTTGCCAGCCCATAACTTAGGAATAAAGCTCCGTGGTGCTTGTGGACTCCCCCGTCTGATAGCCAGCTCATGCAATAAAACAAACCCTCCCTGGTGCCTAATGTTCCCTCCTGCCTGGCAGCTCATAACAAAGTAATAAAACTCCCTGGTGCCTTGTGGACCCCCCTCCAATCACCAGTCAGCCATAGAAATAGAGTTCCCCAGCTGCCCAGTGTCCCAACCCCCTAGGTCCTGGCCCATTAAGGTTACTAGATGTCCCTGGCACCCTGTGATCCCCCTTGTCACCGGTCCCTGGCCCAGTACTAGACACACCATCCCTCCTGGTGTGGATGCCCTCAGCAAGCTGCACATTGCAAGAAAATAACAAACAGTAGTCCCTGTTGTGTCCTGGTACCCTCACCTAATTATCAGTACCGCCTGTGGCCATGCAGTACTTCCTGCTATCTAGTGGCCCCCCACCATGCACCACCCAACCCCATCCCCTTACCAGAGTCATTGGTGCCACGGGAGTGCATATGGTGACCAGTGCAGTCCTGCTCACACTTCCTTGGCCAGCCACCATACATCCAGGCAGGGAGTGCGGGGGTGGTGTGGTGCAGTGGTGGAGGAGCCACTGGCAATTAGACGGGGGTACCAGGACACACCAGGGACTACTGTTTGTTATTTCCCTGCAATGTACTGCTTACTGGGGGCATCTGCACAGGGATGATGCACCAGAGAGGTTTTGGGTCATACAGGGACTGGGGATCAGTGGAAGAGGAGGATCTCTAGCACCAGGGAGGTTGTAGTTTTGAATGCAGGCTGGTGATCAGAGGGCAGAGGTAACCGCTAGGCACCAGGGAGCTTTATTTCTATATTACAAGCTGGTGGGCAGGAGGGAGGGGGGAACACTAGGCACCAGGGTAGGTTTGTTCTATTGTACAGGCTGGGACTGGAAGGGAGGTTTGGGACACTGGGCACCTGGGAGGATGTATATGTGTCGCTGACTTGCAATCGTGGGAGGTCCACTGGGTACCAGGGTAACTGCTTTATGCATGAGGCATGGGGTGGTGTTCGGAGGTGCCATGGACTACAAGGGGGGGCCGGTGTGCTTCCCCTCTGACAATGGGGTACTTTGCTGCAGTACCTCCAGCAGCCGCTAGGGTTGCCTAGAGTAACTCAGGGTTTTGTTTGGCAGTATTTGCTCTGTGCAAAGCCCTTTTGTGCAGCACAAATGCACTGAATATGGGGTTGCGTGGATATTCCTGAGCCCACCCCTCCCGTTGTCCACCTGCATACATTATGTTTCACACAGGTGCTAACCCTGTTTACCCGCAAAACTGCCCTTTTTGAATATCACACTATGGCACAAACCATGGTGTGCGTGGACAAACACCAATTAGTGCCCATGCAAAATTTTGAATATTGGGCCCCTGGTGTCTTACCCCTGTAAGAGTGTTAACATGGAGAAAGAATATCCAATGGAGTGCAACACTTTTAAAGGCATAAGAGACACATTATAAGCAACATGGGGCCACATATTCAAAACTTAGCCCCAAGGGAAAATTAGCACTGCACGGTATGCTAAATTAGTCTGGAATCATTTGCATTCTATATTCAATGGAATAGCCCCGGGGCTAAAGCAGCTGAATATAGCATGCAAATGAAGCTGTGCAGTGCAATTATAGCCTGGCAAATAGGACAACTTTGAATACAGCATTTGGGATGTGAAAACCAGAACAACCGCCCAGTGCACATAGACGTGGAGGAAGGTAATGGTGAACTACGTGGCCAATGTGTGTGCAAGCAAAAAAGTAGATGCACTAAAGCTGCACACAACAGTGCAATCCAAAGACTGCAGAACCATGGTATGTTCAGACAGGTTTGCGTGGCACAAAGACATTTGCATAGAGCTTGCGCAGTGCTAACATGTTTGCCCAGTGCCAGGATGTTTGCCCAGGGCAAAAATCTGCTATACTCAAAGGTGACATGCAAATTAGCCTACTTAGGCAGTTCATGGGCCAACAGGCCATATTAGCATCTCATTATGGCCTGATTTGCATGTAGACTGCCCAGTGCTATTGCAGGGTCCCACTGATTCTGCCCAGAGCTCCACCTGTAGGTCAGTCCAGAAGTACTGGTAGGCAACCACAGGCAATAGATGTCAGCAGGCTTACGCAGTGCAAACCTTCCACCAGGCAATACTGACAAGTGGGACCCAATCTCTTGCAATGAGGGACACTGATCCACAGAATGAGGGACACAACCTCACACATGGAGAAACAAACCCACATCCCACAGCATGCCAGGAACGCTGACTGTACAGATGCTACAGTTTAAGTAGCACCATAGCCTATGGCATTTTCTGTTGGGACTGCGGGATCCACTGTGTGTGCATACCACTGTCCCCATGAGGGATATATGCAGGACAAGGCAATTATGTGGGGTACAGTGTGTGGTGTCCCCATACTGAGGGACACTTGGGAGGTACACATGTATTATAGAGGCACTGTCATGCCTCTATAGTTAGGGTTGAGTAAGCAGTTTAATGTTAAACCTCAAATTTTGCACCTTAATAACCTTGCAACCGTTCAACATTTGCATGAAAATTGGTATGCGCTGTCCCGTGAAGTAGCTCTCTCGATTTGCCAAGTTTTGTTTTGATTGGATGTGCGGATTTTGCACAGCAGATATGGAAAATAGTGTTTTTCGGATTTTTTCCTGAATTTTCCTCATCGCCCTGCACCCATATTGTTTTGAATTTTAGCCTGAAAATTTCAGGGTAGAAAGAGCTTACCCTAAGGAAGAGGCCAGCATTAATTTGGTAAAAAAATATTCTGTTCCAAAGTTATTCAATTTTGAAAAATCAGGTTCTGAGCATGCTTAGTTCAATCTTTTGGTTAGGTGCACAACTGCAAATAAGGATTTTGGCCCACGAACGGGGATTTTGACATCTCATGAATGGGGATTCATTAAATCTCCGTTTGTGAGAAAAAAATCCTCATTCGTGAGCCGCCATCTTGTTTTCACTTTCAGCCCAAAACAAAATGTTGTTACTTGTCCCACAGATGTGCATTTTGTGAAAACAAATTCAGGGGTTTTGTTTAGGGTGATGCCTTCTACAAAACCATGTTTGGTTCCATCAGATAATTAAAAAAAGGCTATTTTTTATTTGAAAATCCCCGTTCGTGACTCACTTCCGATCCCCATTCGTGAAGTGTCCAGATCCCAGTTCATGAGCCGATCGCTGTTTGTGAGCTGTCAAAATCCCCGTTCATGAGATTGTTACCAGATGGCTATATCTACGAATGGGGATCGCTCACTGACGAGGATTTGACAGCTCAATGGGGGATCGGCCACGAACGAGGATTTTGACAGCTCACGAATGGAATTCAGCTTCGAATGGGGATTTTGACACCATGAAAGGTTCATAAAAAATCCTTGTTCACAGCTATCAAAATCCCCATTTAGAGCGAATCCCCGTTCATGAGGTGACAAAATCCCCATTCATGAGCTGATCCCCGTTCATGAGCTATCAAAATCCCAGTTTGTGAGATTGTGACCAGAAGGCTATATCTCACGAATGGGGATTGACTTGCGAATGGGGATTTTGTCACCTCACGAACAGGGATATGCCTCACGAATAGGGATTTTGACAGCTCACGAGCAAGGATTTATAAAACTGTGCCAGTTCACTGCTAAGAAACAGTAAGGACTTTCGGCTTGAAATTTGAAGGGTGCAAAGGGGGTGTCCCACATGTGTGATGCGTGCTGGTTTGGCATAAAAAATTGCATTGGTTACATACCAATATATGACATTCCAAAGTTGAGACATTTCCCACAGGATAACATTGCAATGCCCATGACACCTTTCGGCACCCGCATTTCGAACAAATGAAGCGGGATATGGATTTTTCACTACCTGCAGCTTAGTTCATGAACTAAAGGTGAACTAAGCTGCAGAAACAAGTTTGGAAATCATAGATTACACCAGCAGCGGAATTTCTTTCCTACGTTCTATGGTTACAGAGATATTGGCAAATTAGTGTCACAAGGGTTCCAAAGGGTGCCTTTTCAGTGCATTTTGGTGCCTATATCTCAGAAACGATGCAAAATATGGATTCGGTCAAATACAATGTCACGTGCAGTGCTCGTTGTCACGACTACGACACTTGAATTGTTTTTCTAGTTGCTACGGTTCCCGAGATATCGGCAAATTAGTGTTACGAGGGTTCCTTGCCTCATAGGGCTGCTGTATTGCTCTGTAGCTACGCATAAGTGGGAGTGCAGGTCCCAGAGGGCCCGCACTCCTGCAGATGCAAATCATTATGTAGAACTGGGTAGCTTGGTGGGACCAACACATGCTACTTAGTACTTACATTACACTTTTTAAAAAAGTAAGGAAATTAATGGCAAAAAAACTTGTTTAATGCATCAGTTGGGGTTAAAGCAACAAAAGGTGGGGAAATGACACGTTAGAGTTGAGCCCCTAACCCATTGACCACCCCACTCTCCCATCCTCCACAGCCTGACAGACGCCGATGTGTGCCATGGAGTCATGAAGCCTAACTCTCACCCCATTCTCCTTTACTGTAGCATGTCAACCTGTTTACACATGGAATGGGGCGAGAGATGGGCCTGATGACCCCATGGCACACCTGGCATCTGTCGGTCTGTGGAGGATGGGTGGTGGGATGGCGGGTGGGTTTGGGGCTCAACCCTAACATGTCATTTCCCCACTTTTGCCTGTCGCTTTAACCCTAACTGATGCATTAAATGAATTTTTTTGCCATAAAAAAAAAAAAATGTATATATAGTTACCCAGGTAGTCTAGAGACCCCCCCAGCACCGATACCTGATCCCTAGCACAGACTGCAGCCTGTCCATAACACTTTATGGTAGTCCAGTGCCCCCCACCTCTCCATTGTCCCTCGTTATGAGGGTCATCCTTCATTGTACCCCTCAAACTTGTCCTGTCCCTCATTCATCCCTCATGGAAAAGGTACTGCACATACTGAGACTGTGCTGCACATTCAGAGATTAAAGTAGACAGTTAAATAGTCGACGATGCTAAAGGGGAGTAAATGGTGTACAAATAAGGGCAATGGTTCCCACAGTGTTCTGAGCATGTATCCCCGTTTGAGGATGTGTCCCTCAGTCTGAGAGGCAGTCTCACACAGTATCCTTCTTGTCGGTGTCCATGTCCCTAATTCCAGCAACAAATGGTTGAGAAGTATGCCCCCCTCTCCTGCCGAGACTCACTCTCAGTCCCCCGTTGTGCATTGCTGCCATCCTCAGTACACAGCCATTATGGTTGCACAAATAAAACCTTCTCTGGTGGTTAGTGGACTCTTCTCGCCCCCACCCTGTCTGGTAGTGAACCCCATCCCACCCCCCATCCATGACCCCATCGGGCCACCAGCACAGCCCTCCACTCAGCTCCATGGTCGGCAGCCTGACTGAACACTGACAGTGACAGATCCCAACAGAGCGCTTTGTAATGAATGAGCGTGGTGTTGTACACGCATGTGCCCATGCATTGCAGGCACTCAGTCAGGGTCGATCGCTGAGCGATCAGTCGGGCTGCCAGCCATGGAGGTGAGTGGAGGGCTGTGCTGTTGGTCTGACGGGAATGTGGATGGTGGGGAGGTGGGGGTCACTATTGGATAGTGGTCAGGTGGGGGGGCCACTAGACACCAGGGAATTTTTTTTTTTATTTTTATTTTAGTTTTTGTTGACCGGGTAAGTGCACTAGACAAATCCTGCCTATTTTCAGGCACGACCGAGGAGAGGGACACAGATGAATGCCAACTGACCTTGAACCAGATTAAGCTGTTGGTGGTATTTTAATGAATGAGGGAAATTTCCAGGACACTGGGGAAATTCTCACTCTTTCGAGAAGTGCCATGGGATCTTTAACATCCACCTGAACTACCACCAATCCAGGCAGATGGGACCTCGTTTAACGTCTCATCAGAAAGATGGTACCTCAGAAGTGCAGCACCCCTCTCATGCTGCACTACAGTGTCAGTACTGGGATATTAACCCAAGTGCCAGATGTGGGAACTGAACCCACAGCCCTCTGATCTCCTGGCCTCAGAGTCGAGTGTGCTACCTACTGAGCCACTGACACTAAATAATGGGTTTCTATGCATCATATTGTGCAACTGTGGACCAGACAACTGGGAGATGGGTGTGAATCTTGAGGGGGGGTTCATACAACAAAATGGGCCAGTGATCGGTCAGGGAGGATGACCACTAGACACCAGGGAAATTGGGGGGGTCAGTCCCATGCATTCACTGAAGAAGGGTTGGGGGGTGCCTTTCGGTTGGGGGTGTTCAGTTGAGATGCTGGGCTGGCAATCGGCCGGAAGGGTCCTTTACGGGGTCGCAGGATCCCTATTGTGTTTGGTGCTGTTGGTGAGGGGTACGCCTTGGGGACAGGGAGATCCACCTTCCCCTGCTTGGCCCGCATTGCCACCTGCTTTTTGCGGGCGGCATTGTGTGCTGTGCTACGGGTCACACAAATACCTGTAGCACGGCACTGATCATTTGAATATGCCGGTGCACCGGCATTTATGGCCCCTCCCCTCAGTCCCTCCCTTGCATACATTATCATTTAGCTACAGCTAACAGCTAGCACCGGTGTTAATTGACCTTCTGAATATTGCAGTCCGGTGCAAATTTGGTGCTATTCCAGCACAACAGATTTGCACCAGGCTCAAAGCTTTGAATATCTGGCCTATGGGGTTCTTCATAAATGTATTATAAATCACCAAACAGTGTTTTGAATACTTTTATAAAAATTAGTTTAAAATAGAATTCTTAAGGGTCCGGCCTGCTGGCACAGAGGGCTGAGGCACTATGCCTTACCCTGGGCGCCATACCAGCAACCTGGGTTAGGGAACAACCCTGTCACTGGGGTGCCGCTCGGGAGGGATTGGAGCAGGATTGAGCCATGGCCTCCCTCCAAGGGTGGATGCCTCCCATTTGCAGAGGTCCGTGGGTGCGAGGGGGCGCAGCGGAGATGCAAATGAGGGAGGGGCAGAAGGGGCTACCAGATCCTGGCACTTGTGTGCGTCTCCACATGCACACATGCATATGTACATCGTGGCTTCAGGGGGTGGGGAGAAAAGTGAAAAACTGATAAAGTACATGTGAAAAGTAAAATACAATTCTTAAAAGATTTTAAACAAATGGGCACACTAACTAGGGCTTTCAGTGGTGCCTGAATGACGTCACATCTTTTAGGTTCTGGATTGCCAGAAACCCAGGGGATATATTTACCAGACATTATAACAAAATGTTAAATGTTGGTTGGAAGCACGCTTTAGTTGTTCCTGTCCATGAAGGAGGCTCCACTGATGCCCCAACAAACTACCATGCTATATCATCTCTGCGTCCTTCTCTCTCCTAATTACTGGAGATACTGGTCGGAAGTCAGCTCACTGATTTCTATGTTAAATCTGGTCTCATTACTCCCTTCCAGTTGGGTTTCCACCCTGCTCACTCAACCACTACTTTAATCTCAGATCGTCATACCCTCACTTTAACTCTACAACTGTTAAACATGTTAAGCCCTCTCAGAGTGGTATAACAACAGATAGCCTACAATACAGTTCAGACGAAATGTGTTCTTGTGTTAAATGTAGTTGCTCTTTTCTCTGTTAATGCATGTAGGAAGTTATTTAGACCACTGGGCCGTAATCACTTGGGTCGATAAATTAGGCTACCAAGCATAAGATAAAAGAAGTCCTTGTACAATAATGTTGTTATTATACATGGTTAGGGAGCTCCACTCGGTAAGCAATGACTTATTGCTATGATAGCAGGATTTATAAGCCCATTGTTTTTTTTTTAACTTTCTTTATTTTGAGATTTTCTTCAAGACAACATTACATACAAAACAGACATAGCGTGACATTTCTTAAGCCCATTGTAAAAGTCATAATAGTATGAATGTTTGTACTTGCTGCTTGTCTGCTTTATGTAAGTGTTATAGATGATGTTTTACCCAAATCTCAATAAAATATAAATATAAAAGAACTGTTGCAGTAGACCCGCTCCTGGGACATGTCCTACCCTATAGATGATCCGTTATTACAATGTTGGACTTTCAACAATTATACTTTTCTCCCTGTAGTTTGTTGGGGTTTTTTTTTTTGTGGTCAATGTGATATCTAGATTTAGAAAGAAAATACTACATCGTCAGTTTGGCATGCCAGCCTTGACACAGAACCCGCTCCACCAACTGGGCCCTGATTCCAAATCTGCATATGGACATGGTGGGGGAACGAGGAGGGAGCTCCCTTCCCTGCCCTGCCACATGGGGAATTCAGAAGTGGGGGCTCATCGGAGTATGTCCATGGGGATTGTGGATGATGGGGCTGGACAAAGAAGGAAGCCAATGGAGAGAAAGCAGCATAAAATAGGATTTACATTTAAATGATGGAAGAGAGATATCCACAGAGGGGATAAATGTGAATAGAAGAATAGAAGGAAGAGAAGGAAGGCCAGATTCCAGGTGGAGGGTGGTGTCTCTGAATGCATGGAGTCTTGGAAACAAGATGGATGACCTGCAGGCACTATTAGCAGACAGGAGGGTGGACATAGCTGCAGCAACTGAGACTTGGGCAACATCACACCATGACTGGGACCTTGCAATCCCTGGATATAAACTATACAGGAGGGACAGGGTAGTCGGGCAGGGGTGGCGTTTATATCAGGGAAGGAATAACTTGCATGAGGGAGGAATTGGAGGAAGGGGAGGTGGAGGCATTATGGGTTCAGTTAAGGTCCAGTAGAGGGAAAAAGGTGAGATTAGGGGCGTTTCACAGACCACGCAGTCAGGATGTGGAGAGGGACAGGGAACTGAACTCACAAATATTGGAAGCTGCAGGGAAAGGAGAGGTGGTAATTGTAGGGGACTTCAACTTGCCCAAGGTGGACTGGAGAATACCATTCACAACATGTGCTAGGAGTCAAGTGATCCTGGAAGACTGCAGAGTGGGTTTCTGACTCAAGGTATCACTGAACCAACAAGAGCTGAGGCAATTCTTGATCTGGTGCTTACAAATGGGGAGCATGTACAGGAAATAATGGGCAGGGAGCCACTGGGTGGAAGTGACCATTGCACAGTGTGGTTCCAGTTGGATATGGGCAGGGAAAGCATCCCAACTAAGACCAAAATCTTGGATTTCAGGAGGGCGGACTTCAGGAAAATGGGTGAAGTACTAAGGAGCCATCTGGCGGGCATCAGAGCAGATATGGGGGTGGTCAAAAGGTGGCCTATCATTAAGGAAGGAATACTGGTTGCCACAGAGGAGGGTGTTAGGCTCAGGAAGAAGAACACAAGGGCCAGAGTACACAGCTGATTCAGTTCTGGGGTTGCCTAGGCAGTAAGGGACAAAAGGTTGGCCTATAGAAAATTCAGGAAGACCAAGAGAGAGGTGGATAGGGAAAATTGCCTAAGGTTGGCTAGTGAGTCAAGTAACGAAGTCTGGAGAGCAAAGACACAGAAGGAACTGCAGATAGCTGAAGAAGTTAAGAAGGGGGAGAACATTTTATTTTGATATATAAGTGAGAAAAGGGACAAGAAGGAAGGGATTGTTAGGCTTAAGAAAGGGGAGGAGTGGGTGGAGAATAATGGGGGAAAAGCAGAGATACTAAATAAATACTTCTGTTCTGTTTTCACCAGGAAGAAGGACAGACCAGTACCTTCAGGAGGGAAAACAGGAGCCGGGGGGACAGATGTAGTGATATAGTGACAGAGGAGGATAGAGTGAGGGAGGGGCTGCTGGCATTGAAAGTGGACAAATCACGAGGCCCAGACAGAGTACATCCAAGGGTACTAAAGGAACTGTCTGAGGAGCTGGTGGGGCCACTGGCAGACCTGTTTAATAGTTTACTACAGTTAGGAGTGGTACCACAGGACTGGAGAACAGCATGTGTAGTGCCTCTCCACAAAAACAGTTCCAAGGATAACCCAGGGAACTACAGACCAGTCAGTCAGACCTCCTTTGTGGGCAAGTTCATGGAGATCATACTAAGGGAAAGGTTGGTGGAATATCTAGAGGAGCATGGTCTCCAGGATGCGAGGCAGCATGAGTTCATGGGGGGGGGGCAGATCATGTCAAACGAATCTGATTGACTTCTTTGACTGTATCACTAAGACAGTAGACAGGGGCCAAGTGGCAGACGTCTTGTATCTTGATTTCAGCAAGTCCTTTGACTCTGTGCCACACAAAAAGTTAATCAGGAAGTTGGAGGATCTCAGGGTTGGGTAAAAGATGGCCAGATGGGTGGAAAACTGGCTGAGGGACAGAACCCAGAGAATGGTTGTTGGGGGGAGAGTTATCTTTCACTAGAGAGGTAACCAGTGGTGTCCCGCAGGGCTCGGTGCTAGGGCCAGTGTTGTTCAGTGTCTTAATCAATGACATTGGAGATGGCATTAAGGGCAAAATGTGCCTATTCGTGGATGGCACCAAGCTCTGTGGAAGAGTGGAGACAGCTAAAGGGATACAGGACCTACAGAAAGATCTGGAAAAGCTGGTGAAGTGGTCCAGGATCTGGCGGCTTGGCTTCAATGCCAAGAAATGCAAAGTTATGCATTTGGAGCCAAGAATCACAGGATAGAATACCACTTGGGTGGAATCCGAGTATCTGCATCAGAGGAGGAGAAGGACCTAGGAGTATCGTGTTGATCACTAGTGATCTGACGCACTCCGCGCAGTGCAAGAAAGCAACAGCAAAGAAAAACAAGATGCTGGGATGCATATCTAGGGGGATCAGTAGTAGGAGAGAGAAGGTTTTAATGCCCATGTACAGGTCACTGGTAAGGCCACATCTAGAGTATGGAGTTCAGTACTGGTGCCCACACCTCAAAAAGGACATTAACCTACTGGAGAAGGTCCAGAGGAGGGCTACAAAGATGATAGAAGGTCAGCAGGGTATGGTATATGAGGAGAGATTCAGGGCACTGAACATGTACTCCCTGGAAGACAGGAGAGAGAGACAGAGAGAGAGAGAGAGAGAGAGAGAGAGAGAGAGGGGACATGACTGGAACTTTCAAGTACTTGAACGGAATAAGTAAGATTGATAAGGAGAGTCTCTTTAAACTGAGTGGCAACCATAACACGAGGAGGCACAATCTTAAGCTGGAGGGTGGGAGGTTTAGGAGGGATGTCAGGAAGCACTTCTTCACAGAGAGGGTGGTGGATACTTGGAATGTGCTACTGGAGGAGATCATCTCGTTGAAGACAATGAACAGCTTTAAAAGAGGCTAGGATAGGCATGGGGAAGGTATGGATCATGGGTAGAGAGGATGGGAGGAGTGGGGAGGGAGGGCAGGGACATTAGCTCAAGATGTGGACCCTGCAATATGAGCAGACTTGATAGACCAAATGACATTCTTCTGCTGGCTTCTTCATATGGTCGCATGGTTGTATCTATCATATTACAGTTAAAAAAATTAACTGTATTTCTTAATCATGAAATTATATTACAGTAATAGAAATGGGCTGTGAGTGTAGGTTAGGGAGGATTATAAGCCCTGGGCATCCTCCAGGCTGGCACCCTGATATACTGTAGTTTAGAAGGATGCCCACCTCCCTGATATTAGGCCGTGCCCCGTCAGACCTCACATTTTGAAACTTACTATACTGTATTATCGTGTTTTTCCTTTTTTGATGAAACCCAATAAAAACATAACTTAAAAAAAAGAAACTGGGTGTCTAATTCTTGTTTTTATTCTTTGGTTTTTTATTGTTTACCAAAAGCATGAACAAAAATAATATATTTAACTATGATCCGTCGAGACCATGGTGGGGGGGGGGGGTTGTTGTTTCTTTGGGTGTGTCCAGACAGAAAGAAGAAGATTCCTCTGTTGTGAGGACTTTTGTAGCCTGACCTCTGTCCCTCCCCTCCCCCAGGCTATTCTGGCCCCTCTCAGGTTAGGGCAAAGGTCATTGACCACCACCATCCCAGTGTTGTACCTGGGAAGGTGGTGCCTAGGGATTGGTTATAATCCGGGAGGGGCCATTTCTCATAAAAGTTAGGGTTCCTTGGATAAAAAAAAATGTCTTATTTGGAAATACCCCTAAATTCTTAGAGCTGGAGTACACTGTGCAGTTCTGGAGACCTTACCTACATAAGGACATAGACAGGGTAGAGAAGGTTCAGAGGAGGGCAACAAAGATGGTGCATGGATTGCATCACAAGTCCTATGAGGACAGGTTGAAGGCACTGAACATGTACTCCCTGGAGGAGAGGAGGGAGAGAGGGGATAGAGACATACAAGTATCTTACAGGGAGGAACAGTGGAATGCACTATTTTTAAGCCGAAAAGATGTTCCAGGACTAGAGGGCAAGGGATGAAGTTGGAGGGGAGGACTATCAGAGGAAACGTGAGGAAGAATTTCTTCACAGAACAGGTGGTGGACAAGTGGAACACCCTGCCAGAGGAAGTGGTGGGGGCTGAAACAATCACGGGATTTAAGAATGCATGGGATAGACATAAAGGAATTCTGGAGGTCAGGGGTAAGGGGCAACAGACTTCCTGGAAAACATAAACTGAACTTACAAACTTAAATGGGCAGACTGGGTGGGCCATAGGCCCTTATCTGCCGACACTGTCTATGTATCTATGTATCTATGTAGCTCTCTTCATTCTTGCTGTGCTTGGCAACTGGCATTGCTTCTGAAAAGTCCAAGAAGAAGGAAGTGTGTTCTTGTTTTAGAAGGGAAAAGAATTCTGACCATCCAGAACTAATTTGCAAAGGGATTTTCTAGTATGCACAGAAGAAAACAGTGCGTATGTGTCGGGGAGGGGGAATGGCAGGGGCCCATCTGTGCAAGTGAGGGATTATGTCATATTTTCAGGTTACGAGAGGCCCTCTGCCTGTTTTAGGATTTTTCATTTCATGAAAAAATTGTCCAGTCTGAATGCGGGAGCTTGATATGTATTTATCTGTTTTTAATAATGTGCACTAGGGAAATGAAGGCCCATTTCAGGTACAACCCGAGAGAGCACAGTGGAAGACAATACATGATTAACAGCAAACAGTTACAATGGCCATTATTCTAGAAGGCAAGATCAGCAATAAGTGTCTCAGTTATGGCCTTTGCCTGTCCAGCCCAGTCCTGGTATCTAGGCGTACCTTTTGTTATACCAAGCTGTTATGTACTGTATGTGCTGTATTGACCACTGACTGTCAAGAAAAAGATCTGACAAAAAATAGATCAGAGACAATAACATCAATTGACAACAAAACAGAAGAAAGGAGCAAGTATGAGCGAAATATCAAGATTAAGCCAACGACAAGACTACATGAGTGCAAAGTGTAAAAAATTAAAATTACAGTGCAGCAAGGACAATAAACTAATCAGTGGAATCAAAACAGCATAATGAGAACCATTTTGGTCAGGGTCTGGGTTACGTGCAGTTACAGATTGAGTATAAAAGTAAATAGTTCTGTAGTGTGTGCCCCTCTGAAGGAGAATGCGGTGGGGCAATTTTGTTTGGTTGTAGAAAGGGAGTTCCAGAGCCTAGGGGCAAAGGATGAGAAGGCCTATTCCCCATTTTGGTGGCACATTTTGGACCAATGATAGTGGCCGAGTCCACAGATCTTTTTTTTCATTCTCTGTTAAAGCCCCTATTCTACGCCTCCGCCATACCTGTCTCTTGGGGTCCTCCAAGGTGCCATAGCTAAGACTTGTCCGAGCCCCCTACTGGTGCCTTGCCTCCACATTGTCTCTGATTCAGTCCCCCCCTGGATGGGGAAGGAGAGGGTTTCCCCCACTCCTACCTGCACATGCCTTCATCAGGCTGGCTCCTGGGGGTGCCTGTTTTGGTCTGCTTTGTTTCACCAGAGGCCGTCATCAGGCTGACTGTGGGGTCCATTTTCCATTTCTTTCTCTCCCCAAGGACACCAGCACTCACAGAGATCCAAGGAGCATGTGTACACCTAGGCATGCTGCCACTCCTGATCTCAGCCTTCAACCTTTCCTTCCATGATACCCCCGATGGCATTGCTACCTGTGGTCACCCAGGTGGCAGTACAACAGCAGGGAGGGTGATCCTTGCTCCCCTTGGAAGAGGAGACCATCTCCTAGAGATTCAGTCCTCCTCCTCCACCGACCAGCCCCCGATGTCCCAGCTGTGGTCACCGATGTTGCAAGCAACAGCACTACCACTGCACCGATGGGCCTGCTGTGTTTTCAGATCTGGAGGAGTAGGAGTGGTGGGCACTTTGTAACAGAGAGGCTGGGGAATCAGGAGTGGTGGGCACTTTGTAAAAGAGAGGTTGGGGAGTCAGGAGTGGTGGGCACTTTGTAACAGAGAGGTTGGGGAGTCAGGAGTGGTGGGCACTTTGTAACAGAGAGGTTGGGTAGTCAGGAGTGGTGGGCACTTTGTAACAGAGAGGTTGGGGAGTCAGGAGTGGTGGGCACTTTGTGACAGAGAGGTTGGGGAGTCAGGAGTGGTGGGCACTTTGTGACAGAGAGGTTGGGGAGTCAGGAGTGGCGGGCACTTTGTAACAGAAAGGTTGGGGAGTCAGGAGTGGTGGGCACTTTGTAACATAGAGGTTGGGGAGTCAGGAGTGGTGGGCACTTTGTAACAGAGAGGTTGGGGAGTCAGGAGTGGCGGGCACTTTGTAACAGAGAGTTTGGGGAATCAGGAGTGGTGGGCACTTTGTAACAGAGAGGTTGGGGAATCAGGAGTGGTGGACCTAAGTAAGATATATGTAAGTTAACCAAGTGATAAGGAACGTTCAGCAGAGGTGGGGAGCCAACCCAGGTTTGCATAAAAAGTGCAAGGATAGGTAAAGCGAGAGGAGGAAGTGGCAAACTGATGAATATGGTAAGCCACATCCCATTTGTGAAGGATTGTTTTGGGGGCAGCCCTGTGAAAAAGGGAGCTGTACTGCAGGCAGGGAAGAAGGATGCCTTGAGACATGGCTAGTCTGGCCTTGGGAGTGAGGAATTTGTGGACCCTAAAGGCCATGCTTAGCTGGAGATCATTGCTTGACAGGTGGCGGTGATGTGGGTGGAGACGTCGACTGCCTTATCAAGGGTGATGTTAGGTTATTTAAATTCCTCTACAACAGGTAGGAGAGAGACATTGGAGCAGGTGATGGTAAGGGGGTTAGCGCATGAGAACCTGCAAGCCTTTGCCCCAAAGATCATGGCTTGGGTCTTAGTGGCATTGAGGAAAAGCACATTGTTGACCAGCCAGTTCTATACTTATGCGAGTTCTTGGCTGAGCTGGGTATTTAGCTGAGATGGGATGGGGGAGCTTAAGTATAAAGCAATATTGTCTGCATACTTGATTGTGGAACAGACTTAAGAGGCAAGGAGGAGGAGATTATTAGGCCAGCCTGCTGGTGCAGTGGTAGTGCTACCACTTGTGATGCCATTGACCTGGGTTTGGGAATGTGCCCGAGGAGTTGGAGGGCCAGCTGCGGGGAGGAGGCTCGAGCATCCGATGACCGCTCGCCTTCTCCAAAGGGGGAGGGAGGACAGGACTCAGTGCTTCACTGGCCTCTGATATAGGCCGGAGGCACAGCAGTCACCAAATTACATTGAGGGGTAGGGGCGTGACGGAGCTCGGCGGTGACACATTGACGTCTGGGCACACGTCACACCCACCACAAAGAACGGAGGAAAGCTCCCTGTGGACCGGGAAGACGGAGTGCCCAGCACAGACCCCCACAACTCATCCTGCCTGTCCTGCTTGGTGGCCCAATGAAAGAAGAAGTTCCGGGTGTATGGGCCCTGCCTCGTCCCCTAGCTGAGGAGTAGGACCAAGGCTGCATGGGGGACCACTCATGGGCTCCAGGTAAGGTGGGGAAAGGGGGCTGATGATATAGGTGACTTCTGAAGGTGTGGGGCTCAAGGAACAAGGAGAATAAAGAAAAAGTTTTAAAAAAAGGAGGAGATTATTAATATATACGGGGAAAAAAAAAGTGTATCAAGAATGGAGCCCTAGGGGCTCCTCGGTTAATAAGAACAATATTGGAGGAGGCACCACCAAATTTGACAAATAGACACCTATCAAGCAGGAAGCTAGAGAACCAGGCTGATGCAGAGGAAGAGATCCCAGTGTAAGTTGGCTTGAGACAGAGGAGGGTGTGAACCACTAAATCAAAGACTTTAGAAAGGTCAATCAAAACTGCATCTGTGTGAGAGCCTTTGTCCATAGCAACGTTGATGGCACTAGTGAAATGGACTAAGGTGACGACAGTGACGCACTCTTTCTGAAAGCCATGTTGACAGAGGGTGAGAAGGCTATATTTTTGTAGGTAATCAGTAAGCTTTTTGGCCTCCCCCACTAGAATCACCAGTTGCACCACCACCCGTGGTTATCTAGTGGGCAGTGTTGCAGCAGAAAGTGCTGCCCTCACTCCCTGGAGCAGGAGAGCATCCTCTGGGATGCTGGATCCTCCTCCCTCTAGCCAACTCCCTATATCCCGGGGTTGTTATCAAACCTGGGTTGGGAGCACTGAGAGAAGTTGCCCAACAATTGGGCCAATAGGCTGGCCAGTGTTGACCAACTTGGAAAGCCTGTTAACCTTAGCCTTCTATGAACTTTATAATCATGGAAATGTACTGGTAACTTACCTGTTCGTGCCATCTGGCACCCTCTTGCAAACTAAGTGCTGCACCTAAAGGAGGCAATACTGGTGCAGACATTTTAAAAAGGATTGATCAACCTAGAAAGCCTGTTAACCTTAGCCATCCTGTGTGACCTAGATGTGCAGCATGCAATGATGTCAGTGTTGGCACCACACATGCTCCCATGCATGACGTGCCAGATGTCTGCTGCTCCTCTGTTGCTTGCTGCACTTGCCCCCCCATCCTTCCTTAGGGGGCAGTGTAACTCCGAGTGCCAGACCCTCCCCAGGAGGAGAGCAGTCCGCTGGACACTCAGTCCTCCTCCACCTGGCCAACTGGGAGGCAGTATAGCGCAGTGGTCTAAGGCTCTGAGCTGCAAATTTGGTGATATCTAGCAGACCAGACCTGGGTTTGAATCCCACAGCTTCCACTTGCATACTGTGTGACCCTGAGCAAGTCACTTAACCTCCTTGTGCTCCCAGGTCGCTCCTGTAAAAAAGCTTTCAGCTTAGTGTGCTATACCTGGTTAAATAACTAAATAAAAAAAAAAAAAAAACTCTTTAATGACTTAAGCCCATTCCTGCACTTGGGTTATCGACACAGCAAGCAGCGATGTTACCACTTCACTGGTGGGTCAACAGGAATCCTAGTAATAAAAAATAATTTTATTTTAATTTGAGTGCGCTCTGCATGTATGTTTATCAGATTCAGTGAGTGACAGGATGACACTAGTTGAGTTACTACTACTATGTGGAAAGAATAAATAAATACATTTATGAGTGTCTTAGGTTTGGGCCATGATAAAAAATATATTGCTCTGCAGGAATCATCTTTTTTTAATAAAATATCATTTTGAGTGTGCTGTAGATGTATGTTTATCAGATCAGTGAGTTACAGAGTGACACTAGTTGAGTTATGATGCTGTTACTACTGCACAAAAAGGCTATGTTATTTTTGTCATTAGTAATTAACGCATTTAAATATGTGGAGGGAATGAAAAATTGGGAGAAAAAATATCATTCACTACTCTATGCAAACGACCAGAAAAGTCTCTGGGTCAATATATTTATTTTCTTCCGCTTACTCCAAGATGTTAAAAAAAATCAAATTTTTCTGTGTTGAAAAAAACCCTGTAATTTTGCAGTTAAGGAAATGAGCATCAGTAGAAACAGCTGGCACACACAGATGGAATCAGGCAGTAAATGGTGCCATATGCCATCACAGAATCACCTTCAAACAGAGTATGTTGTGATCATGGGTGCAGAAATCATGCAGGAGTTTTAAAATATCTTTTGGTATTGTAACCCCTGGGTGGCACTATCCTATGTGCTACTACCCCTGCCAGTGTGCCTAGGTACAGGTTGACTGGCGTGGGCTCTTTGAATGGGTGCCGGTTTGAGGGTAGCGTAGCTGATAGCAGCATAGGGGTATAGTGCTCCGGGACACTAAACCCCTCTGTAACCCCTCTAGTGGCTTAACCAATTCAGTAGGTAAACAATCACATTTAACATAGAAATACAGTATTGAGCCCACACTGGTCACACTTACCAACAGGGCCGGATCAACTGCAGTGGCCCTGAGGATCCCCTGTAAAATAAGGTCAGTGATAAAGCAACCAAACAGCAATGCAATATCCCCTCCACAAATGCATACTGTAGCCAGATTAAACGCTGAAGGAATAGAATCTGTTTTATTCGGGGGAATTTCACAGGGGTGGGGCAGTAAATCTAGCAGATGATTCGTTAGTGCTGATCTAGTCAGGTTTAAACAATGCATGCACGAAGAGTCCCTCTAGCACAGTCACACACACTCTGGGTACCCAGTTGTTAAGCAGGCTAGGCTGGAGCATTGCCTGGGGCAGGCCAGTGTTGCAGCTGTTGTGGGGCCCTTAGGAAAAAAACATGCAAAATGCACTTTAACCCAAATTTGTAATCCGGAGTCGGATGGCTCAGTCCCTTGCAATAACCCAATAATTAATCAGATGGCACAGAGAGATTGAGCTTTCTTGCAAGGAGCTACCCTGTTTGTACTCGCTCTACCCAGACCAAATGATGATCCGACGAAATAAGACCTGTGTAGAATAGTTGGATGACACTGGAGGTGGATTCCCTCATTGTCCTTGTCGAAGATGCTGGTCTTCAGGCTGTAGGAACAACTTAACACTGGCCGAGGAAACATGCAACCTGAACGTTTCGAATTACTCAGCTGCGCACACTTTGCAAAGTTAAAACACATTTATACGCAGACTCTGTCCTTTTCTGGTCCTTCCAGGCAAGATGCAGGCTGATCTTCTTTTCTCAGACTTATGGAACAGGTGACCTGCAGCTGCAGAAACAGCAGCTACCCAGGCTGGAACAATTTGGACCCACGGACTGATGGCCGAAATAGTCTAGGCCAGGCAGGCCTAACCCCTGAGAACTGGCAAGCTCCCCAGAGGCACACACACTAGCTCTTGGGCTGTCTCTCAAAATCTGATCTTTTCCAGCAGTTGCCCCCTTTTATTTATTTATGTAGGCCCACTGAGAGTAGAAGTCCCTTTTTCAGGGGTGAGCGGGGGGGATACAGATGGTAACCAATTGAAACTGAACCAGATTAAGCTGCTGGTGGTATTCTTAGTGAATGGGGGAAATTTGGCCAGGACACCGGGGACATTCCCCTACTCTTTTTTCGAGAAGTGCCATGAGATCTTTAACGTCCACCTGAACAACCACCTGAACAGGCAGACGGGACCTCGGTTTAACATCTCATCCGAAAGACTGCACCTCAGGAGTGCAGCATCCCCCTCATGCTGCACTGCAGTGTCAGTATTGGGATATTTTTATATGGGGCAGAGCTCTAGGAATCTTATTAGCTGCCAAAGCCATCTTAAACAGTCTCCAGATGATAACTGGCCTGTGTTTTGGCACCTAGAAATTGTTCCAGTTAATCCCCCATAAGTCTCCGGCATTGTCCCAGGTACCCCTTTGTTTAACCCTGGCTCCTGATTGGTGGCAAAGCACTAAAATGGTGGCTGCAATTTAAGTGCAAGCAGTCCCAAACAGTGTTCCCTATGAATTTAGTCCTGGTGCAGCCAGCTGTTTTACTTTTATTTAATAACCTCCTCACTAAGTTGTGACCCTGCCAGTCCTCTCTTGAAGAAGTCCACTGTTAAAGAAATAAACAATCCCCCCAAGGAGTCACTGCTGTCGTAACACACTGCCCCCAGAAACACATAACAGCTCATGAATATTCATTAGGGCTTTCCATGCCCTGACATTTGCCCCTTGATCTTCTCTCTGGTGCCATGGAGGCAGTGCTTTAAGATGCTGCCTATTTACTTTAAAATATGTTTCTGTTCCTTGGCTTTAGTGTCCCTGGTGCCTTTTAACTTAAAATGGCACCAGGCACCACGGAGAAGACACACAATGACTTTTGGCCACGAAGGCGGTCAGGTGCATAGTGTGCCACCATAATTTGTGTGAGTGTCGGCTCTGTGAATATGCCGCCCACTTGCATATGAATCTGTGAGCCCCGCGGGGCTCATTGGAACAGGGGGACACCTGGGAAATGGTAAAGGGCCGCAGGAGTACAGGCAGATGCGGGGAGACAGTGAGAGACACCCGGAGGCACAACAGGTAAGCCCCCTAAATGGGGGAGGGGGGGCGTTACTCTCTCCCCTGCCTTGGAAAGCTTGGTGTCCGTGCCAAGTCTAAAATATATTATCAACCACTAGCACATTCTTAGATATATTTTTAGTGATACTCTATTATAATAGATATATCTAACCAGCCTAACTAGCATGTAAATATGTACAAAGTAGTATGCTATCATTTTGGTCTTACTTAGCGTTGTACGACATTTTAAATTCAATAGGTATACTTTAGCAGTTTTAGAACTATTTGTGCGTTAGACAGTATCACATTTTCAGTTACATTATATTCACTACATTGTATTGAGATGCTTCACCTTATTCCCATCTTTTTACCTCTATACCCTTTGTTGCACTGAGAGGGTACCTTAGCTCGGGTAGAGGCCTTGAACACCATTTTGGGCAAGGAGCTGGATGTGACATAAACCCCTTTGTGCACAACATTCATGGGCAAGTTAACAGGCTGTCCTGGGGTGTCATAGGTGAGCTTTAGTATTGGTTTTACAGATCTTTCTGAGCGACGTGGCAATAGTGGCACTGATACCTGCACTTCTTGTTGAAGCTCGCTGTCACTTGTTAGGGGTACTTCCGCAAAACCATAATGATTCTAATTTTGCGGAAGTACCTCTAACAGCTCTCTGTCAAATTGAACGATACTTTCATTAGCAGGAAACAACTCACTTAACTCACTAACACTTGCACTGTCACTTGTAGGTTCACTACTTGCTTCCTGAGATTCAGGTTGGCTGATTTCCATCAATTCTACCATACAACGGGATTCAACCTCCTCAAGGTCCACACTGCAAGCATCACTTTCTGGGGGTTCAGGCACAAGAGATGACTTAGAATCTGTCACCACAGCTGGAGGTTCAGGTTCATCACTGTAGTTAATGGAAGGAATTCCCAGGAACACTCTCAAATTCACAAGATGGGTGAAAAGCAGGATAAAATTCACTCTCATCATCACTTTCAGTATTTTCCATGTCTGCAGGATTGGAGACGTTTAGAGCAACAGGCTGGGGAGCAGAAGTTTGCTGACTGGGTTGTTTAGCCTTGGTAGCAGAACTAGTTAAAGGGCGCTGAGGGGATTCAGTCTCCTGAACATTGTCGATTACTATTTGGCCGATAGGTAACGGACGGTTTCTGTGAATGGTTTTAACAGCACGAGGGTCTCCTTCTGGATACACTTTATGCACTGGCAGATCATACAACTTACTGATTACTATGTATGGAACATGACTCCAGTGGTCTGCTATTTTATGTTTGCCTGGTAGTCCAAAGTTTCTCATTAGCACCCGGTCAGCTGGTTGGAGCTCTTGGGCCTTAACATGTTTGTCATGCCGAGTTTTGTTAGACAGGTTTCTCTTTGCTGCCATGGTGTTTGAAACATAGAAACATAGACTTTGACGGCAGATAAGGACCACTTGGCCCACCCAGTCTGCCCATTTCCCTACCTACTGGATAAGCTGCAGATTCTTGTTAACCAACAGCCTACTTCCTGCCACCCTCCACTACAATTGCTTTGTGTCTGTCCCATGCATGTTTGAATTCCCCCACTGTTTTAGCCCCAACAACCTCCCCAGGAAGGCAGTTCCATGCATCCACCACTCTCTCCGTGAAAAAGATTTCTCACATTACCCTGAGCCATCCCCTCTATCTTTAAATTGTGTTCCCTTGTTCTTACACATCTCTTTTTCTGAAAGATGCTACCCTCCTGGACTTTGTTGATTCCATTGAGGTACTTGAACATTTCTATCATGTCCCCCCGTCCCTCCTTTCATCAAGGGTATACATATTAAGCTCTCTCAGTCTCTCTTCATGTGATTTCTGATGCAGACCCTGCACCATTTTAGTTGCCCTCCTCTGGACTGCTTCCATCTGTCTATGTCCTTGCGTAGATGAGGTCTCCAAAACTGCACACAGTACTCCAGATGGGGTCTCACCAACTATCTGTACAGAGGGATAACCACTTCCCTTTTTCTACTTGTGATGCCCCTTCCTATGCATTCCAGTATCCCCCTGGCTGTCCTCACTTACTTCTCACATTGCTTACCCACCTTTAGATCATCCGATATGACTACCTCCAAGTCCCGTTCCATTTTTGTTGTTGTTAGTACCTCCCCTGCTATTGTGTACTCTTCTCCTGGGTTTTTGTTTCCCAGGTGCATTACTTTGCACTTCTTTGCATTGAATCTAAGTTGCCATATGTCTGACCATTCCTCCAACCTTGCCAAGTCCCTTCTCATCCTTTCTACCCCCTTGTGTATCAACTCTGTTACAGATCTTGTATCATCTGAAAGAGGCATACATTTCCCTCAGACCCTCTGCAATGTCACCTATAAAGATGTTAAAGAGGACTGGACCCAGTACTGAGCCCCTGAGGTACTCCACTAATGACCCCCCCTTCGGAATGTGTGCCACCACTATTACCTTCTGTGTCCTGTTGTGCAGCCAGTTTGCAACCCAGGCTACCACCCTGGGACCCACTCCCAAGCTGGCTAACTTGATTATTAATCTTTTGTGTGGGACTGTGTCAAATGCCTTGCTAAAGTCTAGGTAGGCCATATCCACAGCCCCTCCCTGGTCTATTACTTTGGTCACCCAGTCAAAGAAATCTATTAGATTTGTCTGACATGACCTTCCTGCTGTAAATCCGTGCTGCTTTGGGTCCTGTGCCCCGCTGGCCTCTAGGTACTCAACAATTCTTTCTTTCAGAAGTGATTCCATCATTTTCCCTACCACTGAGGTCAAACTTACAGGTCTGTAGTTTCCTGCTTCTGCCTTGCTCCCACTTTTGTGAAGGGGAATCACATCTGCCCTCCTCCAGTCCTCAGGTACCACCCCATCCTCCCATGATTTGTTAAAAAGTGTGGTCAGTGGTGTCACTAGGTCCTCCCTTAGTTCTTTTAGGATTCTGGGGTGAATCCCATCAGGCCCCATTGCTTTGTCCACCTTGAGTTTTAGGAGTTCTTTCAGGACTCTTTCTTCTGTAAATGGACTGGTGTCAACCCCTACCCAGAGTGCTTCTATTGTCTGGTTTAGGTAACTCCTCCTCATCTTCTTTTGTGAATACTGAGCAAAAGTATTCATTCAGTATCTCTGCCTTTTCACTGTCTCCCTCTGCCCACCTCCCCTGTCCCTTATTAGTCTTCACTATTCCTCCCTTAACCTTTCTATGCTCCCTAATGTACCTATAAAAGGTTTTATCCCCCTTCTTAACTGACTTGGCTATTTTTTCCTCAGTTTGGGCTTTTGCTATTCTGACTGCCTTCCCCACTTCTTTCTGCTTTAATTGATACATGTCCCTGTCGTGCTCCTTCTGTGATGCCTTATACTCTTTGAATGCAGCCTTTTTCTCCTTAACCTTCCCTGCCACCTCTTTTGAGAACCATAGTGGTTTTTTACTCCACTTTGTTTTCTTTATCTGTTTCACACAAAGGCTTGTTGCCTCTATGATGGCAGTTTTGATTTTTCTCCATTGTTCTTCCACCCCTCCTTTTTGCCCATTTGCTAGTGTATTCCTCAGGTATTCACCAATTTTGCCAAAGTCAGCCCTTCTAAAGTCCAGTATGCTTGTTTTTGTATGGCTGTCTCCACGGTCGTGCTTATTGCGAAGCACACTTTGCAGTGGTCGCTTGTTCCCAGATGTCTACCGACTTCTAAATTTGTGATCCTCTCTCCATTTGAGAGTACCAGGTCTAGTATTGCTTTCTCCCGAGTGGGTTCCAACACTAGCTGTCTAAGGCCTGCCTGCAGGGCATCGAGAATGACCCTTCTCTTGGATGTGGCTGCAGTACATGTAATCCAGTTAACATCTGGCATATTCAGGTCCCCCATTAACAGTATCTCCCCTTTTTCAGCCATTTTGAGAATGTCCGCTATCATTTTCTTGTCCATTTCCTCCCCTTGAGATTGGGTCTGTATACAACCCCTGTGCGGATTGTGATGCCATTCCCTGTCTCCAAGGTGACCCAGAGTGCCTCTTGTCCTCCCCCTTTACTTTTTAGTTCTGTAGCTTTGATCCCTTCCCTTATGTATAGAGCTACTCCACCTCCTCTTTTCTCCTCTCTGTCCCTTCTGTAGACTGTGTACCCTGGTATGTTGACATCCCAGTCATGGTTCCCCATGTACCATGTTTCTGTGACTGCCACAATATCCAAGTGTTCATCTTCCATCAAGGCTACTAGCTCAGGAATCTTGTTTCCCAGACTACGGGCATTGGAACTCATTGCCCTCCATTTAATGTTGTCTTTATCCTTTTTTCCCCCATGCCTGCTCTTTTTGGCCTTGTCTATTTTTCCATTTACCCCTGTCCTGCCCTCTGTTGAGCACTGTACCTCAATGTTTACCTACTATCCGTCATGTTTTGTGGGGGGAGGCTTGAAATTTCCTGCCTCTTATTAGCACCTCCCCATGGCTAGTTTAAAAGCTTGCCAAGGAAGTATTTAAACCTGTCGCTTAGGATCTTGGTTCCCTTCATGGACAGATGCAGACCATCATGCTAGTATAAACCTTCATCTCTCCAGGTGTACCCCCAGTTCCCAATGAAGCCAAAGCCCTGTGCTCTGCACCAGTTTTGCAACCATTCATTAAACTGCATGGTGTGTAGTACTCTAGCCTCACCCCTGCCATGGACTGGCAGCACCTCTGAGAAGGTAACTGTGCTTGCTACCTCTCTGAGGCCCCTCCCCAGCTCCACAGTTTCATCCTGCACTGCACTGCACTGCACTGATCCCATGCCTAGCTAGGTCATTTGTCCCAAGGTGGACAATGATATCTAGTTCCCTCTCCTGTGATGCTGCTTCTGCAATCCTGAGGATTCGCTTCTTGTCCCTCCAAGCCATGGCACCAGGCAGGCACCTTACTTCCCTCACCTCTCCCTTCCCCAAGTCTACCCCTCTAATAATTGAGTCCCCTATCAGAAGCTGTTTTCTTCCCCTGTGGTGTCCCTTGCAACCCTTCTGTGGGTCTCCCTTGTGAGTGTCCTCAGCATTCTTCTTGGTCTCCACTGAGGGTGCCATCATAGAGGAACCTTGCTCTGCCAGACTGGCATATGGTTTGTGTAGAGGTACAACTAGAGGACTTCACCTCTGTTCCACCACCCGTACCCTCCCAGAACCCACTGTGGTCCAACTGCTCTTCATACTTGGCAGCCTCTGTGGCAGTGGTGCTCTTTGGGGGGGGAGGCCTCCTTAGTCCTTGCCAGTTCAGCCTGGAGGTGGGCTACCTCCTCCCTCAGAGCTGACAGTTGCCTGCAAATAGGACAGCAACGCAGTTTCCAGAATGTCTCCCAGAAAACTGCTGCCCACAGCCAGTGCATTGCACCACTCCCCACATGTCCCTTTCCTTATAATATATAATATGTAATATATATATATATTTTTTTTCTCCTTTGTGTGCTGGGTTCTTACCCTTTATGCACTGTGCTGGGTTATTAAGAATATGACAGTTCTGCCCAAGACCTGTTGAGGAAGTGATGTCAGAACCTTGGCTATAAAGGAAACGCCACGTCTGGGAAAGGGGAAGGTGGTGGGTAGTCCACAATCACTGGTGACTGTTAGAAACAATCAAATACACCACTGCTCCACCACCCTGGTGAGTACTGCCCTTTATAGTAATTCAGCTAATCTCCAGTAACTGATTTGTCAACTATTTAAAAGTAATTTGATGCAAACTGTTACAGAATATTAGTAGACAGTCCAGTTAGCCACAAAGGAAAATCAAATATGCAGTTATTTCAACCCTTCTGAAGTTGCTCACAAGATAAGTAGTTTTGAAACCCCCCTTCCTGATTTAAAAAGGAAATTAAACACAAAGCAATGCTAATGTAAGACTGTAAAGTAAGGAAAACTTCCCTCAGATTTAAGTAAGAGAGATCAGTTGCAGATTTCTAGTCCAATATAGTATATCCCATGCAGCTTCTCAGTTGTTTCAAAGTACAGCCTGTTACACTACTTGAAGAGATGGGCTTCTGTCTGAAACAGGATCACACCAGTAGTTTATAGTAATTGATCAATGCTAGAATAGTCCTCCACCCAAAACAATTGCCTATGATGCAAGGTCTCCCTGACTAGTGAAGACAATTTCCCCCACCTGAGGCTGTGTCTGGCATCAAATTACAAACTGCAGCCTTTGCTATTCAAAGTACACAGCTACTACCAGAAAGTTATTTCCAACTATATTTATGTAAACTGTCAGAATACTAGCAGACAGTCCAGATAGCCACAAAGGAAAATCAAATATGCAGTTATTTCAACCCTTCTGAAGTTGCTCACAAGATAAGTAGTTTTGAAACCCCCCTTCCTGATTTAAAAATGAAATTAAACACAAAGCAATACCAATGTAAGACTGTAAAGTAAGGAAAACTTCCCTCAGATTTAAGTAAGAGAGATCAGTTGCAGATTTCTAGTCCAATATAGTATATCCCATGCAGCTTCTCAGTTGTTTCAAAGCACAGCCTGTTACACCACTTGAAGAGATGGACTTCTGATAGGCATGGTCTAATTGGGCTTTTAGATTTCTGACATACTGCAGGTAGTTGTCTGACTGAACATCATCAGGAGACACTCCGAAACATACATCAATTGGAAGGCAAGCATCTCTGCCAAACATAAGGTGGTACGGTGAAAAAACAGTGGCACCGTTCTTCATACAATTGTAAGCATGGACAAGTGCTCTTATTTGTTGGCTCCACTTTGGCTTATATTTAGGTTGCAGAGTGCTCAGCATATCAAGTAGGGTCCTGTTAAACCTCTTGGGTTGTGGACATCCTTGTGGATGATAAGGGGTGGTTCTGGATTTTCTTACACCCCACAGAGACAACAGTTCTTTAATAAGCCTGCTGTCAAAGTCCTGGCCTTGATCCGAATGAATACGTTGGGGGGCACCGTAATGTACAAAAAACTTTTCAACAAGGACTTTGGCTACAGTTGAGGCCTTTTGGTCTTTGGTTGGACAGGCCTGTGCATAACTTGTGATATGATCTGTGACTACCAATATATTGGCAGTGCCTTTGGAATCTGATTCAAGACTAAGAAAATCGATACAGACCAGCTCCATGGGTGCACTTGTAACAATATTGACCAGAGGGGCTGCTCTTTGTGGGGAAGCCTTAAGCTGAAGACACCTATTGCAGGTTTTAATGTGACGCTTTATGTCTAGACCCATTTTAAGCCAGTAACATAGAAACATAGACTTTGATGGCAGATAAGGACCGCTTGGCCCACTAGTCTGCCCATTTCCCTACCTATAGGATAAGCTGCAGATCCTATTTAACCAACAGCCTATTTCTTTCTACCCCCCACAAAAATTGCCTTATGTCTGTCCCATGCATTCTTGAATTCTCCCACAGTTTTAGACCCCACAACCTCCGCAGGAAGGCTTTTCCATGCGTCCACCACCCTCTCTGTGAAAAAATAGTTCCTCACATTGCCCTGAGCCGTCCCCCCCCTCTATCTTCAAATTGTGTCCCCTTGTTCTTGCACATCTCTTTTTCTGAAAGATGCTACCCTCTTGGACTTTGTTGATTCCACTGAGGTACTTAAATGTTTCTATCATGTCCCCCCTCTCCCTCCTTTCCTCAAGGGTATACATATTAAGCTCCTTTAGCCTCTCCTCGTATGGCTTCTCTTGCAGACCCTCCACCATTTTAGTTGCTCCTCCTCTGGACAGCGTCCATCCTGTCTATGTCCTTGTGGAGATGGAGTCTCCAGAACTGGACACAGTACTCCAGATGGGGTCTCACCAACTGTCTGTACAGGGGGATAACAACTTCCTGTTTTCTGCTGGCGATGCCTCTTCCTATACATCCCAGTATCCCCCCAGCCCTCTCTACCACCTTCTCACATTGCTTGCCAACCTTAAGGGAATCTGATATGATTACCCCCAGGTCCCTTTCCATTTTGTTGTTGTTACTACCTCCCCCCCATTGTGTAATCTTCCCCAGGGTTTTTGTTTCCCAGGTGCATTACTTTGCACTTATTTGCATTGAATCCAAGCTGCCATACTTCTGACCATTCCTCCAACCTTGCCAAGTCCCTTCTCATCCTTTCCATGCCTCCTTGTGTATCAACCCTGTTGCAGATCTTTGTGTCATCTGCAAAGAGGCATACTTTTACCTTCCAGTCCCTCTGCAATGTCACTTATAAAGACATTAAAAAGGACTGGACCCAGTACTGAACCCTCACGGTACCCCACTAGTAACCCCCTTTCTTTAGAGTGGACTCCATTTACAATTACCTTCTGTGTCCTGTTGTTCGCCAATGTTTTACTCCAGGCTACCACCCTGGGACCCACTCCAAGGCTGGTTAATTTGACTACTAATCTTTGTGTGGGACTGTGTCAAATGCCTTGCTGAAGTCTAGGTAGGCCATGTCCACAGCCCCTCCCTGGTCTACTACTTTGGTCACCCAGTCAAAGAAATCCATTAGATTCGCCTGACATGACCTTCCCGCTGTGAACCCATGCTGCCTTGGGTCCTGTGCCCCACTGGCCTCTAGGTATTCAACAATTCTTTCCTTCAGAAGTGATTCCATCACTTTCCCTACCACAGAGGTCAAACTGACAGGTCTGTAGTTTCCTGCCTCTGTCTTGCTCCCACTTTAGTGAAGGGGAATCACATCAGCCTTCTTCCAGTCCTCAGGTACCACACCATCCTCCCATGATTTGTTATAAAGGGTAGTCAGTGGTGTCACTAGTTCTCTGCTTAATTTTGTTTAGAATTCTGGGGTGAATTCCATCTGGCCCCATTGCTTTGTCCACCTTCAGTTTTAGGAGTTCTTGCAGAACCCTTTCTTCTGTGAAAGGACTTGGATCGACCCCCCCTCTCCAGAGTGCTTCTGTTAATTGGGTTAGGCACCTCCCCCACTTCCTCTTTTGTGAATACTGAACAGAAGTATTTATTCAGTATCCCTGCTTTTTCACTGTCACTCTCTGCCCACCCACCATCCATTCTATTCAGCCTCACTATCCCTCCCTTTGTCTTCCTATGCTCCCTGATATACCTACAAAAGGTTTTATCCCCCTTCTTAACCGAGTTGGCTATCTTTTCCTCGGTTTGTGCCTTTGCTATTCTGACTACCCTCCCTGTTTTCTTCTGCCTTACCTGGTACAGTTCTCTGTCCTGCTCCTTCTGTGTTTCCTCATACTTCCTAAATGCTATCTTTTTCTCCCTAACCTTCACTGCCACTTCTTTTGAGAACCGTAGTGGCTTTTTCTTTTGTTTTGATTTGTTTATTTGCTTCACACAAAGGCTTGTTGCCTCTGTAATGGCAGTTTTGATATTTCCCCATTGTTGCTCCACCCCTCCTTCTAGTCTGTTTGCTAGTGCTTTTCTAAGGCACTCTCCTATCTTGCCAAAGTCAGCCTCCTAAAGTCCAGAACCCTCACTGTATGGCTTGACTCTGTAGCTGAGTTTATTGTGAACCACACTGTTTGGTGGTCACTTGTTCCAAATGGCTACCCACTCTAGATCTGAGATCCTCTCACTGTCCCCATTTGAGAGTATGAGGTCTAAGATTGCTCCCCATGAGCAGGTTCCAAACTAGCTGTCTGAGGCATGCCACTTGAAGGGCATCAAGAATGGCCCTGCTTTTGGATGTGGCTGCAGCAAAGGTGCTCCAGTTAACATCTGGCATATTAAGGTCCCCCATCAACAGTATCTCCCCTTTCTCTGCCATCATCCTAAGTATGCCTTCTGTCATATCCTTGTCCATTCCCTCCCCCTGACATGGGGGTCTGTATACAGCCCCTGTGCAGATTGTGGTGCCATTTCCAGTCTCTAAGGTGACCCACAGTGCCTCCTCTCCTCTCTGTTTACTCTTTTATTCAGTTGCTTTTATCCCTTCCCTTACTTAGAGAGCTACCCCTTCTGCCCTCCTGTCTCTCCCTGTAGGTTGTGTATACCTGGTATGTTAACATCCCAGTCATGGTTCTCTGTGTACTATGTTTCTGTGACTACTACAATATCCAGGCATCCCTCTTCCATCAAGGCCACCAGTTCAGGGAGCTTGTTGCCCAGACTACAGGTGCTGGTACTCATTACCCTCCATTTCTTGATGGCCTTACCCCTTTTTGCCTCATCCCTGTCCTTATTGCGTGTGTCACTTTCTCCATTTATCCCTGCGCTTCTCCCTATTGACATCTCTATGTTCGTGTCTACCTCACTTAGTACCTGATTTTTTGGGGCTAGGATTTCCTGCTCCTTTCAGTGCCTCCCCTGGCTAGTTTAAATGCTTGCCAATGAAGTATTTAAACCTATCACCTAGGATCCTGGTTCCCCTCCTGGACAGATGCAGACCATCATGGCAGTATAGGCCTGCATCCATCCAGGTGGACCCCCAGTTCCCAGTGAAGCCAAATCCCTGAGCTCTGCACCAGTTTTTCAACCACTGATTGAATCCCATGGTGTGGAGCACCCTAGCCTCATCTGTGCCATAGACAGGTCGCACCTCCGAGAAGGTTACCATGTGTGCTATTTGTCTAGGCCCCTCCCCATCTCTACAAATGCTTCTTGCACTGCTCTGATCCCTTTCTTAGCCAGGTCATTTGTCCCTAGGTGGACAATGACATCCAGCTCCCTCCCCTGTGTAGCTGCTCCTGTGATCCTGAGGATTCGCTCCCTGTCCCTCCAAGCCATGGCACCAGGAAGGCACCTTACCTCCCTCTCCCCTTCCTCCCCTAGTTCTATCTTCCTAACAATGGCGTTCCCCACCAAGAGTTGTTTCCTTCCCCTGTGGGGTCCCATGCCACCCTCCTGTGGGTCTCCTTTGTGGAGGTTCCCAGCATCCTCCTCGGTCTCCACTGTGGGCGCCTCCATAGAGGAACCACACTTTTCCAGAACGGCATAGAAATTGTGGAGAGATACAACTGGAGGAATGCTCCTCTGTTCCACCACTCTGACCCTCCCTGAGCTCACTGTGGTCCAACCGCTCCTCTTTCTTGGCAACCTCTGAGGCAATGGCAGTGACCCTGGTGGTCCCTGGGTGGGAGACGAGGTCCCACAAATCCTGGCCAACTCAGCCTGGAGATGAGCAACCTCCTTCCTCAGCCCAGAGAGATGCCTGCAGATGGGACAACACTGCATCCTCCAGAACATCTCACGGAAGACTGCTGCTTCACAGCCACTGCACTGCATCACTCCCATCATGTATTTTTTCTGGCCCCCTAACTGTTGTTTGGAATACTTACTTTTTTCTCTGTTTTTTTTTAGAAATGTGAACGGGCCAGATCAAGGGTTCTCTCACTACCCATATGTCCCATTTGGTTATGCAAAGCTTTTAAGACAATAGTTTTGAACTTCGCGGGTAGTACAAGCTGTTTTCTCACAATTTCACCTTGGCTGTCAGTAAGGTCGTGGTACAGTAACTGTTCTTGAAGCTTGAGCTTGCTCCCCACGCAAAGAAGTAAAGTAGTATTGGAGTCTCTGGACCGCAACTTAGAGATATCTTCCCCTTTTCTTAAAGCGTCAACTACTGGTCTGGTCATTGGGTCATAGTACTGTTCTTTGCGAATGTCAGCTGGAGTTAGCTTGGCAAGGAACTTAAGTCTAAAGCTCCTAAATTTCAGTAAGCAACTTCATAGGTTTTATAGGTTTTCCAAGCTAGAGGACATAGTCCATAATGCTTGCCTCATATTTTTGTGTATTAGGTATATTTGTCAGCATCTGTCATTACTGAATCCAAATTTGTTTTAAATGCATCCATGTTAGTACTTTCCACAAAAATTGTAGGAAGATTATTCCATATTGAGATCGATCTTATGCTAAACCAATTTTTTCTCCTTAGTGAATTCCATTTCCAATCAATAATTGTTTATGTTCACTTTATACTTTGTCTAAATTTAGATAAGAATAAACCTGTTCCATTTAAGAGTATAGAATCTTGTAATAAACCATATATTAGACATAAGTCTCCCCCTAAGCCTTCTATATTTTAAAGAGTACAATTTTAAATCCTTAAGCCTATCCTCATAGTCCTTTCCCTTCATTCCTGTTATTGTCCTGCTAAATCGTCTCTGGACTCTTTCAATATTACTAATTTCTTCCTTTGTATATGGGGACCACACCTGGACACAATACTCAAGGTGAGGTCTCACCAGAGCATTATACAATGGCAGCATAACCTCTCTAGTCCTACTTGCCACATGTCTAAATATACAATTTAGGTTCTGGTTTGCCATTTTGATTTGTTTGTTACAATGTAATTTAAATTTCATATCTGGGGTAATGGTAAGCCCAAGATCCTTTTCTTCAGTGGTCTGATGTAATGTTTGGTTCACTAGTTTATATGTAAATTTAGGATTATGTTTGCCCAAATGCATCACCTTACACTTGTCATTGTTTAACACCAATTTCTTTTTTTGGGCCCAGTTAGAAATTTCATCTAAGAAGTTTTGCAGAATACTGCTTTCCTTACTATTATTAGTAATAGACCCTATACGGCAATCATCTGCAAATTTGAGTAGCCAAATATCATTTATATTTGATTCTAGGGAGGAAATGTAACCATTAAATAAACATGGTCCCAACACTGATCCCTGTGGGACACCACTAGTCACGCTAACCCACTCTGACAACTCTCCATTAATGGCCACTCTCTGCTTCCTGTTACTAAGCCACATCTTTATCCAGTTTATTATATTATGGTTTAATTCAACCTCTTCTAAAGCATGTATAAGTTCAAAATGAGGGATTTTGTCAAATGCCTTAGCAAAATCTAGAAACACTAAATCAACTGAATTGCCATTATCCATTTCTTCTATAACTTTGTTATAAAAGGTCAAGAGGTTAGTTAAACATGATCTTGATTTTGTGAATCCATGTTGATTTTTGTCAGTAAGTTTATTATTCTTAAAATGTTCCAATATAATTTCCTTAACAAACTGTTCAAATATTTTGCCAATCACTGATGTAAGACTTATAGGTCTAAAATTTTCTGGCTTATTGGTAGGTCCTTTTTTGTGAATAAGTATGACTGTTGCCATTCTCCAATCATTTGGGACTTCACCAGTATCTAATGAATGTTGAAATATATTAGTTAGGGGCATGTATATTTCATTAGCGAGTTCTTTTATTACCTTCGGATGAATATCATCCGGGCCCGGGGACTTGTTGGTATTTATTTTATTAAGTTTATCTAAAACTTCTTTAGGGTTAATTATTAAAGTACCAGGTATGGAGCTATCTGTTTTGATTAATTTATCATATGAATTATCATTAAATACAGATGAGAAATATTGATTCTGTATGTTAGCTATTTCATATTTATCAGTTACACAACCAGATAGTGTAGTAAATGGACCTATAGTCGTAGAATTACTTCTGGTTTTATTTATATAGGAAAAAAAAGATTTTTTGTTATCTTTTACCCTTGATGCTAGTTTAAATTCAAATTGTGTTTTTTCTAATCTTATTTTAGTTTTTATTATTTTTAATAAATCCCTATATTTGGGTTTGAGATGTATAAAACCCTTTTGGATTTGTTTATAAAGTTTATTTTTTTTATTAATTAGGGATTTAATTTTAGAGGACATCCATCCTGGAGTAGGTTTATCCTTTGATTCATATTTACTTTTAGTTGGAATATTAGTTTTAATCAGGTCCTTTAATTTGTTAGCTAATAATAACCATTTCCCCTCCACTGATAAATTTATGAACAATGCTTGCCAATCCCAACAACTAATAATATGTTTCATATTTTCAAAGTTAGCTTTGGTGAAATTTAAGATTTTGGTTGTACTGTAGCTAGCGTGTATTTACTATTTGATATTTGAAATTGAACAATATTATGATCACTATTGGCTAAAGGTGCATTAACATCAATCCTAGTAATACAATGTGCAACATTAGTTAGTATAAGGTTCAATATTCTGTTACTTCTAGTATTTGTTTTAACTAGTTGTTCCAAACCTATTTCATTAAATATTTTCATATAATTTCTATCAATTCTGTCTATTGCAGTTACATATTCCCAGTTAACACTGTTCAAATTGAAGTCTCCCATAATTATGTAATTTTTTGATGTATCAAGATGACTAAGAAAATGTAATAATTTTGCATCATTCTCAGGACTCATAGAAGGAGGTATGTATACTAAAGCCAGAATAAATGATGGACCTATCAGTGGTTTCATTCTAATCCGTAATATTTCAAGATCAATATCATCCATAATTTCTTCACTATCAATTGATTGGTGGATGTATATAGCTACCCCTCCCCCTTTCTTATACTTCATATTTTTATAATATAATTTATATCCCTGTATATTTTTATCCCAAGAATCATTGTCACCCCACCAAGTCTCAGTGATGAGGGCAATAAGTATATCATTCGTCCCAAGGTACAATTTAAACTCATCAAATTTATTAAACTGGTAGGCATGTTTCTGGAGCTTCCAAACAAGGTACAATTTAAACTCATCAAATTTATTAAACTGGTAGGCATGTTTCTGGAGGTTCCAAGCAATCTCCCAAACAGGTTACAGCTTCAGAGGACAGGACTTCTTCCTGGTCAAACTTATGGCATAGTGCTTTTACAGATTGCTCAGGGCTATGAACCCACTGTTAGGTCTGAAACAGGTCTTCATGAAAGAGTGTCAACATCTATGTGGTTTAGGCCTGGTCGATACTCCACTGCATATTCATAGGTTACTAGGGCAGAAAGCCATCTGTATCTGGTAGCATCTAGTTAAGCTGTTGTCTGAACATAGGTTAATGGATTGTTATCGGTCTTGACCAAGATTTTAGCACCATACAGATATTCGTGGAATTAATCAACTGTGGCCCACTTATGAGAGAGAAATTCTAATTTATGCACTGGATAGTTCTTTTCTGAGGATGTCAGACTTCTGCTGGCAAAGGCGACAGGATGCAGGCCTTCCAGATGTTCTTGATAGAGTACTGCTCCGAGACCACTCAAACTGGCATCTATATGTAACACATAAGGCTTGGATGAATCAGCATAAGCAAGTATGGGGGCATGAGTCAGTCTGTATATTATTTCTTTGAAAGCAGTGTCACAGTCGAGAGTCCATCTCTTCCCAAACTACTCATTGGGTCTGAAATATGTTTATTCTGTGTCTTGGTCATAGCCTCACTTGAACTTTTTGTGAGTAGGTGGGTACCCTTGAGTTAAGTTTAGCATGAGGTGGATCACCTTGGAATAGTCCTTGACAAATTGTCAATAATAGCCGCAGAACCCAAGAAACCTTTGAAGCTCTTTTAAAGTTTTGGGCTTTGGCCAGCTGGTTAATGCTTCCACTTTACTGGGGTCAGTTTGTATGCCTTCTGATGACACAATGTGGCCCATATATTTGACAGAACTCTGGTAAAATTGGCATTTGTCAATGGTAACAAAAGACCGAACTCTTAACGTCTGTCCGATACTTTGAATAAGTGAGCCTCATGCTTTTGGAGGGTTTTTCCAAAGATTATGATGTCATCAAGGTAGACGAGGCATTCCAAAATATTCATATCTCCCACTGCATGCTCCATCAATTGTGGAAATGTTGCTGGTGCACCTGATATGCCTTGGGGCATGCAAAGGAACTCACAGAAGCCCAAAGGACAAATGAATGAAGTTTTTTCCCTGTCCTCAGGAGCCACTGGAATCTGATAGTATCCACTTCAGAGGTCGAGGATGGAAAACCGTTTGCTCCCATTTAGACAGTCCAGGGCATCCTGTATGCATGGCATCGTATACTGATCAGGCACAGTTCTTTGGTTAAGGGTCCTGTAATCAACACACATGCGAACAGAACCATTCTCTTTCCGCACCACAACAATTGGGAGGCGTGTGAGCTGTGGGACTCTTGTATGATGCCAGCAGCTAACATCTCTTGTAAATGACATCTGATATTGTCTGTGTCGGCAGGAGCTAGGCATCCAGACCTCTCTCTGAAAGATCTCTCATCATGCAGTCGAATGTGGCGGTCAGCACTCGTGATACAATCAATATCCCATTCCTTGAGGGGGAATACCTTGTTTCTCTGAGCCAGCTTGTTACTGATCCTGGTTCTCCAGCTGTTTGGAAGAGGTGAATCTCCAAAATCAAACATATGAGGTGATACCTCACATCCTCTTTCAGTGTTGCTCTTGGATGGTAGCACAGCAGTGTCGGCACAATAGACTTTAGCCAGGGTGCATCCTCTAGATACCATGATGTCTTGGTCTGTATCATTTTGTACTCATACTACTACTCATCTGGCATAAGCACGAGCCTAGGCCGGAAGCACACTGGGTTTAATCAGCAGTCCTTCAGGTAATTTTCTCTCGTCTGGAGTGTCCAGCATCAAAATTTTGTTAGTCACATCTCTTCACAATCACACTTTACCACTGATACTGCACTCTGTATTTGGAGGTAACGTGACAGTAGCAGGATCCTTCTTCCAAACCATTCCCACAGGCTCATCCTGGTCACTTTGCTTGGGGTGCATGTGCTTCTCATAGGCCTTCTGGATCAGGGCGTCGACTCGCAGGGCTTTTCCTGTCTTTCTTTTCTGCCCGTTTTCACAAAGCTGGGCCATGCACCCAAACATATGTGCGTTTGTGCCAGTCAGCACTGGGATACCATCGTAAAGTCCAGTGGAAGGGCAGACCAGAGCTAGCATTTCTACAGCATCTTCCACACCAGCCACAGAAGATGGAAAAAAAAGCCACACCTTTACGTAGCCAAGATAAGGATATGAGGTTTCACTTAACCCCCACATATGCAGTCCCTCAATAGGTTATAATGGGTGCTCAGATAAATGTTACTCATACCAGTCTTGGAAGATTATATTGACTTGAGACCCGCTGTCTAACACTGCTCGAGCTGGAATCCCATATGTGTGCACTGTAGTATCCATGGAGGGACCCACCAAGTTAGACCAGTCCAAAGGGATTCCAGCAGAATCCTAGGCAGATTATCTAGCCACAAAGAAATTGGGGTTCGGGTTTCCAGAACCTCTACTGCAATCATTTCTTGCACCCTTTGGCCACTGATTTACTTTCCGGAGCTCCCCTTGGAGTCTGTTTACCACTTTCTCTAAGTCCTTCTGAGACTGGCATTCTCTCTTCATATGGCCATCCTTTCCACAATTGTGGCAAATTATGGGCTTTTGGGTCAGTCTTGGCGGAAACATTACATTAGGACCTGGTCTCCATTTACAAGTTGAGGGTTGAGCAGAGTACACATTTGGTGTTGGAGCTTGAGCACTAACAAGAGATTGTGGTTTGACTTCTGCCTGCAGCGTTGAGGGCAGGGCAACAAGTCTCAATAGTTCTTTTACGGTGGCAGTCAAATTCCCTGATCTCAGTCTGGGAGCCACCCTCGGTAGAGGATGCCTGAGGGTGCACCCCCACTCCCACAGCAGACACATCCCGAGAGGGACCAGGGTCTTTGTCTGTGGGGAAAACCTCCAGAGAGGCACCCATTTTTACTTTTCTGACTTCTCTCAGCAGCTCTTCTCTCAACAGCTTGGCCCATGGCAGGACATCATTAGCAGTCTCTGATTCAGAAGGGCCTCCCTGTGCTGTGGCCACTCAGTCTGCGCCCTCACAAGAATTCCGGTCTCCTTCCTCACCTTCAGCCTCCCTGAATTCTTTTATCAGGTCGCAGTAATCAGGTGAGTTATCGCTCCTATCCTGGAGCTTTAGCCGGATAATTTGCAGTTTAGAATATTTGGCATATTGTAGTATGTGCTTCAATCTCACACGGTTCAGTTCACTGGCTGATACCTCACCCTTCTAGTAAGCTCTCTGAAGGGCCCTCTCCAAACAAGTGACACACTTAGAGAAACATTCCCCTTTCCACTGTTTGGTGTCTTTGAATTGCACCATCAAAGTCTCTCCAGACTTAATGCTGCCAAAAACGCAGATACTTTTGAGCAGATGCATCAGGGTTGGTGGACCTCAGGAACCTAATTGCTTCCAAGGCTGGGCCCATCTAACTTTCCATGATCCTTTTTCGCTTCTCTGCCTCTGCACACTACCACTCGGGTACCAAGGGGCAACATAATCTATCCAGGTCTCCCAGTCATCCTCCTCCTGGGGCAGGGAGGGTGCCTGAAAACATCCTTAGCTTATGGTATGAGTCGTGACTCACTACAGGCACAGATGTGGGTGCCGGCACTGGCGTGGACACAGGAGTTGGTGCAGGGACAGGTACTGGAGTGGGCGGGGGTGTTGGGGAAGGAACACCCCCAGGTGGCAGGAATAATTTTTTAAAGTCCTCCATGGTTTTACTCTCCTCCAGTAACAACTTGGCAAATTTCTCCTTAAAAGTCTGAGATAATGATGGGGACTCATCCTGTAAGGGATCTTTAGTATCTTTAGTTATCACCCTGCAGGCAGCTGGGAAACCCTCGGGGCAATAGTCTGGGGCACCTTTGAGCTGTCCACGGGGTCGTTACACTCCACCAAGGCCATTAAAGTCTGGGCGGTCAAATCAGCCTGTCAGCTGAGCACCTCTGCTTTTCTCAAACATTCAGCTTTTGAAAGTGCCCCTTCAACAGTGTCTTTGCTAGTGCCCAGGGGTAAATCCAGTATTAGCAAGGCATTGTGGGGGTCAATCTCATGTCCCATACACCATCCCATCAACTGATGTACAGTCATTTCTACAGTAGCATCCATTAAACTTTTAAAAGTAATTCTTGATTTTGGCCACTAGGGGGTGCTAATCCCAGCAGTGCCTCCAAGATGTAACCCCTAGGTGGTGCAATCCTATGAGTATTAGCACTGCCTGCATGCCTAGATACAGATTGAGGGGCCTGGGCTCTTTGAATGGGTGCCTCCACATGGAGGGTTGGTTTGAAGGTAGTGTAGCTGCTATCGGTGTAGCCCTCTGGGACACTATAAAATCCCCCTGTAACCCCTCTAGTGGCTTAACCAATTCAGTAGGTAAACAATCACATTTAGCATAGAAATACAGTATTGAGCCCACACTGGTCACACTTACCAACAGAGCTGGATCAACTACAGTGGCCCTGAGGATCCCCTGTAAAATAATGTCAGTGATAAAGCAACCAAAC
Organism: Neoceratodus forsteri; assembly: GCA_016271365.2. Lineage (NCBI taxonomy): Eukaryota > Metazoa > Chordata > Ceratodontiformes > Ceratodontidae > Neoceratodus > Neoceratodus forsteri. The sequence goes on from JADMNL010000024.1 coordinate 395,771,154, forward strand.
AGCAATGCAATATCCCCCCACAAATGCGCACTGTAGCCAGATTAAACGCTGAAATAATAGAATCCGATTTATTTGGGGGAATTTCACAGGGGTGGGGCAGTAAATCTATCAGATGATTCGTTAGCTCTGATCTAGTCAGGTTTAAACAATGCATACACTAAGAGTCCCTCTAGCACAGTTGTTAAGCAGGCTAGCCTGGAGCATTGCCCAGGGTAGGCCGCGTTGTAGCTGTTGTGGGGCCCTTGGGGAAGCAAACATGCAACATGCAATTGAACCCACATTTGTAATCCGGAGTCTGATGGCTCAGTCCCTTGCAATAACTCAACAGTTAATCAGATGGCACACAGAGATTGAGCTTTGTTGCAAGGAGCTACCCTGGTTGTACTCACTCTACCCAGATCTAATGATGATCCAACGAAATTAGACCTGTGGAAAATAGCTAGATGATGCTGGAGGTGGATTCCCTCATGGTCCTCGTCAAAGATCTGTTCTTCAGGCTGTAGGAGCAATTTAACACTGGCCGAGGGAACAAGCAACCTGAACGTTTCAAATTACTCAGCCGCACAAATTCCCAGACTTATGGAACAGGTGACCTGCAGCTGCAGAAACAGCAGCTACCCAGGCTGGAACAATTTGGACCCACGGACTGAAGGCTGAAAAAGTCTAGTTCAGGCAGGCCTAACCCCTGAGAGCTGGCACGCTCCCCAGAGGCACACACACACACTAGTTCTTGGGCTGTCTCTCAAAATCTGATCTTTTCCAGCAGTTGTCCCCTTTTATATGGGACAGAGCTCTAGGAATCTTACTGGCTGCCAAAGCTGTATTAAATAGTCTCCGGATGGTAACTGGCTTGTGTTTTAGTGCCTAGAAATTGTCCCAGTTAATCCCCCATAAGTCTCTGGCATTGTCCCAGGTACCCCTTTGTTTAATCCTGGCTCCTGATTGGTGGCAAAGCACTAAAATGGTGGCTGCAATTTAAGTTCAAGCAGTCCCAAACAGTGTTCCCTATGAATTTAGTCCCGGTGCAACCAGCAGTTTTACTTTTAGTTAATAACCTCCCCGTTAAATTGTGACCCTGACGGTCCTCTCTTGAAGAAGTCCACTGTTAAAGAAATAAACAATCCTCCCAGGGAGTAGCTACTCCCATAACACACTGCCCCCAGAAACACAGAACAGCTCATGAATATTCATTAGGGCTTTCCATGTCCTAACATTTGCTCTTTGATCTTCTCTCTGGTGCCCAGGAGGCAGCGCTTTAGGAAGCTGCCTATTTGCTTTAAAAATATGTTTCTCTCCTGTGGTTTTAGTGTCCCCGGTGCCTTTTAACTTAAATTGGCACCGGGAACCATGGAGAAGACATACAACGGCTTTGGCCACAATGGCGGTTGGTGCACAGTGCGCCTCCATGAATGTGCGAGCTGCAGCTCCCGAATTTTCCGCCTGCTCAGACATGGATATGTGAGCCCTGTGGGGGCTCACTGGAACGGGGAATACCTGGGAAATGGCAAAGGGCCGCGGGAGTATGGGTGGACACAGGAGACACCGAGGCACAGCAGGTAGCCCCAATTGCGCCGGGGGGGGGTTGTTACAGTATTCCTTATGCGAACAAATAACAGGATATGAAACAAAATTACCTTTTTGTGTGTGTGTGTGTGTGTGTGTGTTTTGTTTTTCCTGCATCTGACTTTTCTTTTATGACACGCTGTTCCTGAACAGGAACCGTCTTTCATATGCTAAAAGGTGAAAATACAAACAGCTCTTGGCATCTTATGTTGCAAAATTAATTCTACTGAGAGATTACAGAAAACTGAGGGAAAAGGAAATTGTGAGAAAATGTTGGCTGTCCTGTGTCGTATGGGGAAAGAGTCTTGAAAAACATGGCTTAGAATTTACAAACTGAAACTGCCCCCCTACTGGGTTGATGAAGCTTATTAGGAAATTCTTTCCAGGGATTGTAGGGGTTAACTCTTTTCTAGGGAAATGCCCTTTACTCTTTAGATGCCATGGCAGAGGTTGTGTGTGTGTGTGTGTGTGTGTGTGTGTGTGGGGGTGGGGGGGTTTGTCTACTACAACTGTTGATACTACAGTTTCATCTGGAAGACATACAGTCTGTTTCCACTGGCTTTTCCTAGCATTCTTTTCATTACAGAATACTGGGGAAGGAAAATGCTGAACAAGACTAGAGGCACAGTAACAGGGTGAGCTCCCGTCTTCACCACAAAAAAAAAAACAGGAAGCTGGAGAAGGAGAGACCAGAGTGAAAGAGGAGTCAATTCATCTGGATTTGATTTACTGACCTGTTGTGTTATGCAAGACGGAAGAATGGCCTTCATATCTGGGCCAGAAGTCACAAGAAAGTGGAAAAAAATAGACTTGGGGCTTGATTTTCAAAGAATTACTGTACAATTTGTTTTCTGCAACTACACCACTTGAGACATGACTTTTAGACCGTATAAAATGTGGTCTAACTTAACGTCACAAGTGCATCAAGTTGCACATCAAGAATGATGCAAGCATCAAGTTTCTGCATAAAGTGAGCAAAGTGTCACAAATGCATCAGTATGTTTGAAATTCGCATGCAAGCACTGTGCCACATTTGCAGTGATGCAGCGGCATGTGAACTGCTGCAAGTTCTGCATCCAAAGCTTTGAAAATCCAGACCTTTTAAGTCTTATTGAATATTTTGTGCCTGTGACTGGCCAGCGTACAGGACAGTTTCTCGAGTAACACTCAGACACAAAAATAGGGACTCAAGTTCAAAGGAGAACAATCAGCACGAAGGGCCCCACACTCAAGTGTGTGGCTGGCCCAAATGTACACTTTGTGTGCAAAAACATTTTGGTTTACCTGCTGTTTCTTTCAGTACAGTAGAGTGTATCAGACTTATTTGCTTAGTTCAAGGCTGACATCTTCTGTTACTACAAATCCCAGAATCCCATGCAGCTGACATCACAGCAATAGGCAGCAGTGGGGAATTACATAGCCTGCAGTGCATGTTAGAGTTTACATAAGCGCTGATCTTTTGTTTGCTGGTCCTGCTGCCCTCCCTGTGCTAAGTACAGTCACACAGGGGACTATACTTATCCTGCAGAGAAAAGCAGACCTGGAAAACATCAGACTGGAGATTACGAAAGCTCTGACTTGCACTGCAGGCTATTAAATCTCCTACTGCTTCCTACTGCTCTGATGTCATCTGCAGAGAATTCTGAGATTGGTATGAACAGAAGATGTTACCTAGAACTAAGCAAAATGAGTCTGATACAATCTATTATACTACAAGAAATGGTAAGTAAACCAAAATGTCTTTTGGACACAAAGTGCACATCGGGACCAGCCCCACACTTGGGTGTGAGGCCTTTGTGCTGACTGTTCCCCTTTAAATGAAATAAGAAATTAGATTGACTTCACCCAAACTAATACAAAAATAAAGTGCTCACATGCTGCTTTACACATCAGTCTTTCTGTGGCAGCCAGCAGTTCCAGTTATTCAGCCTCCTTTCTCTTTCCTGTCCTTTCTGTCCTGTGTTCAGGTGTACCTTGTTAGCACTCCCTGCCCCTTTGAGTAGAACCAACTGCTCATATGTATAGTACAAGCCTAGGGCCTTTAAGTGCCAACCATAAAGCAGCAGGTTTTGGTTTGCATCCCAGCTTGACCCCTTCCAACACCTACATGACGTGGGGTGACGGGTATGGGCAACATAATGAACATACAGCTGATCACATACAGGGGTGTAGCCAGAAATTTCCGTTTTGTACACAATTTCCAACAGTTACACCCCCCATTAAAAAAAGGTACACATCCTTTCCAAATGGTACCCCCTTCCAAACAAGTGAGATTGCTGTCAGATGATTCCTCTAATCTCTAAAGAGGTTATACATGTATCTGTCTCCTAAACAACAGAAGTTTAAACAGAGTCACTCCTCAGTGGCCTACACTAACCCAAATACTACAGATTAGAATGAAAATGTTAGCAGAAAGGCATATAGTTTGTGAGAGGCACTCAGCAAAACTGTACACAAATGTGTACAGTGAGTATGCCTGTCTACACCCTTGATCACATACTCTCTCCCACAAAGCTGTGCCTGAGAAATGCTTGGCAACTGCCACCAAAGACTCCCCACATAGAAACATAGAAACATAGACTTTGACAGCAGATAAGGACCGCTAGGCCCATCTAGTCTGCCCATTTCCCTACCTACAGGATAGGCCGCAGATCCTAGTTAACCAACAGCCTATTTCTTCCTACCCCCTACAAGAATGACCTTATGTCTGTCCCATGCATTCTTGAATTCTCCCACAGTTTTAGACCCCACAACCTCCTCAGGAAGGCTGTTCCATGCATCCACTACCTTCTCTGTGAAATAATACTTCCTCACATTGCCCCTGAACTGCCCTCCTTTATCTTTAAATTGTGTCCCCTTGTTCTTGCAAGTCTCTTTTTCTGAAAGATGCTACCCTCTTGGACTTTGTTGATTCCACTGAGGTACTTAAAAGTTTCTATCATGTCCCCCTCTCCATTCTTTCCTCAAGGGTATACATATTAAGCTCCTTTAGTCTCTCCTCATACGGCTTCTCTTGCAGACCCTGCACCATTTTAGTTGCCCTCCTCTGGACTACCTCTATCCTGTCTATGTCCTTGCGGAGATGGGGTCTCCAGAACTGGACACAGTACTCCAGATGGGGTCTCACCAACTGTCTGTACAGAGGAATAACAACTTCCTGTTTTCTGCTGCTGATGCCTCTCCCTATACATCCCAGTATACCCCCAACCCTCCCTACTGCTTTCTCACATTGCTTGCTAACCTTAAGGTCATCTGATATGATTACCCCCAGGTCCCTTTCCTTTTTTATTGTTGTTACTACCTCCCCACCCATTGTGTATTCTTCCCCTGGGTTCTTGTTTCCCAGGTGCATTATTTTGCACTTCTTTGCATTGAATCCTAGCTGCCATACTTCTGACCATTCCTCCAACCTTGCCAAGTCCCTTTTCATCCTTTCCACGCCTCCTTGTGTATCAACCCTGTTGCAGATCTTTGTGTCATCTGCAAAAAGGCATAATTTTCCTTCCAGTCCCTCTGCAATGTCACTGATGAAGACATTAAAAAGGACTGGACCCAATACTGAACCCTGCGGTACCCCACTAGTAACCCCTCTTTCTTCAGAGTGGACTCCATTTACAATTACCTTCTGTGTCCTGTTGTGCAGCCAATGTTTTACCCAGGCTACCACCCTGGGACCCACTCCCAGGCTGGTTAATTTGACTATTAATCTTTTGTGTGGGACTGTGTCAAATGCCTTGCTAAAGTCTAGGTAGGCCATGTCAACAGCCCCTCCTGGTCTACTACTTTGGTCACCCAGTCAAAGAAATCTATTAGATCTGCCTGACATGACCTTCCCGCTGTGAACCCATGCTGCCTTGGGTCCTGTGCTCCACTGGCCTCTAGGTACTCAACTATTCTTTCCTTCAGAAGTGACTCCATCACTTTCCCTACCACAGATGTCAGACTGACAGGTCTGTAGTTTCTGCCTCTGTCTTGGTCCCACTTTTGTGAAGGGAATCACATCTGCCTTCCTCCAGTCCTCGGGTACCACACCATCCTCCCATGATTTATTAAAAGAGTAGCCAGTGGTTTGACTAGTTCCTCCTTAATTCTTTTAGAATTCTGGGGTGAATTCCATCAGGACCCATTGCTTTGTCCACCTTCAGTTTTAGGAGTTCTTGCAGAACCCTTTCTTCTGTGAAAGGACTGGGATCACCCCTATCAAGAGTGCTTCTGTTAATTGGATTAGGCACTTCCTCCTCTTTGTGAATACTGAGCAGAAATATTCGTTCAGTATCCTGCTTTTCACTGTCCCCCTGCCCACCCACCGTTCATTTTATTCAGCCTCACTATCCCTCCTTTGTCTTTTCTACGCCGCTGATGTACCTATAAAGGTTATATCCCCTTCTTAACTGAGTTGGCTATCTTTTCCTCAGTTTGGGCCTTTGCTATTCTGACTTCCCTCCTGCTTCCTTCTGCCTTAACTGGTACAGCTCTCTGTCCTGCTCCTTCTGTGTTTCCTTATACTTCCGGATGCTATCTTTTCTTCCTGACTTTCACAGCCACCTCTTTTGAGAACCACAGTGGCTTTTCTTTCATTTTGATTTGTTTATTTGCTTCACAAAGGCTTGTTGCCTCTGTGATGGCAGTTTTGATGATTCCCCATTGTTGCTCCACACTTCCTTCTAGCCTGTTTGCTAGTGCTTTTCTGAGGCACTCTCCCATCTTGCCAAAGTCAGCCCTCCTAAAGTCCAGTACCCTCACTTTTGTAGGCTTGACTCTGTAGTTGAGTTTATTGTGAACCACACTATTTGATGGTCACTTGTCCCCAGATGGCAGCCCTTCTAGATCTGAGATCCTCTCCCTGCCCCGTTTGAGAGTATGAGGTCTAAGATTGCTCCCTCACGAGTGGGTTCCGAAACTAGCTGTCTAATGCCTGCCACCTGTAGGGCATCAAGAATGGCCCTGCTCTTGGATGTGGCTGCAGCAATGTGCTCCAGTTAACATCTGGCATATTCAGGTCTCCCATCAACAGTATCTCCCTTTCTCTGCCATTCTAAGAGTGCCTTTCTATCATATCCTTGTCCATTCCCTCCCTTGACATGGGGGTCTGCACACAACCCCAGTGGATTGTGGTGCCCTTTCCAGTCTCCAGGGTGACCCACAATGCCTCCTCTCCTCCCTGTTTACTCTTTATTCAGTTGCTTTTATCCCTTTCTTTACAGAGAGCTACTCCTCCCTCTTCTCCCCTGCCTGTCTCTCCTGTAGGTTATGTGTCCCTGGTATGTTAACATCCCAGTCATGGTTCTCTGTGTACCATGTTTCTGTGACTGCTACGATATCCAGGCATCCCTCTTCCATCAAGGCCACCAGCTCAGGAGCTTGTTGCCCAGACTATGGGCATTGGTACTCATTACCCTCCATTTCCTGATGGCCTTACTCCCTTGCCCCATCCCTGTCCTTCTTGCTTTTGTCACTTTCTCCATTTACCCCTGCCCTTCTCCCTATGACACCTCTATGTTGGTGTTTGCCGCACTTACTACCGTGATTATTTGGGGGCTAGGATTTCCCGGCTCCTTTCAGTACATCCCCTTGGCTAGTTTAAAAGCTTCACAATGAAGCATTTAAACTATTACCTAGGATCCTGGTTCCCTCCTGGACAGATGCAGCCCATCATGCCAGTATAGGCTTGCATCACTCCAGGTGGACCCCAGTCCCCAATGAAGCCAAATCCCTGAGCTCCACACCAGTTTTCAACCACTGATTGAATCCCGATGGTGCGGAACACCCTAGCCTCTCCTATGCCATAGATGGGCAGCACCTCCGAGAAGGTTACCAAGCGTACTATTTGACTCAAGGCCCCTCCCCAATTCTACAAACTCTTCCTGCACTTCTAATCCCTTTCTTAGCCAGGTCATTTGTCCTGAGGTGGACAATGACATCCAGCCCCTCCCTGTGCAGCTGCTCCGGCAATCCTGAGGATTCGCCCCTGTCCCTCCAAGCCATGGCACCAGGCACCTACCTCCCTCTCCCTTCCTCCCCAGTTCTACCTTCCTAACAATGGAGTCCCCCACAGGAGTTGTTTCCTTCCCTGTAGGGTCCCCTGCCACCCTCCTGTGGGTCTTCTTTGGAGGTTCCCAGCATCCTCCTTGGTCTCCACTGCGGTGCCTCCATAGAGGAACCACACTTTGCCAGAATGGCATAGGGATTGTGGAGAGGTACAGCTGGAGGATGCACCCCTGTTCCACCACCCTCACTCTCCTGAGCCCACTGTGGTCCAACCTCCTCTTTCTTGGCAACCTCTGAGGCAACGGCAGTGGCACTGGTGGTCCCTGGATGGAAGAGGAGGTCCCAAATCCTGGCCAACTCAGCCTGGAGATGAGCAACCTCCTCCCTCAGCCTAGAGAGGTGCCTGCAGATGGGACAACACCGCATCCTCCAGAATGTCTCCCGGAAGACTGCTGCTCCACAGCCACTGCACTGCACCACTCCAATCATGTCTTATTTATGGCCCCTTAACTGTTTGCAATCCTTACTCTGTCCTCTGTTTTTTTTTCTCTCGCCTTACTTTCTGCCTGTGTGCCCTTTAAGCTCCTGATTGTCCTGTTCTGAGACAAGAATATCCTGTATTTCTCAGTAGACCACTTACTTGCTCAGAGGCAGACCTCCAGCAGCTAGAGGGGGCCGGAGAGCTATTCTTGCCCTTCTATGATGGTGGGTCTTTGGTGGTTCTGTGATCACTCACTTCCTGCTCCCAAACAGAAAGTTCCTGTTGTCAGTCAAATCCTGTGCCTATAAAAATAGGACTAGCTTTGGTTGGGGGGGGTGGAGGGAAGGAGGGCAATATAGTCCCAACAGAGAGTCCAGTCACACAGCAGTCCTTTTCTCCTGGTGTCTTCTGCAAGCTATTAGCAGAATCTTTCTAAGGCAGTCTTTAAATGTAGCTTTCTTCTAGCTAAGCCACTCCCCCTACTTACTAGATCTTTCTACAAGTAATTTAAACCTCACAGCAGTTAAGTCCTTTCAATCACCTGAGATTTACACCTAGATAACTGTTCAGATACCCATTCAGTTCAGTTAACCCGGACAAACACACACTCTTTTTTTGTTTTGTATGTTAATTTTTTTTACCCTAAACTGCTGTGCTAATGAAAGGGAGCGTCGGGGGCCGCTAGAGAAGGGGCGCCCAGAGCACTTAAAACGAGATGTGTGGTAAATCTCAGCGTCTGGCCTGCCGCTTAGAAGGGGTGCACAGAGCGCTGACAAAAACAGCTGCAGGTAAACGCTGCTCAGACCGCGGGAGGCACAGAGCGCTATACCAAGGAGCAGGTGAGAGCCTTTAGGAGGATAGCTGCAAAGGAGTGGATTAGGAGAATGTCTGGCACCACTGCGAGAGGGGTGTGCAGAGCGTTGGCAGCAGCAGAGGCCTGAGTAGGGAAAAGGATTCCTGTGTGTACTGAGCTGTAACAGATAGAGCGTACCGTCGGATGAAATAGATGCAGGAATAATCTGTAGTGTGTAGCTGTCGTATGTAAACAGACCTCATAATGGATCTAAAAGGGGGTCCTACCTTGTTGGAGTGTAGTGGTAGTGATGTGCTGGAGCTCTGGAAAGTGAGACAACCTAGCATAGATGCACAAATTGAACTGATGACTAGTGACCAGGGACATCCAGAGGGGACGTTTTCAACTTCATGTCACATGTGCATCAAGACAACCTATCCGGTGTACACGAAACCCATGATGTAAGGTAGGTGGAGTGCCTCAGAGAGCCATTCCCCCACAATCACCTTTACCAGGTGAGTAAACTACCATTCAATTCAGTTAACCCAGACAAACACACACTTTTTTTTTGTTTTGTATATTAGTTTTTTTTTTTTACCCTAAATTAAAGGTCCCAGTACAAAAGTTCTTCTACTTTAGTCCCAGCAGAGAAGTCCAGTCACACAGCAGTCCTTTCTCCTGGTGTCTTCTGCCAAGCTATTAGCAGAATCTTTCTAAGGCAGTCTTTAAATGTAGCTTCCTTCTAGCTAAGCCACTCCCCCTACTTACTAGATCTTTCTACAAGTAATTTAAACCTCACAGCAGTTAAGTCCTTTCAATCACCTGAGATTTACACCTAGATAACTGTTCAGATACCCATTCAGTTCAGTTAACTCAGATAAACACACACTTTTTTTTTTGTTTTGTATGTTAGTTTTTTTTTTACCCTAAATTAAATGTCCAAGTACAAAAGTTCTTCTACTTTAGTCCCAGCAGAGAAGTCCAGTCACACAGCAGTCCTTTCTCCTGGTGTCTTCTGCCAAGCCAAGCTTCTGCCCACCTGGAAAAAAAGTCAACATTGCTATGCAAGAACCTGCCTGGTGGCACACTTCAGATGGGCAGGGCTGCATGCTAGGTACCATCTGGTTATCCAGGAACTAATGCTGGGCATCATGATCATGACCAAGGTGAACTTTCTCACCAACAAGTAGTAGTGTAAGGCCACTACCACCCACATCACTGGCATTCCTTCTCCAGTGCGGCAAAACGGGGCTCCCAGTGAAACAGTTTCTTGGCGAGATAGAGGGTTATGTGAATCCTGTCCTCAAAGTTTTGTGACAGGAAAGCTCCCAAATCCACCTCAGATGCATTTGTGTAGGAAGTGAAGGTGTTCATGACATCCAAACTCCATATGGTCTGCCTTTCACACAGTACATTCTTAAAGGGAACATAAATGATGTTGTTTACATTGTTTAGTATACTTGTAATTTGGGCATGTGTGACGTCTGTTTTATCACCATGGTGTAATGCGTTGTGTTTTTGGTTTGAAATAGTCCTATTTGTTTTTTATTCAGGTCCCCATATTAATGCAGCCTTTTTGCTGCACAATATAATATTTTTTAAATCAACTAGTAGTTCCAGAACCCAGTGACATAGTTCAAGTTCAAGTTTATTGGCAGGAAAAGACTCAGTTGAGCAGGCTCATTTACAAGGAGGTCCTGATTAACAGCAGGGACATTACACAAGCATATACAAATTAATATGCTTTAATCACACGAATAAACCACGAAAAGAAATGGAACAATAATATTGACATCATATAGACATAGGCGCACTAAAGCTAGGAGTTAAATAAATGGTTAGCTCTGGGTAACAAGACAGTACCTTATGAGGGAAGTAGAGACTACAAGGCCAGTAAGGAAAGTAAAGATAGTGGCACAGGCGGGGTGGGATAAGGTCAGAGGGAAGGGAAGGGGACAGAGGATGGTAGCACGGAGGTAGTAGGGCAGACAACAAGGTAGAGGGGGTTGGAAACATGAATATAACAGGGTGGCTATTTTGACTGGGGCAAGGGCACTATGGAGGTGGTGGGGAGAGGAGGTAGAGACAGAAGGTAAAGAAAGAATAGCTGTAGATAAGGGCAGGGACTGTCGAGTGACGATAGTGTGGGATACAGACTAGGAGTAAAGTGTGTGGTGATGGTAGTGAAACATGGAGAGAGGGAGGGGGAAGGGGAGAGGAAGAAGGGGGAATGGAAGTATAATGGAAAGTCACTTAAGGGTGAGGGAGGGGGCTGGACAAAAGGATAGAGCAGTCACTGCAATAGACCAGGCAGGGAGAAGGCACTTTATCAACCGCAGTCATCGAAGTCCCATGGGTTGTCATAAGCAACCCTTTTGAAGTTATTCAGGGGGATCAGGCTTTGCAATTTGAGCCTGGATTGGGCTTTATTCCAGGCAGCCGGGAAGGCACAGCTTATAGTCATGTTTCCAAACCGGGAGCGGGAGGTTGAAACGTCTAGCATAATGAAGGAGTTACTCCGTAGGGGGTAGGGGCAGGTAATTCGTTGAAAGAGGTTGGAAATATAGGGGGGTAGTTTTGCCAGCAGGGCTTTGTAGAGCCAGGTGATAGAGTGGAAGAGATTCTTGGTTGCTAAGGTGGTCCACCCGAGGGAAGCATACAGGTCACAACGAGTCCGACGGTGAGTGTTGGAAACGAAGCATATTGCTCTGTGATAAGAGAGTGTCCAGTTGATGTAGCAGGGCATCAGAACATCTGCCATATAGAATATTGACATAGTCGATAAGCAGTATAAAGGTTGTTTGGACCAGGCGCAGTCTGGAGTCAGAATCGAATAAAGACTTATTCCTATAAAAGAAACCAATTCTTTGACATAATTTCTTTGCAAGGGAGTTGATGTGAGCTGAAAAAAAAGTTAGGTGTCTATCTAGTTCACAGCCTAGGTATTTAAAATTGTGGACTAACTCGAGATCATCGCCATGGAGAGTCTTGATGGGGGTCAAGGAATCAAGCGAGTTAGGGATGGAGGGCAAGTGGTTGGAATAGAACATCACTTTTGACTTTTTAGCATTTAACAGTAGTTTGGAACATATGAGATTGTGCTGGAGGAGATCGAATTCTGCCTGTAATTCTGTGCAGGCTTCGTCTACTGAGGGACTGGATATGGATATTCCTGTAACGTCCGTGAAAAGGTGTAGTTTTGCTTTGCTGATGCCATTTCTGATGGAGTTGATGTATATCATAAATAGAAGTGGTCCAAGGATCGAACCTTGGGGTACCCCTCTCCTGAGTGGAAGAAACGGGGACGGGGAGCCATCTGCCTTAACCTGTTGAGATGTAGCTGACAAGTAACTGTCGAACCATGACAGCGCAGTGCTGGAGATTCCATGCCAGTTCAATGAATTGAGGAGTAGAGCATGATTGACTGTGTCGAATGCTTTGCTGAGGTCCAGGAAGACTACCCCTGTGACTTATTTCCTGTCCATTGCAAGGAGCCAGTCATTTGCTATGCAGATGATACCCAGCTGTATATGTCCTTTGTGCCAGGACAGGTTGATGCAGTCTCTGTGCTAAATAGCTACCTCTCTGAGATCAGAGATTGGATGAGCTTGAGTTGGCTGAGATTGAATCCGGATAAAACTGAGGTGTTGGTTGTAGACCCGGGTCACCTGGGGGCAGGTTTTGGGGCTGGGCACGTGTCAGGCCTAAGGCTTGATGGTGTCCAGCTCATTACCTCAGATCAGGTGCGTAACCTGGGCATTATTTTTGATGACAGTTTGACCCTGAAATCTCAGGTGTCAGCTGTGGTTAAATCCTCATTTTACCATCTGAGGAATATCACCCGGGTGAAACACCTGGTTCCACCGGGTGACCTTCCAACATTGGTCCATGCCTTCATTACTACCTGTCTTGACTACTGCAATGCCCTCTATCTGGGGCTGTCTGGGGTTGATATCTGCCACCTGCAGCTAGTGTAGAATGCTTCGGCCAGGCTGCTGACTGGTACCTCTAGGACCAGTCACATTATGCTTGTGCTGCGCAAGCTGCACTGGCTGCCAGTTCCGTGGCAGATCACCTACGAGGTAGGCTTGCTTACCTTTAAAACCCTACATGAACAGGGTCCGACTATCTGAAAGATCTCCTGATTCCCTACTCCTCCAATCGTCCTCGCCGATCCGCCGACGAGGGATTGCTAGAGACTCCCAGGGTTCATTTAAAAACTTCTGGAGCTCGTGCTTTTTCATTTACAGCACCAACCCTGTGGAATTCTCTACCTCGTTGGTTAAGAGAATGCCTGACCATCAGTAGTTTTAAAACTATGCTGAAAACTTATTTATTTTCCTTGGCTTTTCCAGACTAATTGTAAATAATTTATTCTGCTGCTTGCTTTTTAAATCTTATGCTTATGTTGTGTACAGCGCCTTACGAACATATGAAATTTGCCAGCAGATAAAGGCCTAGAGGTCTATCAAGTCTGCTCGAATGTGCAGCTAGCACCCCTTATTCTGCAGCTGCCCCTTCCTTCCACCCTTCCCCTTCATTAACCCTCCCCCTTGTCCTGTCCCATCCTCGTTTGAAGCAGTCCACTGTTCTACTGCATACCACTTCAGCAGGTAATGCATTCCACCCAGCCACCATCCTCTATGTAAAAAAGTGTCTCCTCATCTCCCTCCTGAACCTTCCTTGCTCAAGTTTCATATCATGGCCCCTGGTGGCCCTCCCCTTCCTCACTTTGAACAGCCCCTCTGTACCCGTCTTGTTTATTCCTTTCATGTATTTAAAGGTTTCAATCATGTCACCCCTGTCTCTCCTCTCCTCCAGTGAGTACATGTTCAACTCCTTCAACCTCCTCTCGTATGATAAGTCCCCCAGCCCCTTGATCATCTTTGTCGCCTGCGCTGCATGCCTCCAGTAACTTAATGTCCCTCTTCAGATACGGACACCAGTATCACATGTAGTACTCCAGGTGTGGTCTAACTAATGACCTATACAGTGGCAGAATCACCTCCTCCCTCCTCGAGGATATACCCTTGCAATACAACCCAGCATCTTGTTGGCCTTGCAGCTGCCTTCCTACATTGTGCCGAGTTGTTCATTGACTCTGTAATGAGCACACCCAGATCCTTCTCCTCCTCTGTCTGGGCTAGCTGCACTCCCCCTAGCTGGTAACTCCTCCTTGGGTTCTTCATCCCAAAATGCAGCACCTTGCACTTTTTGGCATTAAAGCCCAGTTGCCAGGTGTCTGACCAGGTTTCAAGCTTTGTCAGATCATCCTGCAACCCCTGCCATCCCCCTAGGTCATCCACCACCGCGCCTACCTTGGTATCATCAGCAAACAGACTGATCATGCTCTTGATGTCCCATGATATGTCTGCAATGAATATCCCAAACAACACTGGTCCCAACACCGAGCCCTGTGGAACACCACTCGTCACTGCCCTTGGGTGTGAGCTCCCCACCACCACCACCCTCTGTTGCCTTCCTGCAGCCAGTTTCCTACCCATCTCACCAGCTTTGCACCGCCTGCGCCTACTAACTTCCTTCCCAGCCTTCCATGTGGCACTGAGTTGAATGCCTTACTGAAGTCCAGATACAGGACATCCACTGCATGGCCCCTGTCCAGTTGCCTAGTTACCCAGTCATAGAACTCGAAATGATTTTGAAAAGTGCTTTATAAATAAAGGACTGATTGATTGATTTGCAACTGAGGTTAGAGCTGAAGTGGTACTATGGGGAAGGACAAAATCCTTATTGGGCTGGGTCTGTAAGGTTTGCTTTCTTTCTTTTTTTTTTTGCTACTTAATTTTTATTAATGCACAGAAATTACATCAGCTTAACATAACAACAGTTGATCTGTTACCATGTACAACAAAGAGTATAAATCATATTAATGATCTTCTGCGTAAATGTCCATTTTGGTGTAGTCCAAAAACTTTTTACAGTCCATCTTCTTTTGTTCATATATATTTTAGATTATCTTCGTTATTGCTTATTTAACTCCCAATCATTACCCTAACTCCCCAGCCTGAAACAATACACTTTCTAGAGTACCAGACTGGAATTACATTTAATGTTTCGTGGCCATAGGCCATGGGAATGACCAGCACTATTTCAGAATTGGAAATTAAATATTATAACTAATTAATTAACTAAATAAATAGCTAGCTAGCTAATTGATGGTGTGTGCGCATCAAAACCATCCATTTTATGTTAATGTTTCTTTCTCTCTCCTTCTGCCCCCTCTACCTTTCCCCCACCGACTCAGATCCGAGATGAGGAGCCTTTCTTATGCCAGTCTTTCCACACCCTCCCAAAACTTTCCACTTTAAATCTCAGATCTGCTGTAATTTTTTCCATCTGTTCAATCTCATTAACCTTATCCCTCCAGGTCTGAAGGACAGGCGGGTCCATAGAGCACCAGCGAATTGTGATGCTTTTTAAAGCAGCCACTCTAAAGGAGTGGTATAGTTTCCTCTGAGGCCTAGAAAGTTTAAACTGCTGCCTGTTTTGAAGTCCTAGACATAAGGCTTCAAAAGTTCCCGGTAGGGAGACCCCCAGAATTCCTTGGATCTGTGTGTGTACCTGCCTCCAAAAGCTGCCCAGCACTGGACATCCCAAAAATATGATAATGGAACCTGCCTCCCCACATCCTCTCCAACATTTATTTGTATAGTTTGGATTAAATGTTGAGTATTCATGGAGTCCTAAAAGCATCAGGATCTTCCAATGGAATTCACCCCATGTAGGTGAGGCTGTAATACGCCATCTATGGGAGAGAGCTCTCAACCACTCTGAACTTTCTATATGTAAGTTTGCTTCCTTTTCCCATTTAGTCTTGGCCCCCTCAATTAGTTCCAGATGTTAATCTGTCAGCAACCCATAGGTTTGGGAGATAAGTTTCATTTTAGCTTTTAATGTAATCCAGCTATAAATAAGCTGCTCTAAATCTGTCAGGGGTCTTAGCA
Source organism: Neoceratodus forsteri (assembly GCA_016271365.2). NCBI lineage: Eukaryota > Metazoa > Chordata > Ceratodontiformes > Ceratodontidae > Neoceratodus > Neoceratodus forsteri. Next base: position 395,786,944 of record JADMNL010000024.1, read on the forward strand.
GCTGTTGTACGTGGGAGGACTGTTGAATAAAATGTCTTACTTGCAAAAAATGAAAGTGGTCTTCTTTCCTAAGGCCATATTTTAACCTTAATTGTTGGAATGTAGGTACAAATACCTCCTTCCAGGAAATGGGTAAACCTTGTAAGGACCCTAGTGCTCCCAAAACCCATATCCAATCAGACCGGGGGGCCAAATGTCTCATGATGGCGAATAAGAGCAAGGACCTAACCCTCCAGGGACTCTCAGCCGTTTGCGTAGCATAAGTAATACCTGTAGGGTATGTCTAGTCCAAGGGTTCTTCACCTTGTTCACCATACCCCGAGAGACAGAGGCCGTGGGGAGAATACAAAGCGCTGTCTTTTGGGCTTGTTCTAATTCCATAGTGTACCATCTACTATCCACCCTCTGCTTTGCCCAGGATTAGAGCCAGGGAGCCTGTGCTGATAAGTAATAATTTTTCATATCTGGCAGACCTAACCCTCCCCGTTCCCGCCTAATACACAGAAGTGTCCTTCTTAACCGGGGCCTTTTACCGTTCCATATAAAACTTGTTATGAGGTGGTCAATTTCTTTGAAAAACTGCTTGGGGGGGGTGATCGGCAAAGTCTGAAATAGGAAAAGCAGATGTGGTAACACGTTCATTTTGATAGAGTGTACCCTACCAAGAAGGGTCAATGGAAGTAGTCTCCACTTGCCTAAGTCCTGCCTGATAGAATCTCGGAGTCTATGGTAATTGGCGGGGAAAAGTTGAGAAATATCTGCAGAAACTCTTATTCCTAAATATCATATAGTGTTATTTGGGGCCCACGTGAACTGGAATAGGGATTGCAGCTCAGGTGCGAGACGCCCACTCAACCATATCATCTCTGATTTCGAGGGGTTAATTTTATATCCCACTATTATGCTGAATTGGTTCAGGATTTCCATAAGGTGGGGGAGGGAGCCTACCGGGTCACCCAAGTAAATTAGTGCATCATCCGCGTATAGTGAGAGTTTATGGGTTTGGGATCACGCCTAATTCCCACCACCTGGGGATGTCTCATTTGTTCGGCTAAGGGTTCTAAGGAAAGGGCAAAAGTACTGGGGAAAGGGCACCTTGACGTGTTCCCGAGACAGAGGAAACTAGCAGAAGCACAGCCATTTACATTTACCACCGCCTCTGGTTGGGAATAAAGTGCTGCGACTGTCCTAATGAAGTTGTCCTCTAAATTAAATTTTTAAGGACTGCTTGGAGGAAAACCCAATCCACTCTGTCGAAAGCCTTTTCGGCATCAACACTCACCGCCAATTTAAGTGTGGAGGCTGTTCTTTGGGCAGAGATTATATTCAAAATGCGTCTTACATTATCTTGTAAAAATCTGCCAGAAATAAATCCTGTTTGGTCTGGATGTACCAAATCATTAATAACTAATTTAATCTCTGGGCCAATATGCCAGTAAATATTTTTAAATCTGTATTTAATAGAGAAATAGGTCTATACGATCTGCATTCCTACGGTGCCTTGCCAGGTTTTAGCAACATAGATATCTTGGCATAGTTCCACGATGGAGGAATCGGAAGAGATCCCCGCAGGATTGCATTAAACACTTCCAGCAAAGGAGGGAGGATATCTACCCGAAATGTCTTATAGAATTCAGCGGGATACCAATCCAATCCTGGAGCTTTGGTGTTACTAAGTGCCGAGATCTGGTTTCTTAATTCTTGCATTGTAATGGTGGTTCCCAGCCTCTCACTACCAGCTAAGTCCAGGGCTGGAAGACAGATCCCTCCCAAGTATTGGGCAATTTTAGTCTCGTGATCTGGGTTCCGTTTCGCCGTATGTAGTTTTTGATAATACTCAGCGAAGCACTTCGTTATGTCCGATTGAGACGTAACCAGGTGACCGTCTGTTGCCCTTCTAAGTCTTAACACTGCCCTAGATGCTGCCTCTTTCCGTAGCTGGGCCGCTAGCAGTTTCCCTGCCCTATTACCTTTCTCGTAGTAAAGCTGCCTGGCGAATCGGCAGTTAGCTTCTATTCGCTGATTTATCAGCCGGGACAGCTTTTCCCTGGTTGCATCTAACTCTTTCTTTATTCCCTCTTGATTGTGTTGTTTGTGCTGTGCTTCTAGTTCAAAGATTATTTTTTCTAGCTTCCTCTGAGCTTCTTTTCTGTCCTTGTTAACCCTAGATGCATATGAAATAATTTTACCCCTAAGATAGGCTTTTAACATGTCCCAGTATATCGTGGGGGGTATCAGCCTGCTTGTTTAATGCTTGGAACTGTTTGATCTCTGCTCTGACCATGGATTTAAATTCTTCTTTGTTAATTAAACTCAAGTTTAATTTCCAAGACGAGGAACGGTTTGGTGTTCCCGATAACAATTTCAGCAGAACCGGGGCATGGTCAGACAGAGTAAAACTGCCTATCCTGGCTGAATTCAATGTCCAAACCCAGTTTGTGGGAACCAACAAAAGATTGATCCTACTATAGCTGGAGTGCCTGGGTGAATATAGAGAGTAGTCTCTCATAGTAGGATGTAAAAATCTCCAGGCATCTGTCATGCCGTGCTCATACATGAGTCTATTTAAAGTGGTCGAAGCTTTAAATCGCCTACCCGGCTGTGTCCCAGACTTGTCTATTCGAGGGCAGAGAATTGTGTTAAAGTCTCCTCCCACTATCCTTAGACCCGAATCCAAACTTGGGAAATCTGACAGCATTCTTGTGAGGAACGTTGATCTGGGGTTCTCCTCACTGGGGGCATATATGTTCAGGATGCTACACCTATGAGCCCCCAGATCTGCCTCCACATGTACATATCTGCCCTCGGGGTCAGACCTCACCTCTATCTCCTTAAAAGGAAGATTCCATTTAATGAGCATTGCTACTCCCCTTTTATGTGGTTGGGTTTGATAAGAGGAGGAAAACACTTGCCCTACCCAGGATCTTTTTAATTTGGAATGTTCCAATTGTGTAAGGTGGGTCTCTTGAAGTAGGGCAATGTCCGTCCTCAGATCTCTCAATTCTTTCAGTACCCTGGCCCTTTTAATTGGGCTTCCCAAACCCTTTACATTGTAAGTTACTATCTGGATTTCAGCCATGCTCTTTCGACTGTGACATTGGTTTGGTCCGACCCCAGAGGGCTGTCTTCGCTATAGTTTTATATGACGCACACTCCATCATTTCAAAATCAATAAACAACAAAATATCCAACTTCATAACCATTGTTTTAACTATATACAAATTAGCAGATATCATTCTGTTCTGCTGTGCAATTTTATATTGTAATCTGCTATATACTTCAAGGTGGTACTTTAGATGTAACAACATGGGATTTGGAACCCTAATTGGGTCTCACCTGTAGTAGATGGTACAAAGGGAGACCCTGGGGAGACTACTCTGGGTGCTCCCCAGCTGACCCCTCCTTGGTGGTCAGTAGGGTAATAGGCTGAACTGCTTGAATTGAGGTTTCAGCAGTTACCTCTCTCGAGGGCCAAACTAGGTGAAGTGTCTGGATCTCGATCCTCCGTCTACTCCGTCCAGCAAAATCAGTATTTTTTTCCCCCCTCACCTGCTCCCTCCCCTTCCCTAAAACAAAAGGAGGAAAAGAAAAAGGGGAGCAGGAATACGATTCTCCTTGGTGTGGGGAAGAGGGGGAAAAAAGACAAGCGGGCCATCAGTGACTCTGGATTGGGCATATTCATACTTCTTCCATTAGACAGTTCGTCTGTCTCTCTGCCTTAATTTATTCTGCAAGTGTAGCATTCATTGTCTAACTCAGTTCACATTACCCCCATATTTTATTTTATTATGTCACAGCGTGACCTTGCCTGTGCAATATAGGTTACCGCTTGTTATGGGGAAAACCAAGCTTTGGCCTTAAATGGTAAAAACTGCCCACTTCCCAATAATGAGCCTTTGCCACTCAATTGAATCAGCAACCATAACTCTTTTGGGGCCGTCAACTGGTGCCGCCCCCCCAAAATAAATTCCAGCTTTATCTCTGGCTTATTTAAGATCCCTCCTGTATTTTAAGTAATGAGAGCTTTTCGGGATCACTTTTACCAACAAACCAATAAACTTTAGGTATGAGCCAGTCTTGTATAGTCGATCATCAGCCTGTTCCGTTATTAGTCTGATCTTGCCTGCGAGACTCTGTCATCGAGATCCCCTTCTCGGTGAAAGCAGCACGAGGCCCGGCTGCATCTTGTACTCTTTGCCAGATACCCGTAGTCTGAGGCTCCAACCTTTTTCCCGGAGTCGACTGCCATGTTAGGAGCTCCAGCTCCTGTCTTGGAAAACGTACCTGTAACTCTTCCACTTTAATCCCATGGTTTGCCAGGAACTCTCTCGCCTCTATGATGTCCGTAAATCGTCTGGTTGTCCCTTCTCCAGTCTTCACTCGGAGCTTAGCCGGATATTCCAGGTGCACCTTAAGCTCTTTCTGTTTCAGGGTCTTCATTGCTGCCAGGATCAGGTGTCTTTGTAATGTTGTCGATGGCGCAAAATTGTGGTCGATGTACAGGCGTTGATCCCTGAAAATAACCTCCTTGCGGCTCCATGCTGTTTTCAGAATTTTTTCCTTTACTCTGAAGTCCAGAAATGCAAGGATTATTGACCTTGGCCTAGCACTCGAGTTTATTGGGGGGGGGGTGCCAGTGCTCGGTGAGCTCGAATAATACCGAGCGGTTCCTCCTTAGGCCAACCCAGAAGCTCTTGTAATAGGCTCTCCATAAATGACACCATTTTGCCTGATTCCGTTTTTTCAGGGAGCCCATGACTTCTTATGTTATTTCGCCGATGACGATTCTCTAATTCCTCCAGACACCTACTAAGTTGTACCTCTCTGTAATGTAGATCTAGGAGTGCAGTGTTATGCAAGTCTGTTTCTTTATAATACTCGGTGAGACAGGCCTCCACTGCTCCCACTCGCTTTTCAGCTATACGGAGATCACGCCTGGTATCTGCCACTGCTGTCTCAATGCGCTGCAATGTGTCTCCAATTTTATTTAACTGTGCACAAAGCTGTTTTGAGGTGATTGTAAATTTGGGCTCTTCCTCAATGTCTCTGGATTGCTCCATGTCCGCCATTGTGCTTTGGTGGTGCCGCTGGGTTGCCGACAGTTGCCAGTTAAGAGTCCGTTGCGAAGTGTCCCTAGAGGTACTTGGTGCTTCGAATTCTCTTAGCTTTTGTCACGTAGCCATATGCAGGCTGCCTTGTACTGTTTTTTTAGCTCTCTGTTTTCTTCTGGATGCCAGGATGGTGTTAGATCTCGCTGGGCCGAGCAGAGCTTCAGATTCAAGCGGCCATATGCGGTGCCTACGTCACTGGAAGTGTCAAGGTTTGCTTTCTTAAGGTAGTTTCTAATTTGTGCATTTACCAACTTCTCAAGGAGCTTAGAGAGCAGAGGCAGAATGGAAATAGGTTGGTAATTATTTGGGTCAGTAGGGTTGCTTGTCTTAAATAACAGAAGTACCTGAGCTATTTTCCAAGGCCCAGGGACAGTGCTGGAGTTAATGGAGAGGTTAAATAAGTGTAAGATGGGAGCTGTGAGGTACTGGACGCTGAGTTTGAGGAAGTATGGTTCTAAATTGTTGGAACCAGAACCTTTGTTAACCTTTAGGTGGAGAAGAAGGTCTTCCACCTGTTTGTACTGGAATGGGGAGAAGGCGAAGACTGAGCTGGGAGACGTTGGCATTGGGGACATCAGTTGAGCTGAAGACTACAGTGAGGTGAAACACTTGACAGCAGCTAAACTCATTAAAAAATGTAACATTTACCTGCTTCACATCCCACATCTTCCTAGGGATCAACAAGAAACTGTACGGAAGCTCACCCTGTTCGGTGCAATACCTGCCAAATATTTTGCACCAGAATAATCAAATTTAGTAAAATGAGAAACTTATAACTGTGTAAGCCCCCCAAAATGGGCTTACCTGCTGGAACCAAGAGAAAAGACAGCTGCAAAGGCTCTCTGGCTACCCCCCCTTGCTCCAAAAAGCAAGAGAGGCGGAATGCTGCCTGCTGGGAAGGAGGCTCTCTGGCTACCCCTCCTGCCCCCCCGGCAGGAAGCAAAAAGGCAAGAAAGGCTGAGCTCCAGGGAGAAGAAAGAAGAGCAAACTGGGAGGAGGGAGAGAGAGAGAGAGAGCCAGGGGAAGATACATCACAGGCCCCACATGAGAAACCACTGCTTCTGAGGCTGCCTGCCTGGTAGGGGCTCTCTGGCTGCATCTCTCTCTCTCCCTTTCCCCTCTCCACCGACCAAAGTAAGGGAAAGCTGCAGCTGTTGCAGTACCAGAAATAATGAAAGGTTCTCCCGGAAGGCACTGGAGCTGACTGTTGGGCTTGAAGGCACAGTGGTTGTCAGCCCTGGGCCCTGGGGACCTTGCCTTACAGGGGGTAAGAGTTTTCTGCAAGGGGAGAATCTTGGGGAGCAGGGCTAGGGCAGAGAAGGTCTTCCCAGAGGGGAATTGAGCTACCTGGCCTCCCCCAGTGTCAAGACCCGTGCAGAGGGAAGAAAAATGAACAGGTCTGCCTGGTGAATGCTGTATCCAAAGGCCTCAGGTGCAGCTGGAAAGGCCAGGCAGGTGAAGAACAGTGCCTCACTCTCGTGGACTGCAGTGCTGTGCACAGCGAGTGTCTTCACCCTCCAAGGTCACCGTGAGTACCCTGAGCTGCAGCTCATGGGAGACTTCTGTTGCTCTGCCAGGAGGGTCAGGGGAAAGTCTTCCCCCGACACTAGACTTATTTCTGCTGGATTCCTGTTATTGTGCAAGTGCCCCGATGAGAGATGGCAGGCCTGTGGACTAGGAGCAGTGAGGTACCCACCACCTGGGATTGTTCTGGGTGCACCCAGGGGAAGGGGGAGACCTCTGACAGAGTGTGTGCTTTAATTGTGTGGAGGAACCAGGGGGTAGTCGTTGCCTCCTCTGTATTATAAGTGTATTAAATAAAGTGGGATTATTGTGGGTCACCTAATTCTATGTGTTGGTGCTTTTATTATTGTTATTGTGGTTATTGTGGGAGCGTGGATTTAACTAGGCCAGAAGGGGCAGTCATCAGGGGTGTCTTTTATTGTTCCTGGGGGGGTGTTAACCTGTTTCTCCTACAAGAGACAGCACCTTGGCCCCAGGTGGAAGCATCAAGGCACCATAGGAAATCTGGTCAGGACTCAGGTCCGGCCCCCTTGAGGAGGTATGTCGAGGGCCCCTGAGGACACTGGGGCAGCCCAGGTGAGTGTGAGCAAACCGGGGGATGTTACAAATGGAGGCACCGCCCAAGCTCAGGACTGCCCTTTTCCCCAATGCAACTGTAGTTGATTCTTTGACCCTCCCCCATCTAGTTCTGTTTTCACATTATTTTTGTGGGTTTGTTTTGTGGTTGGTTTGGTGGGTGGTTTACCCACATGGGTGGAGACCAGGGAGATGGCTTTTCAGGACATAGAGGACTGGTGTAACTTAAAGGGTCTTGACTCCCATAAGATGTTGCTGATGCGCAACGTGGCAGTGGGGCAATGAAAGAAGGACTTCCTAGGGATCTTAGAAGAGGCCCTGCCTGACTGCAGGACGTTGAAGTTCCATAGGGTGATGACCGACAAAGTTAAGTTGTGCAGGGATATATAACCGTGGAGGCAGAGAAGGACTTGGGCTCTGTGGGATTGCCCCCAAAGTCACCCCAGAGGCGTCCAATGAGACCTGGGTCCTGTTACAAAAAGGGACACCCAGCAGCCTGCCCGCAGGGGAGCCAGGCCCTTTGGGCCCCTGGATCAAGGAACTGAAAGGTTTTTGAAGCCCGTCTGGGGTTGCGGCTTAAAGAGGAAGGTAGGACCCTGCAGGATCTTCAGATTCTGCTCCCGGGAGGGGGGTGCCCCCGATGATTCTGCCAGGTGGGTTGACTCCCTTTATGGCTCCATACTTTCTCTGGAGCTCTGACCAATGCCTGCCGGGTAGGATGATTTCCACTCCAGGAGCAGCCAGGCCACCCAGATGATCCAGGTCTGGGGGTGTTCTGAGGAGGAAAAGTGCAAATGGGTCTTGGAGAGTCTCCAGGGTATGGCACTGGACGTAATCTGGTCCCTATGGGCCAGTCAGCCACACTGTGCTCCCCAGAACTACTTGGACATCCTGTGGAGTACGTTTGGAATGGTTGAGAAGAGGGAGGCAGTGCTGGGCCAGCTGTGGGACACCAAGCAGTGGGCGGGTGAGAAGCTCTCCCAGTATATCACCCGGGTAGAGATGGTGGTGTGTAAACTGGCTGAAGCTGAACACGGTCCACCATCAGCAGTTGCGCAGATGTGGCTGGAGCAGATCATGAGGGGGGAAGTGCACGCCAGGCTGATCTTGGTTGCCCTCGGGCTGCGGGCCCAGAAAGGTGACCCCCCCTCATTCAAGCAGCTGTTGGATGAGGTCAAGGAGAAGGAAGCCCAACAGGAGGTGGGGGCCCTGGTGCCGGCATGCACCACCACCAGTGCCACCCTGCAGCCCAAAGGGCCGGCCCTGCCCGAACCAGCCACGACCCTCGAACAGGGAGCGGTCCTGCAGGAGGTCCAGGGTATGAAGGACATGACACAGACCATGCAGTTGGCCATGGAATCCTTCTCTTTCCCTGCCTGGGTGGCACCGGATGAGTGGCGGCCACCCCTAAACTATGCAGCCCCTTGGCCCAGCCCTCGAAGGTCCTTGGGGCTCTAGGATGTATGGATCTGTTTCAGGTGTGGGCAGGATGGACATACACGGCAGTGTTGCTGCTGGGAGGTGAACTTGCAGCTGGTGACTGAGAGACACCGGGAGCAAAAAAACTTAAATGGGACCGGCAACGGAGCGACCCGCACCCCTGAAATGGCCCTGCTCCAGTTTGTGGACCGACCCCCAAGTACCTCCAAACCGGGGTGTACTGAAGGGCCTCATCGGTCCTTGAGCAGACACCGAAGTCATGGTGGAGGGCGGTGGCTTGTTCCGCTTTACTGGATAGTGGGTCCCAGGTCACCATCATCCACCGGCCATTTTACGACCAACACCTGACCCACCTACCCCATCTACCCTTGTCTTGGTTGTCCCTTTGGGGTATAGGTAGCATGGATTATTCATACGATGGTTACTGTGTGGTTTGCATTTCCTTCCCGACCCGTGGGAAGGAGACCCACCTGCCATAGAGGTCCTCACACTTGTCTGCCCTGAACCGAAAAGCATGGCAGATACCCCGGTGCTCATTGGGACCAATGCCAGTATGTTCCAGTGGTTGGCCCAAATGTGTTCTGACCAGGGTGGGGTAGATGAACTGGCCAGTTCCTCCGTTAAAGTCGCTGTGAAACAGGTAGGGCTGGATGTGCGGAGCGACCCCAGTGGGGGAGACAGGGTTGGTGCAGTCCACCGAGTGGATGGGGGGAAGCTAACCCTCCCCCTGGGCGCCGAATGCCATGTGGTGGGCATTGCTTGGTTTGACTGATCTCCCACAGGGACAGTGTTCATTCTTGACTCCCCACCTTCGGGTAGCCTGCTGACCGGGTTATTGGGCCAGAGAGGAGTACTGCCCTTCCCAAACAGTTTCCATGCCTGGTGGGTTACTGTGAGAGTTTGGAACGAGTCAAAAAGGCCAGTGACCATCCAGATGGGTTGTGTGTTGGCATCTATCTTTCAGTGTTATGGAGCCATGTCCGTCGCCCCAGTGGAAGACCTGGGTGGAGGAGACAGACCCATCCTTGTTCAACTTTGGGAGCTCCCCTATCCCCAACAGCTATAGGCGGAGTCTGAGCCACAGGTTGGCCAAATGGTGGAGGGTTTTTTCCTTACATGAGTGGGATATGGGTTGTGTCACTGGGGAAGAATTCTACATCTGGCTGAGAGACGACCGCCCGTTCTGGGAACAGTCACGGAGGTTGGCCCCTGGGGATGTGGAGGATGTTTGGAAACACCTGTTGGAGATGTGAATGCTGGGGTCATCATGGAGTCCGTATGCTTCCCCCATTGTGGTAGTCTGGAAGAAGAGTGGAGTGGTGAGGATGTGCATTGACTACCATTCACTAAACAAGCGGACCATCCCAGACCAATACATGGTACCCAGGGCGGAGGATGCGCTGGACAGCTTATCGTGGAGCAACTAGTTCTCCGTACTGGATCTCCAGAGCGTGTACTACCAGATACCCATGGCTGAGGAGGACAAGGAGAAGACCACTTTTATATGCCCGTTGGGGTTCTACCAGTTCGAGCGTATGCCCCACGGCATATCCGAAGACCCGGCCACCTTTCAGCACCTGATTGAAAGGGTAGTGGGAGACATGAACCTGCTTGAGGTCATAGTCTATCTGGATGACCTCATCATCTTTGGGAAAACCTTGGAGGAACACGAGGCCTGGCTGATGAAGGTCTAGGACCAGCTGGAGGAGTTTGGCCTAAAGGTCTCCATTGACAAATGCCAGTTCTGTCACTCGGCAGTTAAGTATGTCAGGCACATCGTCTTGGCCAAGGGGGTGCAGACAAACCTGGCTAAAGTGGAAGCCCTTAAGACATGGCCACCTACTTGTGCACCTTACAGTCTTTCTTGGGGTTCTGCAGGTACTATCGTCATTTTGTGAAGGATTACTCCTTGGTAGTATGTCCCCTGAATGGCCTAATGCAAGGTTACCCTCCGATAAATAAGAAGAAGGGACAAGCCCCTCGTAAGGGGTACCTGTGCATTGGGAAGCCTTTTGGGGAACAATGGACGCAGGAGTGTGAGGATGCCTTCAGGGAGATCATACGGAGCCTGGGGGAGGCCCTGGTCCTTGCCTTTGCAGATCCCTTTAAGCACTATGTCCTGCACACGGACATCGGTTTGACTGGGCTGGGTGCCGTCCTGTATCAGGAGTATCCTGAGGGGTTCCGTCCTGTGGTGTTTGCTAGCTGTGGCTTGACCTCCTCTGAAAAGAACTGCCCAGTTCATAAACTGGAGTTCTAGGCATTGAAATGGGCGGTGACGGAAAAGTTGCACAAGTACCTGTATGAGGTCCCGTTCACTGCGTGCACAGACAACAACCCCCTGATATACGTCACCACCATGGTGAAGTTGGATGCTGTGGGGCACCGATGGCTGTCAACCCTCTCCACATAAGTTTTAGCCTGGAGTGTCGGAGTGGGCGAGCCAACGTGGATGCGGACGCCTTTTCCCAATGCCCCAGTGGCGACAAGCCAGACCCCCAGTCCTGGTTGGACCAGCCCTGGTGCAGGTGTTCTGCTTCCAGGTGCGGCCCTCTCCTAATACCGTCACTTGTACCACCTGGAGCATAGAAGTACTGGGGGCCCCACCCAAAGCTATTCCCCTGCCTATCTAAATTTCACGGACCTGGATCTCTCATCCCTGCCTAAGCCTAGTAAAGCTGACCTGCAACAGGAGCAGGAGGCTGACCATGGCATACGAGACCTGCTGCAGGCTACTGCAGAAGGGAAATCTCCCAGGCAGGTACGGAGCAGTCACCCTGATACCTGCGGACTGCTAAGAGAGTGGGACAGGCTGGTCCTCCGGGAGGGATTGCTGATGTGTGCCGTGCAGGACAAGAGCCACCCAGGCCAGTTTAAGCAGCAGTTGGTGCTGTCTGGGGTGTATTGTAGGGTTGTCCTCAATTCCCTACATGATAATATGGGGCACCTGGGCTATGACCACACCCTAGATGCATGTAGAGTCAGGTTCTATTGGCCCAGGATGAAAGTAGACGTGGAGAGCCACTGCACGCGCTGCCTGTGGTGCATCCAGCGGAAAACCCTGCCCCGACTGGCTGCGCCTTTGGTCAACATCAGCACCAGTGGGCCCTTGGTGTGCATGGATTTTCTGTCCCTGGAATCTGACCAAAAGAGCATGGCTAACATACTGGTCATCACAGACCACTACACCCAGTACACGCAGGCTTTCCCCAACAAAGACCAGAAGGCGAGTACCATGGTTAAGGTCCTGCAGCAGTATGTCCAGCAGTATGGCCTCCCCAAAAGAATCCATTCTGACCAGGGTTGGGATTTTGAGAGCCGCTTGGTGAGGGAGTTCCTGTCATCCTATGGCATACAGAAATCCTACACCACCCCCAGGGGGATCCACAGCCCGAACGCTTCAACAGGACATTGCTGAACATGTTGGGCACTCTGGACCCCATGGACAAGGTCAACTGGAGTCGAAAGGTGGGTCAGTTGGTGCACGCGCACAACTGCAAGAAAAATAATGCAACCCAGCACTCCCCCTTTTACCTCATGTTTGGTTGCGAGGCCCGACTGTCGGTAGACCTCTGCTAAGGGGTATCCACTGATGGGACCTCTCATAATTCATACCTTGAGTATACCAACAGACTAAAGGGACAACTCTGGGCAGCTTACAAGCTTGCCTCTGATTTTGCAGCTTGTTGCAGTCAGGGGAACAAAAGGAGGTATGACGCCAGAGTATGCAGTCAGAGGTTGGGAATGGGGGACTGGGTCTTGCTGCGAAATCTGGGACTCCTGGGGAAGTACAAGATCTAGGATCAGTGGGCCCCAGTCAGTTACCCCATGGTGTAAAAACTGCCTGGCCTGCCGGTGTACCATATAAAGCAGGAATATGGTCAAGGGCTTGAGAAAATGGTGCACCAAAACCATTTGCTCCCTATAGGGAAGATCGTGCCAACTCTGGCCCTGGGGCCCTAACCCGGGGGAAGTGTAACCAGCGAGGGATGGCATTTTCTCCCCCTCTGGGCCCCTCCACTGGGGGTACTGATGCTGACCCCCCACTGCAGCCCCCAGAGGAGCAGAGGGGACAATCCAGCAATGAGAGTGAGGAAGGGAACTCCACCTGCTCTCAATGGAGGCTGGATTCGGGCAGTCCCCCCACCCAGTGGGAGTGGTTCTGCTGAAACTCCTCCCATTACACAAGCACCAGCCACCCAGATCCTGCGTCCTACTTGAACCCAGTGGCCTGGCTTTTTATTCCCAAGGCCTGGCCCTTTATACCTAAGGCTCAACCCACTGTTCCTGCATCGGGGCCCAATCTAGCTAGTGACTTAGATAGTCCAGGGGGCCACCTGGCCTGCACGCCTCCATGGGACAGTGAGTTACCTCCTGCTACAGCCCCTGCCCCTGTCCTTGATCTACCCCTGGATAGTGTAGAAGTGCCAGGGTTGCCACAAGGGGAGGCGGTAGACCACAACCTTACAGGACAAACCACCCCCATTGACTTGGTCTCTGTACCCAACAACGCCTTGCCTCGATGATCTGGCTGGCCTCCCTGGCTCACTGTAAAGCTCACATGTGACACCCTGGGTGAGCCCATCAACCTGCCAATCAATGCCCTCCTCCAACCTGTGATGCCGGTCTTCCATCCCCTGTTGTGTTGCTCCAGGGAGGTAGTAGGGAACTGTAGGTGCCCACCCCCATTATCTGTATATAGTACACTACTGTAGCGGGACCTGATACAAGCCTGTCTGGGGATCCGATTGTTGCTGGTGATAGTCAGGAACCAGGTGTATAGCTAGAAAAGTGCACAATGCTTATTATGGGTTTCCCAGAGGAGCTTGTCGGGATGCAAGTTTTCAGCCAGGGGAGTGTGTAAGCCCCCTAAAATGGGCGTACCAGCTGGGACCAAGAGAAAAGGCAGCTACAAAGGCTATCTGGCTACCCCATCCCTGCTCCTAAAAGCAAGAGAGGAGGAAGGCTGCCTGCTGGGAGGGAGGCTCTCTGGCTACCCCTCCCCCAACAGGAAGCAAAAAGAGAAGAAAAGCTGAGCTTCAGGGAGAAGAAAGGAGAGCAAACTGGGAGAAGGGAGAAAGCCAGGGGAAGAGACATCACAGGCCCCCCATGATAAACCACTGCTTCTGCAGCTGCCTACCTGGTAGGGGCTCTCTGGCTGCATCTCTCTCCAGGGAGTGGAGTTAGGGTTACCTAGCAGGGGAGAGAGGGAGGTCAAGTGCCTCCCAGGAAATGCTGCATAGAGGGATGGGAAGTGGATCCATAGGATCACTACAGCAATAGCTAGGAGGGAGCAGCTGGATGTCATTGTCCACCTGAGGACCAGTGACCTGGCCAGGAGAAGGGTGGAGTTAGCCAGAGTCCAGGATGATTTCAGGAAATGGGGGGAGGGAGGGACCTGAAAAAGATAGCATGCTCAGTCACATTCTTGGAAGTGCTACCTGTCCAGGGGAAGCTAGGGCATTCCACATCCATACCTTCAACTCCTGGTTGAAGGACTGGTGCGGAAGGGAGGGTTTTGGCTTCATAGTGGACTGGGGCATGACCTTAGCATATGCAGGCTTATATAAGGAGAATGGCCTGCATCTGTCTGAGAAGAGGACCTTGGTCCTTTGCATGATATTTAAATGCTTCGCTGTGAGCATTTAAGCTAGCCATGGTGGGAGAGCCAGGAGGGTCAGGAGGCTTAGGCCCCCCCCCCATGGGAACATGCAGGAACATAAATTGACTATGGTAGCAGCTAAAGCAGGCAGGGAGGGGCAGGCAGGTGAAGAATGGAGACATGGACTCAATTAAGCCACACAAGGGCAAGAGTATTAGATTTCACTGAAATGTGTAGATGCATACAAGCAGTCCTGGGGAAGGGAGCGGTAATAGAGGGGGTGGAAGAACAATGGGAGACACTGAAAGGAGCCATATTGGATGTAACAAACCGATACGTTAGGATAGTGGCCAAACGGAAAAGAAGAAGGAAATCACTATAGTTCTCCAAAGAGGTGGGTGACAAAGTCAGGGCTAAAAGGCTGAGTTTCAGGAAATATAAGAGGAGCCAAAGGAAGGAGGACAGGGAGATGTACCTTGAATGTCTAAGGGAAGCAGAGAAGGCTATTAGGAGGGTGAAAGCACAGACAGAAGCGGGCTTAGCACAGTCTGTAAACAAAGGGGATAAGGCATTTTATAGGTACATCAGCAAGACAAGAAAAACTGGGGGGTGGGATTGTGAGGCTCAAAGTGGAGAAGGGAGAGTGTAAGGATGGGAGGCAGTATAGCGCAGTGATTTGGGAGGCAGTATAACACAGTGGTTTAAGGTTCTGAGCTGCAAATCTGGAGACCTGGGTTTGAATCCCACAGCCCCCACTTGCATATTGTGTGACCCTGAGCAAGTCGCTTAACTTCACTGTGCTTTCAGCTTAGTGTGTCTCACCTGGTTAAACAACTGGAAAAAAAAAAAGGAGGGGAATCTGGACAAGGCAGAAATACTGAACAAATACTTCTGCTCAGTATTCACTTGCGGGGGGGTCAGGGTCAAGGACCTCAGTTGGGTTGCAGAGGCAGTGGGGGGGGGGGTGAACACCAGTCCATTCACAGTGGAGAGAGTTCTGGA
This sequence comes from Neoceratodus forsteri, assembly GCA_016271365.2. NCBI lineage: Eukaryota > Metazoa > Chordata > Ceratodontiformes > Ceratodontidae > Neoceratodus > Neoceratodus forsteri. Next base: position 395,802,199 of record JADMNL010000024.1, read on the forward strand.
AGAACTTACAAAGCTGAAGGTGGATAATGCCATGGGGCCAGACAGCATCCTCCCGAAGGATATTAAAGGAGCTGCGAAGGGAACTAGCAGCGCCTCGGGCGGCCCTGTTCATAGAATCTCTCAACACAGGTGTCGTTCCAGAGGACTGGAGTAGGGCACATGTAGTCGCACTGCACAAAAGTGGCTGTAGGGAGGAGGTGGGAAACTACAGGCCAGTCAGCCTCACCTCAGTGGTGGAAAAGATCATGAAGACACTGCTGAAAGAAAGGATAGTGGCACATATGGAATCCAGTTGTGCTCAGGATCCGAGTCAACATGGATTTGCAGCAGGAAGGTCATGTCAAAAGAATCTAATACATTTTTTTGATTGGTTGACTAGGGAACTAAATCAGGGAGGGGTGGTAGACGTCGCCTACCTCGATTTCAGCAAAGCCTTTGACACCATCCCACATTGAATGCTGATTAACAAGATGGGTAGTCTGGGCATGGGAGACAAGGTGGTGAACTGGGTTAGGAACTGGTTAGCAGACAGGAGACAGAGGGTGGTGGTAAATGGGGTACAATCTGGGGAGAGGGGGGTGACCAGTGGAGTACCATAGGGATCAGTAATGGGACCAGTCCTGTTCAATGTCTTCATTAGGGTTCTATGTCATAACCATGACCGCCAAAAGGTGATCACCATTACGGCTAAGTCAGAGCTCCGAAAATCAATTTCGACGCTCTGACTCCCCAGCGCTCAGCAAAATGGCCCTGAGGACTAGTATTTTTTAAGTATTATGCAGGGGGCTTTGCCCTCTGCACCCTTCTACTTAAGGATTCTCAACTTCAGGGTAGTTCATGTCGGGGGGGGGGGTGTTGCAAAATGTAAAAAAGAAAAATTTGGTCCGGGCACAACAAAATCATACCTGTACCCAGCACCCTCTCACCAAAGCCATGTACCCAATCACCACACCACATGGCCAGCTCGGCAGCCTACCATGGTACCACCCCTCAAAACCCCTCCCGTCCCTCGCCGATCATGCCTGCTCCCATGCACACGTACGTGTAGCGACATCCTGTTGCTATAGTGGCCAACCCACCCCATCCAGTTGCTGTACCTCCTTGGTAGCCTCCATGACATGCACCACGATTGATTCGCCATTTTGCAGTTTGCTCAATCATGGTCGTGGATGTCATGGCCTATTTTAATTAATGACATTGCAGAGGGGCTGGAAGGAACGGTCTGCCTGTTTGCAGAAGACACCAAGATCTGCAGCAGAGTGGATACTCCAGAAGGGTTGCAGAAAATGAAGAGGGATCTGGAGAAGCTTGAAAGATGGTCAGAGATGTGGCAACTGAGGTTCAATGAAAAGAAGTGCAAAATAATGCTCCTGGGTAGAGTGAACCCTGGGGAGAGCTACAGGTTGGTGGGAGGGGTGGGAGGAGCTGACTGTCACCAAAGAGGAAAGGGACCTAGAGACTATCATCTCTGATGACCTTAAGGTATCAAAGCAGTGTACAGAGGTGGCAGAGAGGTTCAGCGACATACTGGGGTGCATAGGCAGGGGTAACTAGCAGGAGATGGGAGGTGGTGATGCGATTGTATAAAACATTGGTAAGGCCTCACCTGGAGTACTGTGTATGCCGTTCTGGAAGCCACACCTGCACAAGGACATAGATACGGTGGACATTATCCAGAGAAGGGCAACAAAGATGGTGCAGGACTTACACCACAAAACATATGAATAGAGACTAAGGAACCTCAATATGTACTCACTGGAGGAGAGGAGACAGCGGGGTGACATAATTAAAACTTTCAAGTACCTTAAGGGCATAAACAAGGTGCAGACGGGGGACCTTTCTCAATGTAGAAAAAGTACTAGAATAAGGGGTAGCAATCTGAAATTGGAAGGGGGTAGATTAAGAGGTAATGTGAGGATGTTTTTCTACACAGAAAGGATAGTTGAGACTTGGAATAGTCTGCCACAGGAGGTAGTGGGACAAGCACAGTGGAGAGGTTTAAACATGCATGGGACAGGCATAAAGGAAGCCTGAGAAAGGAAGGAGTGATGAAAAGCCATTAGTTACATAGGGTCAGTGGCCACATACAAGGTATAAGGCCTACAGGCAGACTGGATGGGCCTAGCTGTCCTTATCTGCTGACAATTTATATGTTTCTATGTTTCAATGGAATGGTATTGGGAGATGAGCTTTGCATCACCCTTTTTGGGAACAGGGAATACTTTTGCTGTTTTCCAGGAGGTGAGAACAATGTTATATGTAAGGGAAAGGCTAAATATGTAAGTTAGGGGGCTGGCTAAGATGGGAGCGCCTAATCACAGAATTTTAGGTTCAATTCCATCAGGTCTAGGGCTGCCACTGCGGGGGGAGAGTTGAGGAGGGTAAGAACTTCCTTTCTCGTGATAATTTTCAGCAAATATTGGGTGTAGGACTGGGGTGCTAAAGTGTCATCTGTAGTACCTGGAGAAGAAGAGCAGCTTGTGGAGTGAGCACAAAGGTCAGTGATGTGAGTGTTGAAGCCTTTAGTGATGGTGACATAGTTATTACAGTGGACCCCAATCAATTGTCTTGTCACTTCGAGTTTATCTGGTGGAGCTTTGAATAAGACCGGCATACAACAATATCCTTTCCCTGTGTTTATAAGTTCATGCCAGGCTGTACCCCTTCCCCTCCCTAGAATCACCAGTTGCTCCACCACCTGTGGTTATTTAGGTGACAGTGTTGCAGCAGAAATTGGGATGCTGGATCCTCCTCCCTATATCCCAGAGTCATTACCAAACCTGGGCTGCGACCACTGTGAGAAGTTGCCCAACAATTGGGCTGATAGGCTGGCCATTGTTGACCAACTTGGAAAGCCTGTTAACCTTAGCCTTCTATGAACTTTATAATCATGGAAATGTACTGGTAATTACCTGTTCATGCCATCTGGCACCCTTTTGTGAACTAAGTACTGTACCTAAAGGAGAACAAGAATAACAGCCCTAAATTATTTAACCAGCAGGGGCCCAATACACAGTCACAGTCTGGGGTGGGCCAGTTTCAGGGTACAAGGAGACATCCCGTTCTACCACCCCTGAAAACTGCTATGCACAAATCCTGGCCTTAGACTGCCAGCGGAGGAGTCACAGTGCATATGATGGTCATCAGATTTATTTATTTATATATCTATTTTTTGTAGAAACTGGTAATTGGGAGAGACATACTGAGCTGAACCTTGTTTCCAGGTGTGACCCAGCGGTACAGAGTTGGAGTAAAGTAGCACTCACAACACTGTTAAAGCAACAGTAAAAAAGCTGCAATTATATTTCAAAATTGTGCAATAAAAATGTCAAGGTGGAGCTGGGTTGGTGGCTCAAGGGGAGAAATACTGCCTGCCACACCAGCGACCCAGGTTCGGGTGCAGACTTGACCTGCATGGGGTTGGCTGGGAGGAGGCAGGATTGATCATCCCTCTGCCTGCTCTTCTCTCTTGGGGAGGGGGATGGGTCTCATCACTCCTTGCCAGTGGCACACAAAGGGAGGGCTCACTTTCACAAGCCGTTGTGAGTGTGTTCTTTAGCACACCCACATGGCCAATCACTGCATGACAGGAAGTTCACAGGAGGAAAATGGACAAGACCCTTGATCAAGCAGGATGGCATCTCAGGCTGTTGCAGGATCTGCACCGCTGCCTAAGCACCTCCTAAACAGCAAACTGGGTTGTGCTCCAGAGGAGCCTGGCCGGCCCTGATGGCCCCACTATGAGAGGTACTTCATGAGGGAATACCTGGAGGAGAAGGTATGTTCTACAAATGGTGGCTGACCGGACTGTTTGGTGACATGGGGTAGAAAAAGCTCTGTGGAAGAGAAAAATTATAAAGTGATAGTAAACAGATAAAGCAGTTATACAGAACTAAGAATAAGAACCACTAATGATCAGCAAATCATGGTATAAATAAACCTCTGGAAATCAGGACTGTAACATCCTTGGGAGAGTAGTGCATGTGGGGGCTAGGTGAGTGTTAGAGTAAACAGAGGTTTGTCACAGAAGCAGACTGGGGTGAAGAGACTTTTAAAGTGCTGTTTGAGAGGGGATAAAGGAGGAGTGGCAGATGGCATAAGGGAGAGTGTTCCAGAGGGAGATCAATCACTTGGAAAAGGCAAATTGACTGACAAAAGTGTTACCAGGGAGGAATACAAACAGAGAGCAAGTCTGAGGCATGGAGTGTCAATATGAGTTCTCTGGTTCAGCAGGCAACTAAGTATGGAATGACTACTCTAGTTGATAGCTTGAAATGTTGTGAAGAATGCTCATGGAAAACAGTATGGTGCTTGTGCAACTGGATTGGACGAGGTTGCTGAGAACTGTTGCTTGATTCCATTAGTATGGTGATTGGAACTGAGGCAGCTAAACAGGGGTTAGATTGGTCAAGAGTCCACATAAATCAGTTCCAGCACCACTTGAAAACTGTATGACAGCTCCACCACCTCTGTTATCTTTCTCCATTGACTACTACAGGAAAGTTCCTCCATTCGGAACTGACAATTCCTTAATCTGGAAATCTGGATATAAAAGTTCTGCTGCTTAAACAATTCCAGTTGAAGTATTGTGTCTAAGTGGCCTTTAACACTCTCTGTTTCCAAGGAACCTACCACCTTTTCAGAGTACCAGAGGCAAAGGAATAATTTTTACACAGAAGCTGTTCATGGAAGAAGGGGAGACTACGATGGATGTACATCAGCACACCACACCCTCTCTTGTCACGATCCTGACTATGGACCATCCCAGGATAATGATATTCCCATTAATAATAGGAAGAACACAAACTATACTTACTCAACAGTTGGGGTATACCATACTAAGGGCCGTATTAGTGAAAAACAAAGCCGACTGTACAGCACAATCCTTAGAGTGTCAGCACCCAATAGTTTCAGTTAAATTCATAACTTATTTTGGTACACAATAGCTCATATAGACATTATGTAGTGAAATAAAGTCATTTATTATCAAAAGTTTAAAACATACCAACACCAGGATTGTTTCCCAATGTGTAGCAGTAGTATTAAGGCAGTTGTATATTGGTCTCCATAATCAATTTCTCACAAAAGTCGTCATTCTAACATTTTAAAAACCTTCTCTGCTCAGAGTCCAGATCTGCAAAAAATGATTTCAAACCAATGGACCAACCTGCCAACATCTACATGTTAAGGACAAACCCTGATTTTTCACGTCACGAATGATGTCATCCTCAGAGTGGCTAATACTTCAAAACACAGATGTTAAAAATCCGGCATTTAAAAGGACTGTGCAAGCTGAGTAGAAGGAACCATGTACAGCCAAATACAGATACTAACAGTGCAGTGACAGTGAAAGTCCAAATGTGCTAAGAGTGCAAAAGGCACTGAAAGTCATACCAAGCACTGACCAGGGACAGACAAATGTGGATATACTACATTGTCTCCTTTTATAAATCGTTCATAACTACATTCCAAAAGTGACTACCTAAAACAGAACATGGTTAGCTAAGCAGCAAAACTCCATATTATACATGAAACAAAACAGAAAATACAAGCAAATAAAAATGCAGCCCTTGGAAAACCTGAGAAGAAAAATTAATAGAGTAGACTCAGAAGTACTATGAAGTGGTGGAAATATGTACAGCACGTTTATGTCTACAAAAATGCATGTAGAGGCACTTCTTCATTTAAACCTCCAGGATGTGAAGTGCACGATGTGGTATCCCAATAGGCCTTCTTTCCATAGGAGGAGTTTTTTTTTAACCAAGTCTCCTCCCCTTATTCTCTTTTCCACTTTTTCAATGCCTACAAACTTGAGACAAGCTGTTGATCCATGGCCAGCATCAAGAAAGTGATTTGCCATGGCATGCTGGGTATTATTGGTGCAAATCTCAGCTTTGTGTTCACTGACTTGAATTTTTATCTCCCGCTTCATTTGTCCAACAACACATTGGACTCCTTAAGGACAGATTAAAACATGCACTACTCCTGAAGAGCTACAGTTAATAAACTGTTTTATCTCAAACCTTTTTCCATTCACGGGATGTACAAAAGAAGTAGTATCATACATACATATTTGAATTTATGGTCACATGAATGATTACCTGTAAATTACTTTATTTTTGAGCAAAAACATTACACACAAATGAACACTATTTTCCCCTGAATCTGACTAATTTGTATGTCTCTGATTGAGAGGAAGAATTCATCTATGCCAGAGAAAGAAATGCATATGAGGAATATACTGCGGTATAGAAAAAGTACCTGGATGATATTGTCACAGCGTAGACAGGATCAGAAAATGAATTTGACAGTTTTACATGGTACATAAACTGCACAAGCCTACATCTAGTTTGCCCTTCAGACAAGTAAAACACAAGTTATCTTCTTGGACTTCATTATTTTTAAGGAGTTGTTGAGGTGAACAGCAGAGATATTTAGAAAAGTGAGTTTGAGAAACACCATCTTAAGGGCGGGTAGCTGTCACACAAATTTTCTCATTAAAAATATACCTAAAAGTCAGTTCCTTTGTCTAAGAAGGACTTGTTCAAATGAGTTGGGAGTTTGAGACTGGGAGTAGAGACATGGAATTAAAATTCTCAAAGAGAGACAGTCTAAAAGCGTATCAACATGCCAAAAATTTGGATAGCAAAACAATACTATGAGGGAATCAAGGTGATGTGAACCACAGTTCTGACTGAAAACCAACATTTGTTACAATGTAATCAAGGGCCAATAGAACTGGAGAAGTAATATGTAAACCCTGGCCTGTACTAAATGTGGATCCAGAATTCAAATCCCTAGCTAAGAATAGGCCCAGAATTACTTTTAGGAGGGGAGGAACATACGGGATATGCTGATACATTCGCTACTGCCAGGAATAAAAAACACAGGAAACTGATGTGGCCACTATAGCCAGTGTTCAAATACATATTGCTTCTTCTGTACATTCCCTGAATAGAAAAAAGGTTTTGGATAAAACAGTTTATTAACTGTAGCACTTCAGGAGTAGTGCATATCTTAATCTGTCCCCTTGGAGTCCTATATGTCAGGCAAACTAAGTGGGAACTGAAAATTCGGATTAGTGAACATAAAACTGCTATTTGCACCAATAATACCCCGTATGCCATGGTAAACCACTTTCTTGATGCTGACCATGGATCAACAGCTTGCCTCAGATTTGTAGGCATTGAAAAAGTGAAAATGGGAATACTATATATTTAGCTGTAAGTGCTTTTTCTACTCAACCTGCACTGTCCTTTTAAATGCTGAATTTTTAACATCTGTGTTTGGGTGTGTTAGCCATGCTGAGGTAGACATCATCCGTGACATCGAAACATTAGGGCATAGCATTTGTTTACTTTACATTATATTACGTTACAAATGTGGAAGAATGGGTACTCAAGGGAGACCTATCTCAACAGCTACTGTGGCTTCTCCCTTTACACATGCAAGCAGGTTTTGGCCCCATATCCCTCGACACCGAGTATACAATATGGTATTGCATAGGCTTATGGTTCCCAATCCAAATGATGTAGGAAGAAGAAGAAGTCAAGTCATTTCATACGCACCAGGATATGTTCAGAATACCGAATAGTGATATGATTCGCTATTTTCAAGCACGCGCCTATCTTGCTGGGCTTTCTCAGATACACACTGGACTGGACACCTCCAGTCCATTTCTTCAGCTTTTGATGGCAACCAGGCAGGGAGAAGACCTCTCACACTTTATATTACGCTTTTATAGGGCTCTTCAGGAATTAAGAACATTCCCCCTTATGAGCTTTTAGGCTGTGGGAGCAGGAGAGAGAGGTTACCCCCTTGAACAGGACAAATGGGAAATAATTTGTCAGAATACAAATGCAACCCCCCCCCCACCGGCCCCGTATTTAACTAGTAGGCACACCTCCCATACCATTTATGTCTAGGGGAAAAGAACGGGGTTGGGGTACAAAGCAATTGCAACAGAAACACACAGTGTGTACTAGACACAACAGGCCTATACCAAAATCCAGGTCCTGAGGAGAGAACTGTTGCTAAGGGCTGTGCTAGGTTTGCACTTCTGGACAGGGGTACCCATTAAATCACACAGGAAGCAGTAACTTGATTGGCCATACCAGGTTAGTATTCTAGAATGTGGCTTTATTCCAAAACAAAGTTGGAACACAAAAGCAAAGATGGACCCCCAAGGGTTAACACTTCATGGCACAAAGCAATGCAGAACACATCTGTATAAAACAGACACTCAAACCCCCATATAGCATAGGAATAAACATCTGGAATTGTGGAACTAGCCACGGTGAACACACAAAATTCTCCTCGAAGTGGTACCAGGCCATTACTTAGAACAGTTCCCATATGGCACAGGGCTAATTAGACATCTGGAAATGTGGAACTAGCCACAGTGAACACACAAAATTCTCCTCGAAGTGGCACTAGGCCATGACTTAGAACAGTTCCATATGGCATAGGATTTACAGAAAGGACTGTGGCACAAGGGCCACGATGGAGCACACTATGGCTCAATACGTGCAAAATCCACATACAAGGGGTGAACTTCTTCAGGCATTGGCTACATGCACTGAAAGAAAACAGGCGCCCTTACAGAATCAGAAGTGCTGAACTGGTCACTCCAGATGGGTGAGTCTCCCACCTTTTGCTTCCTCATCCATACCCAGCCATTCTTTCAGAGTTACACCTCAACAAATACTGAAACTGTAGAAATAATGCTTTCCTCAAATGTTTAGCACATTTTAACATCAGAAACACCACTAGGGTGTAAAGATAAAGTTCTGAACAAAGGGCATAGTCGCATATGGGACATCCACTGTTGTCAGCAAACAGTCTACTTGAGAAAATCTCACTGAAATGGGTGACTAGGTCCCTTTATCAGAGTGTCACCCCACAGAAAACAATGCAGGTACATATCCTGGGTAACTCTCAGACAGAATCTACTCACGGTTTGTACACCAAAGCCAGCTTCACAAAAGTTCTAGGTTGGATCAGGGGATTGCCCTTCAAATCCTCTGCAGTCCCCCTCATCCCACATGGGATAAAGGCACAGGAAATCCTGGAGATGTTTTCCACCACTTTAAGAATCAGGAAAAGATATCCTCAGACTAGGGTAAGAAAAGCAGGCACTTCACTGCTCACTCTCTGAGCCCTGGCACAAGACTAACTGAGAATTCCGAAGCTCCCTTACTCACAGCCAGATGGGTGGCTTATGTTGCTGCGAAAGTTCTAAATGACATCACCTCTCTGCTCTCAGCTGAGACCAAGCAGCAGAGGGGGACTAGGTGAAAATCCATTTAACTAGATATTCACCAGCTGCCTTCCCTACCTAACACTGATGGGATTCTAGCAACCCCAGGGAACCAGGGGGTTACACAAAATATTTTCCTTCATTTCCTGGAAAGAGTTGAACTGGAAATGTCTAATTTGGTATTTTATTCCCCTAGTTCAACAGATCTAGAGAGGAACCGCCCATATGGCACACTGTTGGTGACAATGTGGAGATCCCAGGGCTTCTCACTTCTGCATAATGTGGGATTGTCTGCAACGCTCCACCATTTTCAAGGTTGTCAAAAGGGCACTGCAAGAAATCTTTTCCTCAATACAGTTCTCTCTAAACAGCTGCTGCTCTTCACTCTGTACCCACAGTGGATGAAGAACCCTGCATGCCACTACCTAATGGGGATACTCTTGGGAACCCTTAAAAAGTGTATTACCCAGAGGTGGCTAACAGTTAAAATCCCCGCATTGGAGAATTGGATAACATTAGTTAACTCATCTACAAACTAGAGATTCTAACCTACACTATTAGAAGTCAGGCTGGTAGCCGGCCTGGTGGCGCAGAGGGCTGAGGCATTGATGCCGTACTTTGAACCACAACGGTGACCCGGGTTCGGAAACGGACTCTGACGTCGCGGGGTTGGCAGGGTGAGGAGAGGATTGAGCATCCAGAGGACTGCTCTCCTTTTCTGAGGTGAGCTAGAGAGATGCCTCACTCTGTAGTGGCCCCTGGTGGAGATTGGGAACACTACAGATGTGGCGTAATCAGGGAAGTCAGAGGAAAAAACAAGAAAAATGGCACCTTGAACTGCCAGATGATGGCTGCCTGGACCAAGCACCTCCGTGGAACTCCGAGATGCCAACCCAACCTCAGCAGCACCCAGGGAAAAGTTGATGGTCACAAGGCACTTTCTCCCCAGAAGGGGAGGACCCACCTGACAAAAGGGATACGTCGGGTTACCCTGTGGTGGCTGCGATTTGAGGTTGGGGATGGGTGACGGAGTCCCGGAGGAGGAGTCCTTTGCAATGGCCTGAAGGAGTGGCAGGTCAAGATGTGGGGGAGATAAATAAATAACACAAATAAAAAAGTCAGGCAGCTAAAAGCTGAAACAGATGGAATCGATGGCTAGTATTTATTATGGCAAAAGATCCCTCATATGTATCATAAGTTAAACACACAATGTTTCATGCTCACTTTTTCTTGTGGAATGTGGCTGGCAGGGGTTCAGATTATCCTGAATGGGTTAATTTCCTTCTTCTACCTAGAGAACGTCCTAATGGACATTATACCTGGGCTGATGGTAGGTGCTGGAGCCACCCTAATCTATAATTTCCCCATAGAAGCAGAAACTAAGGCTGACTTTTCTCTTACTGTGGACGGACAGGTGCACTGTTATCTTGTTGCTTGTTGTCATGTGTTATTCCATGTATGTTACTTGGAAAACTGAATGAAGTATGCTTATAAAAAAAGAAACACTAAGGTGTGGCCTTGGTATGTGGACGCTGGCAGGTTGGTCCGCTGGCTATAAATCATTTTTTGTAGTATTGGAGGCTGAGAAGAAACATTTTTTAACATGTTGGAATGACAACTTTTGTGCAAAATTGATTATGGAGACCAAACTATACCCGCCTTAATACCTACTGCTACATGCTGTAAATATCCTGATGGTGGTATGATTTTAACTTCTGACAATACATGATTATAAGTATTTCACTACACTTTCTGCATATGAGCCATTGTGTACCAACATCAGCTGTGAATTTAACTGAAACTGTTGGATGTCGATTCTTTTGGGACAGCCGCCATGCAGTCAGTGTTGTTTTATCCCCTTATCAACCCTGTTCAACAGCAAAGATTCAGTAATAACTAGGACATCTGGAAGGAAATGCAAGACCCATAGCCTGAGTTGGTCCATTTAGGCAATAAACTTCTAGCATAAATGTGATACATGCTGAGAGCCTTAGCGAGAGGGGAAAGGAAGGAAAGGGACCAGGATTAGGCTTCACATAGCCAGATAGCAATAATGCAGTGGCGATCTTGTGGGAGCAAGACTTGATGGCAAGGAGGCTATAGAGGGGAAGGATTATGGGGGGGGGTGCAGATGAGAGTCCAAACCGAAGTGTTTCAAAGCAGTGGGAGGGGGAGAGTCTAGGAGGGCTGGGAGGAGAAGGGGAGAGGGAGAGCTGAATGAAGGGATGGATGGATGAGTGGGAGCAGAGGGAGGAGAGGCAAAATATTGATGGAGCTAGCAACAGAGAAATAGGGTGAGATGAGGAAAGCATGTCAGGGACCTTTAGTCATAACACTGTAGTCATACAAAAAGGAGAGCAGGCCCTAAAAAATTAAATGGATAACAGCATCAAGAGGTAAAGTACTTCTAAACCAGCAGGTAGTGGTAACCCAGGTACAACAGAACATGAAAAGCAAGCTGCACAGGGGTTAAACTACACACCGCTCGATGGGACTAGAGACTAAGGAGGAAAGGCAAAAACTGGTCAGTTGAACTGGAGTTTAAAATGCAACAGGAAAAGAATCAAAATTAAGCAATATCCCAATGTATAGAAGCTTTAATAGACTAGGGGAAAATATGCTCCAGAATAGTGTAGCATTAAGTTGGAATGGTATGACTGAATCACAGAAAACAAATTTAGTTTTTTTTAAATTTAAAAATGAATTGTTTAATAATTAGTATTTTTTATGTATGTGTTTTAAATAATGTATGTATATAGAGTGTGATTATGTCTGTTTGTATTAGTTATGGTAAATGTCAATTGTTAATTGGTAATTGTATTAGAATCTACATGCAGGACTTTGTTGTAAATGGGACTTTATCCCAACAAATGAATTTCCTGTGAAAAAATAAACTTTTAATCAATCAATCAATCAAAATGTGCAACATCCTAGAGACGGGACTCTTGTGACAGAAAACTTACAAATTAATAGGGGAAACATAAAATCGGACCAACCTAGAGAGAGTTGAGCTTGCTTAGGTCCCGTCTCATTTTCTGTATCCCTCTTGGAGTGTCAATGCTGTTGCAGAAGTTTGTGTCATCTGCAAAGAGATATATCTTCCCTTTCAGCCTTTCTGCAATGTCACTTATGAAGACATTAAAGGGGGAGTGGTTTCAGCACTGATCCCTGTGGTACCCTGCTGGTCATCCCCCTTTCTATGGATTGAACTCCGTTCACGATCACCCTCTGTGTCCTATTGCCAAACCAATTTCTGACCCAATGTACCACCCTGGGACCCACTCCTAGGCTGCCTAGCTTGTTTATAAGCCTCATTTGTGGAACGGTATTGAAGGCCTTGCTGAAATCTAGGTAGGCCACGTCCACCGCTCCTTCCTGATCTACCTCCCTTGACACACAGTCAAAGAAATCTATCAGATTAGTTTGACAAGACCTTCCTGCTGTGAAGCCATGCTGCTTCAGATCCTGTGCTCCACTGGATTCAAGGTATATCACAATCCTTTCTTTTGGTAGTGATTCCATTAATTTTCCTACCACCAAGGCCAGGCTAACTGGCTTGTAATTGCCAGCCTCCTCCCTGTTCCCGTTTTTGTGGAGAGGTACTACATTCACCCTCCTGCAGTCCTTTGGTACCTCACCTGTTTCTATCAATTTATTGAACAGGGCTGACAGTGGTGCTGCAAGGATCTCCTTAAGTTCTTTAAATACTCTGGGATGTATCCCGTCCAGCTGGCCCCATTGTCTTGTTCACTTTTAGATTTGAGCGTTTCTTTAGATAGATAGATAGAGAGATAGAGAGATAGATTTTTTATTTATAAAGTGCTCAATTCAAAAGACTCCGAGCACTGTACAATAAGAACATCATTATAACCATACAGATTAATCAAACAGACGCATATAATAAAATCATTATTAAAAATCATCATCTCATTACTTTTTGAGTCAGTCAATAAAAACCTGTTGTAACAGAAACGTTTTTAAACCCCTTTTAAAGGCTTCTACTGAGGGAGCCCCTCTCAGGTCATCAGGCAAGGAGTTCCACAGGGTAGGTGCGGCCACAGCGAATGCTCTGTCCCCAGAATGCTGCATTCATACCCTGGGAACCCCAAGGAAGCCTCCCTCGGCCCGAATGGAGTGACTGGGCTGGGAGGTGAGGAACGAGGATCTCTTGTGGATTGGCAGGAACCCCATCATGTAGGGTCTTATAGGTAAGGAACCCTGTCTTGAAGACAGTCCTCCACCTAACCGGCAGCCAGTGCAATCCATAGAGGATTGGGGTAATACGTTCACAGCTTCTCACTCCAGTCAGATGTCTCGCCGACGCATTTTGCACCAGCTGCAGCCTGTGGAGGCTGCCTCCAGATAACCCAAGGTATAGGGCATTACAGTAGTCCAACCTAGAAGAGACAAAAGCATATATCAGCATGGCTAGGTCATCGGGGAGACCAGGGCACAGATTCGGGTGATAGTCCTAAAATGGTAGGAGCCAATTTTAACCATGGCCGACACAAGAGCATCAAGTCATCATCCAGGATCATGCCAGAATCCTTTACTGATCTGGAAGGGACAAGGGGAGCCCTGCCCAGTACTAGACTGGGGGGGGTATGCCCCCACCCTCTCCACCCCCCTTGATGACACGGATCCACCACAACCTCTGTCTTGTCTGGGTTGAGCTTAAGCCAATTTGGAGTCATCCATGACTGGATTTCCTTGAGGCAGCTAATAAATACAGAGTCTGTCACCTGAGAATCGGGTGCACAGGATAGGTACAGCTAGGTATAATCTGTGCGGCAGTGAAAACTCAGCCCATACCACCTGATAATGTCCCCTAATGGCAGCATATATACCATGAACAGTAAGGGCAACAAGTCCGAACCCTGTGGAACCCCACAGCACAGAGGCTATGGGGTAGATGAGACAAGTCCCATTACCACCCTTTGCACTCTGTCAGATATGACCTGAACCAGTTGATGACATTACCAGACAGGCCACACAAGAACCGCAGGCGATCAAGCAACAACTCATGGTCCACAGTATCAAATGCTGCAGAGAGGTCCAAGAGAACCAAGATGGTGTGAGCTCTCCTGTCTCTCGCCATCAGGAGATCATTTAGCACCCTCACTAGGGCAGTCTCCATACTATGCCCCACCCGGAACCCAGACCAGAAAGGCTCATATGTGGATGAAGAGGCACGGTGTATCTCATGCTGCACAGACACCACCTTCTCTATGACCTTCTCTAAAAATGTGAGGTTTGAGATTGGCCTGTAGTTGCTAAGACAGTCAGGGTCCAATGAGGGCTTTTTCAAAAGAGTCTAATCAAAGCCTCTTTCAAGGACAGTGGAAAGACCCCATTCCTCAAGAAACTGCAGACAACCTCAGAAACCACAGGTCCAATCAGGTCCAAACAAAAACAACCAAAAGTTGGATTGGACCTTGGTCTAGATCACAATGTGTTGGCCGTAGCTTTGAGAGGACTTGCTCCACTGTGAGTGGACTGATGTCCACCTCCTTTCTGTCAGTGGCTCTATCACCTAACTGTGGTTCCTTCCCTTCTTATTGTTCTGTGAACACTGAACAAAACTATTTGTTCAGGATTTCTGTTTTTTATTGGCCCCCCTCTGCACACTCCCCTCCTTCCCTTCTTAGCCTCACAATTCCACCCTTAGTCTTTTTTCTCTCACTAACATTTCTGAAAAAGGTCTTATCCCCTTTCGTTATTTCTTGGGCTATTTTTTCTTCAGTTCACAACTTTGTGCTCCTGATTACTTTCCCCACCTCCCTCTTCTTTTCCAAATACAGTTCTGTGTTTTACTTCCTCTATGTTTCCTTGTACCTCCTGAATGCCAACCTTTTTTTCACCCTTACCTTTCTAGCCACTTCCTTTGAAGAAACTATTGTTTTTCCTCCCTGCTTGCATCTCACTCTGTTTTACTTCCTGCATGCATGTCACTCTCTTCTCCTCCTGCTTGCTGCTGGCCCTGGCTGCATGCATTCACTTGAAAATGAGTCCAACTCCTTCTACAGGCCTCTAGATTTGTCACCTCGCCACAGCAGGGAAAAATGAAAAAAAAAAAGTGGTAGTCTTTGAGGACAGTTAGGGCTTTGCACTGTCAGCAGTAGCAGCTGTGCACTGTTTTATTCTGCAGTACTTGCACCCTGTGCAGACCAAGATGTGCCAGGTGGCAACTGCCAGCTGACTAAATAAAAAAAGGAGTCAAAATGGGTGCAGTGCAGCTACGAGAACTGAGAAAAAAATGAATAATGTGTGCCCCCCCAATTCCCTATGGGAATGATGCCTCAGTTTATGCCTTTTCTCCTTCATCTCTAGTCCCTCCAAGCTGTGTGTAGTTTTACCCCGGTGCAGCTTGCTTTTTATGTTCTGTTGTATCTGGGTTACCACTACCTGCTGGTTTAGAGGTACTCTACCTCAACGCACTTATCCATTTAATTCCACAGAGCTTGCTCTTTTTAGGTGGCAACAGTGTTACCGCAAAGGATTTCCAACATGCTTCCCTCATCTACTTTCAGTTCTTTGTTGTTACCTCCAACAATATTTTGCTTCTTCCTCTCCCCCCTCCCCCAGCCATCCACCTTCTCCACCCATTTGCACCCCCTCCCATAATACTTCCCCTCAATAGCCTTCTTGCCGCTATGCTCTGTTCCCACAAGCGTACCTTGCCTTCTGCTGTCTGGCAGTGTGGAGCTTAATCCTGGCCCCCCCTTCACTGTCCCTCTCCTAAGGGTCTCAGCACACACAGTGTCACATCTGTACTAGACGTCTACTGCCTAGGTTAGATCAACTCAGGCTATGGGCCTTGCAGTTCCTGCCAGATGCCCAGGATATTGCTGAATCCTGGCTCTTGGCCAGAGTTGGAAGTGGGGTTATCCTGGGATATTTGGCCCACAGACTGGATTGTGACAAGAGAGGGGGTGGTGTGCTGCTGTACATCCACCACAGTCTCACCTTCTTCTGTGAACAGCTTCTGTGTAAGCATCATTTTAGGGCTGCAAGTTTGGTTCAACCATTCTGCCTAAATGGTTGAACCCCCGGTGTTTGCACTAGTCCACGGATATGCGAACACATGTCTGACATTTGCAAACTTTGGTTCACCCGGTTTGTCTCTACAATGCAGTCAAAATAAAAATTGCTCTCCACTCTCCAGCCCCAGAGGAGACATCATGTGACATGCGTCTCACTCTTTGTGAGTGTGCCTGCCAGCCAACCCCCCTTCGTCAGCCTTAGAGTCCCACCAGGAATGGATATAACCTGGTGGCTGATTGGCTCCGGTAAAAAGGCTGTATCAGAGACAGCTTGCTATTGGATTAGTGTGGCTACAATATTCGCAGCCATTTATTTCTGTGCAGTTCAGGTTGAGAGATGAACAGTTGTTGTTATCCAAGTGACCCAACTCTGCTTGTTGAGCACAGTGGTGGGCCAGAAAAAAACACAACTAAACCGAAGAAAAAAAATAAAATATTGCTGCTTTTGTTAACTAAGGCAGCTAGGAAAGATTCACTGGATGGCGGGCATTGTATATCGGACTAGGGACTTGGGTGGGGGAGTAATTGAGCAGGAGCACTAGGAGTTTGTGTGTGTGTGTGTGGTTTAGAGGATGGCTGTTGGAGTCCTTGCTTTATGGTGAGAATCATTCATCATCAGTCACCAGCCTTTAAAAAAAAAAAATTTACAACAGCATCAGCTCAGCAGTAAGTTAGCATCAGTGTGTGTAGCAATGGGAGGGTAACTGACAGCTCTCCCGCCATCACAAGTCTCTACTCAGGCTGGAGATTGAGTGATTGATCATGCGTGCAGTAGTCCTTTAAAAAAAATAACATTCAGCATCAGTCACAGATTCATTCCATTCTGTTTAGGCAGCACCCTGGGGCAAATTATTTTTTAGTGTTTTCTGTCTGGGAGGGAGACAGCAACGTGACAACCTAGGCAAAGGCAAGGCAGGTTTTTCTTTTGACTGTGTGGTCTCTGACTCTGAACAACTTACCAAGCAGTTAAGTTTAAAAAAAAAATCAGCTTCTCTCTACTATTAATTTAAAGACACTTCAGTATTTGGCAAAGCTTCTGAGTTTGGTGAATGCAGAGGAATTTTGACAGTCTGCATAAATAAAAGAAAATGTGCTTTTTTAATACTTGTCTTATTTACATCAATTCACACTGCCCAGTGCTTATTGGGAATAAAATCAATCTCCCTGTGTTGTGTGTTCATTACTTCAGACACTTGACTTGAGTCCTTGATGCAGTCAGCGGTGCTGTACAGACCTCTTTTGGAATAATTCTCTCTGTGTTTTCACTGCTTAAACCACTTAACTGGATGCAGCCAGCAGTGCTGTACTGACCTGTGCTCTGCACGCAATCCCATTTCGCAGACCCCACCAGGTCTGCCTCTGCCACCAGGTTCACCTGCTCCATTAGATTTGACCATCCTACTAAACAGGTCTATCCCATCACAGGTCCTGTCACCTTAGGCTTGCCCATTGCTGGGTCTGGCCCTGTCTGGCCCACTGCATTTACCTGCCTGCCCCACTTAATTTGCCTGCTCTACCAAAATGACCTATGTCATTGAACTTTCATGCCCCTTGGCAGGGACTGTCTGACCCATTACTGACTCTCCCTGTTCCATTGCTCAGACTGCTTGCTCCATGGGCTTTACCTACCCCGTTACCCCAGTGATTGAGGAACTGGACCCAGAGGTTGAGGGTATAGTGACCAGAGGGATTGCTGCTGACATCCCACCCAGCAGATGCTAACAATATAACCAAGCCAGCAAGGCTTGGACATTTGCTTTTTATTTTCCAATTAATAATCTGTAATACATTTTGGTGTGCATAATTCTGTATTGATCAATCAAAAATTTCTAACCTGATTCGGTGTGTATTGATTCTGTATTAATCGATTAGAAATTTATAATCTGATAGATTATTCCTGCGTGTTTTAAAACTCATGTACTTAGTTGTTATTTTTTATTTGTCTTTATTCTTCTCATACCTTCAAGCAAATTTAAGTATGAAGAGTGGACTTGTCATTTTCCAGACATGCTGTGTCCTCATTAGACTGAGCGTGACCTCTCAGACTTCTGATGTCTGTTGGATACTTTCCACTGGTGATCACCGGCAATTTATTTTGACCTGCTCAGCTTAACCACAAGGGGTTAGCAAGCGGCCAACCCTGCCCTATTGGTATAATACGCAGCCACATGACCAATCAACCCAGTCCTGTTAGGTGAATAATTGACCACATGGACAGCCAGCCTTGTCCTGCCAAGTAAACAGCTAACCACAACAAGGGATCAGTTGCTCACACCTCAACCACAATGAGGAGTCAACTGTTCACACCTCAACCCCAACGAGGGGCCAACTGTTCATGCCCCTGTCTAAGGTGTGACCTATCTCAAGGTTTTATTTTTAACTTCTGGGAAAGTCCCAATGCCATCTGTATACCATGAAGTCAAGGCCAGGTTACAGCCCAAATATTTTCCTATCTGGCAATCCTATTTTCTGCCTTGGCAAAAAGTATTTAAGTCCTAAACAGCCCCAGACAAGGTAAGGAGTTTCAGATGGAGAACCAAGAGTCACCTCAGCTCTCAGGATCTCATAAGGACATCAGTTTGTACTGGTTGGTGAGTTTGTTACCTCCATCTTAGGCAAAGGACCCAAGGCTGACATATGCCTGCATTAATTTTATTTCTTTTATTGCGACTTATTTTGGTTTGTGTCTAAGAAATTATTTTCTGCTTTGCACTGCTCTTCAGATAAAATTGTAACTGCATTTTAAGTTGTTACTGTCTATTTACATTAATGCCAAAACTGCTCTGTAAATTTTGAACATTAATCTCAAAAGTACAAATATTTTCTAACCATGAATCCAGACTTAAGTTATACTTCTTGATTTAACATTATAAAACTTAGGGCACTAAGTTTAGAAAAAGATAACCTAAGAAGTAAATCAGAATTAGAATTTTGTTTCATTGATCATGCTGGTACTCTTAAAATAACAGTACCAGGCTATATTCATATGGTAAATTGTACAGATTTCCTATGTCCAGAAGTACGACATAAATATTTGGGTTGGTGTTTTATAGATTCTGATAGAAGACGATGGTGTAAGATATATGACTGTCCCAGGCACAAACACATAGAAGGTTTTAAAGTACACATCAGAATATTTATGGAACTAGGAATGACTCATTGTTCACCGACTAATAATCATGCCCATAAGGGAGCATTAAACTTTAATGAACACAGCACCTTCGTGGACTGAGATCAAACAGTCTTGGTCAGTCAAGTGTCAGATAGAATAACCATGGCAGGTGGTCTAGATCATCACACAGGGGTCACTTTTCCAACCCTCTGTGTTGTCACTCCTAACCTAGCCCAATTAGTGGATGACTTGAAAAGACTGACAGTCTCTGAAGGTCTCAGTGAAAGCCGTGTACATGAGACTGAGCAAGAAAGTTATATTGGAGAGCCAAAAGGCAGCGATCGCAAGTTTTGACATGATTCTCAACAGCTGCCCCTATCTTTGGCCAGTACAATTGGGATTGTACCAGGGTGAGAGTTCTGTCAATACTGAGGTGCCCCATGTGATTGTGGAGAGACCTCAGTACCAGCTGCTTAAAGGCCATGGGTAGGACCAACTGTTGCTTGCCTACTTGATCACGATGATCCACTGTCTCCCTGTATAACAACTGATCATGCAACTTTAACCTGGGGCCTTCCTTGAACAATAGAGCAGTTTGCAAGTCTGGATAACGTAACTTGGACACATCTTTCCCCGCACGCAGGGTGTCAAGTGCTGGTTGAATCATGGGATCTTGGGATTGAGCCCATTGAATACTGTCATTATCGAACTGAGGTAGTACATTACCATCTAAAGCAGAAAAATGGCAGTATGCAGCTGGTATGCTGGTATCAGGAGGACCCAAGCAATCTACTAGGCAGTCCACTGTGTCTGCAGACATTTGTTCATCTTTATCAAACTTTTGGCATTATGCTTTGATGTCAGGTTCAGACAATCTGATCCAGTTGTCCTTGGAAGCTGGCCTTCATGACAGGGTGTCAGCATCAATGTGGTTTAGTCCCGGTCTGTATTCAACAGCATAATCATAAGTTGATAAGGCAGAAAGCCAACAGTCCAATTTAGCTGAAGTCTGCAGATAGGTCAGTGAGTTATTGTCGGTCTTCACTAATATCTTTGCCCAATAGAGGTACTCATGAAACTGGTCAACTATGGCCCTTCTTAGGGTGAGGAATTCCAACTTGTGGACTGGACAGTTTTGCTCTGATGGGGTCAAGCTCCTACTGGCGAAAGCTACAGGTCCCGGGCCATCTTTGTAGTCTTGATATAGTACAGCCCCAAGGCCCTGCAAACTAACGTCTGTATGCAGAACACAGAGCTTGGTACGATCAGTGTAGGCAAGGACTGCGGTGTGGGTGAGCTGGTATATGACTTCAAAGAATGCTGCTTCACATTCGGGGGTCCACCGAGTCCCAAAAGTCTTACTTGTTTGAAAATACACTTTCTCTTGTTCTTTGATAGCCCCCTATTTGTATTTGCGGTTTTTTAGGTGGGGTAACCTTGGGTAAGGTTAAGGAGTGGTCGAATCACCTTTGAATAGTCATTGATGAACCTGCGGTAGTAGCCGCACAAACCTAGGAAATGCTGTAGCTCTTTTAGGTTATTGGGTTGGGGTCAAGTGGTCAAAGCTTCAACTTTACTGGGATCTGTCTGTATCCCTTCCACAGACACTATGTGTCTGTCCCACATATTTCACAGATGTTTGAAAAAACTGGTACTTGTCTATGGATAACTTGAGGCCGAATTCTTCCAAACGATTGAGGACTTTGAAGAGTCTGGTCTCATGTTCCTCCAGCGTGCGTCCGAAAACAATGACATCATCCAAGTACACTAAACATTCTAGCAAGTTCATGTCTCCCACTGCTCGTTCCGACAATCTCTGGAAGGTGGCAGGGACACCAGAAATCTCCTCTGGCATCCTCAGGAATTCGTAGAACCCCAAAGGACAGATGAAGGCTGTTTTTCTCATGGTTCTCTGGGGCCATCTTAATCTGATAATATCCACTGAGGAGATCCAGTACTGAGACCCACTGACCCCCAATCAGGCAATCCAGGGCATCCGGTATGCGTGGCATGGTGTATTATCTGGGATAGTCCGTCAGTTGAGGGTCCAATAATCCACACACATCCTCATGGATCTGTTCTTTTTACACACCAGTATGATGGGGGATGCATATGGGCTTCTTGATTTCTGACTAATGCAAGCAGCGAGCATTTCCTGTAGGTGGCTCCTAACATCGTCTATGTCAGCTGGGGCAAGGCATCGGGACCTCTCTCGAAATCGTTGGACATCATACAGTCGTATGTTATGCTCAGTACCATGGGCACACCCCACGTCCCACTCTTTTAGTGAGAACACTTGGTCTCACTGAGCAAGTTTCCTGCTAATTCGGGTCTTCCATTTGGAAGACAAAGGGGAATCACCGAAGTCAAATAAGTCCAGGGTCACTTTCTCCTTTTTGCCAGAGTACTTGTTACTGGGTAATTCTGCAATGTCTGCGCAGTGTACTGTAGCCAGCATACATCCCCAGTTCACACAAACTTCCCTGTCCGACATGTTTCTCACTTGCACTTATCACTCAGCGGGTATAGGCATAGGCATGTGCAGGTAGTATACTGGGCTTAACCATCAACCTTTCTGGCAACTTCCCTTCACCAGGGGTGTCTATCATCAATATTTTGTTTTTTTACACCTCTCCTTAGGTGGCTTCTCCATGGATCGTACACTGGGTGTTGAGGGCCAACACCAAAGAGTCAGGATCCTTTTTCCACACTATCCCCACTAGCTCATCTTGGTCCACTTCATCAGGTTTCTGTTGCAAGTTATAAGCCCTTTTGATTAATGCTGGAATTTTTAAGGCCTGTCCAGTCCATTGCCCTTGTTTCTCATGGCAGAGTTATGCCAGTCTCCCAAACATGTAGGCATTTGTTCCAATTAACAGGGGAACCCCATCATACAGTCCTGTAGGAGGGCACACCAGGGCTAGTGTCTCTACTTGTTCATCTATAGCAGTTATGGTCGCAGGAAAAGACAGCCAGAGCCGGACATATCCTAGGTGTGGATAAGACTTGCCACTCAGGCCACATACATGTAGGCCATCCAGAGACTGTAATAGCACATCAGATAACTGTTTGTCATACCAGTCCTGGAATACAATGGTCACTTACGATCCACTGTCAAGCACAGCCCGAGCATGGATACCATTGACAGTCACATTAGTTTCCATTGAGGGGCCTACTATTTTGGACCAATCTGGAGACACAATAAAGGGGGCCTGGACAGACGATTTAGTCACAAAGAAGTTTGAATTAGGATTTCTTGATCCTTCACTGCAGTTATTGCCAGCATCCCTCGGCCAAGGTTTCACTTTCCGGAGCTCCCCTTGAAGTCTGTACACACCTTTATCTAAGTCTTTCTGAGACCGGCATTCTCTCTCTTCATATGGCCATCCTTTCCACGGTTGTAACAAATGTTAGATGCCGGGGGTAATCCTTGGAGAGGACATTGCATGAGGGACTGAAACAGTTCCTTTAGGGTGGCAGTCAATTCTTTGATCTCAGCCGGGGGGGGGGGTGTCACCCATGGTAGAAGATGCCAGAAGGTGCACTCTCACCCTCATGGCAGTCATGTCCTGAGAGGGACCAGGGTCTTTGTCTGCAGTGGAGGCCTCTGTAAAGGCACCCATTGGTACTTTGCTGACTTCCTTCAGCAGCCTGTCTCTCCACTGTTCAGCGCATGGTGGAATATCTGTAGTGGTCTCCATTTCAAAGAGGTTTTCCTATGCCGTGGTCGCTTGGGCTGCACCCACCCCATAATCACAATCTCTTTCTTCACCTTCAACCTCCCTGAGTTCTTTAATCAGGTCGCAGTAGTCAGGTGGGTTATCTCTCCTGTCATGGAGCTTTAACTGGATAATCTGCAATTTAGAGTGCTTGGCGTGCTGTAATATGTGCCCCAGTCTCACACAGCTCAAATTGCTGGTGGCTACTCCATCTTTTCAATAAGCTCTCTATAGGGACCTCTCTAGGTGAGTAGCATACGCAGACAGGCTTTCCCCTCTCTACTCTTTGGTACCTTTGAATTGCCACATCAAAGACTCCCCTGACTCAGTGCTTCTGAAATTACCTTCCAGGGCAGACAGGTACTTTTGAGCAGATACCTCAGGATTCATGAACCTCAGAAATCTAATTGCTTCCAGGGCTGTACCCCTCAAACTTTCTGTGATATTTCGCTTCTCAGCCTCTGCACACTACCACTCAGGTACCAAGGGGAGGCAACACAGTTGATCCAGGTCTCCCAGTCATCCTCCCCCTGTGGGGTGGGGAGGGTACCTGAGAACATCCTCAACTTGCAGTATGTGTCATGACTAACTGCAGGCACTGATGTAGGTGCAGGCACTGGAGCTGATAATGGAATGGGTGGGGTGTGGGGGAAGGTACACCCCCAGGTGGCAGGAATAATTGCTTAAAGTCCTCTAAGGTTTTCCCTTCCTCCAGCAACAGCTTAGCAAATTTCTCCTCAAAAGTCTCAGATAATGGTTGGAGCTCATCCTCTATGGGATCCTTGCTATCTTTAGTTATTACCCTCCAAGCAGTTGAGGACCCTTCGGGGTAATAGTCATTGGCACTTTAGTGCTGTCCAGCGGTCACTACACTCCATCAAGGCCATGAGGGTCATTAAATCAGCTTGCCGACCCACCACCACAGCATTTTTCAAACCTTCGACTTTGGAGAGAACCTCTTCTACTGTGTCCTTACTAATATTCAAGGGAATGTCTAATATAAGTATGGCATGATGGAGGTCAACCTCCTGTCCTGTACAGCACCCCACCAACTGGTGCACAATGACTTCTACTGGTGTGGCTATATTCTGGCAACGATGATTCTAATGTCTGACCACTAGGGGGTTCAAATCCCAGTGGTACCTCCAAGATGTAACCCCTAGGTGGTGCTATCCCAAGGGCTACTACCCCTGCCTGCTTGGCTAGTTGCAGGTTAAGGGGCCTGGGTACTGAAATGGGTGCCTTCACCCAGAGGACAGAGTTGTTAGTAACAAGGCTAACCTGGATACAGCCCTCCAGGACACTGTAACCCCCCTTCCCCCATACTGGCCTAGACAATATGCAACAAACACTTTCACAGTAGCCCCTATTTAGCATACAAATCCCCACACTGTTTGCACTTACCACCAGGGCTGGTTCCACCAGTTTGACACTGGAAACCTCCTGTAAAACAAGCTTAGGCACAGCAAATAACAATAGTACAGTGCTTTTGGTACAAACTGGAACCACTGTCAGATTAAATGCAAAAAAGAGTTAGATCTGATTTATTCAGGGGGATTGAAAAAGGGAGGTGCGTAATCAGGTTGATTGATTCTATAACTGATCTAGTCAGGCAATTATGCATGCACTTTTTAGTCCCTCAACACAGTCACACACACGCTGGGTACCTAGTTGGAAGTAAGGTGGGCTAGCCTGGAACACTGCCCTGGGTAGGCCAGCGTCGCAGCTGATTGGGACCCTGTGATGAAAAGAAAAGGCATGCACAACCACACACAATTTGTAATACAGAGCCTGAAGGCTCAGTTCATGAAAGGAAAAACAACAATGCAATCAGATGACAACACTTGAGATTTATCTGTTGTTTCAGGGAGCTACCCTGATTGTTACTCATGCTACCCAATACGAGACACAGGATAGATGAAATGGAGACTGCAGGTTGATGACTGGTTTGTCAGGAGAAGCAGGGCCCACATGAATCACCGAGGTGTTGTTTCTGTTCGATATGGTTGAGCAGGGGGCTGATCCCTGGGTGAGTCTCTCGTCAATGATGATTTCTGTGCCTGAAGTAGTTGGCTGGGCCAGGTGGCAAGGCCCAGACCGGGTGGAACAGTTCAGATTTTAAGTCTGGTAGTGCTGGATGCAGCTTCCAGCAAGCATGGCACATTTACACAGTGGGGAACCAAATTGCGACCCACTAACAGCACACAACACATTTATAGTAAAGAAATCACCATACACAATGCAGAAGGCTGTCTGGATGCAATATCAGTGTCTCTGAACAAACTGGGAAATATGTGGTAAATGGATGTCCTGACAGGCCATCGCGTACAGCAAATCTTCGTTCTTCTTCAGGTTAAAATCTGGTCACTCTTCAGTGGCTTTGTCACACTCCAATTTGGATACAGTCTGATTGCTAAGCCTTTCAAAGGATTTCCTCTTGAGGGACTGCAGGCAGGCAGGCCAGACTCAGCCTTTCCACCAATCTCCCATGCAAACTACACAGGAGCTGCTGCTTGAATCACTCGAGCTGTTTACTCTTCAAACTCTAATTCCAGACTGACTCACTGCACCAGGCAGCTTGGGAATTTCCCTTCGGTCCAAAAGGTTCTGGTTGGTTGATCCATCAGTCTGTCAAAGCAAGGGCTCCCACTCCAGGTGCATTTAGGTGCCAAAGTCTCGAAACTAGAATTCCTACAGAAATTCCTCTTACAATACCACTGGGAACAGACTCCATTTTAGGGTCCCCAATGGTACTGATTGGCCCATTCTGGCAGTCCAGGACCAAGATGGTGGTGATAAACAGAAATGTCCATGCTGGAAAGAAGGCAGGTTAGAAAAACTACAATATCATTACTATGCTAATAGATAATCAGCAAATAAGTACAGATTTTAACAGAGCTCCCTCTGTGCAAATAGCGATGGCAGAACGGAGTAATTATCTGGCAGCCTGGGAGGGACTCTAGCATAGAAACACTCAGCCCCCTCCCAAATTAAATAAGCACCACGTTACTGGCAGCTCTTAAAGGGACAGAGCACAGAGGCATTAAGGCACTCTCACACAAACACTTTTAAAACACTAAGCCACAGGATACTAGCCTGGCAGTGGGCATTTAGGCACACCCAAGGAAGACTTTTGGGAACCCTCATTTGTAGGGGGGGTTACATGTTTTTATCGTGAACCACACTGTTCGGTGGTTGCTAGTTCCCAGATGGCTACCCACTTCTAAATCTGTGATCCTCTCACCATCTCCATTTGAGAGTACCAGGTCTAAGATTGCTCCCTTCCAAGTGGGTTCCAGCACTAGCTGTCTGAAGCATGCCCCCTGCAGGGCATCGAGAATGACCCTGCTCTTGGGTGTGGCTGCAGCACATGTGCTTCAGTTAACATCTGGTACAGTCATGTCCCCCATCAACAAAATCTCCCCTTTCTCTGCCATGCTGAGGATGCCTCCTAACATTTCTTTGTCCATTTCCTCCCCCTGAGATGGGGTCTGTCTACGAACCCCGTGCTGATTGTTGTGCCATTACATGTCTCCAAGGTGACCCACAGTGCCTCCTCTCTTCTCCATTTACCCTTTAGTCTTGTTGTTTTGATCTCTTCTCTTGCATAGAGGGTCTCTCTTGTAGATTGCATACCCTGGTATGTTTACATCCCAGTCAAGGTTCTCTGTGTACCATGTTTCTGTGTGTAACCCCCTATAAATGGGGGTTCCCGAAAAGGCTTCCTTGAGCATGTCTAAATGCTCACTGCCAGGCTGGTGTCCTGTGTTTTAGCACTTTAAATGTGATTGCCGGAGAGTGCCTGTATAGCCTCTGTGCACTGCCTCTTTAAGAGCTGCCTGGATTGCAGTTATAAGTAATCTTAGAGAGAACTCTGTTGAAAGATGTAACTATTTGCCGAAAATCATTTAGAGTGATAATGATAATGTAGTTTGTCTAACCTGCCTTTTTTGCAGTAAGGACCGTTTTGTTTATCTCCACTATTTCGGTCTTGGACTGCTGAATTGGACCAATCAGTACTGGTGAGACCTAAAATGGAGCCAGACTACAGGAGCTGTCTGGAGTCAAAATCTGTAGGAATTGTAGTTTTGGGCTTTTGGTGCCTTTTTTTGCACCTGAAGGGGGAGCCTTTGTTGTTACTGACAGACAGATCAGCCAACCAAACCTTTAGGATTCTGGGGAAATTCCCTGGCTTGTCATCAGTTGACTCAGATCTAAGTTGGGAACTGAAGAAGCAACAGCCTGAGACAGTCAGGCAGCTGTCTGAGTAGTTTAGCGCGGAAGAACTGTGGAAAGGACTGAGTTGTGGCCTGCATGTCTGCCTGCTGCGCCTGAGAGAGAGAGACAGAGAAGAAAATTATTTCGGACTAAATCCAAGTTTGTGAGAACGAAGTAAGCTACTGATTTTTTGCCAGGCTCAAACCTGAAGAAGACCGAAGATTTTGCTGAATGTGATCAGCCTGTCAGGATTTCCAGCTGCTTTTGAATCCCCCGTTTGTGCAGAGATTTTGCAATCGTGATCGGAGAGCAGTTTGCCTGCTAGAGTAGAATTTCCTTACATGTAAATGTGCTGTGTGTTGAAAGTGGGTCGTGATTTGGTTCCCCACTGTATGAACTGTGTTCTGCTTGCTGGTGCTGTAGAATCCTTTACATGTAAATGTGCTATGTATTGAAAGTGGGTCGTGATTTGGTTCCCCACTGTGTGAACTGTGTTCTGCTTGCTGGAAACTGTATCCAGCCCAAAATGGACTATATCCGAATTTGTCCCCATTTGTCTGGGGCCTTGCCACACTGGCCCAGCCAAACTACCCGCTGCACAGAGAAAGTCATCGATGAGAGACCTGCCTGGGGATCAGCTCCCTGCTCCATGCTTGAACAGGACGCCTCGATGATTCATGTGAGCCCTGCTTCTCCTGGCACTCGAGATTAACCACCTGCTGTCTCGATTTTTGTCCAGCCTGTGTCCAGTCTTGGGTATCATGAGTAATCATCAGGGTAGCTCCCTGCAACAACAGCCTAATCTAAAAAGTGTGTCATCTTTGTTTTCTTTTCACAAACTGAGCCCTCTGGCTCCGGATTACAAATAGTGTGTGTTGTGCATGTTGTTTTCTTCCATCACAGGGCCCCAACCAGCTGCAATGTTCCTGGCTAGCCCACCATTCTCCATCTGGGTACCCAGAGTGTGTGACTGTTTATGGACTCTGAAGTGCATGCGTAACTGTTTGATTGAAAGAGCCTTTAAGCAAATTAACCTGATTACGCCCCTCCCTTGTTCAAGTCCCTTAAATAAATCAGATTTAACTCTTTTGCAGTTACACTGACTGTGGTTCCAGTTTGTGCAAGAGTACTGTACTGCTGTTATTTGCTGTGTATAACCTTGTTTTACAGGGGGTTCCCAGGGCCGAGCCAGAGGAAAGCCCTGGTGGTAAGTGCAAACAGTGTGGGTACTTGTGTGGTGTATCAGAGGTATTGTGAAAGTGATTATTGTGTATTGTTCTGGCCACTAGTAAGGAAAGAGGGGGATTACAGTGTCCCGGAGGGCTGTGCCCAGGTTAGCTTGACCACTACCAACCTTGACCTCGGGGTGCAGGCACCCGTTTCAGAACTCAGGCCCCTTAACCTGCTAGTAGCCAAGCAGGCAGGGGTAGTAGTCCTTGGGATAGCGCCACCTAGGGGTTACATGTGACTGCCAGATATATCCAGGTGTCCCCCTTCCATCAAGGCTGCTCAATCAGGAGGCTTGACTATGGGCATTGGTACTCATCACCCTGAATTGTTTTATGGTCTTACCTCTTTTAGCCCCATCCATGGCCTTACTGTCTTTGACTTTTTCTCCATTTACCCCCATCCTGCTCCCTATCGACCTTGGTTTCTACCTCGCTGATGACCTTGTTTTGTGGGGAGAGGCTGGGAATTCCCTGCTTCTCATCGGTGCCTCGCCCCTTGGCTAGTTCAAAAGCTTGCCAATGAAGCATTTAAACCTATCACCTAGGAGTCTGCTTCCCCTCCTGGACAGATGCAGACCATCTTGCCAGTATAGGCGTGCATCCCTGCCAGAATCAAGGAGGATTTCAGGAAGCTAGGGGAGAACGTAAAGCAGATAGCATGCTCCATCTTCTTGGAGGTACTACGTGTCCACAGCATGGGGAGGCTAGGTCACCACACATTCAGAAATTCAACTCCTGGTTTAAGGAATGGTGCGGAAAGGGTGGTTTTGGCTTCATGAGGGACTGAGGCCCCACCTGGAGGGATGCAAGCCTGCAGGGCATGAAAAAAAGAGGAGGGAAGTCACATCCGGGAGAGCCATGTGTGTCAATACCTGGAGCCTTAGTAACAAGATGGAGGACCTGGAGTCAGCCATGGCACAGTCGGACCTGGACATTGTGGCAATCACAGAGTCCTGGTGTACTGATAACCATGACTAGGAGATGGCCATACCAGGCCACAATCTATTCAAGAAGGACAGAACAGGCAGGAAGAGGGGAGGAATGGTGCTTAATGTGAAGGATAACATAACAGCCATGGAGATTCAAGGGGGATGGAGCGATACTGTGGTTTAAGCTTGATAGAAAAACTGGGTCAGCCATTCGCACAGGGGTAATTTACAGACCACCTGCCCTGGGGGAGCAGAAGTATGGGAAATGATACTGGCTATCCAAAGGATGGCGCACAAGGGGGAGGTAGTGCAGGTTGGTGACTTTAATATTCCAGATGCAGACTGGAGCTGCCCAGTAGCGGTGTCAGCCAAGAGCAGGTTTATCCTGGTCTCCCCTCAGGGAGTCTTCCTTAAACAACTGCTCATGGAACCCACATAGCAGGAGACTCTACTGGACCTAGTGCTCACAAAGGGGAACAGTGTGAAGGGGATCAAAGTGGGGGAGCACCTGGGGAATGGAGACCACTGGTCAGTGTGGTTTAGCATAAGTGAAGGGGCCGAGCCCAGCCACACAAAAACACAAATCCTCGATTTTAGGAGGGCAGATTTTGGGAACATGGGGAAATGCTTGGAGGAGGCGCTAACTGGAATAGGAAGGAAATTGGGGGGAAGAAACAGTGGGCAGTATTCAAAACAGTGATAACAAGGACAACATAAGAGGTTAGGAAGGGGAAAAGGAAAAGGAGACCATTATGGTATTCCAGGGAGGTAGCAGAGAAAGTGAAAGCCAAAAAGATCACATTCAAACAATGCAAAGAGACACAGGCAGAAGGGGACAGAGAGAGGTACTGGAAGAAACAAAGGGAAGCAGAGAAGGTGGTAAGGGAAGCCAAAATCATGAACTGATGGGAACATTGGAAAATGAGTGGTTAGAGGGGACAAAACCTTTTACAGGTATGTAAGTGAAAAAAGGAAGGCAAAGAGGAATCTGGGTGGGGTTCGACAAAAAGGATCAGGGATAAGGGGTGGGGGTTAGTGTTAGTAAATGCCAGGAGCTTGGGAAACAAGTTGCCAGAGTTCCAGGCCATGCTGTTCGAGGGGGGTGGATGTAGCAGTTACGGAACGTGGGCCAACAAAACCATGACTGGGACCTAAATATACTGGGTACTACTATGCTTAGGAAGGATAGAAAGGAGGGCAGAGGGGTGGAGTGGCTATGTTCATTAGAGATGACATAGAAATTGCTATGGTAGAAGAGGCAGAGGAAACGTGGAGGCCTTATGGGTCACTCTACGATCCCCAGCAGGAGATAAGGTCAAGCTGGGAGTAGCATATAGGCCCCCGGGATGAGTGATGTTCTAGAGGATGGTTTGCTGGACAACATCATTGCCCAGTGTGGTCCAAAAGGGAAGGGTGGTGTTGATGGGGACCTTAGCTGCCAGGTACTAACTGGGAACCATGTCCCCTAAGGTGGCCAAGGAGCAGAGGCTGCTGGATGGCTTCCAGGATGTGTTCTTAACACAGCATGTGATGGAGCCCACAAGGAGGGGCATGTCCTGGATGTGGTTCTGGCAGATGGGGATCTGGTAAGGGACATGGTTGTACAGGACCCCTGACTGGGAGTGACCACAATACTGTCTGGTTTCAAATAAGCATTGGGGAGTGGGGTGAGATCTAGGACACTGGCAGTGGACTTCAGGGGGCAGACTTTAGGCATGGGAAATATTCTCAAGGATCACTTGAAGGGATTACCAACAACAAGTGTGGAAAGGAGATGGGAGGTCATAAAACGGGACTTCATGAGGCAGTCAGGATCTGCGCTAAGTTGAAACGTAAGGGAGCAAGGTCACATAAACCATGCTGGTGGTCCAGTGAGGTCCAGGTAGCAGTCAGAGAAAAGAAGGCGGCTTACAAAAAATATAAAACAACAAGAGGGGATAGGGATAAGGAAATGTACCAGCTTGCATCTAGAAAAGTCACCCGTATGGTGAGGGGAGCAAAGTCCAGTAAAGAGCAACGGCTGGCACAGGGGACACATGGAGGGGAAAAGGGGTTCTTCCGGTACATTGGGGAGCGGAGAAAAACTAAGGGCCATCTCAGCAGATTGAGATCAGAAGGAGGGTGGGTGGAAGAGGCGAGGGACCAGGCAGAGGTATTTAACGAGTACTTTGCCTCTGTGTTCACTAGGGAGGGGGATGGGATATCTACAAAGCAAGGCACAAAGGGGATAGAAGCGGCAGGGAGTGGGATCAGGGGAGCAGCAGAAATGGAGCAAAAGGGAGGGAAAGGTACCCCAGGGGTGTCACATCTGGATAAGGATAAAAAGACCAGTAAGGTGGAGGGGACGGATGATGCCATCCCCACCAAAAGGGTGTGGTTTGCCCTCAAGGCCCTAAAGAAAGACAAATCTCCTGGGCCGGATGGCATTCATCCGAGAGTACTATGGGAATTGGCGGACATACTGGCTGCACCCCTGGCGGAGCTTTTCAACAGGTCACTTGAGACAGGGAGGGTACCTAGGGATTGGCGAGAGGCACATGTGGTACCAATCCATAAAGGGGGGTTGAAGGAAGTACCAGGAAACTATAGACCCATCAGTTTAACCTCGGTGGTGGGAAAATTAATGGAGAGTATACTAAAGGAACGATTGGGGGTTTACTTGGAGGAGGTGGGAGGTCTGGATAGTCGCAGCATGGGTTTGTGCCAGGTAGATCATGTCAAACCAACCTTGTGGAGTTCTATGAATGGGTAACATCAGAACTGGACAGGGTAAGCCTGTGGATGTATTATTCTTGGACTTCAGCAAGCGTGTTGACTCTGTCCCCACAATGGTCTGGTGGAGAAACTGATGGGGTTAGAGTAGGCCCTTGATGGTCAGATGGATTGAAAACTGGATAGCTGGACGCACTCAGAGAGTAGTGGTCTGTGGGGAGCTCTCGAACCCTACAGAGGTTGGTAGTGGGGTACCACAGGGCTCGGTCCTGGGTCCAATCCTGTTTAATGCATACATATCAGACATCAGGGATGGTATAGGGTGTGAAATGAGTCTCTTCGGATGACTCCAAGATGGGAGCAGTAGTTGAGGGAGAAGAGGGGAGGTTGGCCCTGCAAGGGGACCTGGACACCCTGGAAAGCTGGGCTCACACATGGAAATTAAATTTCAATATCACCAAGTGCAAGGTGTTGCATCTTGGTCGGGAAACCCTAAACACATGTACACTCTGGGAGGGAGGTGCTGGAAGCCTCAACAGGGGAAAAGACCTAGGGGTCATGGTGGATACATGTATGAATAACACTGAGCAGTGCAGGAGAGCAGCTAGCAAGGCAAACAGGATGTTGGGATGCATCGAAGGAGATCACCTCTAGGAGCAAGGAAGTGATTCTGCCACTGTACAATGGACTGGTTAGACCACACCTTGAGTACTGTGTACAGTACTGGAGACCACACTTGAAGAGGGACATACAGCTCCTGGAGAGGGCACAGAGGAGGGCAACAAAGATGATACGAGGGCTAGGGATTTGACTTACGAGGACAGACTTGAGGAGCTCTGCCTGTTTTCATTGGAGGAGAGGAGAGACAGGGGGACATGATTGAGGTCTCAAGTACCTCAAGGGAATAAATAGGGTAAACATGGAGGGATCTTTAGACTGCAGGAGGCATCACCAGAGGGCATGGTTTGAAGTTGGAAGGTGGAAGGGTGAGGGGGGAAAAGAGGAGGAGGTTTTTCACTGAGAGGGTGGTGGACCCTTGAATGCTTTGCCTGGTGAGCTGGTTCAGAGATCCACAGTGGAGAGCTTTGAGAGGGTGGGACAGACACAGAAAGTGGATGTATCAGATGATGGCCTGTCCCGGGGGGGTGGGGATGGATGATAGGGGTTTCTGGAGCACAAGGGATGGGAGGGTCTCGGCACCCAACTAAGGATCTAGGTTCGAGCAGACTTGATAGACCATAAGGCCTAATCTGCTGGCAAATAGTATGTTAGTATGTTAGTATGTAAAGAGAGGGATAGTGCGGCTGAAAGAAAAGCAGACATACTTAACCGATATTTCTGCTCTGTCTTTACAGAGGAAGGGGTGAGTAATGGACCAGAAGGGAGTAGAAAGGGAAGGAAGGGCGGAGAAATGGATGCAAGTCCTTTTTCATGGGAAAGGGTCCTAAAAGAACTGGAAGGAATAAGGGTCTATAAATCTATGGGGCCAGATGGGGTACACCCCAGGGTGCTGATGGAGCTAAGAGTGGTGGTGTCTGAACCTCTGGCAACCCTGTTTAGTCAGTCACGGGAAACAGGAGAGGTACCTGAAGACTGGAGGACAGCTGATGTAGTCCCCCCAAAAGTGGGAACAGAGAGGAAGTGGGAAACTTCAGACCAGTCAACTGGACCTCAGTAGTCAGGAAGATCATAGAAACACTACTGAAGGTAATGATAGTGGAACACTTGGTTGCCAACGGTCTACAGGACCCAAGGCAACATGGTTTTACTGGGGGGAGGTCATGCCAGTCTAACCTAATTGAATTTTATGATTGGGTGACAAGGGAGGTGGATCAGGGTGGTTAGTGTACGTGACCTACCTGGACTTCAGCAAGGCCTTTGACACTGTGCTGCATAGAAGCCTTTTTAGCTAAGGAACATGGGAGTGGGTAGGATGATGGTGCAGTGGGTGGGGAAATGGCTGGATTGCAGGACCACAGAGGGTGGTTGTAAATGGCTATCACTCCGCAGAGGTAAGGGTGACCAGTGGGGTGCCAGAGGTATCAGTACTGGGTCTGGTCCTCTTCAACATCTTTTATCAGCGACATTACAGAAGACCTAGAAGGGAGAATATGCCTGTTCACTGATGACACAAAGCTCTGCGACAGGGTGGACGTGCCGGTATGGATAAAATAAGGAGAGATCTGCAGAAGCTGGAGGACTGGTCAAGGCAGTAGCAGTTGAAATTTAATGTAAATAAATGCAAAATAATGCACATGGGGCTCAAAAACCCAAGATCAACATATCAGCTGGGGGGGTCTATAGAATATTCCAAGCAGGAGAGGGACCTATGGGTTATAACATCCCCGATAACCTCAAGGTGGGGAGTCAGTGCGACAAGGCAGCAGGAAAAGCAAACAGGATGCTGGGTTGCATAGGTAGGGGTATCATCGGCAGGAAAAAGGAGGTCATAATTCCACTATACAAGACACAAGTGAGGCTACACCTCTAATAGTGTCCACTTCTGGAGGCCTTACCTACATAAGGACATAGACAGGATGGAGGCGGTTCAGAGGAGGGCAACCAAGATAGTGCAAGGATTACATCACAAAACTGAGGACAGGCTGAAGGACTTAAATATGTAGTCCCTGGAGGAGAAGGGAAGAGAGTAGGGAGGGACGGGGGGGGGGATATGATTGAGACATGTAAGTACCTCACGGGGAGGAACAAGGTGCAGGAAAACACTATTTTTCAAAGAAAAACATGTTCCAGGACTAGGAGACATGAGATGAAACTGGAGGGAGGGAGGTTCAGAGGGAATGTGAATCAGAATTTCTTCATGGAGAGAGTGGCGGACAAATGGAATGCCCTGCCAGAAGAGGCGATGGGGGCTGAAATGATTACATGATTTAAGAATGCATGGGATAGGCATTGGGGGAATCCTGGTACTAGGGGGAAGGGGACAGCCTAGTTCTAGAGAAGCTTGAAGATGCAAAGTACGTGCACAAATGGTCAGACAAGGTGGGCCGTAGGCTCTTATCTGCCATCAACATCTATGTATCTATGTATTACCAGGTTCCATATAAAGACATAAATCTGTAGGTAACAAAAATCTGATGACCAGTCACATGCATTGTGACTCCACCCCTGGCAGTGTAAGGCAGGGCTTTGTGTAAAGCAGTTTTCAGGGGTGATGGAACGGGGTGCTTCCTTGTACCTTGAAACTGGCCCACCCCTGATTTTGACTGTGTATTGTGCTCCAGATGTTTGAATAATTCAGGGCTCTTTTTCTTGCAATGCAACGTACTGAGGAGAGAAAGAGAGAGAGAGAGAGAGAGAGAGAGAGAGGGAGGGGCGGGGAGAGAGAGAGAGAGACAGAGAGAGAGAGAGAGAGAGAGAAGCATGAAAACTGTTTGATGCAACCTGCTGTACCATTCAGACTGGCCAGCTTTTTCATGAAAGAAAAATTCTAATGCAACCAGAGGGCCTCTTGTAACCTGAGAACAACAATAATCTCTCATGTGCACAAGCAACCCATCGTTTTACCACCTCCCCCACACACACCATTTTGTGCTGCACATACTGGAGAATCCCGTAAAAAATTAATTCTGGATAGTCAGACTTTCTGCTCTGAAACATGGATACCCAATAGTTTGCACTTTTCAAAAGCACTGCAGCATGTTGAGCACAGCAAGAGTGAAGGAAGCACCAAGAATTTAGAGCTGTTTCCAAAGAAGATAATTTCTTATATCTAAGGAAACCACACTGTGTTTACAATTTACAGCATCCTTCCCTGGACTACAAGGAGGGTAACTCAGCAGCAACACTGTGAAGCAGAAGACAGCTTTATTTTGTTCTGTTTGTGATCTATATGTTGTGCTGAAATTAAAACATTTTGTGGAGGTGCAATTATCTGTCACCAACCCTTCTATTTACTGACGGATAAAGTTTAGCAGCACAAGTGGCTGTAGCTTGAAGAAAAGCCTACTGAGGAGAAAACTGTAAAGAGATGGCAGATTACAATGTTTATCCTACAGGTTATGGACAAAATTACAGCTGGTTGAACAATACTAATGAAAACCTTGATTTTGAGCCCGACATCAATCTCCTGTTGCCAGTACTTCTATGGATACTGAGTGTGTTGGGGCTAGTTGGGAATTCCATGGTTATCATCACCATTCTATATATGGATAAATTAAGGACAGTGGAGCAGATTTATATTTTCAATCTGGCCTTGGTGAATGGGCTGACACTGCTAGGACTAATATTCCTAATCTATCAGGAGGCTTTTGGTCAGTGGATCTTTGGGAACATCATGTGTAAACTAAGCAGGATTACTGATGGATTTAACCCCTTTGCCAGCAGTTTTTGTCTTACAGTTATGAGCATCGACAGGTACCGAGCAACAGTCCGTCCAATCTGGGCCTCAAGATGGAGTACCCCAGCCTTCGCTAAGATAATCAGTATTCTCGTGTGGTTCTTCTCCTCTTTGCTAGTTATTCCGAAAGCTATCTATGCACAGCTAGAAAACTTTAAATATGTAATCTGCAGCAATGTCTGGTTCTTTGCCTATGTAACCTGTAATGTTGTACTTGGCTTTATTGCTCCTTTAACCATTATATTATTTTTCCTGATCTTCAGCATGAACTCAATAAAACCACATACCATTATACCTGATGCTTCAGAGGCAAAGGTTACCAGAATGGTTGCTATCTTAGTTACAGTGTTTACTGTCAGCTGGTTACCTTATCATGTTTGTTACTTCTTTGCTATACTCACGCGCAACTATCTTATCATTTTGCTCTTTCAGTGGACTAAAATCTTACGTTATATTAATGTCTGTGGGGCCCCTTTCCTGTGCATGTGCCTCTCTGAAAAGCTCAGGGAAAACATTCTAATCATGCTGTGCCCCAAGAGATATGAAAGGAAATGGGGGATGGTTTCTAACAATCCTGACCTTAATAGTTCCGAGGGACTGTAGGACCGAGTCTGTGCCAGGTGACCCTATTTTTTTGGGACTCAGAGCTAAAATTAAACACATAGTGCAAGGTCAGGAACCCTTAAGTTAGCCCATGCTTGCATCATAGCTGCTAGGGAAGATGGTGGGGTGGGGGGCAGATGAACATGATGGCCCTACAATTTTGGATGACTTTAAAAAGCAGTGTCTTACTGCTGCCTTCCCCCACACATAGCCCCAAATGAACTGCAGTATAAATTTCCATTTACTTCAAAAGATGCACGGGATCATATTTTCCTCCCTGGAGTTGAAAGCCAAAACACTGCTGCTTCCTGATTGTGAGAGATGCCCCCCCCCCAACTGGCACGTTTTGTGATGTCAGGGAATGGACAGCTCCAGGGCATGTTCCATCGAATAGAATAGGGCCATTTTTAAAATGCTTTTATTATGATTTAGATTTCTGATTATAACAAATTGAGGCCACTGCTTTCGACTAACAAGGTCCTTGTCAGTCGGCGGTGGGCATGATTATAGTGAGAAATCTAAATTGTAATAAAAGCATTTAGAAAATGTCCCTATTGTACTCTATGGACCCCCCCCCCGTAATCGCCATATGCTGACACCACAAAACGTGGTAGCGTGGGGGTGTCTCTCACAGTAAGGAAGTGGCAATGATGCCTTACAGTTTTAATATTACTAGAAATAAAATAAAATTTGTATAGCAGATCACTTGGGGTTCGTGTAAGCTTTATTATAGGTCTGGGGTGAGGCAGCAATAGAAAAGTAAGAAGCTACTCTTTCTATCACTGTCTCCACGTAAAGGATGAAAATACAAGAATAAGATATGAAGGGTGTATGCAGCTTTACTGTGAGAAGTCACCTTGCCCAGTCTGTATAGATATGAGTAATCAGAAATGGCCCAAGGTATAGAGGAACTAGTACAAGATATGTAAGAATAATCTGGTATAACAGACTTCACTTGCTTTTTTATTTCTAATAATATCAATAATTAAACCGTTTGAATATCTTATATACAATATAGACTATGTAAATTCGTTGTTATCAATTTGTCTGGCAGAATATGTTTTTAATTGGGTATTTGATTTATTTGCAAAATAATTAGTCACATTTATTATTAACTAATTTTAAATATTACTAACAGGTTTTAACATCAGTTGTGCCTCTGTAATAGGTGTAATAAATATGTATCATAGTCAATTATAATAGACTATAATTTATCAGAAAGCAAGGTGTGTTATTGTGTAATAACATCACACCACTGGTGGCTGAAGCACAAGGCCACAGGCCGAGTACGTTCAGCTCCCAAGACGTGATGTTACTACACCATAACACACATCCATGGAGTGCCTTATTGCTGTTATACAATGGCTCCTTTGTAATAAAATAAAAAAAAACAGATTAAAAATATATTTAGATTTGTTTAGTCAGTATTTAACTGGGTAGGTATACAAACTTTTTTTGGTTGGCTTGAGTCAGCTTGTTCTATGCCCCTCCCCCACATACAGACATTTCTCTTTGGTAACCTTGGTACAGCTATTTGAGTTTAGTTCACCCGGTCCTGCTGCCTGCACTGGGACCAGGTGAAGATATCATGTGTGCATCTTTTTTATTTTTCTTTAAAGTGTAAACATGATGTGCTGAAATCATTGCACAAGTGAAAGCACCCAGATGGAGACTTCCAGTGTTCTGTTATACTTGGTAAGTTGCCGTGTATCAGAACAACTGAGTATATGACTTGACATGTCTTTTTAGTGAAATAAACTCATTTTACATCATTTGGGAACAGCTGCTACATGCAGCTTTCCGGAGAAATGGATGAGCGCTGAGGAGCGAGCGCGAGCTGCAGGTAGGGACAGTTAAGCCACTTGCATACAGTGACTATTTCTTCTAATAAAATACTTTGAATTAATGAGTTTTTCAATATTATATAATATTTAAATTAAGCAATAATGCACGACAGGATGTGGGTTGTGCTTGGATAACCTCACACCTAGGTGGTTGGGCACGAGGCCGCAAGCCAAATGCGTCCAACATCCCAGAAGTGAGGTTTTCCCAGCACAACCCACACCCTGGAGTACATTATTGCTATTATACAATGGCTCATTGTTATACTAAATAAAAAAAATTAAAATAATGTTTTTAAGGACTCCAAATGCTCATCAACGACATCCAAATCATCATCCAAGGCATCAAAAGCAATACAATGAGGTTGTGCTGGGATAACCTCACTGTGCCAGGGACACACTGACCAATCAGAGTCCAGGAAATGTTCTTGCTATTGTATATTATAATACAAGTTATATTAGAATTCATAACCAGATCAAATTTAGATAATGGTGAATAAACCTTTTTCACCTAGGCAGAACTGTATTAATGATCCCATGAAATTATGGGAACTATGTAAGTGTTATTATAGTAACCTGAATATTTTAAATTAGGCTTTCTGCTTCTTAGTACTGATTTTGCTATTCTGAATATTGTACTATTTGTTTGATCAAACCTCCATGAATTGGCCAAGGTTATATCCTATCTACAGTGGGTAGCTGTATACCATTGTTTGTCCATTTCAAACCCATAAAATTTATAAAAATAAAGTTTAAAGCAAAATTCCAATGTCTCTGTGTAAGAGTTGAAAATCCAAGAGCCAGACAAGAAGAGTGCATGCATCTTTATTGTAAGAAGTCACCTTACCTAGGTTGTATGAGGTAAACCTGGGTACTAGAATCTCAGATGTGAGCATACAGTAGCTCACTATAAAACTGTACCAAAAATGTTGTACTATGATCATGAATAAATTTTCTAACATTTAGTATAGAAGAATTATTTTTATTTATTTTTATTAATTTTGAAAATATAACATTTGGACTCAGTACAGCATACATTTAATTAATTCTTGGTATTTCTTTACCTCACTGTCGTTGATCATATTTAAATGAAAACATAATTTTGTTCCACAGATTTCATCTCATCCTCCCAGTTTTCCCTCTGCCATCATATTACTTATTACGTATTGTATTTGGCAGGTGAGAGGAAGATAGCTCCCTTGTTCATGACCAGCAAAGACAATTTTGTCTAAGTAGATAATAAGTTATAGCATGGTTTGCATTATAGAATTTTAATTGCCACCCACCCCCCAAGTATAGTAAGGACAGAAGCAGAAGACCAAGTGTCCTTATGCCACTGGGAAGTGCATTAAAATCCTATGATGCACAACCTGTAGAGGCTTATTACACTTATAAAATGGCTCTAAGTAGGTTTTTCTATGAAGGAAAATGAGATTTGGCACCTGACTATGCATTTATGGAGATTTAATGCATGGTCAGATGACATCTCTTAACCAATGACATTTCTTTTTTCTTGCATTTTATAATGGATTTAAAAACAATTAAGTATGTTTTATTTCCCCCTTTCAACCAGACAGCCCCTTGTTCATCCATATCTCTACTCCCACCCCCATCACCCACCTTCTCCTGAACTTATCCCAACGCTTGTTCCTCCCTGGCTTATCCCCAAAGGCTGGACCACAGCGGTGGCAGGATTCCCACCATGATTCATACTTGATACAGTGCTGGGCATCTTGTTCAGAGGTTTGGGGTCTGAGGACACATATGACACCCACACGGTCTGGAACTTTGCACCAGAATCAGGCAGTGTCCTTCCTCCCCCTAGTGGCCATCACTTGCACCACCACCTGTGGTAATCCAGGTAATGGTGTTGCAGTGGAGCTCACTGCTCACTCTTCCACTGACGAGGAAAGTGTCCACTGGGATGTTCAGTTCTCCAATCCCTGATGATCCAGGTTTGTTCCTGATGCCTGAACGAAAGAAAACAAAACAGATCAGCGCACACTAGAGTAGCTGCATCAATGCAAATGTATTACCTCAGTTCACACAGATACAACGGAGAAATAGCCCAACGTGCCCCGCACTTTGAGGTGCACTACCTCTTCCTCAGGGGGGCATGGCTAAACTCTGCATTATAGGAAACTCAGTTTTATAGGCTAATTCATAAATAATCTATAATCCAACATTAATATTAAAAGGATCTGCCAACAAGTGATCACATGGCTTGCTTCTATTGCCTCAATGTTTCCCAGTGACTTCATTCATGTTTTCCCACAACATAGAATGTTACGCACTATCTACACAATATAAAACCCATATATGCTTATTAAAATCCTTAGTAAGACAGTGATAACTGTAGAAATTTTATAATCTGTTCCCATATGACAAACTCAGAAATGTGTTCACCCATACTACATACTTGATATGTTTGACAAAATGACAGCCCAAAACTCTTTGTCAAAACAAACATGGAACCCTGCACTGAACTCATGTTATGAATCTTCCAGAAATGTTAATGCCACTTAAATATTCCATCCAGTACAGGCAAAACAGTTACAACTGCAAACTAATAATTCATGGCTATCACAATGAAACAGGTAAACAACAACAAGGGCTAAGCCTTGCCCAGCTTGCTCAGGTGAACTTTAACACACTGGTCAAAAGGAAAATATTGCTATTAACCCACTGACGTAGGTACAAAAGGATCCCTATATTAAAACATAGTGAAGTGTGAGACAGCCCACAGCTTGCTGAATGGGTCCGAGCATCTTAAAGTGCATCCCTTTAAATTGCTCCAGAAGCATCTCAGAGTAGACCCTTTAGCCAATACTTGACCTAATCAAAGCTGCACATTGAGGGGGGGGAGAGAATCCAGATGACCAGCTGTTTTTTAATGGAAGTTCATAAGGAAAACAGTTGGAGTTCAATATTCAAAAAGGCACAAAGCGGAGTGCAAAGTTTAGCACTGCACCTTGCAACTGCCCTGGAGCTCGAGGGTGCTATATTCAGTCAGATAGTGCACTATCGCTATCCGACTGAATGTCGGTCAATGTCACTGTGGTGCTAATTCAAGTAGTGCTACCCCCAACATACGCTCCGAGGTGCACCTTCCGAGTCAAGAGCTAGGAGCACTGTCTGCAGTTTTGAAAGGGACCCATGCAAGTGACCCCTTTGGGCATGCAAGGTGCTAGGGGGCATTTGCATGCCCATTATGGGCTCATTTGTATAGGTAGTGTGGCAGGTTAGTGTGGCACCACACCCTCATTGCCTGGGCTGAGATATGTTGAAGTGCTTGCTGTCTATTGCCACCCCCAGCCGTCCAATCACCAGCCTGTATTCAAAACCAAAACCTTCCTCATGCTAGTGGTCCCCCCACTGATCACCAGTCCATGTAGGACCCAAAACCTCCCTGGTGCTTAGTGTTCCCTCCTGCCTACCAGCCCGTAACATCGGCATAAAGCTCTCTGGTGCCTAGTGGACTCCCCTCTCCGATCGCTAGCTCATGCAATAAAACAACCCTTCCCTGGTGCCTAGTGGACTCCCCTCTCCGATCGTTAGCTCATGCAATAAAACAACCCCTCCCTGGTGCCTAATGTTCCCTCCTGCTTGCCAGCCCATAAAAAAGTAATAAAACTCCCTGGTGTCTTGTGGACCCCCCCTCCAGTCATCAGTCAGCCACAGAAATAGAGTCCTCCAGCTGCCCAGTGTCCCAGCCCCCTTGGTCCTGGCCCATTAAGGTTACTAGATATCCCTGGCACCCAGTGATCCCCCCCCCACCCACTGATCCCTGGCCCAGTACCAGACTCACCATCCATCCCGGTGTGGATGCCCCAAGAATAAGCTCTAGATTGCAGGGAAATAACAAACAGTAGTCCCTGGTGTGTTCTGGTACCCCCTGCTAAATGCCAGTACCACCTGTGGCCATGTATTACTCCCTGACATCTAGTGGCCCCTCACCATGGCACCATACACTCACCCAACCCCTGTCCCTCTACCAGAGTCATCGGTGCCATGGGAGTGCATTTGGTGAATGGCGGAGTCCTGCTAACACCTCCTTGGCCAGCCACCATACATCCAAGCAGGTAGTGGGGGAGGGAGGGGTGGGTGAATGGTGTAGTGGTGGAGGGGCTGCTGGTAATTAGATGAGGTACCAGGACACACCAGGGACTACTGTTTGTTATTTCCCTGCAATACACTGCTTACTGGAGACATCTGCACAGGAATGATGCACCAGAGAGGTTTTGGGTCATACAGGGGCTGGGGATCAGTGGAAGAGGGGGATCACTAGCACCAGGGAGGTTGTAGTTTTGAATACAGGCTGGTGATCAGAGGGTAGGGGGAACCACTAGGCACCAGGGAGCTTTATTTCTGTATTACAGACTGGTGGGCAGGAGGGAAGGGGAACAATAGGCACCAGGGGTGGTTTGTTTTATTGTACAGGGTGGAAGGGAGGATTATGACACTGGGCACCTGGAATTCCAATATGTGTTGCTGACCTGCGATCAGTGGTAGGTCCAGTTGGTACCAGGGTAACTGCCTTGTGCATGGGGTGGTGTTGGGGGGGTGCCACAAGGGGGGGGGGTTGGTGTGCTCCCCTCCGACAACTGGGTACTTTGCTCATTACCTCCAGCAGCTGCTAGGGTTGCCCGGAGTAACTCAGGGTTTTGTTCGGCAGTATTTGCACTGTGCAAAGCCCTTTTGTGCAGCACAAATTCATTATATATGGGGTTGCATGGATTTTCATTTCCTCACCCCCTCTTTGCCCACCTGCATAAATTATGTTTTGCTCAGGTGCTAACCCTGTTTGCCCGCATAACCGCCCCTTTTGAGTATTGTGCTGTGGCACAAACCCTTGTGTGCACGGGCAAACACCCATTATTGCCCATGCAAAATTTTGACAATCAGACCCCTAGTGTCTTACCTTTGTAAGAGTGTTATCAAGAGGAAAGAATATCCAATGGAGTGTAAAACTTTTAAAGGCATAAGAGAGACACATTATAAGGAACAATTAGTCCGGAACCATTTGCATGCTATATTCAAAGAAGTAGCCCCGGGGCTAAATCAACTGCATATAGTGGGCAAATGAAGCTATGAAACAGTGTTGGAAGTGCAGTGTAAT
The DNA here is from genome assembly GCA_016271365.2 of Neoceratodus forsteri. Classification (NCBI taxonomy): domain Eukaryota; kingdom Metazoa; phylum Chordata; order Ceratodontiformes; family Ceratodontidae; genus Neoceratodus; species Neoceratodus forsteri. The sequence goes on from JADMNL010000024.1 coordinate 395,846,340, forward strand.
AATTTTATTTATTTATTTATTTATTTAGTTTTTGTTGACCGGGTACATGCACTAGACAAATCCTGCCTATTTTCAGGCATGACCCGGGAGAGGGGGATACAGATGAATGCCACCTGACCTTGAACCAGATTAAGCTGTTGGTGGTATTTTTAGTGAATGAGAAAAATTTGGCCAGGACACCGGGGAAATTCCCCTACTCTTTTCGAGAAGTGCCATGGGATCTTTTAACATCCACCTGAACCACCACCAATCCAGGCAGATGGGACCTTGGTTTAACATCTCATCTGAAAGACGGCACCTCAGAAGTGCAGCACCCCTCTCATGCTGCACTACAGTGTCAGTATTGGGATATTAACCCAAGTGCCAGATGTGGGAACTGAACCCACAGCCCTCTGATCTCCCGGCCTCAGAGGAGAGTGAGCCTGGCAAATAAGACAGCTCTGAATATACTGTGGTATGTTCAGACAGGCTTGCCTGGTGCAAAGACATTTGCGCAGAGCTTGTACAGCCCTAACGTATTCGCCCAGTGCTAGGACATTTGCCCAGGGCAAAAATCTTCTATATTCAAAGATGACATGCAAATGAGCCTACTTAGGTGGTCCATGGGCAAACAGCCATATTAGCATCTCATTTTGGCCTGATTTGCATTTAGATTGCCCAGCGCTATTGCAGGGTCCTAGAGCTTCACCTGTAGGTCAACGTGGAAGTATGGGGCAGGCTGGGTCTGCCCACTGCTCTACCTGTAGGTCAGTCCAGAAGTACAGGAAGAAAGTCACAGGCAGTGGGTGTCCGCAGGCTCATGGAATGCAAATCTCCAACTAGGCAACACTGACAAGTGGGACCTAATTGCTTGCAGTGAGGGACACTGTGCGACACTGATCCCCAGAATGAGGGACACAATCTCACACATGGAGAAACAAACACACATCCTGTAGCATGCCAGGAACGCTGACTGTACACATGCTACAATTTAAGTAGCACCATAGCCTATGGCATTGTCTGCTGGGATTGCGGGATGCAGAGCACATCCGCTGTGTGTGCAACACTGTCCCCATGCGGGACATATGCAGGATAGGACAATTATGTGTGGTACACTGTGTGGTGTCCCTGTACTGAGGGATGCTTGGGAGTGTGTGTGTGTGTGTGTGTGTGTGTGTGTGTGTGTGTGTGTGTGTGTATATATATATATATATATATATACACACATATATATATATATATTTGCCCAGATAGTCTAGTGACCTCACCCAGCACTGATCCCTGATCCCCCGCACAGACTGCAGTGTTTCCATAACACTCCATGGTAGTCCAGTGTCCCCCCCACCTCTCCAGTGTCCCTCGTTATGAGGGACATCCCTCAGTGTACCCCTCAAACTCGCCTTGTCCCTCATTCATCCCTCATTGGAAAGGTGCTGCACACACTGAGACTGTGCTGTACATTCAGAGATTAAAGCAGACAATTAAGTAGTCGACAAAGCGAAAAGAGGAGTAAACAGTGTACAAATAAGGGCAATGGTTCCCACAGTGTTCTGAGCATGTATCCCCCTGTTTGAGGATGTGTCCCTTAGTTTGAGAGGGAGTCTCACACAGTGTCCCTCATGTTGGTGTCCATGTCCCTTGTTTCAGTGACAAACGGTTGAGAGGTAAGGCCTCCTCCCCCACCGAGTTTCACTCCCAGCTCCCTGTTGTGCATTGTCACCATCCTCAGTACATAGCCATTATGGTTGCACAAATAAAACCCTCACTGGTGGCTAGTGGACCCTCTGCCCTCCCAACCTGCCCGTAGTGATCCCCACCCGCTCCTCCCCATCCACATCATGTTATCAAAAGTCCTCCATCACTTCATGGCTGGCAGCCTGACTGAATGCTGGGAATGACAAATCCCGCCTAAGCGCTTGCAATGAATGAGCGTGTGCTTGCACACACATGTGGCCCTTCATTGCAGATGCTCAGTCAGGATCGGTTATTGCAGGTGATCAGTCGGGCTGCCGGCCATAGAGATGAGTTGAGGGCTTTGCCAGGGGCCCAATGAGAACATGGATTGTGGGGGGGGTCACTACTGGATAGGGTGGTTGGGCGGGTACCACTAGAGAACAGGGAATAATGGATTTCTATGCATCATATTGTGCAACTGTGGACCAGACAATGGGGGGGGGGTGAATCTTGGAGGGGTGTCATGCAACATAACGGGCCAGGGATCGGTCTGACAGGGTGACCATTAAACACCAGGGAAATTAGGGGATCAGTCCCATGCACTTGCTGAACTTGGGTTGAGTAGAACCTTTCGGCGAGGGGGTGGTTCAAGTCAACATACTGGGCTGGTGATCAGCCGGGGGACATCTATGGGTTTGTTGGATCCCTATCATTTGGTGCTGTTGGCGGGGTGGGAGGTACGACCCTCCCCTGCATACATTATCATTTAGCTGGACGCGTTCCAGGAACACTTTCTAGTACAGTTGGTCAAGGAACCAACTATGGAAAGGAACACCCTTGACCTCATACTGACAAACGGGGAGTGGGTGAGGGATGCGAGGGTGGAGGAACCACTGAGGGGGAGTGACCACTGGACAGTATAGTTCCAGTTACAGATGGCTAAAGAGAGGATGGCATGTGGCACAAGGGTGCTGGATTTCAGGAATGCCAGCTTTAAGATGATGAGGGAAGTGGTACAGGGGTTCCTGTGCAAAATTCAACTGCGTATGGACACACAGAAAAGGTGGGAACTGATAAGACAGGGGATAGTGGAGGCAACAGAAACTTGCAGCAGTGCCCAGACTAAAAAGGCTAGGGGGAAGAAACACAGTTGGATAAGTAAAGGGGTGCTAGACAGGGTGAGGAAGAAAAGGGCAGCTTACAGGAGATACAGAAAATTGGGGAGGGAGGAGGATAGGGAGGAATACCTAAAAGAAGCAAAGAAAGTGACCAGGGGGGTAAGGGCAGCCAAGGCAGCAAGGGAACTCAGGCTGGTGCAAGGCATTAAAAAAGGGGAGAAAGACTTCTTTAGGTACATCAGGGAGAAAATAAGCTGTAAGGACCAAATTGTAAGAATTAAGAAGGCGGGGGGATGGGTGAAGGAAGGGGGTGAAAAGGCAGAAGTGCTCAACAACTACTTGTGTTCAGTCTTTATGAATGAAAAGGGACACTACCCATAGTAGGAGGGAGGATAGAAACAGATGGGGAGGGTGACAGATGGAGAAATCACAGTGGGGAGGGTGATGGAGGGGTTTACGGCATTGAGGGTAGACAAGGCTCTGGGACTGGGTGGAGTACATTCCAGAGGGATGAAGGAGCTGTCAGAGGTCCTTGCAGGACCCTTGGCACACTTATTTAATTCATCTCTAGACACAGGATGCATACCGCAGGACTGGAGACTGTCTCACATGGTTCCCCTCCGCAAGATTGGACCCAAGGACCAACCGGGGAGCTATAGGCCAGTAAGTCTAACATCCATAGTGGGGAAGCTAATGGAGGCCATCCTAAAGGATAGGCTAGTGGCCCTACTGGAGGTGAATGGGGTGCAGGATGGCAGGCAGCATGTCTTCGTCAAGGGCAGGTCTTGTCAGACCAGCCTGGTGGAATACTATGACTGGGTGACTACGCAAGTTGATATGGGTCATGCAGTGGCTGTCCTGTACCTAGACTTCAGTAAGGCCTTCAATCCAGAACCACATGGAGGACTTGGAATCATGCTACAGGGCACAGGGGCAGGAGCAAAACTGGTGGGGTGGGCAAAGAACTGGCTAAAAGATAGGCCACAGAGGGTGGTGGTAGGTGGGGAATACTCATACCCTAAGCCTGTGACAAGTGGTGTTCCACAAGGTTCGGTGTTGGGCCCAGTGCTGTTTGGCATATTTATTGTAGATATCTCAGACGGCATCAGCAGCAAAATAAACCTATTTGTGGATGACACCAAGATGGGTGTGGTGGTGGATGATCGGGGGGTTGGCAGGGGCTAAAGGAGGATCTGCAAGGCTGGAGGCATGATCTGACAGATGGCAGCGCCAGCTGGGGTTCAACACAAAAAAAATGCAAGGTGCTGCACTTCGGAACAAAAAGTCCTAGGAGAAGCTACCATCTGGGGGGAGTGCAGCTGGAGGTAACAGAAGAGGAGTAGGATCTGGGGGTGCTCATCATGGGAGCAATGAACAATTCCGCGCAATGCAGAAAGGCAGCAGCAATGGCCAACAAAATGCTGGGGTGCATTGCGAGGGGAATTACCTCAACAAGAAGGGAGGTTATTCTACCATTGTACAGATCATTGGTTATACCCCTACCTGGAATACTGCTTGCAGTACTGGCACCCATACCTACAAGGGGACATTAGGCTGCTGGAAAGGGCGCAGCGTAGGACAACAAAGATGATTCAGGGCCTGGGGGAATTGCCATATGAGGTCAGCCTAAGAGAGTTAATCATGTACACACTGGAGGAGAGGAGGGATGGGGGATATGATTGAGACCTTCAGATACATGAAAGGGATAATCAAAATGGACACAGAGGATCCATTCAGGATGAGGGCGGGGAGAGACCCTAGGGGCCATGACATGAGATTGGAGGAGGGGGTTGATTCAGGAGGGAGGTGAGGAGGCATTTCTTTATGGAGAGGGTGGTGGCAAAGTGGAACGCACTACCAGCTGAAGTGGTGGCATATACGACAGTGGAATGCTTCAAGAAGGGGTGGGACAGGGCAAAGGGGAGGGTAAAGGGAGGAGGGTGGGGCAGCTGCTGAATAGGGAGCTAGCTGCATTCACAAGCAACCTAGTTAGACCATGATGGCCTTTTGCTGCTGGCAATTTTCATATGTTTGTATTGGTGCTAACACCTAGTGCTGGCACTAATTGACCTTCTGAATATTGCAGTCCAGCACAAATTTGGTACTATTCCAGCACAACGGATGTAAATCTGTGAACAGCTCTCAAAAGGGCATGGGACAGGGAATAGGGGGAGTAAGGGTGGGGAGGTGGGGTGGCAGTGGGATGACAAAGGGGAGGGGATAGGGCAGCTGCAAACTAGGGGTGTTGGCTGCACAATGACAGACCTTAGATAGACCAGGTGGTCTGTTTCGTTGGCATATTCAGATGTTCGTATATAGCGTCACGGCATCAATAAGGCTCGAGGTGGCAGCTGTGTTCTCTGGGTCTCTCTCAGCTACCCTGTAAGCTCTGGATTCCGAAGTGGAAATAAGAAAAAATTACTCACCATAATAATCTTGTTTCTTCCAAGGGAATCTTATTGTATTGTGACGTGCAGTATAGTCTCACCATAGGACTGCCCTGGAGCCGAAATGGTTAATAGAACCAATGCAAAGGATGGAATGTTAGGCTCGAGCTTGGTTTTCAAACCACTGTCCCTGGTAAACTGTTCTAAGCCATCAGATTCTTACGAAGCATGCACTAAGCAATATTATAAAATGGGAAAAAAAAACAAAGCCACTGATTGGCTGTTTCACCCTCGTAGCCGTGTCCTTAATCCCTGGTATTGTACCAGCCGGCACTAATGCTTGCCAGTCTGCCCTTTTACAAGTGCGAATCATTGAGCTGTGCCGACGAGTCACTGCCTGCCAGCCTGTCCCCCCCCCCGCCATGCAGTCTGTTTGCTAAATTACTGAATGAATCCTCCCTCCCCAAGAAACACATTAAAAATCTGACCTTATATTTTCTTGAAAAGTTTGTACCAGTTCCGGATCCACGGCCTCCACGATCTGTTTTTTTCAGTTGGCTGTCCGCGATCTCACCGAGTGTTCTAAGCGCGAGCGAGAACGGCTTTGACATCAAAGCCGAGACCCACGCCTGCACCAGCCTTCCTGTCATAACCTAAAGTGATTTGAAAGTACACGAATCATCACAAGTGGTAACCACTTCGGGACAAGCGCGACTGCTGCCTCTTGCAGAAACCATGTAGAACCTCCTGTGAAGTAAATCGTCATGTCGTTCGGTTTGAAAACCGCAAACCAGGAAATCGTCATGTACAGCATGCATCAAGGGACACGCCGCTCCAACCACATGCAGATCTCATCAAAAAGCTCCTAAGGCAAAAAATAAATAAAAACTCCTATAACCTAGTTCCAAAACCTCTTTATTTTCTCACCATTACCGTCCAGTTTACCCCGATACAAAACTTCATTTGCAGAATGAGCTCCGTTTGAAACCGCAAACCAGTAAATCCTCAGAGCTATACAGACAGCGCTCATAAAGAGCTCTATAGCAGATAAGGGTTGGGAGGTTATACAACTTCACCTGTCATGGTGCTACTGTGAGAGAGACAGGAGGGACAAAGAGGCAGACTCCATATACAAACACAGATAAAGTGACCTCTAGTGACTGATCTACACAGAAACCACACCAGATTGAGGGACTATTTTTTTTTTTTTGTATTAAAACAAAATTTGATTTTTTCAACACTTTTTACTTTAGTTTTTTAAAATAGTTTTATTTACAATGTGACCATTTATAAGCGCAATAACACTCCGGTGTGGTTTATTGCACCTAGTAGCACTTGGCATGAGCACTCGGCACAGCGCCTCGTGTAGTACACCCCTGCGTACTTTTATCAGCGATAAACCACACTCGCTTGTGTTATTGCTTGCTTCTGACTAACATAACACTAATAGTAACCCTCCTAATAAAGAGTTAAAATATATATACTAAAGAAATGTCTCCCTTTTTAAAAACACCTACCAAAGTAGCATCACTAAGACTGAGGTCACAGATGCCCAAAAATAAGAAGATAACTATATATAACTATATATATATATATATATATATATATTTATTTATTATGGTAGCACGGTAGTGCTACCATAGTTAGGGTTGAGTACCCCATTTAAGGTTAAATGGTGAAAGTTTGCACCTTAATAACTATGCCACCGTTCAACAGATTTGCCTGAAATTTGGCAGGCTTGGGGTGTAGCCATAGGTCTTGGGATCTGCCTGCTTTCGTACTGGTTGGATATACAGCTTCGGAATTATTAAGTGACAACTCAGAGCACATTTATGCTTTTTTGCGCATTCTTTGCTTGCGCCTACAGGTAGAACGGTTTGTGTGACTGGTCCAAAAACTTCAAGGAATGTCCCTGATGTGCCTTTTCCCATTATAGTCAATGGGAAAAGTTAACAAAAAGTTCGACAGTGTTGCAAATACAGTTTTTAGTGTCGCAAATGACCCCTGTAGTGTCATGAGTCAGCCATTTTTTTTCAGTTATTGATCACAGAAATGCTCAGCATTTAAAATTGGGACCCTCTAGGGACACAATTCTTTTTGTATTTACCTTGTCAAGCCCTGAGGATGCTAGCCATGTCTTTATTTTGGGGTTAAACACCCCAGAAATATGTTTTTCAAATTTTTGGGAAAAGTAGTGTCACAAAGTAGTGTCGCACCTGCGACACTTTAGTGATTTTTTTGCGAAAGTGTCACAAGTCACAACACTACTTTGCAACACAATGGCCAAAATAACAGGAATTGTTTGCCACACTGCTGCAAAAGAACAGTTTGGTCTTTTGGGCTGAAATTTGGAGGGAAGAAAGCGAACGTCCCACAGATGTGCCTTTTGGTGGTTTGGTGACAAAATATTGCAGGGCAGCAAAGTTACGGCACTCCGAAGTTGACGCTTTTTCCCATAGGATAACATTATGGCATCCATCGCGCCTTTCGGGGCCCGTATCTTGGAAACGGTGCGAGATACGGACTTTTCATTGGAAAATTGCTTAGCCCCCCAGATGGGGGCTAAATACAAAACTAGCCAGGAAAGTCATAATTCATACAAAATTAAATTTTCTTTCTACGTTGTACGGTTCCTGAGATATAAGCAATTTACTATTCCAAGTCCTCATTTTTCTGCTCCGAGGCCCATTATTCTGCATACATTCTTTGTATTCACTGTCTTTTTCAATGCAATTTGTGGGGAAAAGAAGGGTGTGAGCTTTCGTTACTGTGCCAGTTAGTGTTTCCACTTGCGTTTCTGTTACCATTCGTGTCACCATTCCCGTCTATGCCACCGTGTGCATTACAGTTTTCTTTTTCGTTTGTGCTTGCATTACTGTTACCATTTGCATTTCCATTACTGTTTATGTTTGCGTTTTGTTTTGCATCACCCTGTGCATTACCATTTCTGTTTGCGACTGCCCTTCCATTTGCATTTGCGTTTGCGTCTCTCTTTCATTCTGCATCATCGTTGCTGTTACTGTTACCATTTGCATTTTCAATTACCTTACCATGACCGTGCACATTATGGTTTGCATTTCCGTACGTGCTTGCATTTGCATTTCCGTTTCTGTTTCCTTTGGCATTATTGTTGCTGCTACCATTACCATTTCTGTTTCCAATTGTGGTACCCTGACCTTGCGCTTTATGGTTTGCGTTTCTGTACACGGTTCCGTTTATGTTCCCTTTGGCGTTATTGTTGCTGTTACCATTACCATTTGCATTTACAATTGTGGTACTGGGAACGTGCACGTTACGGTTGCGTTTCTGTACATCCTTCTGTTTGCATTTCTGTTTACTTTGGCGTTATTGTTGCTGTTACTGTTACCAATTATGTTATATATATATATACCTCAGGTTTGCAACATCTCTACCACAGCTGGAGTGCAGTGACCATAGGTTTCTAGTAGGGGAGGAAGGGAGGGAGCTCAGAATACAGTAAGATTCCCTTGGAAGAAACAAGATTACTATGGTGAGTAATTATTTCTTCAAACCCCAGGAAATCTTACTGTATTCTGACTTGTGCATATTATCCAAGCAGTGCCTTTGGAGGTGGGCCTATAACCTATTTAGGAAACAGGCTCTGCAGGACTGCTGTGCCAAACCTGCCATCTCATCTGGCCTGGACGTCCAAGCAGTAATGCTTGGTGAATGTGTGGACTGTCCTCCAAGTGGCAGCTTTACAAATGTCCACTAGGGGGATATCTCTAACAGCTGCTAGAGAAGCTGCTGTACCCCTAGTTGAATGGGCCCTGAGGCCTGCAGGTGGCTGCTTACCCAACTTGCTGTAGCAAAACTGAATGCAGGTACAATCCATCGTGCAGTAGATTGCTTTGTGGCAGATTTTCCTTTCACCACATCTCCATAAGTGAGGAAAAACTGAGTTTAATCCTGCCTGTGACTTTTTGTGTGGTCAAGGTAGTAGCTGATTGTCCTTTTCGCATCCAGGCTGTGCAGCCTACGCTCACCTGAGGTGGAATGGTCTGTGAAAAAGACTGGCAAAGTAACAGACTGGTTGAGATGGAACTCTGACACCACCGTGGGTAAAAATTTTCTATTGGTCCTCAGGACTACTTTGTCTCTATGGACAGCAATGTAACCAGGCTCTGTGGACAGCACCTGGAGTTCACTGAACCTTCTAGCAGAAGTAATGGCTACCAGGAATACTGTTTTCCAAATCACATATTTGAGGTCTTCGGAAGACATGGGCTCAAAAGGGGGCTGCATAAGCTGGGCAATACAAATGTTCAGATCCCACATAGGAGTAGGCTCCCTGTGTGGTGGGTGCAAATGCAGTAATCCCTTAAAGAACTTCTTGAATACTGGCTTTGAATCCAAAGAAGATGCATTACCTGCAGATAAGTAAGCTGAAACAGCTGCCAGATGCACTCTCAGAGTGGAAATCCTTAAACCAGTGGAATGCAAATGGGCCATATAGTCCAGAACTATAGAGAGACTGGCTTGGGCATGGTTTGCACCCCTGCCCTGACACCAAAATGGAAATCTCTTCCATTTAAAAGCATAGGTTTTCTTAGTAGAAGTCTTCCTAGATACTCTCAGGCTATCCATAACCCCTTCTGAGAGGCGCAATTCTGCATACTCTAAGTCCTCAAGAGCCATGCTTTGAGTCTGAGGGATTGCAGATTGGGATACATGATCCTTCCCTGTGAGGATGACAGCAGATTATGCTTCCTGGGAAGACTTTAGCTTGGCTACTGACAATGATAGGATCATGGAGTACCAAGGCTGTCTGACCCAGTCTGGAGCAATGAGAATCATTGATGCTGGTTGAACTCTGAGCTTGTTCAACACTTTCAGTATCAGAGGAAAGGGAGGGAATGCATACAGGAACTTCCCCATCCAGTCCAGCAGAAATGTATCCAGAGGGATTGTGCCCTTGATGGGAGGCCTGCAGCAATACTGTGGGAGCTGATGATTGTTTGGGACTGCAAACAGATCCTCCTCTGGGGTGCTCCATCTCCTGAAGATGGTCCCCAAGACCTGTTTGTTCAGTGACCACTCATAGTGGTTCTGGTTTATTCTGCTGAGGGCATCCGCCAAGACATCGTCTTTTCTTGGGAGGTGGACAACTGAAAGGGAAACATTCAGAGAGTATACCAAGGCCCAAATTTTCATTGTCTTGTGCCCCCTTGTTTGTTTACATAGTACATTGTGGTTGTATTGTCTGTTCTGACCTGAACCACCTTTCTCCTTACCTGATCAACGAATGACTGAAGAGCCAGAAGAACTGTTCTGAGTTTTAACAGGTTGATATGCAGGAGAGATTCCTGCTTTTTCCATGTGCCATGTGCAGTGTGATCCCCCAGGTGTGCTCCCTATCCTATGAGGGAAGCATCTGTCATGAGTACCAGACTGGGAACCTGCTGCAGGAAAGGCACTCCTTGCCTGAGATTGCCCTTTTCCTGCCACCACTGTATGGCTTGGTGAAAAGTGACTGTGACTGGAACTAGCTTTGAGACAGAATCCCTTCTCTGGAGCCAGTGATCTCTTAAATGAAATTGGATGTCTCTCATCTGGGACCTGGCCCCTGACACAGTTGCTGTGGAAGCTGCCATGTGGCCTAGCAATTGCAGGAAGTGTCTTGCTGGCCTGGAGATGTGAAGTGTGAAGGAACTGGCCACTTGGATAAGGTTGTCCACCCTGTCCTGAAGTAGGAAAGCCATCCTTTTTTTTGTATCCGGTTCTGGCCCTATGAATCTGAGCAGCTGAACTGGTTCCAGAACAGACTTTTTGTGGCTCACCAAGAACCCCAGGGAATACAGTGTGTCTTGTGTTATTGACAGAGCCTCCCTTACTTGCTGGTGTGACTGGCTTACTATTAGCCAGTCATCCAAGTAGGGGAACACTGACACCCCTTGTCACCTTAGGTATGCCACTACCACAGCCAGGCGTTTTGTGAACACCCTTGGAGCAGACGTCTGTCCGAAAGGCATTGCCCTGAATTAGTAAAGGCCTGATGGCAACCTGAACCTGAGGTACTTTCTGTGTGACCTGCTGATCGGGATATGAAAGTAGGCATCCTTCAGATCCAGGGATGCTAGGCTGTCTCCCTGTCTTAGGGTGGGTAGTATGGTAGCCAGAGTAACCATCTTGAATTTTGGTTTTGACAGATGCTTAAGTATCTGAGATCCAGAATGGGTCACCACTCCCCTGTTTTCTTTACTGTGAGGAAATACCTCGAATACGGGCCCTTTCCTTTCTGGTTGGAAGGGACTGGTTCAATTGCCCTTTGCAGCAGAAGGGTTGAAACTTCCTCTTCCAGCAGGGCTGTTTCTGATAGGAAATAGGGTTTAAGGCTCTTGACCGCAGCTTTGGTATTGCCTTGAAGCTGAGGACAAGCCCCAGACCCACTACCTCCAGGACCCACTTGTCTGTGGTGATATTTTCCCACTCCTGGAAATAGTGGGCCAGCCTGCCCCCTACTGGAATTAGGGAGGTGACCAGAACAGTCTCCTCAGGGTGTCTGTTTGGCCCGTGCTGCTGGCTGGACACTAGGGCTAGTGCGGCCACTGCCCCTTCTGCCCCTGCCTCTGAAGTATCCCATTGGCTGATACTGGGAAAAATCCTGAGGCTGGAAAAAAGATTTATAAGCAGGTTTGCCTCTGCCACCCCTTGCATGATGCTTCTGGGGGTTAGAAGCTCTTTCCTTTGCTGCTGCACTGTTGTATGCAGCCTTGTATTCATCCATTTTCTTCATGTATGCCTCTGTTTGCTCCCCAAACAGAGACACAGGGTCACATGGAGAATCCATGGCTTTAGTCTGGGAATCTTGTGTAAGGTTGGTGGTTCTAAGCCAGGCAAACCTCTTAAGCGACACAGCAGATGCCATCTACCTGGATACAGTGTCATTAGAGTCCACTGCCATCCTGAACTGTATCTTAGCAGCTTCGATATCCCTTTTTGCAGCTTCCTCCAGGTCAGCAGCCATGGGAGGGGAAGCTGCCTTAGCAATCTGCAGCACTGTGTACCACATGTTCATTTTGTACCTGGCTACGTAGGACATATAAGATGCCTGCCTAATAGCCGACGAAGATCCCAAATATGCTTTTTTAGCTATAGAATCCACTCTCCTAGAATCTTTGTCTGGATGGTGGGAGGCCAGAGGGATGCCAGCTTTGTCACAAGCTGCAGCCTGCACTAAACCTTCATGACTGAGATACCTAAAAAGGAATTCAGCCCCAGTCTTAGCCACCCAATACTTCTTGTCCACCTTCTTGTCTGTAGGGGAGACAGAAGTGGGTGTCTGCAATACCCTCATAGTCAACTTTCTCAAGGACTTATGGAGTGGCAGTAGCAATCTCTTTGATGGAGGCACATCCATCATTTCTTTATAGTCCTCTTCCTCCTCATCCTCTATGGACTCCTGGGATGGGATGCGAGGTCAAGGGATTGAGCAACTTGTTTCATGAAAGAAAAATAGGATGTAAAATCCTCTGTTTCTTTATCAGAGGAATCTGGTCTGTGAGGATCTGGTGAAATATCCGGATCAATGGGATCTCCAAAATCCTCCTCATCCTTATCTTCCTCTCCATACTCTTCCATCTTGGTCTATTAAACTGGGAGCTGGATTTGCACTAGGAGGTGGTAGCGATTGCTTGCCAACCGGAACCGAGGACTGCAGAAACAGAATTATTCTGATCACATTAGCGATATCTTCAGCAGAAGGAACCGCGGTCTTTTTTGATTGTGGTTTCTGGTGCTTTTCTTTTTTCTTTCTTTTAACCACAATGGTCGGTTCAGCAGCCTTGTCAGCAGTATGTTTTTTAGATGAGGAACTATCACCCCTTCTAGAGGGCAGCTCCTCCGGTTCAGGAAGAAGAGGAACCGGTTGCTCAGCATCTGGGCTAGCAGCCTTCTCAGCCATCCTTTCCTTCAGTCTTTTCAAATTCCTTTCAATGGTAGACTGAGGAAACTTACTGAAAATTTCACACTCTGTCTGCAAGTGGTCAGACCCCAGACAGAATAAACAAATTAAGTGTGGATCAGCCTTTGCAAAAAGTTCCCCGCACTCGGTACAGTGCTGGAAACCTGTGGGTCCTGTTCTCTTTTTAGCTTTCTGTGACATAACCCAGATCACCACTGTAAATATAACCCCCACCTTTTTTTTTGTTGGTTACGCGAACCGGACAACAAAACCAGGAGTTACCCCGGTTAGAATTCAAATTATAACAAACCGACTATATGAGTCGGAACAATTTACTTAACTTAAAACTGCAATAAAACTGAAAAAGGGAGACTGTCGGTTTCCCCTCAGTTAACGAACTGGGGAGGAAAGCGACTATTTACCTTTTACGGACTAAAATCTAAACAATTACTGCCTGAAAACCGAGGACAGTGAAAAGAATACCAAAATGAAATAATTTTAATGATAAATAACTGAGAAAAAACAAGTTTCTTTAAGCAATGAAGGAGAGCTCTCTGGAGACGTCTTACTGAGGCAAGCAGAGTAAAGAATCTGATGGTTTAGAACTGTTTACCAGGGACAGTGGTTTGAAAACTGAGCCCGAGCCTAGCATTCCATCATTTGAATAGGTTCTATTAACCATTTCGGCTCCGGGGCAGTCCTATAGTGAGGCCATACTGCACAAGTCAGAATACAGTAAGATTTCCTGGGGCTTGAATCACATTTACACCTCACATCCATAACCATGATATCAAAGGGCAGTCCCATTGCTAACCTCTAATTGGTGTATAATGTTAAAATGAGACAGCCAGAAATTACGCTCTAATAAGGATTTCCTAATCCAGCCCAACACTATGGCCCACAATTATAAAGTTTTTGTTTATTAGGTAAATGCACTAAGCAATACAGTGCTTATTTTCAGACACAGCCAGGGAGATTACAAAAGGAGTCATACCAGTTATACATAATGCAAACATAAATATTTGCAAATAATCATGTGACAAGCATACAGAGACAGGTAACAAACATATTGATAAGTCATATTCAAGATTAGAACATCAAAGTTAGGCATACGCAGTGGTTACCAGAAAAATGTATTTATACAGTGCAGCAGATTGGCAAGGCACATAAACAAGACATCAGGTACCGGTGCAGTTATCAGTGGAACTTAAGTACCTATCTAACTCCCTTTAAAGTGTGTGGTACACCCCCTCTGATTCCCAAATATGTTTAACTATAACTGTGTACCACTTTGGGCACAGCTTATTATTGTCCAGTGGTACCCCCTACCTCCCATGTCCCTATTAACATTATTATTGTGTTGGTGGCCAGTGGTACCTCCTACCTCCCATGTCCCTATTAATATTATTATTATTGTGTTGATGGCCGGAGGTACCCACACCCTCCCATGTCCTTATTAATATTATTATTGTGTTTGTGGCCAGTGGTAGCCCCCACCTCCCATGTCCCTATTAATATTATTATTGAGTTGGTGGCCAGTGGTACCCCCTACCTCCCATGTCCCTATTAATATTATTATTGAGTTGGTGGCCAGTGGTACCCCCTTCCTCCCATGTCCCTATTAATATTATTATTGTGTAGGAGGTCAGTGGTACCCCCTACCTCCCATGTCCCTATTAATATTATTATTGTGTTGGTGACCAGTGGTACCCCCTACCTCCCATGTCCCTATTAATATTATTATTGTGTTGGTGACCAGTGGTACTCACACCCTCCCATGTCCCTATTAATATTATTATGGTGTTGGTGGCCAGTGGTACCCCCTACCTCCCATGTCCCTATTAATATTATTATTGTGTTGGTGGCCAGTGGTATCCACACCCTCCCATGTCCCTACTAATATTATTATTGTGTTGGTGGCCAGTGGTACCCCACCCTCCCATGTCCCTATTAATATTGTTATTGTGTTGGTGGCCAGTGGCACTCACACCCTCCCATGTCCCTATTAATATTATTATTGTGTTGGTGACCAGTGGTATCCCCTAACTCCCATGTCCCTATTAATAATATTATTGTGTTGGTGGCCAGTGGTACTCACACCTCCCATGTCCCTATTAATATTATTATTGTGTTGGTGACCAGTGGTACCCCCTCTCCATGTCCCTATTAATATTATTATTGTGTTGGTGACCAGTGGTACTCACACCTCCCATGTCCCTATTAATATTATTATGGTGTTGGTGGCCAGTGGTACCCCTACCTCCCATGTCCCTATTAATATTATTATTGTGTTGGTGGCCAGTGGTATCCACACCCTCCCATGTCCCTACTAATATTATTATTGTGTTGGTGGCCAGTGGTACCCCCTACCTCCCATGTCCCTATTAATATTATTATTATGTTGGTGACCAGTGGTACCCCCTACCTCCCATGTCCCTATTAATATTATTATTGTGTTGGTGGCCAGTGGTACTCACACCCTCCCAGGTCCCTATTAATATTATTATTGTGTTGGTGGCCAGTAATTTCACCTCCCCATGTCCCTATTAATATTATTATTGTGTTGGAGGTCAGTGGTACCCCACCTCCCATGTCCCTATTAATATTATTATTGTGTTGGTCAGTGGTACCCCTACCTCCATGTCCCTATTAATATTATTATTGTGTTGGTGGCCAGTGGTATCCACACCTCCCATGTCCCTACTAATATTATTATTGTGTTGGTGGCCAGTGGTACCCCACCCTCCCATGTCCCTATTAATATTGTTATTGTGTTGGTGGCCAGTGGCACTCACACCCTCCCATGTCCCTATTAATATTATTATTGTGTTGGTGACCAGTGGTATCCCCTACCTCCAATGTCCCTATTAATAATATTATTGTGTTGGTGGCCAGTGGTACTCACACCCTCCCATGTCCCTATTAATATTATTATTGTGTTGGTGACCAGTGGTACCCCCTACCTCCCATGTCCCTATTAATATTATTATTGTGTTGGTGACCAGTGGTACTCACACCCTCCCATGTCCCTATTAATATTATTATGGTGTTGGTGGCCAGTGGTACCCCCTACTTCCCATGTCCCTATTAATATTATTATTGTGTTGGTGGCCAGTGGTATCCACACCCTCCCATGTCCCTACTAATATTATTATTGTGTTGGTGGCCAGTGGTACCCCCTACCTCCCATGTCCCTATTAATATTATTATTATGTTGGTGACCAGTGGTACCCCCTACCTCCCATGTCCCTATTAATATTATTATTGTGTTGGTGGCCAGTGGTACCCCCTACCTCCCATGCCCCTATTAATATTATTATTGTGCTGGTGACCAGTGGTACCCCCTACCTCCCATGTCCCTATTAATATTATTATTGTGTTGGTGGCCAGTGGTACCCACACCCTCCCATATCCCTATTAATATTATTATTATTGTGTTGGTGGCCAGTAGTACCCACTACCTCTCATGTCCCTATTAATATTATTATTGTGTTGGTGGCCAGTGGTACCCCCACCCTCCCATGTCCCTATTAATATTATTATTATGTTAGTGGCCAGTGGTACCCACACCCTCCAATCTTCCTGTTAATCAGTAAAGCAGAAAACTGTCCATTGATGCCTTTATTTTTTTTAAACCTGTTAAGAAAAAAAACACCCATCACCGCTCGCACCGGCAATCCCCCCACCTGACCTCCCACTGTGTACCCACCTCCCCACACCCCCCTACTCCCTTCCACCCAATCTCACTCACCTGAGGTGCTCACAATGTGAAGATCTGCTCTCCAATCAAAGACACAGCTTGAAGCTGGAACTGACGACTGCTGTACAACAGGTGAGGAAACTGAGGTTGGACTTGTCGCTCTAATATGACCACGCCACTTGTGATAAAAAAAGGGAAAGAAAATAGTGGCGATGGTAATAAAGGACCTCAAAGAAAAGAAAATAAAGGCACAGCTCTTTGCCCCACTTCAGCTTAAAGTATTCATGTTCAGCTACCTCCAACCAGATACCAACAGGGAGTGAGGGTTGAGAGGGGGCAGCAGGATTGGTGACTAAAGTGGACTTTTCATTGTGATCAGAGGTGAGCTGGAGGGTCTCTGTTCAACTGTTAGGACTTTTCTTTGAGAGACTAGCTGTCTTAAATTCAGTTATGCCACAGGGGACGTAATACTCTGAACTCTGTTTTTGATTTTGGAATTCTGTATGAAATGCAAGAGGTAAGGGGTGGGGGTAGAATATGGCTGATCTTCATGCCCCAGCTGTGTGGGATTTGGGAGGGGGGGCATGGCAGTATCAGGTAGGAAAACTAAAAGAGGGAGCCCCCATAGTATGAACGTTGAATCTCCAAACTGCAGGCTGTTTTGCAGTAGGGAAAAATGAAGCACTAGACAAATGGCATGCAGGCAATGCAAGAAACTGTTTAACATAAACTTTGAACTCTGTTTCTCATCGACCCCCTGTGGTAGTTCATGATGTGATCAGTTGTTGGGGGGGAGCTGGGGCATAGTATGCAGGCGCCTGTACAGGGAGCTTCTGTTTCTCCAGCAGAAGCTCAGAAGGACGCAGGAGTCGGGAGGGCTGCTGCTGTTGCGGGGTGGGTGACAGAATGATTTTTTTATGCCTGCATAAGCCTAGTGATTAGATACAGGGGAGCCCCAATACTGAATTACAGTGTGTACAGAGGTACACTGGGGGAGCAGCTGGGCTCCCTCCCTGCTGGAGGGCAGGTATGGCAGAGCAGGACCCATAGCGGGGGTGCTGGAGTCTTCTTATCTGGAGGGCTCTGCGACCACCTACTTATAACTGGAAGATGGGGAGGCGAAGATGTGTGGGGGGGGTGTTATTCCTGGTGATTGACGTAACAGGGATGAGGGATAGGCCACCCCCCTTGTGGGGGGATGACCTCACTCAGCTACCCATGAAGGAAAATGTGGATACCATCACACCACCACACCTCAATGTATCATCGGCTGATGCCACTAGATAGAGGTTGTGTTGCGCTACCTTGAAGTCATGGACAAGGCCCTGTTACAGAGTTAGGATGCAGGCCTTCAGGAGTGCCTAGTTTGAAGGGCCTTATTGCAAGGTTGCGGCATATATCCCTTAGGGCCTAGGTAGGGCCCAGACTTATGGTCAGATGTTACATAGAGGATAATGCCTAGGTCGTGGTTGTTAACCACACTGTAATCATGTCAAATGTTTGCCAGGACAACCACATAAACCTTGAGAGTGCAGCTTTAGAGGTTTATAGTTGGCATGGCAACCACAAGAGGTGATTACGCTCGTGGTTAACAACCACGAGCTAGGCATTGTAGTTTATAGAGTATGGTAATGGCATTGTTTTTTCCGAACTAGAACAGCACCATTTGGCCACTAAGAGTAACAAGTGACAGTTCCAAATTAAAAAAATGCACTTTCCAAGTAAGGGATGAAACAGGAATGCCCATTAGGACATTTATTAGCATAACACAAATAGTGATGAGTATGCTGTAAAATACATTCACTAAAATTATTAAATTCATTAACTTATTCTCCATTTAGGAGTGATGAAAAAAGTTAACATTTCTAAAAACAACTATGGAATCTCTAACTAACTGTTCAAAAATCAAATCAGATAGGACAGCAGTTTTCTGACTGGACTGCTGTAGTTACGTTACTTCACACTTGTACGCAGCGCAGCGTCGGATCAGAAGGAGGGTGGGGGAGGTAGGAACATCCAAGCAGAGGGCACCATGTAGAATATGTTCGGGTAACCTGGAATGTGTACTTTTTTAAACTTCTGTCAGGGACAGCTGATCAACGTTCTTTTAAAAGAATTACTACAGCTGGTGACATGCTTTCCTGTAATCCCATCAGGATGACATAGTCAAGCTAGGTTTACAGCAATCTGATGTCATAACATAGAGGATAACGGATGAGCATCAGACGGTAACCGAGCTGTAATTACTTTGAGAGGTTTCCATGACAACATGGTAAACCATGAGAGCACAGCTTGAGAGACTAACTGTTGTCGAGGAAACCTCGAGAAGCGATTACAGACTTGGTTGCCATCTGATGCCCATCCATTAGCTTTTATAGTGTATGAGCACTTACATTATAAAAGCTAATGGGCACCTACGTTTTACCGAGTCAAGCGATGCTGCCATTTTTTATAGACCGCACAAAGATTTTGATGCACCTTGAAGCCACTGTTTATCCGCTCGGGAGAAAGTGATTTTTCAAATGTTCATATGGCAGCATTAGCTTACTGCCAACTGTGTGACTTCAATCCATGTTGTTAATCCATCGATGCACATGGCATCAATAGGTTAACAGCATGGAACTACAGTTAGTGATAGGATAACAGCCTAGGGGAAAAGATGGATTTAAAAGGCTTATAACATTCTACTATACATTATAATAGAATTATCGGGTTATAAACTTATTGATTTGTGCCAGTAATAGACAATCTCCTTACATTATAGTTCCGTTTTTGTTGTGTTTCTTGTTGCCTGTTGAAGGTGTGTCTCTTACTGATCAGATAATGTTGGTTTCACATCATCTCCAATGGCTGACCTAAACATAATTACATACAATGCTAAAGGTCTGTACTCTCCAAGTAAAAGAACATGCATTCTGCAGAAGGTTGGAAGGCTTGTGGCTGTAATAGCATTCTTCCAAGACATGCATTTATCCCAGCAGGAACATTGTAAACTCAGAAATGGGGTGGGTGGGAAAGGTTTTCTCCTTGACTTTCAAAGCATCCCAGTAGGTGAGTGTTGCAGTACTGGTTAGAAGGGACAATCCCAGTCCATGTTGAAGGTCCTGCTGGAAGATGATGATTCAGTTACATGGACTATATAGAGGGGTTCTCACCGTCATTCCCAGTACTGCTGAATGTATCTTTTCCTTATATCCCAGACCTGGCATCATACAGTACAAACCAGTAGCATTTATCAGATTGCAGCCTTGGACCATGCCCTGGTGGGTGTAGATTTACTCACAGAACAAGTCCACAAGAGCCCCTGGTGGAGACTGAATGTCTCACATCTAAAAATCCTTAGGCTGCCGGAAGATTTAGAACGCATAGGTTTTTAGGACAAGATATCTTGTCGGCGGCAGCTAACACGGCCTTCTGTAAGCAAATAATTGCAGCTATATAGGGGTATCGCTCTGTAAATAAAGAAGGTGAGATGTTTGAAGCAGTAAGGTGGGATGGGTTGAAGGCCACCCACATGAGGCAATTCATATCTCATACCTCCCAAGAAAAGAAAGAGCAGAATAGAAAAAGACTAGAGCTGGAACATAACATCTTTGATCTGAAGGCTAAACATAAGATTACTTAAAACCCTAAACTTAAAAGAACAGTTACCGGAGTATAGGACTCAGCTGACCAAATTACTGAAAAATAAGATTGACGGTACTGTAGCCTGAGGTATACCAAACAAAGTTACTATGAAGCTGGGATTAGGGTAAGTAAGCTTTTGGTGGTGCAAATTTGTCAGCAGGAGTTAAGAAGGGCAGTGCAGAGAATTAGAGATGAGGATGAGAAGGGCCGGGCCTCCGCCAATCGTATGGACATTTCCCAGACCTTTGTCATGTATTACTTCTGGTTATTTGTTGACTCCTGGGTCCAGGGGATCAGGAGGCTCTGCAACAGTTCATGTCCTCAGTGACCCTTAATAAACTGTCAGAGGAAGACAGGAATGGTTTGGATGCCCTGGTGACAAGGGCAGAAATTTTTATTTGATTTTTTTATTTTTATTTTGTTAACCGGGTAGGGACACTGGAATAAGTCCTTTTTCAGTTCCAACCTGACACAAAATAAAAACAAATCACAAGTACACAAGTATACATACAAAACATATTATATAAAACATGTAGGTGTTAGTAAATGCCAGGAGCTTGGGAAACAAGTTGCCAGAGTTCCAGGCCATGCTGTTCGGGGAGGGGGGGGTGGATGTGGCGGTGGTCACGGAGACGTGGGCCAACAAAAACCATGACTGGAACCTAAATGTACGGGGGTATACTATGCTTAGGAAGGATAGAAAGGAGGGCAGAGGGGGTGGAGTGGCTATGTTCATTAGAGATGACATAGAAATTTCTTTGGTAGAAGAGGCAGAGGGAAACATGGAGGCCTTATGGGTCACCTTACGATCCCCAGCAGGAGATAAGGTCAAGCTGGGTGTAGTATATAGGCCCCCTGGGATGGGCGATGTTCTGGAGGATGGTCTGCTGGACAACATCATTGCCCAGTGTGGACCAAAAGGGGAAGGAGTGGTGTTGATGGGGGACCTTAATATGCCAGGTACAAACTGGGGAACCATGTCCTCTAAGGTGGCCAAGGAGCAGAGGCTGCTGGACGGCTTCCAGGATGTGTTCTTAACACAGCATGTGATGGAGCCCACAAGGGAGGGGCATGTCCTGGATGTGGTTCTGGCAGATGGGGATCTGGTAAGGGACCTGGTTGTAGAGGATCCCTTGACTGGGAGCGACCACAATACTGTCTGGTTTCAAATAAGCATGGGGGGAGGGGGGTGAGATCTAGGACACTGGCAGTGGGCTTCAGGGGGGCAGACTTTGCAGGCATGGGAAATATTCTTTAGGATCACTTGAAGGGGATTACATCAATGACAAATGTGGAAAGGAGATGGGAGGTCATAAAACGGGGACTTCATGAGGCAGTCAGGACCTGTGCTAAGGTGAAAAGTAAGGGAGCAAGGTCACATAAACCATGCTGGTGGTCCAGTGAGGTTCAGGTAGTGGTCAGAGAAAAGAAGGCGGCCTACAAAAAATATAAAACAACAAGAGGGGATAGGGATAAGGAAATGTACCATCTTATGTCTAGAAAAGTCACCCAGATGGTGAGGGGGGCAAAGTCCAGTAAAGAGCAGCGGCTGGCACAGGGGATACATGGAGGGGAAAAGGGGTTCTTCTGGTACATTGGGGAGCGGAGAGAAACTAAGGGCCATCTCAGCAGGTTGAGATCAGAAGGAGGGTGGGTGGAAGAGCCGAGGGACCAGGCAGTACTTTGCCTCTGTGTTCACTAGGGAGGGGGATGGGATATCGACAAAGCTAGGCACGATGGGGATAGAAGCAGCAGTGAGTGGGATCAGGGGAGCAACAGAAATGGAGCAAGAGAGAGGGAGAGGTACCCCAGGGGTGTCACATCAGGATAAGGATAAAAAGGCCAGTAAGGTGGAGGGGATGGATGATGCTATCTCCATCAAAAGGGTGTGGTTAGCCCTCAAGGCCCTAAAAGACAAATCTCCTGGGCCGGATGGCGTTCATCCGAGAGTACTATGGGAATTGGCGGACATACTGTCTGCACCCCTGGTGGAGCTCTTCAACAGGTCACTTGAGACAGGGAGGGTACCTAGGGATTGGCGAGAGGCACATGTGGTGCCAATCCATAAAGGGGGGTCGAGGAAGTAACAGGTAACTATAGACCCATTAGTTTGACCTCGGTGGTGGGAAAATTAATGGAGAGTATACTAAAGGAACGATTGGGGGTGTACGTGGAGGAGGTGGGAGGTCTGGATAGTTGGCAACATGGATTTGTGCCAGGTAGATCATGTCAAACCAATCTTGTGGAGTTCTACGAATGGGTAACATCAGAACTGTACAGGGGAAAGCCTGTGGATGTATTATTCTTGGACTTCAGCAAGGTGTTTGACTCTGTCCCCCACAATGGTCTGGTGGAGAAACTGATGGGGTTGGGAGTAGGCCCTTTGATGGTCAGATGGATTGAAAACTGGCTAGCTTGATGCACCCAGAGAGTAGTGGTCTGTGGGGAGCCTCAACCCCAGAGAGGTTGGTAGTGGGTACCGAGGGCGCCGGGTCCTGGGTCCGATCCTGTTTAATGCATACATATCAGACATCAGGAGGGTATAGGGTGTGAAATGAGTCTCTTCATGATGACTCCAAGATGGGAGCAGTAGTTGAGGGAGAAGAGGGAGGCTGGCCCTGCAAGGATCTGGACACCCTGGAAAGCTGGGCTCACACATGGAAATTAAATTTCAATATCACCAAGTGCAAGGTGTTACATCTTGGGCAGAGAAACCCTAAACACAGGTACACCCTGGGAGGGGAGGCGCTGGAGGCCTCAATAGGGGAAAAAAGACCTAGGGGTCATGGTGGATGCATGTATGAATAACTCTGAGCGTAGGAGAGTGGCTAGCAAGGCAAACAGGATGTTGGGATGCATCGTAAGGGGGATCACCTCTAGGAGCAAGGAAGTGATTCTGCCGCTGTGCAATGGACTGGTTAGACCACACCATGAGTACTGTGTACAGTACTGGAGACCACACTTGAAGAGGGACATACAGCTCCTGGAGAGGGTACAGAGGAGGCAACTAAGATGATACAAGGACTAGGGATTTGATTATGAGGACAGACTTGAGGAGCTCTGTCTGTTTCATTGGAGGAGAGGAGGCAGGGGGACATGATTGAGGTCTTCAAGTACCTCAAGGGAATACAGGTAGGGTAAACATGGAGGGATCTTTAGACTAAAGCAGGGAGGTATCACCAGAGGGCATGGTTTGAAGTTGGAAGGTGGAAGGGTGAGGGGGAAAGAGAGTAGGTTTTTCACTGAGAGGGTGTTGGACCCTTGGAATGCACTGCCTGGCGAGCTGGTTCAGAGATCCACAGTGGAGGGCTTCAAGAGAGGGTGGGACAGACACAGAAAGTGGATGTATCAGATGATGGCCTGTCCCAGGGGGGTGGGGATGGATGATAGGGGGTTCTGGAACACAAGTGGGGGGAGGACCTCGGCACCCAACTAGGGATCTGAGGTTCGAGCAGACTCGATAGACCATAAGGCCTAATCTGCTGGCAAATAGTATGTTAGTATGTACAGGCATCAAAATCATGTAAATATTTTTTAAGGCCAACTTTAAAAGTTTGTAAAGAAGATGCAGATCGAAAATTATCAGGAAGTTCATTCCAAAACTGGGGAGCAGCAGCTGAAAAGGAGCAAGACCCTGCTTTAGTTTTATGTGGAATGGATTGTAGAACAGCTCCGAATGACTTGAATGATCTGAAATCCAGAACAAAATAAAAAACTTAAAAGGCAGTAAGGTACCAAGGGTAGACAGCCTGACTGCTGAATTTTATAAAGAATTCACAGAGCAGCTGACTTT
Organism: Neoceratodus forsteri; assembly: GCA_016271365.2. Lineage (NCBI taxonomy): Eukaryota > Metazoa > Chordata > Ceratodontiformes > Ceratodontidae > Neoceratodus > Neoceratodus forsteri. The sequence continues at coordinate 395,870,542 of JADMNL010000024.1, forward strand.
CTTACCACAAAAAGTCTATAATAACATTTTTTTTTTCAACTTTCTTTATCGCCTCTCTGGTCCCATAGACCTCTCTCCAGTGGGGCACATGAAGCATCTTGTCTCCTGCCCAGCCTGAGGACCTCCTGGACTGGTCTGCTGCTCCCGGGAGCTCTCCTCCATCTCCAGTGACCACCCCCCCAGCTCTGAGCCTCCCTGGGGTGGGACTGCCTTTTAGTCCTCTGGTGCTCTATTTACAATCTAGAAGAGCAGCCTGGGAGTGGAGGAGAGAGACAGTGACCAGCCAGGTTGGACCTGGAAAAAGGCATGGAGGACATCCTCTGGTCCCACCTTCGCCTGTCTGGGTGCCAGAGTTTTTCCTGCTTTTTGTTCCTGGAGGCATGGACGTGCAATGGCAGCCAGCTCATGATGGGCTTATGCTCCCACACCTTCCTGCAAGCCATCCACCACTGCCTCCATACCCCAGTAGCGTGTCTTCTGCTTGTTGTGATGCCCCCAGTCTCCTCTGGGAACTGCTGTAACAGCAGGAGACACAAATCACCCATCTGCAGGAGACGAGAGAAGTCCTCTGGATGCTCAGTCTTCTCCTATCCCTGCCGACCCCCGATAACCCTAGCTTGTTCCTGAACCTGGGTTGCCTGCATGGTGGGAGGTATGGTGTCCAGTTCCTCAACTGTCAGTGCCACTGGGCTGGCTTATGATAAAATATTTAAGGGGGAATCTGACCCTGAAACTTGGTAACAGCCTGGATTACCATCTTACCCAAACCAGACAAGAATCCAGAATTATGTAGTTCTTATAGATTTATCTCTTTACTGCCAGTAGATATGAAGGTCTTTACAGTTATCCTTGTTAACAGGCTGCAGGGATGTGTGCAGGATTTGGTGGGCCCGAAAGAAACTGGTTTTATTAATGAAAGAGTCCTGCAAGATAACATCAGATGGGTATCGAACATCTTTTCCTCCCAATCCTCCTCTAAGGATCTCTAGCTTGCTGTCTCAATGGACACTGGGTAGGCATCTGATAAGGTGAGGTGGAAGTACTTAAAAAGAGTTCTCTGAGAGATTAACTTTAGTCAGGGCTTCCAGGCCAGTATCATGGCCTTGTACAAGCATCCAGAGGCAATGATTAAAAGTCAAAAGAGTTAATTCTAAGAGATTTCCCCTGGCTAGTGGCACTTGGCAGGGTTGCCCTTTGTCTCCCCTGTCTTTGCGTTTTGCATTGATGAGATTGAGCTGAACTGGAATGAATAAAACGTGAAATGCCAAACTGGCTGGACTATGAATGTTTTCAATGACTGGCCAAAGGAAAAGAAATATGACACAACATTGAAAACTATTCCTGTTCAGTCCCTGAATGTCATCCTGTGAAAGTTTTTGCAAATGTGCGAAACAGCAATGGCAAAGTGTACAGTTGTATGTTGCTGAGCATGTCTGTGAAGTCACTACCAGGATGACTGTTACTCTGCATCAGCTCTCAGGTACACGAGCGTGTATCAGCTGCAGCTCCATTCTGAAATGCCTACCCTAAGCAAAAACCTTGAGTAAACTAAAATCCGCTTTATAACTTCTACTGCATACACTGTACTAGAAACTTTCAGCTGGCAGTATTGCGTCAAGGTTGTCCATGACACCCAGAAGGAAGAGCACAAGAAAAATGGTCAGAAATCCCATTAATTCCAAGCTTGGGCAACTGCACAAGGAAAATCCTGGCCTTACTCTCTGATCTCAGTAACCGCTAAAATAACACATAATTTGGCTACTTGGCAAGATTCCTCAGCTGTCTCACCACAAGAGTCTACTGCTAGTTCTCTTGACTCTAGTATTAAAAAACTTTCAACACCGGCTCCCATATTCTTAAGAAGAGGAAATCCTAGGCTGGTTGAACAAATGGATCCCTTCAAAAGTGCAAACCTTTCAGGTCCTGGGAGGGGCTCTCCCATTGCAAACCAGTCAGCAATGTTCGAGAGGATGCCTTTAATTTGATGATGCATGAAATGGACCAGTGGGTAATTCCTCCTTCTGAAGCTGTATTCAAAACAGAAGTGCCACCTCGAGATCTGAACACTACACTTACTGAAACAGTAAATCCAAAAAGAACAGAGGAAAACTTGGAGGCAACTGAAACCGTATATCAAAGTTTTCCAGCTTCAGAGGAAGCCGAAGCTTCAATTCACAACACCATGAATGTAAGCCAGGTATGTGCTCCCAACAATATTAACAAATTGGTGCAGACTAACGTTATAAATATGGAGCAAAATTTCACACAGGAAGTGAACTTCCAAGCAGAGAATAGTGCTAACTTAAATAAAAAAATAACTGCTTAAACCCAGCTTTCTTTACCTGGCTGCTGTGCATGAACTGAGTTGCCTGATATTAGCAAAGGGCCTGCACCTGCGTTAAACAAGGGTCTCCCTACTGCACAATGGCGGGCAAGTCAGGAGAACAATAGCACTTTAGATACTGAGGATTCTTCACCCACAGAGACAAATGAAAACAATATTTGGGAAGAACCCAGGAGGCAGTACAGCGTAGTGGGTTATGGCCAGGGCCACTGGAAAATTGCACCCGCAATTTTTTTTGCGGAATCCGCAAATTTCACCATTCTCCGCAAAAACTGACATGTTCCGCAATTTCTTGCAATTTTTGAGTTTTTGTATTGAACTGTGTAAAAAGTAAAAATAGCGGTACATTCTCGTGCATGTGCGGGATCTGTCCTCCGGGTGCTATTGCGCATGCGTGGGATTTCGGCACTGGATTATACTACTATTTTGCTACTGAACGAGTGCTCGGTTTTTTGTCACAAATACCAGGAACCGCTTAAAATAACATATTGCACTGGATTATGTGGCTGTTGGGATGGGGATGATAAAATGTGAATGTCTGAATAGCGCTCTCGGTAGACGCGCATTCTCGGCACCTTCTCATCACCAATCTGCTTCCAGTTGGCAGGGGATTTCAATACGGGACGGATGAAATGGAAAGGCTGCTAATTTATAAAAAAACAGGTACATGGATTGTGTTTTCTTTTATGCAGGGGTATTCTACTAAAGCATTTACACAGATATGTGCCTAGAGAGCCACTAGTATAAAATAAACAATAACGGAGGAAAAAAGCTGACAGTGCCCCTTTAAATTTGAATAAGCTAGTTACTAACAATGATCTCACTCTTAGCAACTACCCCCTAGATGCTCACATGCAAATACTACAATAAAAACCTAACTAAAGTCTAAAAACAAGCTTATAAAACACAAAATGTATCTGAATATTTATCTTTAACTAACCAAAATCATTGAAGCTAGAGTAAAGCAAAGGTAAATTATAGGGTACCCTGACTATTGTATGATGCAGTAAAAATATACTGGTATTTTTTTTTTTAATTTTTTGGTAACCACATAAGGCCCACTAGGCACAGATGCCTGTTTTCAGGTACAACCCAGGAGCACTGAGGATATTAAGTGATTTGCTCAGAATCATATGGTATGCAAGTGGAGGTTGTGAGAATCAAACCCAGATCTGCTAGATGTCGTCAGCTCATTCACAGTTTGTTACTCTTACCTCTAGAATTATACTGCCAGCTCCAATAACCCCCAGACTTAATGTATAAATATGTGATTTCAAAAATAGTGAACAGTACAAATTATGACCATTAAACACTTTAACAACATTTTACTAAAACTCAGTTATTCACCACTCTGTCTGCTTATTTGTTCTTGTACCAAAGTGGGTGAATAGCTGGCAGAGCACTGTAAACAGTTGTTGATTAGGTTTCATTATTCTACAGCCAGAAACAAAAAAATATATTTCTTCTGGCTTTATTTAATATTTACTTGCTGCAGCTCACTTAATATAATCTATTTAGCACTATATGAGGCAGATGCTTTTAAATTTTGGAAGATAGGCAATGCTTATGATAGCTTATCAGTTTAGTATTCTTGTTAGGAACAGAAACTTTTCTTTATGTTTTAAACATATTCAGGTGTTAGTGTATTCATTTAACAATTTATACTGACTAATCTGTGCTGCAGAAAACATTAAAAGATTTATTGTGAAGCACTCAGAGTCTATAGTAGAATCCCCGCAATTTCACGCAATTTTGCAAAATGCTCCGCAGTTTTGAATAACCTTTTCCGCAATTTTCCAGTGGCCCTGGTTATGGCTCTGAGCTGCAGATCTGAAGACCTGGGTTTGAGTCCCACAGCTGCCTAGGTGCATACTGTGTGATCCTGAGCAAGTCATTTAACTTTCTTGTGCTTCCAGGTCACATCTGGAAACAAGCTTCGGGCTTAATGTGCTACTCCTGGTTAAACAATGTTCCCTTTCCCTTTGGGCCCAAATTATAATTCCTCAAATAGCCAAACTAATAGAACAAATGGGGGTAGAAAATAAAGAAATGTCTGACAAAATGAATGCATTTCAGTTAACTGTATCATCTCTAGTAAATGAAAATATGACTCTTTGAACTGAACTAATTGAGGCCCAGCGAATGGATTTCAGACTTGGAGTATTTAAACACCCCTTTTTCTAGGCAACAAAATGATTTGGAAGCTGCAAATAAAGAAATAAAAAAACGACTGGTGGACTTTGAAACCAGATCAAGCTGTAAAAAAACATAAGAGTGCTGGGAGTTCCAGAGTCCTGGGAGAAAGATAGGGGTGGCAGTATAGCGCAGTGGTTTAAGGCTCTGAGCTACAAATCTGGGGACATCCAGCAGACCAGACCTGGGTTTGAATCCCACAGCTTCCACTTGCATACTGTGTGACTCTGCCCAAGTCACTTAACTTCCTTATGCTCCCAGGTCGCTCCTGTAAAAAAGCTTTCAGCTTAGTGTGCTACTCCTGGTTAAACAACTAAAAAAAAAAGATAAACCCATAAAACAAATTTTAAAATGAATAATGGCTGAATATATGGATATGCCTGTAGATCAAATCAAAGTGGAATTTGACTGTGTTTACAGAACCCTTTGACCCATTTTTGGATGGGAAAACGGTACAAGGGGTTAAAACCTATAATTATTTGGGAGTCTTGGTTGATTACCGCTTTTCTTTTTCAGACCATATTTTGTCACAAATAAAAAAAGTTAATCAAAGGTTGGGGGCATTAAGAAGAGTGTCAGGATGTTTGACTAGTGACATTAAGATTAAATTAGTAAAACAACTGTTGTTGCCGGTGTTAGATTATGGCTTACCATTATATATGCATTCTTATAAAAAATGTTTACATAAACTGGACCAGACTTATTATAGATTGGGGAAATATATTTTAAATTATGGATTTCGAGTTCATCATTGTGTAGTTTATCAGGAACTTAGCTGGTTGCATCCAACAGCTCGAAGAGAATATATATGGCTTACTATATGTCATGGTTTGATACATTCAAAAGTGCATCCTCTACGAAATTTGATATGTCAAGATTCAGATTCTAAATACTCACATACTTTTAGGAGGACTACTAAAAAGTTGCCCATGATACAAATTATGAATCGTATGGGGGATATGGTGTTACAAAATAGTTTAGCAGGGATATGGAATAAGTTACCTCACCACATGATTGAAATTTCTGATCTGCATACTTTTAAATTGGAATTGTATAATCATTTATATGTTTGTTGTAGTTGTTTTTAGGTAATTGTGATTTTGTATTTTGTCTCACTTTGGATTGTTTGTCTTTATTGTAAATTCCACAGGTATTTGTTGTAAATGGGGATTTTTCCCCAATCAGATTAACCTGTATAAAAATAAATTTTAAACAAACAATAACGGTGTACAGGGCCCCTCCTAGACCTATTGTGGCAAAGTTTTTTTTCAAACTGAAGACAAGGAAGCATTGATGTCCTCAGTATATAAAAAAAGAGACGAGTTATTAATGGAGTCACCATTGCTATCTTTAATGATTTGCCTGCCAAGTTAAAAGTGGAGAGAAAGAAGTTTGACCAACTCAGAAATACGTTATGGGACAGAGCAATTAAATCTACTATAATCTACCCAGCCAAGCTGAAAGTGATGCATGAGGGGGTACAATATACTTATGAAATGGTTGAAGAAGTGACTAAAGACCTTAAGGACATACTGAAAACAGAAGTCTTGTAGGAGCAGAGTTGTTAACTGTTAAATCATGAAAGTAAAAAAAATTAGCAACTCATAGAATGAGGATGAACAAGAGAGGTCAACAACATATTTACTTTCCCTGCTGTTTTTTTTTTTTTGACTTGGAAGAATATATAACTTAAAATTAGTGAATGGCATAGTAAGTCTAATTATATGACATAATGAGAGAATTTAACGTGGGGAGTTTCCCTCATTAGCTAGATACCTACAATATTCTGCTATTATTGCCAGCATTTTTTTTCTCCTTCCCCCTTTCTTTCTACAGGTTAAAGAAGACCAAGAAGATCCTAGTAAATAAGAACTGAAGAATGTAAAAACTTAGCCTTGAATAAGGGGGCAGGTACAGCAGGGTCCAATTAGCTGCAGCAATGAAATCCTGATAGAGTTGCAAACGGGCATTTACCACAGCTGCCCTTATTAGGGAACCTTACGAAACTTAATTATATAATGTTTGCCATTGGGGGGGTTAAGGTTTTTTTCACGAATAGTAGTTAGCAAATTAACAATCTGGAACACCAATTTTAATAGGAGGACAGTTTCAATTTGTTATACAAATCATTATATTATATGCATAAAATTTATTAAAATCGCAACCTGGAATGTCAACGGTATCAATTCCCCCATCAAGAGAGAATGCAGTTTAAGCCATATCAAAAGGAAACAATTTAATGGTATATTTTACAGGAATTACATTTACAAGAAAAAGAACTGGTCGGGTTGAAGAAGAGATGGCTACCCCATATTCTCCACTCTGAAGGTACTAATAAATTTAATGGAGTAGCTATTCTAATACAAAATACTCTCAATTTTCAAATATTAGACTCCTTTAAAGGTCAAGAAGGCTGACTATCCCTAATACATCTTAAAATAGCATTGGAAACTTTTATTGTAGGCTCAATATATGCCCCTTTTAATAATTATTCCTCATTTTTGGCTGATATCACTAATGCCATAATTAAACTTTGTCCCACCAGATTAATTTTAAGAGGTGATATGAACACTCTACTTTGGCCTGGAATTGATAAAACTGGTCCAGTTACTAAAACCAATATAGCCTTAGCAAAAATATTAAATACTTTTCTGCTTAATCATAATTTGGTCAATATATGGTGGATTTTTAATCCAAACTCTAAACAATATATCCATCATGATAAAAAAAACCACTCCCAATTTACCAGAATTGACTATTTATTTATTAATAAATCATTGGCATCCCTCAATAAAAAAGTTAATATCAACACTATTCTTCTCTCCAACCATGCTATTGTTTCAGGTAGAACTCAAAATAGATGATAAAAATAGAGTGCTTACAACACTGGAGATTTAATAACACACATTTAAAAGACCCACAATTCCTTATAATGATTAAAGACAAAATAGAATATTACTATGAGATGAACTATGCCATTGATAATAATCACATCTATCTCTGGGATGCCCTTAAAGCCTTTTAAAGGACGCATACACTTTCATATCAAGATATGCTTTTAAGAAAAGTAACCAATTAATTCAGGACCTTGACCAGAAGATCCATGAGACTGAATCTTTAAAGATACAAAATTATAATAAATAGTATTCTGTTTGGGAAGAACTTAGAATTAAAGGGCAAGACTTAATTAATAAAGAAACAATTCAAACACTAAGAAAGTTAAAACTATTAAATATTTGGAAGGGGACAAGTCTGGTAGATACTTAGCTAACCAGATTAAAAAGAATAAAGAAAAAAATATAATCACTACTATAGAAACTATAGAGGGTCAGACAGTCTCCAGTGATAAAGACATTGATATGGTCTTTTGTGAATATTACAAAAAGATTTTTCCAACAAGACATACAAATAAACCAAAGTAATATTCAAAATGTTATTGGCAAAATAAATAACTGTAGCTATATATGGGACCAAAGTTGTATACATATCAAAGAAATTGAAGAAGAAATTGAATAATTACCTAATTGTAAGACTCCTGGTTTAGACAGCTTCACAAATTAATTTTTCAAGGCCTTTAAAAAGGAATTAGGCAGAAGCTTTGTGAAATCAAAATCAAATCGTCTCTCTCACCCTCCCCCACCTGTCACATCCTGACCCTCCTACTCTGTCCCACTAACTTGCCCACTGTGACCCCTGACTGACTCTTTTCCACATCTTTCTTCCACCCTCCCCCTTCCCTCTTCCCTCCCTTCCCCACACCTCACCATCCCCTTCCTCCTGTCACCTTCTTCTGTGCTTGCCCCTGCTCTCACCCATTCTACCCCTTCCTGCCTCGCTCAACATGCTTGACAATGCCACCCGGCTGCATTCCCCTCCTTGTTCTCTGTCCTGCTGCTACTCTTCACCCCCTGACTCACCCTTCCCGATTTCCAAATGGGATTACCCGCCCATGTTTTCGCCTATAAAGTCCTAGAAGGCCAACTATGTATCTAATTGCAATCACCTATGTTTACTATGTATTGTGCTGTTCTACTGTTCACTGTATTTGATATTATCTGTACATGTTATTGTGCTTTATACTCTGTCTGTTTTGTAACCCCCTCCCCATTATTGATGTGGAACCTTTGTAAATGAGCTCCACTGTGCTCACAGGTATTTTCTAATACTAGTTTGAAATAAATAAATACAAAAAAAACATAATTCAGTTAATAACCCATCATAATGAAGAAATCCCCAAATCAATGCTAAAATCATTTTAATCTATAAAGAAGGGAAGCCTGCTAATAACCTAGAAAATTACCACCCAATTGCACTGCTAAATACCGATTATAAAATAATTGCTGAATGTGAAGCTAATAGATTAAAAATTGCATTACATCAAATCATCTAACTTGACCAATATGGATTTATTAGAAGGCGCAACATAGCTGATGCCAACAGATAAGTCCGATATTTATTTTCTTATATTCAAAATAATGAAGAAAAAGAGCAAATTCCATACTATGCAATAGCACTGGACGCTAGTAAGGCCTTTGATGTAATCAGTAGGCAATATATGATGGCAGTATTAAAACAATGGAGAATACCAACTCAGATATTAAGTATTATGCAAGCATTATATAAAACCACATTTGTCACATTTCAAATCAATTATTTATTGTCTGAACAATTTGATATGTGAAATGGGGTCAGACAGGGATGCCCCCCATACTTTTTATAATGCATTTAGAACCATTTTTGAACCAAATCACAGAGGACAACAAAATTGAGGGAGTCCTAATTAATAAATCCTACAAGAAAATTAACATTTTTGCAGACGATATATTACTTATAGTAAAAAAAACATTAGTTCTTCTATAATTCACTTCTTGTCTTTAGTAGACCATTTTTCGGAATGATCTGGTTATAAATTAAATAACCACAGGTGGTAGTACACCCAGGAGCGACTCAGTGGGAGGGGAGACGCCAGCGAATGATGCGCACCATGCTTGTATGCATCACTCCCAAGCCAGTATCTCGAGGGAAGGATAAGTCAGATGAAAAACAGTGGGAGACTGATGCAGAGTGATGGATTGACTGCAGACAACTTGACAAGATTCCCAGGAACTGGATCCCATTCAGCAGCAGTTGGGGGCCCTGCTGCACCTCACCATGGGGGCAAGCCTTGGGAGCAGACAGGAGGAAAGCAGATAAGACCATGAAAAGCTGGGTGACAGGGCTGAGGGGCCAGTCTGGGAGGGGGCCCAGCCTACCAAAGAGGAGAACAAAAAAAAGTTGATAAAATGAATCAAAAGTTTGCAAAAAGTACATAAAAATAAATGTAATAAAAACGTTAGTGAACTTAGTAAATCCCGAGTAGCAACCATTGTGTCTAACCAATGACCTCACTGTGCAAAGCCCATTCCATTCCCATAATCTTTTTTGTGAGCTCCATCCACTCACTAAAAAAAAAAAATTAAGTGTTTTTTTCTCTTGTCTCCAACAGGATTGAAGAGTTTGGTGTAAACAAAGACATAACCGAAAACCAGCCTATGGATTGCTTCCTTGGCTTCACACCTCATCTCTGTTGGAACACTTCATGGGATTATGAATATAACCATGCATAACAATTCAAAATGATGAATCTGAAAAAAATATAGGATGCTGAGCATGAACTGTGCATTGGTTTGAATAAAAACCTAATGAGAAAGCAGGTTATCTAGTAGTAAATTCTAATGAACCCTTGTCTTGAAAGGGACTATTTTTTTTCTGTTCAAATGAATGTTAATAAATTTATAAAGCAAATTTTTTATTGGCATCTGCATGTATTAATTTACCATTTTTCTTGGATTTTTTTCTATCAACATTATAATCGTGACAAGGCACTCCAGTTTGTGTACTGTGGTGGGATATGGCACACCTTGGGTGGTGGAAACACTCTGCCTGCCTGTGGCCTTGTGCTTCAACTCACGCTAGGTGTGCCATTATCTCACCAAAGCGCACACCCTGTCATACCTTATTGATGAATTTGTGGACTCCAAGTATAGTATTCTTTCAGAATTATATAAAATTGCTAAGTTGCCAACCAGGAAAACTAATACAAACTGGTTTGAATCATATTGGAAGTAGAGCACAAGGTACTCACATCTTATCAGGCACAGTGCTCAACAGCACCCTCTTGCATACTGCTTTGAAATTAAAAAAAAACCTTACTCTTACCAAAACAGCCATGAGATATTTTACTTCCAGCTGGATGGTGACTAGAGAGGGGCAGAAGGGACCGCAATTCAACCTCGCATCGGAAGGATGGCACCTCACAAATGCAGGCCCCTGTAGTGTTGCACTGCAGTTTCACTTTTTTTGGTAAACAGTTTTAAAATGTTTTCCACATATGACTGGCCCAGTGGTATGGAGAGCTGAGGCGCTGGATGCCTCAACTCCCGTCACACTGGTGACCCGGGTTTGGGAGTGAACTCAGGCTGTAAGGACAGGAGTCAGCTGGGGTGGGAGAGGATGAAGCATCCACAGGATTGCTCTCTCTCTAGGGGAGACAGGACATGATGTACCACTCCTACACTGGCACTACAAGGAAGCATGGCGGCAAGCCAGTATGCATATCCTAGAGGGGGATGTCCACTGGCCGGTGCATGTGTGTGGAGGCATGCATGCACACCTCTGAGAACAGCAAATGTGGTGACACTCCACAAAAGTGGTCCCAAGGAGGATCCGGGCAACTACAGGACAGTCAGCATGACCTCGATAGTATGCAAACTTATGCACCATACTGAAGAAGGGGCTGGTGAGGTACATGGAGGAGAATGGTCTACAGGATAGTAAGCAACACGGGTCTATGGCAGTCAGATCATATTAAATGAATATTTAGTAGAGTTCTTTGACCGTGTCATGAAGGCAGTGGACAAGGGTCATTTACCTGGACTTTAGTGAAGCCTTCGATTTGGTGCCATATAGGAGGCTGATAGCAAATGTGAGGGGGCTAGGGTGGGGGAGAAATTAGTAAGATGGGTTGAAAACTGGTTGGGGGGCAGGACACAGAGGGCAGTGGTAGGGGGTAGCCTCCAGTACAAAGAAGGTCACCAGTGGAGTTCCACAGGGGTTGGTGTTGAGTCTGGTACTGTTTAATATTTATTTATTTATTTGCTTTTGTTAGCCAGGTAAGCACACTAGACAGCACGTGCCTATTTTCAGGTGCGACCCTGGAGGATTACAAGTGTACAAATCAGAGTAAATAGGTAGACAGGGTGCAAACAAAGCACTGAAATAACAGACTACATTAAGAGGTGCATTGTGATCATCGGTCAGACAGGGTTCATGCAGGAGAAACAGACATAGTAAAGCTGGGGTGAGGGGTAGAATCACAATAGGTACAGGCATGGGAGAGAAAACAAATGTACATAACAACAAACAGCAAGCTAGCTAGGTACATGGAAGAGCTTCAGGCTCATACATTACATCAGGAGGTAGATGACTGTGTAGAACTGGCCTGAGCAGCAAATGCATACAGGACAAGTCACCAGTACCGCTCTGTAGAGCCAGGTAATTGAGAGGCAAGCTACACAGGATGGGCAACAGGTAGTGGGTGGGGGACTTCTGGATGTAGGCACTCAAAACATGGTAATCTAGGCCAGGGACGTGCACCATATACAGAAGGTGGGACAAGTGGCGTCAAGTTTGCCAGCACCGTAATCAGCAGGTGGGTCAGATGGCCTCGAGCTTGCCAGGTGGAAGAAGTGCTAGTAGAGGCCGGGGTCTACATGCCCAGATATAAGCAACATTAGGGAGGACATTCAGGGTAAAATGTGCCTATTCGCTGATGATATCAAGTTCTATGGGAGGTTGGACACCCAGATGGGGATACAAGAGTTAAGGGAGGACCTAGTCAGACTGGAGAAATGGTCAGGGATTTGGCAACTGGGGCTCAATGCTAATAACTGCAAGGTGATGCACAACGGGGCAAAAAAAAACTAGAGCAGAGTACTATGTAGGAAAAGTACAGGTAGCTGCATCTGAAGAGGAAAAAGACCTAGGGGTAGTAATTACTAGGGATTTGAAGCAATCCGCTCAGTGCAGAAAGGCAGTGGTGAAAGCCAACAGGATGCTGGGATGCATTGCAAGGGGTTTCAGTAGCAGGCACAGCAAGGTGATCTTGCCATTATATAGATCGCTGGTGAGGCCTCACTTAGAATATGGAGTGAGGTATTGGCACCCATACCTAAAAAAGGACATTAAATTGCTGGAAGGGGTGCAGAGGAGGGTGACTAATTAGGGGACAGCAGTACAAGTTATACAAGGAGAGGTTTGGAAGCCCTGAGGAGGTACTCCTTGGAGGAGAGGAGGCAAGGGGGGATATGATAGAGACCTTCAAGTACCTGAAGGGAGTAAACAAAGTAGAGTGCGAGGGTCTCTTCAACAAGAGAGAAAACACCACCACCAGAGGACACAGCCTAAAGCTGGATGTGGGGGGAAGATACAGGAGGATGTCAGGAAGCACTTCTTTGCAGAAAGGGTGGTGTCAGCCTGGATTGAGCTACCAGAAAAGGTGGCAGAAGCTAGGACAGTGGGATCATTCAAAAGATCCTGGGACAAACACAGAGGGAAATTGTGGGACCAAGGAAGGGGGGGTTCAGGGTCATTGGTGTAGGGGTAAAATACATAACCCTACAACAAATCCAGCAGACTAGTTAGACCGGGTGGTCTCCTTCTGCTGACTACTTTCGTATGTTCTCTGCATCACTGCATGCTGCTGGACATAAGAGGAAGCTAGAAAAATGGAAAAAGAGCCTGGCTCCAGCATGGAACAGACATAAGGCAATTCTAGGTGGGGGAGGAGGGGGGTAGGAAGAAGTAGGCTGTTGGTTAACTAGGATCTGCAGCTTATCTATTAGGTAGGGAAATGGGCAGACTAGGTGGGCCAAGTGGTCCTTATCTACCATCAAATTCTATGTTTCTGTGTTTCTGTGTATGAAACTGGACCCACTACCCAACCCGTACTGCTGTCCGGGACCTGCCATCTGGGTTGTACATTGGGGTGGGGATGGCTCACCTCCCTTCCCAGGCCTTGCTGGGGGGGTACAGGAAGGTCTTGGGGGAGGCAGTTGTCAGTGGGGTGAGGGTCAGAGATGATGGCCATGCCGGAGCCATGGGTCACTGGAGAAAGAGCTTTATTATTAACAGAAAAAAAAGTTTTCCCCATATACATGGTTAAACATTTTGTTAAGTACAGCGTTTGTACAGAGGTTTAGTTGTCAGTCACAGTTCCGCTTACAGTACTCAAACAGGGACACTCAGCAAACAGTTACAACCAATATAAGTTGAAAGAGATATTTCATTAATACATATATTCCAGATAGTCATTGTGTCATGTACCATATGTTACTGGGTCCACAATTGCTGGGTTGGTCACAGTAGATCCCCAAGACACACAGAGTGGTGACAACATGAATTTAACAGTTGTTACAAATGAAGCCATCCTTTCTAGGTAAGAAATACCCCTGCTTGTACCAGGATTGGTCTCCATGTGGATTCAAAAATCTGTTCTTGGTTGTTTGCTCTGTATTGTCTCTTGCAGTTTTAAGATGTTTCAACATGTTATTCACCCACTGGGTGATTGTGGGGGGAGTGGAGCCCATTCAGGACTGGGCAATAATCTTCTTAGCATTTGTAAATGGCAGCCCCTATACTGTGTTTTCTGTTGAGAATGTTAATGCTGACTCAACCCCAGCAGTAATTCCAAAGGTGAAGAAAGGAAAGGATTTGTTAATGACCTGAGCAACTTCAGGGCAGTCACCATGTTCCAGAAGGGTTCTCACTGGTGAGGGAGGAACTTTGTGTAAATGTCTATAGGCAGGCCATCTGCCCCAGGGGCTTTCTCCCCTTATAGATCTTGCATCCTCGCTTCTACTTACTTCCAGGATAGAGGGGCATCAGTGGATTTACAAACAATGGCCCCTCTGCACTATGGGGTGGCTTGCTTACATGCCGTAGATCCACAGTGTGTAGGCAACCCTAAGTAAGAAAGGCATACACCAGGAGTCTGCAGACACTCGACATACATCCCCTCCATGCATGCAGCCCCTTCCACCCTTGATACCTCAGTCTTCCACATAGGTACACATGTGGGTGGTCTGGGAACATTTTTGGGAGCATGCCCGCACTCTATGCCATTCACAATAGCATGGAGTACTGGATGAGGGGGGTGCAGGATGTGGCAGCAGGGATCCTTCTGTATCCTCTGCATGCCACCTTAAGGCAGCCACTCACTGACCGTGGTGGGAACATATACTGCCATGTCATGCCATGCCACCCCTGCACTCCCATCAGCAAGGGAGGGCTAGGGGTAGCAAGTTGGGCACTCCCCATACATTAAGCAGTTTCCCACAATCCCCTGCACTGCAGTCCACTTGTGGACCAGGTCATGCATTCGATTGGATGCCTGCCTGTGTCCTCCGATGAGGAGGCACTGAGGAAGGCGGAACAAAGGACTGGCACCCTACGGAGGCATGCATTAGTGCCCTCAACATGCCTGTCCACAGTTGTGGAGCTGTACAGGCCCGGTATGCACCTCTCATGTGTATGCAGCAATGCTTTTTGTATAGCCCCCTACCTGCGGGATTTTAGGAATGGGTGCTGTCTCTGCAAACTGCTCAAGTTGTTGAATAGTGGGATGGACTTCTGAGGTGTAGAGCATTTGATAATAATCCTTGAAGCAGTTGCCTATTACCAGTTTCAGTACTGGTGTGGGACTAGAACCCTAAACTTTCTGAACTTATTGGCCAGCAGTTGAGCCAATGACATCACTAAACTGCCACAGTCAGCAATTTAATACTAGAAATTAAAACTAAGATTAGTACTTCATTTATTTAATTTGGGTATGTGTACAGGAGAGAAATAATGGAGAAAAGCAACATTCAATTTGCTGTTTTGGGGAGTTTTATATTAGGCCCTATTTGAAAGTTTTTAATGAGGGAACAATTTGCTAGCAATTAAAACTCTTTAAGTGAGTGAAGTGATATGACTGTGATGATGCATCCTTGTTGGGGACTTGAGATCCATATCTGAATTGTGAACTGTTCCATTACATTACTAGCATATGCAACTACTACAGCCTTTAAAAATGCTTGCCATTTTTCACCATTGCTTGACCCCTCCCCCGTATCCAAAATGTAATTCTCAGCTTTTAGGTCTGTAGTCTTTAGTCTCAAATGTATATGCCTTGTAATTATGATTTTATTGAAGTGTATATACCTTTACCATGCTTTGTCATATTTATGTATAATATTTTTATACCTTTATCATGCCATATGCCGATTTTTGCCATCATGTTTTGTTTTTCTGTCTTATTGCACTGGTTCTGTATTGCTTGTTGCGACCCCAGGTCGACCCTGAAAAAGGGACTGTAATTGTCTCAGTGGATGTACCCAGTCACCAAAACTCAAATAAATAAATAAATAAAATAATTTAACAATGATTGTATTCATTGATACAATTCTTCTTTAAATATTTACACTGCTCCCAAAAATGATTGGACAATCAGGATACAGTATTTTTTCACTCCTTTTATAATCCATAGTAAGGAAACTGTCCATAGGAAATGAACAAATCAATTGGAAAAGGCAGTAGCAGTGAGACACCCTCCCCCACACACACACACACGCACAGTCCCCAGATACTTCAAGGAGTGTTTCAGCAGTCCAAACCACATAGTTAAATTGAGTCCGGTCCAGCATCACGCTACTGTATATGTTTCCTTTTCTTTATGACTAATAAAAATAAAACATCTGCTTAATCACGCCATGGTTAATGATGAAGCTAATGTTTTCTGACAGGGTTAAGAAACTGAAAGCAAGCAACAGCCACAAGATTACGTTCAGAGAGCTAACAGCTCCAGTCCGTATTTTCTCCTTATTTTGTACTGAGAAGTCATAGGAAGTATACTGTCTGAGTAAGCACAGCACAGCCCATCCGTATACATCAGCAGGAGTGCCAAAACACTCTAGACCAGTCTTTCTCTCCCACTTTGCACTGATTAGTACAAGGATTCAGACATACTTAAAATGTACTGTAGAAGCAATAACAGTATGTCAGCCAGTCTGGCAGAACAGCTCCTCAATGAAGAGATTAGAAAAGAAAAAAGTTGGGGCGATTGACATTTCTTCAACAGTAGTCTGCACAGCACAATAGAAGAAGCGTTCAAATGTCAAAGGGTATAGCTTCTGGTATCTCTGGAAGCACAAACTGTCTGGCAGCTATCATAGGCAGATGCCTACCCACAGAACTACAAACTAGCTCTGCGGTCCTGTCCTTCACAGAGAACTTCAGCCTGTTCAGAGAAGTCCACTGGACAGAAAGCACATCTATAGCGTTTTCCCATCAGCAGCATACCTGTAAAGGTGAAAACACCAAAAAGGAGCAAGATAAGGGAAAAGAGTGTGTATTTTTTTTAACTATTTGGAATGCATAGGAAATCTGTTCATTTTAGGAGTGCAATTAAAAAAAAAGTAAAGAGTGAGATGTCACTGAATTGCATTGTTAAGGCTCCATTGAGTGACACTGTTAAACTTTTAAGTATTTCATTTCTGAATTAAACAGAATAGAAGTAAATGCAAACAAGTGAGCCACAAATGTGGCTCTTAGGTGTGACTCAGGTTTTCTTTCATTTTAAGAGTGAGACCTGGTCATCACTCCAAAAGAATGCGACTTGAGAGCACAGCAGCAGGGATAACAACATGCAACAGTCAGGCGAAATCGGGGACTTAAAACCCAGGCAGGCCGTTCTCACTTTTTCTCCCACATATGAATCGGAGTCAGGCAAGCGACTAAGTAAACCTAAAGGCTAGAGATGGTTTTCTTCCCCTAATAAATCTAATCGAATCACAGTGGTAGGAGAGGCTGTACAAATGTGATCAGCTCTAATTGACTACACCTGACAAGTGGTAAAATAAGCTGGCAAGCAGTTGATAGCTGATAGTGCAACACTGTCCAGACAATAAGCACCAGATGTCGCTCAAGCATAATAGATCCTGTATCTACTGCCACTCAATCAGAATGTGCAGCTTTTTTTGATTATCTCCTTGTGCTGTCTGGCAGACCCCCATTGACTGACCCCCCTCAAGCCCCGTCATCAGGCTTCTCCATGGCTTATCTCACCTCCTGCTTGCACTCTGCAGGGGGCCTTCTCGGATGTGCTCAGTCCCTGGTGTGGGGTTCAGCATCATCCTAAGGCTGGAGTATTTTCCTCTTTTTCTTCCCAGGGCCCACTGTGCATGCAGTGGACTTGATGTGCATACTCTGCCTCTGCGGAAAACATTCTGCATGTGGGATCCTTCTCCCTGCATGACCCCACTGTGCTGCCACCTGGATTCCTCCAGGTGGCAGACGAGCAGCGGGATGCTGTTACCCCCCGGGGGAGAGTTGTATTGGGGAGCCACTGGCCAGACCCTAAGCAACCCATGTCTATTTCTGAACCTGGGTCACCAGCTTGGCAGGAGGTGAGGCACCCAGACCCTCAGCCCTACATTCCACTCTGCCAGCTAGAATGTGCAGTCTGAGTATGCAACAAGTATTTTTATGTATGTCAACACTGCCACTGAGGCCATAATTATTACTATTGCAAAAGTGGTCACACATGCATTCTTACCATATGAGATCCATTCTTTACTCAAAGAATGTAAGTGAGATAAGAGTGGCCTCAGAAGTGGTGTCGACTCACTCAGGCCATTATATCCATAGATACATTTACACGTACCTGGCAGTTGCACTTCAGTTTGCGCCACTAGCCCACTGCTCCACTCACACTGCTGACAAGTCCTGTTTATATGAGGGCAGTAGTGCACAACTGCATGGTGGCAGACAGCACTTCCTGTGTTTTCTACTGCAATTCTGACAGGGCAGGGAAACAAGTAAACTAGAAATGGCATTTTAACTGTACTCCAGCTGCAAGGGGCTTCCTGGTTTCTATACACCTACATTGCAAACTTAACCCCTGCCCTGCCAAGAATAAGTGATGCGCTACGAGGAACTAACATCATCTAACTCAGTAATTCAAGATAAACCCTCGCAACTAACTAATCAATCTGTTTATGGAACTAGTCATTTCCTCCCCAACTACAATAAAGCACTAGTGAATTCACATACAAACTGATACTTCTGTATATTGGTTGCACATAACAAAATAAAATGTAGTGTTTACACACTAGCAAGAAAGCCCATCTAGTCTGCTCTAAGCCTACCTACCTACCTACCACCCGATGAAATGACAAGGGGCCCTGTGTTATCCCCCGCTTCGCCCATTTCTCTCTTGGTGATTCTTAATTGTCATGATACCGATGTGCCTATCCCACACATGCTTAAATCCCAACACTGTGCCCCCACCACCTCCCTAGGGAATCTGTTCCATCTATTCACCACCCTTTCCATGAAGAAATGCTTCCTCACCTCCTTCTTGAAACTTCTCCAAACTAACTTCATTGTGTTCCCTCTTATATCCACATTTATGCTCTGCCTAAAAAGCTCCCAACACTACATCTTTTATTTTATCCCTCAGAGGTATTTAAATGTCTCAATATTGTCCCCACTTGCTCTCATGTTCTCTAAGGGTACATGTCTAAAGAGTACATGTTGAGGCCTTTCACCCTTCTTTTCAAAATAAAAGTGTGAAAGGAGTGCTCTGATTGATCCCTTGCTGTAAATCATTGTGAGGAGTACCTCACAAGACTGAAGGCACTTTTAAACTACCTCTTCTGTAACGGAATAACCATTGCAGAAGCAGTTTACCGTTACCTCCGTTGGTGTGTAAACTGCATGTGTTCCGATTCCACAGCGAACGCTTGCCTGAACCGCGTTCCCTGGTTGGCATGGTTCGTGGTGATGTGTTCCGTTTCACTACGTTGTGTGCAATGGCCATTCTGGTACCAGTCATTGCCTAGAATGGAACTCTGGGGAAGCAGAAGGCACTTTTAGAGAACGGAAGACGAGTTTTCCGACAGAGCGCAGTGTGTGTAAAGTCAACACGAAATGGAACAGACTACAACGGTGCCACACAGGTACTGAATATTTCGGTAAAGAAACCTGTGTGTAAAAGCGCCTTGAGTCAAATTAGTTGTTCCGTTGCCATGTAGGCCATGCTAGAGCGGATCGGCAATGGTAATTGACTTATGTATACTTCTGGGTTCTTGGGAAAGTCACATTATTAATGTGCACATTTTAGAAGAAGAAAAAGTAATGATTTTAATACCCAAACCTTGAATTTAAAAAAAAATGTCAAATTGTATGCTGGATCACTTTGTTTCTCCAAAAGTAATTTTCCAGGATTTATCATGTGGAAATATGAGAACAGGAACCACTTGTTGCAAAATTAGGATGGTTTTATATGCGTTGTCAGAGTTACAGTTTATCTCTTACTGTAAGAAGGTATATGCAAACACTTTCCTATTGCCATTTAACTCAGAAACATAGACAGTGCCAACAGAAAAGGACCAGTAGGCTCATCTAGTCTGCCCTATTTTACCTGCCTATTTTATTTATTTTTTTTATTTTAGTCTGTGGTAACTGGGTTAGGTCCACAAGGCACAAGTGCCTCTTTTCAGGGGTGACATGGGAGAACTGGGTGGTTAAGTGACTTGCTCAGAGTCACACAGTATGCAAGTGGAGGTTGTGAGAATCAAACTCAGGTCTGGTCTGCTGGATGTACCAAGCTTATTCACACCTCATTCCTCTAACCTCTAGGCTATACTGCCAGCCCAAAAGCAGCCTGTGCCCTTTACTATGAGAAACAGAGACAGTTGTCAGAAGTGGGATTTGAACACATGCCTCCAGGGAGACTGCGACCTGAACACAGTGCCTTAGACCGCTCGGCCATCCTAACACTGCTAAACTTACTACACCCTGGACCCTCTGCAGTCACAGTTGACCCTCCCTCCCTACTCTCTTTTCTCTACCTGTTATGCCCAAGTGCCTATCCCATGTATTCTTGAAGCTTCCTACTGTCTTTGCCTCCACCACTTCCTCTAGTAGGCCATTTCAGGTGTCTGTCACCCTTTTCATGAAGAAATACTTCCTCACCTCCCTCTTAAACTCCCTCCACCTCCAGCTTTATAGACAGGAGTGGTTACAGTGTTTGTATTAAAGGAAACGTCCCCTCACCCTATTTTCTATATATACGTGTAGTCTGTAGGCATGAACAATGATTTTCTCTCTCTCTCTTACATCCCCCTAATTTCATTATAGTTTAAATTTAAATGAGGTTATTTCAGTCTTTTATGCCCTGCTGTGAAAACATGTTTGTCTCCATTGCAAAGCTCATGCCTCCATTCATTCAAGGCATCATGGGAGCTGATGATGTGTACCGCCACAAACCAACAGAAGTTATATTTTCATTCAGTTGTGTCACATGTCTTGACAAGTCTCTGTAGTCCGAAAAAAACATATTTTTCTAACTGAGATGCACTTTAAACTACAGAAAACAGCAGGGCACTTACTATGCCTTGAAAAGTTTCATGGCCAGTGTAAGACAAGATCATAAGGACTGCAGAGGACAGCAACAGCACCGACTACAGCTGGCTTTAGCACTAAAACATCTTATAATTCCAGGATGCCTTGAAGCACGACCTTTGCAATGGAGTCAAGCTTATTTCCACACCAGATTTAAAGGGCAACTGACATGATTGTTGGCTCCAGGCAGGCAACCCATACAGTGGGGTTGCCTGTCCTAGGAGCTATTTGAGCCATATAGCAAATTTTTGTGGTTACTTACAGTACAAAAAGAGTTACTTCCTCCATAAAGCCAGACTCCCATAATTATGACACAAGGTAGGGAACGGGGCTGCAGGCACACTATGGAGATTGTAATAGGATCAGGGAGTCCACCTATATTATTTTTGCTGGCAGGTATACAAGTATGGGGTTCGTATATAGCATATGTTATAGCCCCATACATGTGTACCTGACAGTAATGATAATCTAAGTACATTTACATGGCTCCACCTCCCAGATCATATTATTTATTTATTTATTTATTAGCGTCTAGGATTACAAATACCTTTGAGCCAAGGCTCTTTTACAAAGGTTCCATGTCAATTACAGTCAATAACAATAGATCGCAATACAACAAAGGGAAATACAAAGGAATTGAATGGATAGGCTGGACACAAGATGGAAAGCAGAAGGTGGCACAGAGGGGATGGTGGATACCGCAGGGGCGCGGGGCAGCCAAAATGGCATTTGTCAGACAAACAGAGGGGCGTCGATGGCGACATTAAAGAACATTACAGGGGGAAGTGCTAGAGTGGGGGAGGTGGAGGAGGGGGAAGGAGGGCTGAGGAAGGGGAAAAGAAAAAGGGGGTGGGTAGGGTATGATGTGTGGGGTAAAGTAAGGTGTGAGAAGGCAGGGCAGGAAAGTGGGATTGGCCAGCGGGAGAAGTGCCTGGTGTTGGTTTGAAGAGGACTAAATGGGCCAGTTATATGTAGCAGTCACATGAGCTGGAAGTAATGAGATGGTGATGTAGCGTGGTTTTAAAAGGGCCGAGTTTTGACATAGAGGAGATGTCCGGACTGAGTTTGTTTAGCCAGTTAGGTCCCCTATGGGCAAAGGATCTTTGCCCCTGGGAGGTGTGGCAATGGGGGACTTGGAGGAGTTGAGTTTCAGATTTCCTGGTGTTTTGGGTATTCAGGCAGGGTTGCAGTAGTGCTTGGACACTAGGAGGTGTGAGGCCCATGGTAACTTTCTTAGCCATGGTGCATGCTAGATATCTTATGCAGTTGGAGAGTTGTAGCCATCCGGTTTGCGCATATAGGTCACAAGTATGTGTCAGACGGTGGGCACCAGTGATGAGCCTACAAGCCTTGTTGAGAAATGTCGATATTCATCGGAGTGCAGTGGTTGATGCAGAACCGTAGATGATTAGGCCGTAATCAATGATGGAGACCACTGAGCTCTGGACAGCGATCCTCAAGGCATCCGATGTAAGGTGATGTCTGTGGCGGTAAAGCAGGCCAAGCCGAGTATTTGCAGCTTTGGCAACACAGTCAATGTGGGAACCATATAACAGGTTTGAGTCTAGATGAATCCCGAGATATTTAAATGACTGAACCTGCTCAAGGGTGCTTCAGTGACTAGTAGTGATGGAGAAAGGATGGAGCCTGTGCTGGTTTTGGTGGCTGCTGAAGAGCATAACCTTGGTTTTATTATGGTTTAGGACAAGCTTGTGCTTGCTAAACCAGTTTACTACAGTGGTAAAGCCTTGCTGAAGATTGTGCTGAAGTGGTTCAGGTTCCTTGAGAGAGAGTTGAAGATTATTGCGTCGTAAGCATAAAGAATTAATTGCTCAGGACAGGATTGGGGAAGGGTATTCAAGAAGAGGCAGAATAGTAGGGGGCCTAGAATTGACCCCTGGGGGATTCCAGAGTGGACTGGTCTGGCATCAGAGAGGACCCCACTGTTTTCACTCTTTGTGTCCGATTTTCTAGGTAGATACTGAACCAATCGGTAGCATCAAGGGGAGAGTCCAGTCGACTGGAGCTGTTCAATCAGCAGACGATGATGCACAGTGTCAGATGCTCAAAGTCTTGAAAGAGTGCTTGCAGCCCTGTTCTTATGCTGTTTTTAGGGACCGGGCTGCAATGCTTGGCAGCCGCTCAGCTCGGACAAGGAAGTTACGAGCCAGGCTTTACGGAGGAAATAACTCTTTTGGTAAGTAATCACTGAGTATGACTGGAGGCATATTTGGAAGGATTTGTACAAGTATATCAAATTTGATACAACTCAAAATGCTACTCAGTACATATTACACACCTGAGAAACTATATAAAATGCATAGACTGCCTACAGGTGGCTGCACTAGGTGCAATGATGGCTGGGCAACCTTATGCATATTAGTTTGTATTGCTCCAAAGCACAGCCCCTGTGGGCAAAATATTAAATCACAGATAGAGCCTTGCTGGGATTGGATGCAGCGTTTACGCCAAATATCTATTAGGGGATTATCCAGGTTAGCTGGAGGGGAACCAAAAACGCCATATAGCACTCACATCTGCATGTGTGAAGAAGGTCTTACTATGCCACTGGCTAGACAATGGTATACTATCCTACCAAGAATGGCATACAGAATTGTTGTTTGCTTTGAGAGCAGAAAAAATATTGTAAGTCTGAACAGTAGGTTAAAGTAATGTGGAAAGAACTGGGAAACACTGTATGTATTAATGACTCGGGGCACATATGCATTTTTTAGATTTTTAGTCCTAAATATTTGAACAATGTCACATTTTCGAGGCATATGTTGTCCAATATTTGAAGTATTATTTGAGCCACTTTCTGGCTATAGATAGGGGCACTAGCAAAGTGCATCAATTTGGTTTCTTTCTAACCCTTTCTAACAATTTTGATAAAGAGGAAAGAAGAGCTATTGGTCTAAAATTTTCAGCCATCATCTTTGAGCCCTGTTTGCGAACTGGAAGAATGTCAGCCCTCTTCTAGAGGGCTGGCACTGCAAGAAAGCACACTGAGCAACTCTCTATTACAAAAGACAAGCTTAAAAACACTAGATTTACACCAGTATTGGTTTCTTAAGAATTCAGAATTAAGTGGTGCTTATTTATCCAGTTTTGGAAAGCACCAAAGTCACTCTGCAGTCTGTGCACGATATCCTTAACATCCTTGCCAGCTAAAAATATGACTGCATGATCCACATACAATGATACGGACGAATTTATAGAGACACTCAGGATATCGTTGATAAACAGGCTAAAATACAAACTGGTTATAGAAAGGAACAGCTACATTCAGGATACTACACACTTCTTGCGTAAACATTCTGGTTATAGGGACTTACCATCTAATACCATATTAGCCGCGATGGATGTAACCTCCCTCTACTCTAATATTCCACATACAGATGGCATTTCAACCTGTCTTAAATATCTACATAAAAAAGAACAGCACCAAGACATCGACCCAGAATTGGTGGGGGAACATACTGAATTTATTCTGACACACAACAACTTCAGCTTAAATGGGAGCTATTATGTTCAAACTATGGGAACAGCAATGGGGACCAGGCTGGCTCCACAGTATATGCCAACCTTTTTAAGGCAAATTTGGAGGAGGATTTCCAAAAGTATTGTACGCACAAACCACTTGCTTATTTCCATTATATTGATGATTTATTTATAATTTGGACAGAGGGCATCGAGACACTCAAAGAGTTCCATCAGGAACTTAACAACCTCCACCCATCCATTAAACTTTCCTTGGAATATTCCGATACCAGTGTTAATTTTCTGGACACCACAGTTACCATCAAAGATGAAACCTTGCAGACGTATATTTACAGGAAACCGACAGACAGACAAAGATACTTGCATAGGAACAGTAATCATCCAAGGCACACTAAAAAATCTAATTTAACGTCAAACGCTGCGATACCACCGTATCTGTTCAAGTGATGAGGACAGAGACAAACACTTGGCCATGTTGAAAAATACATTTATTGGACAGGGGTATTCCTCCAGAGAATTTGACAGAGTGTTAGAACATGCAACGCAGATACCAAGGGAACAACTACTACAGTATAAAGAAAGTACTACCACCAACCGAATACCCTTAGTTGTCACATATCATCCTGATCTGGAACGTCTTTATAAAATTATTAAGGACCTTCAACCAATAGTCAGTAAGGCTAACACCCTGAAGTGTGTTTTTCAAGAACTACCTCTACTGTCTTTTAAGCAACCACCTAATTTAACCAACCTGATTGTTAGGAGCAAACTTGTACCTGAACAAAATAGCAAAACACTAGGTGGCACAAGACTCTGCAGTTACACTAGATGTAAGACTTGTGAACACATTTCCACTCCTGATTGTATCAACACCCCAGAAAACAAACAATTCAGGATATAGGGGAATTACACATGTGCATCTTGGAATGTTGTTTATTTTATTCAGTGCAAGAGATGTCCACAAACAGCTTATGTGGGAGAGACTGGACAACCTCTCTGCACCTGAATGAACTCACACATATAGGTATTAAAATGAAGAATACTGAAAAACCAGTGGGACAACACTTCTCTCACTCTGATCACTCCAGTTCTGAGATGTCGGTACTGGTTTTGAAAGGGCATTTCAAAAATACACAACAAAGGCTGGCTTTTGAGGTCAAACTCATTTTACTTTTGAACACAGCAGGGGCCGGGATGAAAATAGATTTTGGTTTTATGTCACATTACACTACTTAAACTGCTCCTGTTTTTTCACCTGCTTTGGAGACAACACATGGACATAAAATTGTGGTACATGGTGGTATTGCAATATGTTTAGGTTCAAAATGGGTATATTGATTCCTTTTAACTGGCTATCAATACAGTAGTTTCCCTCTGGGGATGGGGGGGGGGCGTGGTGGTGGGGTGTTGATTCCCTCAGCTTTTGATTCAGATTTATAAACTGTTATTTAATAGTACAGAATATTAGGTATATATTGACACATGTTGATACATGTACATATTAGGATAGCAGTATCTCACTTACAAGGGGGTCTGTGTTATGTTTGGATTTTGAATGTGCACAAACACTAGTCACTTGTTACAGAGTTGCAGATAAATCATGTTTAAACAGTAAAGGTATGAATAGTCATGAATAATACTGACTTTTTGAACACAGAGTTTAAGACAAACATATCTGAATAGTACAGTGTGGCCACGATATTCAGAAGGGTTGCGCGTGGCGCAACAGTGTTGTGCCATGCGCACCCCACTGATGCGCCCTGGCATGATATTCAAACGGGGCTTGAGCCTGGCACAAATCCCAATGCGCCGGAGACTCATCAGTAATGTATGTGGTGCGGGTGGAAGTGCCCATGCATACACGCACATCCGATATTCAGCCGGGATGTGCTGAGTCCAGCTCATCGCATCCCCTAATTGTGCTGCACACAGGTGAGCCCAAAAAGGAACAACAGCTGGCCACCCACAGGCGAGCTGCCGTATTGCAAGGCGCAAAACAGCAGCTGCCACCTGTGGGTGGCCACCCAAGCTCCAGCTGCAGCTTGGTGGCGGTGCCCCCCCATGACCGATCGCGGGCATCTGTAGAAGGAAATACAGGTCCTATATTCCTGGTGGTCCAGTGGACCGCTTGCAGCACGATCATGGGGATATGTTAAAAGAAAACCGTCCTATATCCCTGATGGTCCAGTGGATCACTCGCAGCCCGATCGCAGGCTTCAGAATGAAAATAATTAATCCAATAACCCTGGTGGTCCAGTGGACCACTCGTAGCCCGATCACGGGCTTCAGTATGAAAATAATTATTCCAATAACCCTAGCGGTCCAGTGGACTGCTCACGGGCTCCAGTAAAAGAAATTGTCCAATATCCTGATGGTCAGCGGTACCCCCTCCCACCCACCCACTGAGCCTCACTGCCCTGCTCCCCCCCGGTCAGCGGCGTAGTGTGTAGTACGGTACGGGCTGCATGCCCATTGGCGCACGCTGTGGATCTATGGGTGTACAGCCCTACCGTACGGTGTCAGTTGGCGGTTGGCGGGGCTGCAGGCGGGTGGGGTGCTGCCACCCACCACTGACTGGGGGGGGCAGGGTGGTAGGGCTCAGTGGGCAGGTGGGGAGGGGGGTACCGCTGGACCGCAGGATTATCGAACAATTTCCTTTCATACTGGCCCCATTGCCTTGCACATTCTGGCCCCATTTGCATGTGCACTTTTGAATATCGCAGTTGTTGCACATAGCGCAAGGGAACTTGCGCTAGCGCATCCCCCTGCTCCATTCTGGCCACTTGCACTGGCGCAGTGCCACTGTGTCATGCGTACTGTGGGTGGCCAAGGTGCAATATTCAATGATGCTGTGCCATGGCGCAGCTCTGTTGAATATCACCCTGTCAACGCCCCAGCGCAGCCAAGTTGTGCTGTGCCCAGACTTGCGCCACAGCCTGGCGCAGTCTGAATATCCGGGTCTGTGTCTTTTAACCCACTATTTGCCTAACACAAATACATGTTTTTATTTAGATGACTTTTAACATTGAATACTATGTATTTTTTAAGCTAATTTTAACTTGTGGTTTAAAATCATAGTCATTTACTAATGCATGCACAGATGCACACAGGCATAGTTTTAAAATGCAGCTTTAGTATGTTTTATGACTTTTCTCAGGGAAGGAACTATCGATTCTGTGACTTTTGACCTTGAATTGCCTTTCCTTTGATGGCACTCTGCTGTCTTTGTATGTTTCTGTGTTGATTTTTAAATGCAAGTTTAGGTCAGTGGGATTCTTAACAACTTATAGTGATGCTTGGCCAGCTGGTTGTGACTGCTCTATGATTTGTAACATAGAATGTGGTATGTGACCTGTCTCACAGGAGACATCCTGTGCCCCAGGATTGACATCTCCACCCCCTCAGGTTTCAGTTAAAATGACAGGATATATGTTAAACAGCAAAGCTCTGTAATGTGATTAACTTCCAAGAAGTTGCATTTTATGACCTTGTTGATGAGCTGTGCTTATTTGAAGCTGGGAACTTAAAATATACATTTTATGATGTCTTAGAGGACGAACAGTTAATATTATCTGGTGTTAAGAAGCTATATGACATCTAGGTGAGAAAACTGCAGAGTTGTAAAGGTCTTTGGTTATGGGCTGGGAACAGGAACTGCTCAGAAATCAAAGAGGGAATGTAGATCAAAGAGTCTTACTGGGAAATGAGTTTTTGCTGATGTCACCTTATTTAATATACCTCCTGATAGGACATCCTGTGTGTATTATTTTTTTTTGTATTTAACAGGGAGGAGCTGGGTGACATCACGGGAGATGTGTGTTTGAGAGTCAGTTTAAACTATTCTGTGTCTAATCACTTAAACACCTTTTCTTGGTGGGCTCTTAGAAACAACATCTACTATGAGCACTGTAAGAAGGATATACATTAGATAGGAAAGTTAATTGTATTGTGGTAGGAGTTTATGTTTGTTCTTTTTCCTTGTTTTCTTTTAAGTGATTGTCTGCTTTGTGATATATTGTTCTGTGTTTACATTTTACATATATTGATCCATTTTCTAAGTAAACCTCTTATTTTAAAGAGACCGCCTGGTGTGCCTTCGAAGTTCTTTCTTTTGCATGTGAAGTTTAGATGGTTAAAGTTGACAACTGTTCATAGGCTTAATGGTGCTACTGAACTAGAAAAAGGTAAGAATACCTAAGGTCTTTTCATAGAGTTTTAAGGGTTCATTTTGGATACCTGGTTAGGTGCCCTTAGGCGGAAGATATCTGGCATTCCCTGAATAGCAGAATTATCTGAGCCTGTACATTTGGGTATGCTAGCATAAGGTTCACAGTTTGAATCCCCCCAGAACTTAAGACCAAAGGTGATTCAGACCCACAGGCAGACAGGAGGGTTACCCTGTTCTGTTACCTGTTCACAATACTGCGCTCGGAGGTTGGAACTGTGAGAGCAGAGGGACTGATCTGCTGAGTGGGGTTGTGACAGATTTGTTGGCAGCGGTGCTGATAATTTTCATAACACAAGCTTTATTCTGTTCAGTGTATCAGCTTAATACTATACAGCTCACGTGCAAAATAAGGCAGTGATTTATTTTAAAAAAGGAAATATAACTATATCATTTGGCTTACAGTCAAGTTCCTACTTGTTTTATTTTTTTTTTCTAAAGTGCAAGTTAGAGTAGCTGTAGTTAGGGAAGAAGATAGCTTCCAACTACAGCGGGCACACTGTAGACTACTTGAGGCAGTTGTGCAAGGACAGAGGAGTCCTGTACAAGGTGAGAGCCACCAAGCAGAACCTCATGGATGCCCTGATGGTAGCAGATACCCAGAGCATTGAGTCACTGACTGTGACTGTAAAAGACCAAACCTTGAGTGTAGAAGGGCTAGCGGTCAGTGCAGTGTCCAGATCTGATGAGGATGACAGCAGGGCCAGTGCCAGCAAAGGGCCACAGCAGCAGGGGAAGGTCACCAGCATTCTGGAGCCAGAAGTACTCAGGCTGCAGATTGAGTTGCGCAGAATGGAGCTGGAGTTCCAGGAGAAGAGGGAGCGAGAACAGCGGGAGGCTGACCGTGAAGAGTGTGAGTGCCAGCGAGCTGCAGAGGAGAAGAGAGACCATTAACAGTGAGAGGTGGATTGGGAGGAGTGAGAGTGCCAGAGACAACATGAACTGGAGAAGCTACGACTCCAACCAACTGCACCAGAGCAGGTAAGTGTCTTGGGTTTAATTGGAACAACAGGACTAGGTAACAAATTGAATTCCAAATTGATAGCTGAATTTAAAGCGGGGGAGGATACGGATGCCTTTTTAAATTCCTTTGAAAAAGTTTGTACTCAGGCTAAAATTCTAGAGGGTCCTGGAGCTTTCAGCTATCCCCGCTACTTACCTGGAGAGCTCGGGATGCATTGGGTC
Source organism: Neoceratodus forsteri (assembly GCA_016271365.2). Classification (NCBI taxonomy): domain Eukaryota; kingdom Metazoa; phylum Chordata; order Ceratodontiformes; family Ceratodontidae; genus Neoceratodus; species Neoceratodus forsteri. Next base: position 395,900,475 of record JADMNL010000024.1, read on the forward strand.
AAATGGACAATGAGGACAGGAATGATTACAGCAAACTTAAAGCTGCACTTTTAAAAAAATTTGATTTAACTGCTGAAGCATATAGAGCTAAATTCTGTATGCTCAGGAGAAGCCCTAATATGAGCTACAAGGAGCTAGCCATGAAACAACGTCAGGTATTAAAATGTTGGTGGGAAGGAATTGAAGCAAACTCTGTAGATAAAATTGAAAATGCTGTTTTACTAGAACAGTTTTTTTGGGCATGCACAGCAGAGCTGAAAACCCGGCTGGAGGACCGAGATCCCAAAACAGTGCAGGAGGCTGCTGAACTCTCAGACTGCTATACCAAGAGCAGACCTGCTCTGAGAGTGAATGGGGCAGGCATGGCAGTGCAAAACAGGAAAAGCGCACCTTCAGGACAGCTAAAATCCTCACTGCCTCCACCAAAACCAGGTAGCCCCAGGTTTCAGAGAAAAGATTTCTCTAAGAAAATAAATGAATGTTGGGTTTGTAAAGAAACTGAGCATATTGCCAGACAGTATCCCACAAGGACAAGCAATATGCAACATCGGGCTAGGAAGGAAATTAGTTGTTTGTGTGTCCCTGGAAGCATGCCTGTGAACATGAGGGAACACATGCACCCAGTCACGGTGAATGGTGTACAGACACAAGGGTTAAGGGACACAGGGGCATCCCTGACACTAATAAAAGGGGATCTGATAGAGCCTGGTCAGCTTATACCCAATGAATATGTCACTGTACAAGACTTTACTGGTGAGAAGAAAACATTGCCCCTCACTACTGTTATCCTAGACTGGGGTGAAACAGGGGGAACTGTGGAACAGATAGCTGTAGCCAAAACATTAGCAGTTGATGTCATCCTTGGCAACAATCTCAAATGGGATGCTGTGTGCAGTTACCTGTAGCCAAGTGACAAGGGAAAATTGTAGTTCCCTGAATCCCACAGAAGCCATTGTAGAAACCACTAGGAGGCTGGTTCCCCAGCCTGTGTCTCCTAATATGGAGACTAATGAAAAGGGGGTAGAAATTTCCCCAGCAGCAGTTAACCACACCGCTATGGAGGGTTACTCCGAGGAGGGAGGGGTGACCCATTGTCAGAGGGTTAGGGATGACAGTGATCCTGACTGCCCTGACGCTAGTGCTAGAGACCCTAGTTTAGAGACTGAAGGGGATCTGCCCCACGCCTTGGGAATGTGTAAGGAGTTTGCAGCTGCTCAGAGAAGTGACCCTAGTCTAGAGAAGCTGAGGGCTTGGGCAGACTCTGACAGAGCACAGGGAGGTGATGGCAGACATAAGGTTTATTGGGGAAATGGACTGATGTATACTCAGGCTGTGCAGACAGAGGGAGGGGTGACAGGCAGGCAGTTTTTCATTCCCAGGGGTATCATGAGCAGTTGCTCAAGATTGCACATGATATTCCCTTGTCTGATCTTCTGGGAATTGCACGCACTACACAGTGGTTGGCTCAGAATTTCTATTGGCCCAACTTCACCCAGCAGGTGAAGGAGTATTGCAGGTCTTGTCACCGGTGCCAAGAAATAGGGAAGGCAGGCAAGAAAACCCATGTCGCCCTAACTCCATTACCCATAGTGAAGGAGCCATTTCAGAGGTTGGGAATGGATATTGTGGGGCCTTTAAATACTCCCAGCTCCTCAGGGGAGAGATTCATCCTGACTGTGGTGGATTATGCCACCTGGTACCCAGAGGCAGTTGCCCTATTCTCACTGAGGACAGACAAAGTGGCAGATGCCTTACTTGGGATTTTCTCCCGTGTTGGGTTTCCACTGGAGGTTATCACCGATTGAGGGGGTTCTTTCATCTCGGACCTGATGAAATGTTTGTGGGAGAAGTGTGGGGTGGTGCAGAGATGTACGACACCGTATCACCCGCAAGCAATGGGCTTGTGGAAAGATTTAATAGTACCCTGAAGACAATGCTCTGAATGTTTGCTGAACAGCATGGGATGGACTGGGAGAAATACATTCCCCACCTGTTGTTTGCATACAGGGAGGTGCCCCAAGAGTCAACAGGATTTTCCCCCTTCGAACTCTTATGTGGACGCCAGGTACATGGGCCCCTAGACTTGATCCGGGAGGACTGGGAAGGCAAGCATGCCACCCAGGGAACCACCATAGTGGATTACATCCTTAGGTTTAGGGAAAGGCTGAAGGAGCATATGGGGACAGCCCAGAGCAACCTGGCAGCTGCCCAACAGAAACAAAAACTGTGGTATGACCGCAGAGCCAGAGCTCACTCATACATGATGGGTCAGGAAGTCATCGTCCTTGTTCCGGTCTGGAAAGACAAGCTGCAGGCTGAGTGAGCAGGACCATACAAAGTAGTTAGGAAGGTAAATGACGTGAGCTATATTATAGAGTTACCTGACAGAAGACAGACAGAAAGGATGTACCATGTCAACATGATGAAGCCATATGTTAATAGGGCTGACATGGTGTTCGCAGTATGTAGACCTGGGGAGGGGACAGACGAAGGAGACTCCCTTTTGGACTTGCTGGAAGAAAGCAAGTGGGAGTCCTCTGTGGAGGCAGTTAAATTGTCTCCCCAGCTGGCCCCGGACAAGATCCAAGAAGTAAGGGAGGTTTTAATAGACTTTGCCCCATTGTTTAGCACCAAGCCTGGACTAACCCCCTTAGTGAGCACAATGTGGAAACAGGGACACAGACGCCCATATGGCAGGCAGCATATCGGGTGTCAGAGGCTGTCCAAGTGGACATTAGGAAGGAAGTAGAGGAGATGCTGGATTTAGGGGTAATCCAGAGATATCACAGCCCCCGGGCCTCACCTGTAGTCCTTGTGCCCAAGCCAGATGGCTCTACTCATTTCTGTGTGGACTATCATGGACTGAATGCAGTCACGAAGTCAGATGCCCACCCAATGCCCCGGATGGATGAACTCCTGAACAAGTTGAGAGGGGTGACCTACCTTACGACTATTGACCTGACCAAGGGGTATTGGCAGGTAGAGTCAACGGACAGAGCTAGGGAGAGGTTGGCCTTCATCACTATGATAGGCTTATTTGAATTTAAAGTAATGCCTTTCAGAATGAAGAACGCCCCAGCCACTTTCCAAAGGTTGGTGAACCAGGTGTTAAATGGTGCTGAGGAGTATGCCATGGCGTACCTGGATGACATTGCCATCTTTAGTGCCAGTTGGGAGGAACACCTGTCCCACCTAGGGGAAGTGCTGGGAAGGATACAGAGGGCTGGGCTCACTGTCAAAGCTGAAAAGTGCCAGGTGGCCATGGGAGAAGTGGTGTACCTCGGGCATGCGGTAGGCTGGGGACAGCTCCATCCTAACCCAGCAAAAATAGAGGTGATCCAGGCATTGCCCAGACCAGAAATGCAGAAGCAGGTCAGGGGGGGTTTTAGGGACAACAGGGTACTATAGGAAATTTGTACCAAATTACAGTACCCTGGCTGCTCCCCTATCTGACCTGGTAAAGAAAAGGATGCCAAAGAAAACTACCTGGGAACCAGCCGTGAGAAAGCCTTTACCAGACTGAAGGAGGCACTGTGCAGTGCTCCTGTATTGACAAGTCCTGACTAGAGCAAACCCTTTATAGTTCAGACTGATGCCTGAGACGTGGGTATTGGGGCAGTACTGAGTCAGACATCCAACCAAGGGAAAGATCACCCTGTAGTGTGCCTGAGTAAAAAGTTACTTCCCAGGGAGCAGGCATACTCTACTGTGGAGAAAGAGTGTCCTGCCATAGTGTGGGCCCAAAAGAAGTCAGAGCCATACTTATATGGACAGCATTTTGTGGTACAAACTGACCACAACCCCCTGGTTTGGCTGACACAAATGGGAAAAACTAATGGTAGATTGTTAAGAAGGAGTCTTGCCTTGCAAGGGTATGACATGACAATCTTACATAGGGCTGGAGTGACCAGTCAGAACTCAGATGGCTTGTCACGTGTTTATGAGGAGTGAACTGATTTGGGAAGCTCATCCCATGCTGGGGATAGAGCCCCCAAATCCAGTCTAGGTGGGGAGGATTGTGACACTTGGCCATCTGGTTATGATTGCTCTATGATTTGTAATACAGAATGTGGTATGTGACCTGTCTCACAGGAGACATCCTGTGCCCCTGGCATGACATCTCTGCCCCCCCCCAGGTTTCAGTTAAAATTACAGGATATATGTTAAACAGCAAAGCTCTGTAATGTGATTAACTTCCAAGAAGTTGCATGTTATAGCCTTGTTGATGAGCTGGGCTTCTTTGAAGCTGGGAACTTAAAATATACATTTTATGACATCTTAGAGGAAGAACAGTTAATATCATCTGGTGTTAAGAAGCTATATGACATCTAGGTGAGAAAACTGCAGAGTTGTAAAGGTCTTTGATTATGGTCTGGGAACAGGAACTGCTCAGAAATCAAAGAGTCATACTGGGAAATGAGTTTTTGCTGATGTCACCTTATTTAATACACTTTTTGTCTGTTTTTTTCATGTATTATCTGGGTTTTAAGTAAGTGTATTCTTCCAAACCATCTGTTATTGATGTTCTGATTAAGGACTCTGTAAAGTCTGAAAGCTCAAAGCACCTGTTTTCTTTTTTAACAACTCTGTTGGTCCAATAAAATGTATTGAATCATCTATTTTTGTGGATTATTATTATTCCTGACATTGTTCTTAGACAATCAGAACTATTTATTTGTAAATATTCTATGCACTCTTATATGTGAAATACATAATGGGCTGCAGTGAAACAACATGTTTATCCCATCTATTGAGTGGGAAGACCTGTAACTCATCAGTGGCAAAGCTAAGAGTTAGTAATAATGGTTTTACCACCCCATGTGGAAATAAATGTGCTTTTTTATTATAATAACTGGTCAGCAGTTTTTCCTATGGGCTGGACCAGTTGATATTTCCTGTAACGACCGGCTGGTTGTTACATTATTCATAAGCCATTTCAATCAAAGTATGCCACTTCCTCATTGATTCTTGTCTTGCTTGTGGGTGGGGTAACAGTTCAAAAGACATGGCGGCTCAGTCTCTCACTTACCAAGGAGCCAGCACAACATGACCTGTCTGTTTTAATTTCATTTAAATATCTGGTTGATCTTACCTTTCACAGCTTTTAAAAGCTGTGTCTGATTCCTCCTGCAATGTTTTCAGTACACCACCGCATAGTTTTTTTATATCCAGTTGATCCTGCCATTCGTCCAATCACGGGCGTGAGCGTTAAGCTGCAAAGGAGCTCTGCATTCAAAGCACGATCAGACTAGACTAGAGACTGTAAGTAGAAAAAATGTTTTAAAATAAAAGAAACTGAACATAAAAAAAATCAACCAGGGGAGACAAAGTGGTGTGTGTGTGTGTGTGTCTGTGACACATGCTCACAGAAATAGGGCCTGAAAAAAATTGCTGCCCAGTATATTATAAAAAATAAAAGATTGGAGAAGGGGTGCTATCAGAATTTTATGCACACCCTCACTGTGGGATGCTTTGACAAACCCCTCGGGCTTCACCCATGGGGTTTATGTAGCATCCCACAACTCAGGTGTGCATTAAATTCTCATAGCACCCCCTTCCCCATCCTTTATTCTCTATATAATAACTGATTACCATTTTTTCCCATAGGGAAACTGTGTTATAAATCTGTCGTTATAACCAGCTGGTTATAACGACATTCACGTGCCCCATTTCCCTTGTACTGGGCATGCGCCAGCTCAGGCTCTTCCCTTCCTCCCTGTGTCTGCCACTCCTCACACTGGATATTCACCATCTGAAACTTGGCATCAGCATGTGCCTTAAAAAAAACAACTCATTTCCACAGTTGTAAACAACGCTGCTTCCAAAACAAAAAAAACCTTACTGTAATGAAGTACCGAGCGCTAACCGTGAACTTCCGCTTCTCTGCTGTTCGCTGCTGTCCCAATCCTCAACATTCTGTAGGACTTGGTGGCAAGTTATTTTTAAAAAAAATATATATATATAACTGGGCACAAAGCTGTATTTTCAGTAGAAAATGTTAAAAAAAAAAGAGTATAACAAATGCTTTACAACAGGAGCCGAGCCGCTGCAGACCACAATCAAATCCCAACAGTCTACAGCTCAGCTGTGATCAGAGATACATTTATTTTGTGTAACTGCTGTGGTGAAAAAATTGTCTCCAGCAATTATACAAAATAAAGGATGGGTAGGTGTGTAAAGCTCTGATTTTACACACACCCTCGGGGGTGGGATGCCTTAACAAACCCCTCGAGCTTCGCTCTCAGGGTTTATGTGGCATGTCACCCCTCGGGGGGGTGTAAAATCCCCATTATAACCACCTACCCATCCATTATTCTCTATATAACTCACTAAATTTGTTTATTTGTTTGTTATTGTTAACCAGGTAGGTCCTCTGAGCACATGTGCCCATTTTCAGGGATATCCTGTGCGCAGAACACACACAGACAAAGTCAGTTCAGTAGAAGATAATACAATAAATTACACTAATAGTACATTGTCAATTAAAACAATAACATGAGATCACAGAATTATCAGAATTAACATGTGCATTTGCAGGAATTCATAAAGTATATCTTTGAAGTATTTTTGAAGCATGCCTGAGTCTGAGCCATTCTTATTGGTGTTGGGAGTCGGTTTCATCTCTTTGGGGCAATAGTTGAAAATATGTTCTGACCTAGTTTAGTTTTAGCTCTAGGTACAATAATATTATTTTTTGTGTTTGCTCCCATGATTCCAAGGCAGATTGGAAATTAATCTTAGATTTTAGGCGAATGGGACATGGGGAATTCAAAGTTTTCAATATCGATAATATTTGTTGATATTGAATTTGTTTGTGTAGTGGAAGTCAGCTAAATGAAATGTATAAATCTCAGTGATGAGGGTATTTACTTAACATCAGGCTGTAGTGACATATACAATACATTAGCACTGGTAACCTTGATAAAACAGTAAAGTTAGCTCAAGAATAAATTAATCAACTGTACGCAACCCAAAAAAAAAAAATATGTCAGAGCCATGGGCAGTAAAGCAGACTCTATAATACAGTCTCAACTTCGATACACCACTCCAACTGGTTTGTTCACTGATTTGATCATGGTGTCTACATGCAAGGAACTGAGTTTGAATCCCACAGCCACAATTTCCATATTGTGTGACCATGAACAAGTCACCTAATTTCCCTGTGCTCCCAAAATGCACCTGGAAATAAGCCACGGCTTAGTGCGCCTTTCCTGGCCAAAAATTGTTAAAGAAAAAAAAAGATAGCCTTCATAATTTGGGACAGTTGAGAGGTACTGAGGTTTCTAGCATGGTATGACTTTGGTGGATCAGTGGTGTCTTGACACTGCTAAAGAGGGACTGAGGTCAAAATGTTTGGCATCAATAAATTCTGAATTTGAATCAGCATATCCTCAATCAGCCTCATGCCAAAATCAGTTCTGTAAGTTACTTTGTTTAAAAGTTACAAGTCATTTTGTAACCCTTAATTCATTGCCTGTTCAAAAAAGTCCAGTGCCCAGATCAGTGGAAGCACCAACTGTTTTGTTTATGTTATTATGGCCATGTTGGTCATGTGGTGGTGTCAAACACCTATGTTGTATGTTAATAAGAATTGTTGTTATGTCTGTATTGTTAGTTTTGTAATAAGGTCACCGAACTTATCTTGGTCAACACCATTACAAACCTCACGGTGGTTCAGGGGCACCCAGTGGGGGGATGGGGGTGCCGGGCCACAAGAGTCACAACCATAGGTTTAGATGCATGCACCAAGGTTAAAGTTGCTCTCCCTAAACATCAATGGCCTAGCTTCCCCCATTAAAAGATCAAAGGCACTGGCATACATCCGACGAACCAAGTCAGATATAGTTTTCCTCCAGGAAACTCATATGAACCCAGTTGAACATGCCAAACTTGCTAAATTAAGCAGAGGACAAGCCTTTTGAGCCTCGTATAAGGGAGGCAGAAGTAGAGGTGTAGCCATTATTATCCCCCCATATACCCCATATCAAACAGACCTGACGTGGTCTGATCCAGAGGGCCGGCTTGTCTTAACTCTGGGAAAGCTTAATAATGAAGAGATTACTCTTGCCAATGTGTATCTCCCACCGGGCATTACTGTCTCACAACTACAGCCTTTGCTAGACAAAGTCATTCAGTTTACTAGAGGTACCCTCCTAATGGCTGGGGACTTTAATTTAACTGCAGATCCGTGGCTTGATTCCTCAAGTGGGGGGCCACAGAAACAAACAACCACCCAGAAATTTTTCAATAAATTCGTCTTGGAAATAGGATGGTGTGATATATGGCGGAAATTACACCCACATACTAGAAACTACTTTTATTACTCTCCAGTTCACCGCACTTACTCCCACATTGACTACACCTATACCCAAGTAGAAAATCTGAATGTTGTGCATGATGCTCAGCTGGGCGACATCTCTATTTTGGACCACGCGCCTTTGATTACCCAGTGGGACTTGGGGGTTCAACCCAGAACCACGCAATGAAGGCTAAATCCGTACCACCTACGGTCAAAATAATTCAGAGAGTTTATCTCAGACAAAGTAACTGAAATCGTAGCAGACAACCTGGCCTCTGACTCATCCTCATTGGTACACTGGGATACAATTAAGGCAGTCCTTAGGGGGCATATAATTAAATATGCGGCGGAGAAGAAGAGGCAGTGTAAGGAGTATAGAGCCAAGCTTGAAGATACGCTCCATTTTTTACAACAGGCACACCAGCAGGGTGATGAGTCGCTCCTCCCCCAGATACAACAAACCAAACAAGCATTAGATAAACTGGCACAACAACAAACTGAAATAGCACTCGCGTTCCTGAAGCAAAGATATTATGAGGTTGGCCCACGGGCTACACGAATGCTTGCATATCAAGTCCGTAGGCAAAAGAAAGGTGCAACAATTGCTACCATAAGACATCTGATGGGAGGCCAACCCCTTTCTAAAACACAGGAAATTGCTAAGGCTTTCACTGCATTCTATAGAACCCTATACACTCCAGAGACCACTCCCCCCCAGATAGACTGACAGCATATATAAACACAGTCACCCTACTGACACTCACAGAGGAGCATAGAGACTCGCTCGTGGAACCTATTACAATGCCAGAGGTGGCGCGGGCCATAACCAATTCCAAATCCTTAAAAGTACTGGGGGCCTGATGGATATGGGGTGGAATTTTACAAGTCCACCAGAACTCAGAGCTCGCCCACACTCCTCCGTGTTTTTAACTCAGTATTGGAGGGGGATTCCCCACCTGAGTCATGGTCATATGCGACCCTATCGGTGATCCCTAAACCGGGTAAAAATCCTCAGGAATGCGCATCATACAGACCCATCTCGGTGCTAAATCAAGATTATAAACTGTTTATGAGCATATTAGCACACCATATGGACCAGATCCTTCCCTTTCTAATACACAAAGACCAAACTGGATTTGTGAGGGCCCACACCACCACTGATAACATCAAGCGCTCTCTCTATCTGGTGAATCAGATGCAGGGAATGGAGACGCCCTCGGTACTAATAAGTCTGGACGCCGAAAAAGCCTTTGACAGAGTGGCCTGGCCCTTTCTGTACCTAACCTTGGACAAATTTGGGTTCCCCCCCATTTTCATCCAAGCACTACAAAATATATATTCCGCCCCCTTGGCTTGTGTAAGGGTGAATGGACACCATTCTGAATATTTTCAGCTTAAAAGTGGTACTCGACAGGGCTGCCCACTGTCCCCCCCTATTGTTCGCTGCGATTATTGAGCCCTTGGCACAACAAATCCAAGAATCCCACCAGGTCGAGGGAATTAAGATAGGAGATACAGAACACTGGATAGCTTTATACGCTGACGACATACTCTTGTACCTCCAGAACCCTGAACAATCACTACCAGCGATTCAACACATTTTAGATGCCTAGGGATCTGTATCGGGTTACAAACTTAACCTGACTAAAACAGAAATTCTTACATTTCATTACACCCCTACACAGAATACCCGGGATATTTTACCAGGAAGATGGAACCTGATAAAACTGAAATATCTGGGAATACACATACCTCAAGATGGGTCAAAATATTATAAATATAACTATACCTCATTCATTACACAACTAAAACAGGACCTACAGGCTTGGTCTATCCTACCTTTGAGCCTTGTGAGATGGATAGAACTAATTAGAATGATAACTCTCCCTAGAGCTCTATATCTCTTTCAAAATGTCCCCTTATATATACCACTAAAGACTTATAAAGAAATAAACTGCTTAATAGGGAACTTTATATGGTCCAGCCAGAAATCCCGGGTCCGCCTAAAGGTGCTGTCCTTGCCCATGCTGATGGAGGCTTAGCACTCCCAGGTCTAAAACTTTATCAACAGGCAATAACCATGGTCCACATGATGGCCAGGCAAAACAAAAATACCAGCCCACACTGGTTGGAAATAGAGAGGACATTAGTGAATGACCTGATGTACCTTCGTGCAATGTACCGACAGGAGCCAAGAGAAAAACCCCACCAAATTACTAACCCTTGGTTAGCAGACCAATTCTAAAATTGGCTTGCACTGAAAAAAGCACATAGATTACCACTGCATCTACCGCTGCTATGTCCAATCCATGCACTACCGGATTTCACCCCGAACACCTTAGACTCTGGGTTTATGGAATGGAACAGACTAGGGCTGAGATACCTACCACAAATAATGACACAGGGCAGAATCTGGGCATACGCAGAAGTACAAGCAAAATTCCATCTACCACACAGAGACTTCTACCGATATCTACAATTCTGACATTATGTAGAAGGCCTTCCATCACCATTGTGAAGCCCAGAGAACTACCCTGCGCTAGTCCAATGCCAAATTCAATTAAACAAGACAGGGAAGCAGGAACACTTGATATCCCTATATTACCAATCCCTTAACTCACAGAGTGATGCTCCCACCGAAAATATCCACGCACAGTGGTATGATGAGATGGAATACCAGCTCACCACAATGGACTGGAGATTAGCATGTAGCTACTCATCCCGGGTCACTAGCTCATACCAATGGAGAGAATACGCCTTGAAAGTATTAATCCATTACTTTAGAACCTCGGTAGTCACCAGACACTACTCACCAAACAAAACAGCGGAATGCTGGAGGCGTTGGGGTGAACCAGAGGCTAATCTGACCCACATTATATGGGCATGCCCAGTTCTCTCCACTTTCTTAAACCAAGTGGAGGCCCAACTGCGTGAATTTATAGATCTGCAACTCCAACTGACCTTGGAGATGTACATGTTCCTTATCCTTCCTAAGCCGTAGTGGGGCCCAAGCACCAGATACCTGCTTCTGTTGCTCCTCACAGCGACTAAAAAAGCAATAACTAGGCAATGGCTAACAACAAATACCCCATCAATATGTGACTGGTTGGAGATCACAACGCAAATTTACAACATGGAAAAAATAACACATAGCCTAAATGAACGAGCAGAAACCTTTTCCATGAGATGGGCACATTGGCAGATATATTATATGCTAAAAGACCCTCCCTTTGTACCTTAGGGTAGGTACTCCTGGGTGGTTTCTGGAGGCCTTGAGTTCAGGGACTGTGTCCCTCCAGCCAGGGGTTTTGGACCTGGTTCCCCTCACCCCCCCGTGAGGTTGGTGCCCATATGCTAATGGAGCCCGGAGATTTGGGCCCACCCGATTAGATGCAAGTGGAGGATTGAGATCCTGAATTCAGGAAGCCTATATAAGTGTGTATGCTTAGTGCCTAATATAATTAGATATAATCAGATTGTAACCCAATTTGGCAGCGGGAAGGACGCTAAAACAACTACTGTATTCTACTGAAGATGAACTGTATTGACCCCAAAGTTTGCTGTATATGAGGACCAGTTGTAAATGTATTATGCTGAATCAAAACTGATGACCTATATGTATATAAGTTAAAAATCAAATAATAAAAAGAATTTAAAAAAAGACAAAGTACTCGTGTACACCACACGTGCAGTCTGCCTAAGTGCAAGGCAGCATAATCCAGCCCAGTAGGCTGTTGGGAAACCATTGGACTACAGCCAGAGGGAACATCACGCCCACACAGGCCATAACGCCAAACTGCTACAGATCAGCATGCCTGGCAAACAGCCTAGGAGTAAGGGGTGTGCCCCAAACTTCTCAACAGAGGAAAGAGCTGTGCTAATCAGCTGTGCCAGCCTGTGGGCCGCGTCATCTGTTTGCGCACAAAGCGAATGTGTGAGTGGAGCTGCTTAGAGGCGGTAAAAATAATGAGGACGTGCCGATGTGTGACTGGAATATCTGATTGGACGGGATGACAGCAGAAGGTGTTCACTCTGGATACAAGTCAGTTTGTGTGGTTTCACAGCTTTCCTGCAGCCTCTCGGGCTTCTAGGCTGTGAAAGTTTGAAATAAGTTTTTGGCCTGAGACTTAAGCTGGCTCGATGCATCCAGAATCTACCATAGACTCCCCAGCTCGATTTCCGCTGAGACAGACTGGCTCTCCAGACATGATTTACAGGCACAACATTGGAGTATTTCCAGATATCGAGCACAGCACCAGAAGACAGGGATAAGTCCATCAGAGTCCATTGGTGATACACCGCCAGAGGTCGAGGCAGACTCCTAGGTACTTTATCCAAGATGGCGACCACGCTGGGTTGACCGTCCAAATGTTGGAGTAGCAGCATAGTTCGTTTGTTTTATTTATTCTTTTTTCCTTTTTCTTTTTAACTTTAGCATTACAATTTTAGTTAGTGATTAGTTTAGTTAGTGAGGGATTAAACTGAGTGTAGTTATTGCAGTGCGTTTTCGGCTTAGTTAGCAGCATTTACATGAATGACTTCTTAGTTGGAGTCTACTGTGTAAAAGTTCTCTGGCTCATATAATGAAAATGGAAGAGGTGGTGTAACTGGACATTTACCTGTTTGTCTGTCCATCTTACTGTCTGATCCTGTGGTTTCGACGACTTGCATTGGGATTTGACGAGGAGTTCGTTTTTGGGATTCTAATGAGGAGTCTGTTGTTGCTTTTGTTTTCACGCCCTACACTGTAACTGTTGGCGGGGGAGCGGTGCTGGGTCGGTGGAGGAGTGTGTTGAAGACTGTGCAACTTGGACCTGGTTGGCAGTTGGACCGCTTATTGGTCCGGAACTGTTTCCGAGAGAACTCTGGGGCTGCTGTAGGATCGAGGAGGCCTGTTGGAGTCGTTTCTTCCTGGACTGTGGCTGGCTTGGATATTCGTGGCCCTTCTCTCTTCTTTCTCTCCCTTATCGGTGCTCACACAGGGGTTGGGTTCGGGGTTGCTGCCTGAAGGTTGGCCCCAAAACCTGTTATCCCTAAGCTCTCCAGGGATTCAGCCGGTGGGCCATGTCTATGGTGTGCTGAGGTGTGGAGTGCTGGTGACTGGGGAGGGAGGAGGATTGTTGTGGATTATTATAAGCTCGGTGTGGGATATCTTGAAGGTTCCTTATTCAAATCGTACTGGAGATCCTGGGAGCCAAATCGGATTGAACTGGATTTGAACTGGAAGATTGGACTACAGCCTGGTTTGACTTTTCCCCATTTTCTATTGTTTTGACCAGAGTATCATTGTGATTATGGGCAGTGAGAGAGCCTAAAGTTTTGACTTTGAATCGTGAGAGTGTCAAAGTCTCATCTTACTTAATGATTTTACCCCAACAAACGTGAGAGGTTTTGTTTGGGAAATCTAACTGTGTTATCTTCCAGGGAGGTGGGAGCTCCCTAGATAGAGACAAATTGCTGGTTTTGGATTATTTTGCTGCTGCCTTTAAGCCTTTGTGCCCTGTTTTAGTTAGTTTGTTTTAATTTCGGGGGTTGGGGTTGTATTTGTTGGATTGTGTTGTTTTGTATGGTTATTTATTACTTGGTTTGGGGTTATTTGTTTTAGAAAATGTGCTGGCCAGGGTTGACGGTTAGGCATTATTCCCCCTTCAGGCTGAGGGATCGCCGCCCTTTTTGTTGCCCCCCTTTATCCCTGGAGGTATATAGATGGTGTAGGGGATTGGGAATCTCAAGGAGGGTTAGGACGGGGACTTGGCCTGTTGGTGGGAACGGAGAGGAGTGGGCGGATTGGGATTGTGGGAACAAGGAGATGCCCTGGGGCGAAACAGGTCCAGTAGAGGGGTCTTCCCTGTCTTGTTCCCACACCCAAGGGTTCTGCTTATTGCAGACAGGAAACTCGGTCTTTCTCGGCTGCTCATTGAATTCGGGTGGTGTTATGCAATGCCAGGTCGATTAAAAACAAGACCGCCATAATTGGGGATCTTGTTAATTCAACTAACCTGGCTTGCATCACTGAGACCTGGTTGGATGGAAATGCTGGCCCTGTTTTGGCTTCAGTGGTTCCACACGGGTACTCTATGATACACCGCCCGAGGATCGATCACAGGGGTGTGGGGGTGTGGCTCTTTGTTTTAAATCAGAACTGAACCTAAGGGAAATTCCAGTGGGAGCCACCAACTCCTTTGAATGTATCGTGGGTGAGGGTGTGGGGTGCAGCATTCTTCTTGTCTACCATACACCAGGAGACGGGAAATCACGGACTTCATCTCCGACCTAACATTGGGACCCCATAGATAGCTGATCCTTGGGGATTTCAATGTTTGGGTCAATGCTGAACTCTCGCAGATTGGACAAGACTTCCTCCAGCTAATGAGTTCACTGGGCCTCACACAGGTTGTTTCCTCAACCCACGTTAGGGGTCATTCATTGGACTTCGCGTTTCTCCTGGGGATGGAGATATCCGATCTGGTGGTGGAACCAGTCGGGTGGTTGGACCATCATACTATCAGCTTCAGTTCCAAGACCCCCTCTAAGAGGTCTGCCCCTATGGAGATGGTCCAGTACCGCACCTTGAGGGGTGTTTCCCCAGATGGCCTCATGGCGGTGCTGGACCTATTGGGCATGCCAAGGGAATGCATGGATCCAGGGGATCTTGTACTCACCTATAATCAGGCGGTGACAGAGGCCCTGGATTCCATTGTTCCTGTTCGCGTTCGTCCACTCTCCCTTCACCCTAGGTCTCCATGGTTTGATGAGGACTTGAGGGAGTTGAGGAGAGTTGGACGAAGGCTAGAAAGGTGATGGCGGAGGTCCAGCCTGGTGGGTGACAGGCTTAGTTTGATGGACCATTATTTGGTCTATCAATCAACAATCTCCCATAAGAAGGCAGAATTCCTGTCCAGGGAGATTGCTGCTGCGTGGAATCGACCAGCTCAGCTTTTCCGGACTGTGCACAGACTATGCAATCCACTCTGTCTTCAGCCCAGAAATGCTTTTTCACAAGTGCAGTATGAGAAGTTTGCTCGTTTCTTCACGGATAAGGTTGCCACGATCAGGTCTGACATCCGCCTGACCCTTTCTCTAGGGAGTAGCAGTGGTTGGCAGGAGATGTCGGACTCCCGGTTTGAGTGGTGTGACTTTGGCCAGCCTGCAATCAGTGATATTGTCATGGTTATCCAGTCTTTACGACCTACCAACTGTAGTTTCAATCCAGGCCCTACGCACTTGCTTGTTGGCTGCGTTGAGGTTATTGGCCCAGTCTTTGCCGAGATAATCTGGTTATCCTTGGAGAGGGGAATTTTTCCAGCTTTCCTTAAGAAGGCCATGGTTCAGCCTCTTCTTAAGAAACCCACCTTTGATCCCAACTATCTTACAAACTGCAGGCCAATCTTTAACCTCCCCTTTTTGGGTAAGATTATTGAGAAGGTAGTGGCTTTACAGCTGGAGGACCATTTGACCAGCCACAATATCTATGATTCTCTCCAGTCTGGTTTCAGGAAGACATAGTACTGAGATGGCTCTTGTTCGGGTACTAAATGACCTCCTGATAGCGAGAGATCGAAAGACTCTGCACTGTATTCATATCCCCCACTTCCTGAGGTAGGCCGTTCAATGCATCCACCACCCTTTCTGTGAAAAAGAACTTCCTCACATTACCCCTTAATAGGCCTCCCTCTAATCTCATGCTGTGTCCTCTTGTCCTGCTATTTTTCTTATATTGAAACATGTTAGACTCTTTCACCTTGTTAACGCCCTTAAGGTGTTTGAATGTTTTGATCATATCACCTCTCTCCCTCTTTTGCTCTAGGGTATACATATTGAGCTCTGTTAATCTGTCCTCATATGTTTTCTGATGCAGTCCCTGCACCATTTTGGTTGCCCTTCTCTGGACTGCCTCAATCTGGTTAATGTCCTTGTGAAGGTGCGGCTCCAGTACTGCACACAGTACTCCAGATGGGGCCTAACCAGTGTCTTGTAAAGGAGGATTATTACCTCCCTCTTCCAACTTGTGATACCTCTACTAATACACCCCAGCATCCCCCTAGCCTTACCTACTGCTTTAGAGGTCTGCTTGGATGATTTCAGGTCATCAGTGATGATGATGCCCAAGTCTCTTTCTTCCCTTGTGATTGCCAGCAACTCCCTTCCCAGCCTATAGGTGGCTTCAGGTTTTTCTCTCCTCTATGTGCATGATCTTGCACTTCTTTGCGTTAAACCCCAGTTGCCACTCTTCCAACCATTTTGCCAGTTTATCCAGATCTCTTCTCATTCTGCTCAACCCATCTAGATCATCTACTCTGTTGCAGATCTTTGTCATCTGCAAACAGACAAACCTTACCCTCCAGTCCATCTGCAATGTCACTGATGAAGATATTGAAGAGGACTGGCCCCAGGACTGATCCCTCAGGTACCCCACTTGTGACTTGCATCTCTTCTGACTGTATATGGGATGGGATTGGTGACTTGTATCTCTTCTAACTGTATATGGGATGAGATTATATGTGCATACTTGCATGCTGGGCCATTGCCCTTGACATGTGGTCCGGGTAATGGTGTCTCCAGGGGTTGTGGGCCATATGCTGTGTGTACATGTCACTGCTCATGATGCCAGCAGGTTGTTTTGTGGGTGAAGCATCTGTGACACGGGACTGTACACATGCTCAGTGGGTCAGTGGACAGGTTACCTATGCTATGGTCATATCCTATGTGGCACTGCTGATGATATCATTGTGGGTGGTGGTGTACAGGGACACCCAGCATGTAATGCAGGTGGCCATGTCAGTTCATGGGCCAGTCGTGTGTGCCATATGCTGTGCTGTCCATGCTGCATGTACACCCCAGCAGGTTGGGCATGTTAACAACTCTGTGTCATGTACATCCTGGGCAGTCCTGCTGCAGTTGTGTTGTTACTGCCATCATGGGCCAGGTGCGGGGCTGTTGCATCCCTGCGGCCACCCAGCATGCACATGTGCTGTGGGGCATACATGCATGTGTCAGTACATCACAATGGTATCTGTGGACACACAACACTGGTGCAGCATGGCAGGCACCATGTACATGGCTCAGCACAGCTGGGCCTACCACATGTGTGGGTGTCAGGTGATACGTCTGGTCAGGGGACAGTCTTCCATGGTTGGCAGGACAGTCATGCAGCGTATGTGCCCATGTGTGTTCACCATTCTGTGTCATGGCTGCATAGTCATGCATTCATTGTTATTGCGGACCATGTGCTCTGGTGGGTTGTGGCACAGGACAAATGGCAGCAAGACACTAGCATGATGACTGTCCTGCCACACCCCAGTCAGACACTGCCACAGGGACTGCCCTGCACACATGTGCACAGTATTAGGTGTGTGTACCTTAGGGGCTTTGTTGCATGTACGGACACATTGCACGGTGGTGTCTGCTGTCCGTGAGTCCAACACTGTTGGACTCAGGGCTGTGTGACAGTTGACTGCACTCTGTGTTTGTCAGCTGACAATTTGGGGTACAGGACAGGTCACCACGCACAATGCCATGGATACAACTGTTGGCGTTGTCAAGCCACAACTGCCATTGCACATCACAGTGTCTAAAAGGTGTACAGTGCATGCAAAGTGGCCGACTGTCAATAGGACAGGGGTCATATATGTGTGATACTAGGACTGTATTAGGACAAGTGTGTCCAGCATGTGTTGTGTGGTACATGTCCTGTTATGACTGGCATGGCATGCCGCACACACATGTGGACATGTGTTCCCCATACATCCCTCATGTCCAGCATCTCTTGCAACTGCATGGGCCTGCTGTGTGGCCACCCCACATGTGTGTGCCCTCACACTCTGCCAGCTTGGTAACCACTGTTGCCATGGTAGACAGTGCAGAGCACCCCCTGCTGCATACCTAGTACCCCTGCCCCACGGGCACACAACACCACACACTATGGGCCAGCAGTGGGCAGGCTGAGTCCCCTGTGGTGTGCTCTGGCCATGCACACTCATGTGTCCTGGTAATGTCACTGACTTATCTGTGTCCATCTGCCTGCACCCTTTGCTGTATGTGTGTGGGGGCCTGTGGCAACATGCATGTTTGCATGCCACTGTTACAACATGCACCTTTTCAGGTACATGCATGTACAGGCCATGTTGCTTTGCATTTATGTGTGTATGTGTGCTGTCATAACCCTATGTGTATACCCAGCAGGCCATGATCACAGACACAACACACCTTGCATCACTTCTGCATGGTTTACTTGGACTTGTGCACCTTCCATATGTGTACCACACACAGTCGCACCACACACATACACACACACCTCATACCCATGTGTATTCCCACTCCTCAATATTGCCCCACAACGATGGCCATGCATCCCCCCACATACACACAAATGTGTGCTCCACTGTCCTGACATCCATTGTTGTACGTGGCTGCCATAGCAGTGCTGTGTAGCACATTGCCCTGCGTTGTTGCCCCTAGCCTGTGTGTCCCAGTGTGCACCCTCTATATGTTCCCTTCCGACCCATCCTAGAACTGTTCATGTGTTAGCATGTGTGACCTGTTCTGTACCACCACTGTCCTGGCCCCCTGTCCCACTGTCACATTCCCAGTCAGCTGTTCCTGGTCCACCCCTGCTTGCCGTGTGGCCTGCCGTTGAGACCTACAAGGTTCCGTCCCCACTGTGGTCCCCCCTCTGGCACCAGTGTTGTGTGGACCATGTGCACCCCTGCGACCTCTGGGTCGTCCAGCTCCAGATGGTCCAGTGGGCATCACTGTCGCCATAGCACTGTCATTACCAACTGACACAGGCGTTCCTCCTGTTGCATTCTGGGTGGCTGTGTTGGCATGCACAGCCATTGCAGACATGCTGACCTCTGTTCCCCGGACCTCCACTGGCTGTCTGTCTGAGGATGGTGCTGTGTGCTTCCCCCATGGCAGATGCATTTGTGTGGGACCTGTGGCTGCCATGCTTCATCCCATGATGCTGCTGCATGACCCCTGCGTGCTGCTTTTGTGTTGCTGCACCTGGCACTGTCTGGGACGGTGCCCCACTTAACATTGCAGGTGCAGTGGGGTAGGCACTGCCTGCTAACTCCATGTTCCTCGCGTGTCCACCCTGTACACCCTGAATTATATCCCAGCTCACCATGGCATGGGTTTGTGCATTGGCCATGGCCATGCCCACAGGGACACCAGCACCCACAACCAGATGGGGTGCAACATTGTGCAGGTCGGTGTGTTGTGCAGCACTGGTGTCAGTGGTGTGTGGCATGTAGTGCACTGACCTCCCACCTGTGACTGGCATGTTGTCCCTGGCCATTGTGTGTGGCATGGTCTGTGGGCCTGTGCCTGCTGCTTCCCAGGTGTGTCTCTGTGGCCATGTTGCATGGCTTTGGCTGGCTGTTTGCTGACCAAGATCATGTCCCATGGCATGGTACACATCCATTCCATATGTGGTGCCCTGTGGCTGGTGTGACACCTGCATTATCTGTGTCATGTCCACATCACTGTGCTGGACTGTGACTCCCCATGCACCAGCCCTTTGTGCATCACCCAGGTGCATGTCTACACCTGTACCTGCACACTGATGGCCATGAGACATGTTGCCTGCCTCCCACTGACCCTCCATGGTGCTACCACATGGGATTCCAGTGTTGCATCCCCAATGTGCCCCCCCACCCGTCACGTCCACCTGCACCCCGATGTCCTGCCCCCCAATGTTACGGGGCAGCAGTGTTGTCAGTGCAGCTACTATTGCTGCCTGCTGCTGTGATGCGGCTGCGAGGGCCTCTATGGCCGCTGTGTGCCTGGCATCATGGGTGGCCATGAGCTGCAGGACTGTATTTTTTTTTTTACTTTTACTTTCTTTTTTTATCCCCTCCTGCCTGCCTTCGGTGTCCAGTCCTTTGGGCTGTCCATCTATTTCAGCCACTTGACCTCAGGATCTGCCCCTAGAGTGCATCTCCTCCTATCTCCAACCTGCACATCGGGGTCTGTCCCAAGATTCAGTGGTGATCTGAATGGCTCGGGGCGGCTGTCATCTAGGACCGCCGAGGGAGTTTTTCCATTTTTTTGTGTCTCTTGTTTCCCCACCCCCAGAACGCCAGCATGAGGATGTAAGTCCAGAGAGGTGATGTGCTGATGCATGCCTCTCCCAAGCACCCAACGGCGTCCCCCCTCCCCGATGCCGATGAACGGAGCCGCCAACCCCTCGGGAGCCGGTGCACCCACCGGTTCTCTCAGGACGTTGGGCGCACGTAGTGCCTCTGGTATCCCTCCCCAAGGGAGGAGAGCATCCGTTGGGATGCTCAATACTCCCTCCCCTGACTGGCCCCCACCGACCTGAGTCCGTTCCTGAACCCGGGTCGCTGGTGCAGTGCAAGGTGTGGCATCCAGCGCCTCAACCCTCAGTGCCACCGGGCCAGCCCGCTGCAGGGCTGTATTGATGGCCTCAGACAACTGTGACACCTCCCCCCCTCCATACAGGTCTGGTGATGGACTGTTGCCCTATGTATGCCCTGTAATGCTGTTCTTATGGCTGTCAGTTCCCTGCCCACCTCAACCTCTGATGCAAGCATACTGTGGCATGGGTTGTCAACATCGTCCATCTGCATTGTGGTTTCAGTGTTGGCCGGGTGCTCCCTGCGTGGCCTTTCCTCCACATCTGGTACTGTTTCAGGGGACAATTCATCCGTGACCTTGTCCTGAACACTGTTGACATCAGTTGTACTATTGGCAGCCTCATGTGTTTCCTGGTCAACATGCAACATGTCAACAGTGTTGCTTGGTACTGTGGTTGCTGGATCTGTGCCGGCATCTCCAGCTTCTTCTGCCACTTCCTCTTCTTCCTCCACCACCTTCTCTCTTGGGCTGTAATCATCCGTTGTCTGGGCATTGGTCTGTGGTGAGTCTTTGTCTTCGGAGCTGCTAGTGGTGTCACCCGACTCAGTGTCACTCTCCTGATCCATGTCACGTTGCCTACGCTGTTCTCTGGATGGGCCTGCCTCCTGGCTCCTGGCTGTGGCCTGTACCTGGAAGACAGAGGCTGTGTCATCAGTTGCATGCAGCACCTTTGGCAGCATATCTGCATTGTTACAGTACTGTCTACAGGGACACATGGCATGCCCATGGCCTTGCTGCTGCATATCACAGCACCTGTGTCCATTGCACGTGTCATGTCTGCACCATGCCACATTGGAACTTCTGCCCTGCTGCTGGTGTTGTCAGGCATTGTACGGCTGTTGCCAGCTGTTGTGTCTGGGAGGGTGCACATATGGTGCACACATGCAGTCCCACTGCATGTATCCTACATGGCGGTTGTGTTGTGTAGCGGCAGTCCGTCTGCAGTCACCCTGCAGGTGACGTGTGCACATGGTCAGCCCCACTGGGTTGTGTGTTGTTACAGTGCACATGTGCCATGCATGGGGACAGTTGTGTAATTTGGCAGTGTGCATCGGGGTTGGTGTGTGCCTGGCACCATCTCGGGAGTCATGATACGTCATACCACCCCTCCAGTCACCTGTCCCTGCCTCTGCTGGGTGTCCCTCACACCCCTTGCACACCGCCATCATGCTGTCCCATTATTGATCTCCATGTCCACATGCAGTGCTGGTACGGTTGCCTCCAGGCTGTGTGCTAATGGTCACTGGTCCACACCATTGAACCATCACATGGCACTCACGGACTGTCAGGTTTGTTGGACACGCGTTGGCCTGGTGTTGTGCAACTGATCACCCCACACCCTGTGCCACAACCATGTGCCTCACATGCAACATACATGTCTATGGTACCACTGTCCACATGCCCATGCACGTCACATGTGTTCTGTGTGTCACTGTGTCATGGTACTACACATCCAGGCCACACTATTCAGCCTGAATACCATGCTGATCAGTGATCTGTGTGCCACGGGTTGTTGATCTGTGGAAGCCACCTACCCATCCTGTATTGTTCCCTTTTCAGCTCAGCTGACTTGTCCACCCACACAGTGTCTATCAGCCTGCCTTGCAGTGGCATGCAGGTGCTGTATCTATGTGCTACCAATCACACCATGGGTGTTTGTGGTCGGGATGTGGTACTCCGCATGATGCATTCTGCACAGCAGCACAGCGACACTGTTGTGCAGCAGTCTTACTGTGCCACTGTGGTGGTGACACAGAACACCTGTGCCATTGCCTGCATCATGTTCACAGCCACCATGGGTGTACACACCCTGGCCTGCATGGGTGCATAGAACCTAACCCACTTTACCTCCTTTACAGCAGCTGGCACTTTCATGTGTCCCACCTCTCACATGCCCTTTCCTATCCCAAGTGCGACAGACACTGTGGGGCATCATTACACTGTATAGCCCATGTCTTGCCCACACGATTGTGTCATTACACACCTGCCCGTTCCAGCTATGCATGTATTGCTAGGGCTGGCATGTGTGGTTTGGACCCTTCTTGGCCCACTGTGCATGCTGGTGTGGACAGTGGCCCACGGCCTCTGTAGTGTGTGCTGGGGTTGTTGTATGGGTGCCACCTTACCATTTTCTGTTGGGCCATTGTATGGGGCACTGTGGTCAGTTGTGGCTGAGCTCTGTGCATGCTCCAGTGTCCATGGCCCACACCACCTGACTTAACTGTGGTGCCATCTGTGTCATGTACCCTTCACGGTTGTCCCTGTCTACTCCCATGCCAGTCATGTCAGCATGTGCACATGGAGGTGTTTCATTAATTGTTCCCCTGGGTGCTGCTACTGGCTTCAGGGCGACACTGTTCTGTGGGTGTGACACTGCGGCGGGGGGGTGGCGTGGGGGCAGCTGTGCATGAGGGGGTTACACTGTGCCCTTCCTACTGTCCACCAGTGGTCTGTGTATGCTATCCACAGTATGTTACCGCCTACCCCTGCGTGTGGCCAATCCACACAGTCTACAAACACATGGCACGTATGTGCTGCCATCATGGCATGCCTACCTCCTGTGTGTCTCAGCCAGAATACATCGAGGTTGCTGTCGCCTTCCACACTCCTGCCTGTTAGGCTGCTGACTACCCTCTCCTCATGGCTGGTGAGTAGCTGTGTCTCCTTTGGGCCACCTCCTGTTGCCAGGCTGCTCCTTCTATTCTGGGCCAGCTTGTCCTTTCCACGGCGTGTGAGATCGTCCCAATGCTTTTGGATCTCCCGGACAGTCCTCCTGCTGTGTCTCACAGCGTTCACATGCCTGGCCACCTCCTCCCAGGCAGCCTTTCTCTTGTCCCTCTGTGCCTTATTTCCTCCCCTGCTAAACAGAAGGGCACGCCTGACACTGATCTCCTCCACCAGGACATCTGTCTCATTGCTGGTGAAGTTCTTCTTTCTGGGTGTTTTTATTTTCTTGTGTTTCTTCTTATGTTTTGCATGGCCTTTCAGATCTGCACCCTGCGACATGGTTCCTGTTTGCGTCATAGCTTTGCATCGCCTCGCGCAATTGCACCCTGCCACGGGATGCACCCGCTATTTTTGCGGCTATTCCTGGACATGTGGCAATTGTTGTGGGCCTTCTGGAATGGTGCACATCACATCTGACGCAGTTGCATATGCCACAGGTGGGCGCCATGTCGTATCGTGCACCAGACACACTCCTGTTCTGGAATCGGGCCCACAGTTTCAGAATGTGGCAGTGACACACAATTTTGAAATGTGGCAGCGATCCACAATTTTGGAATATGGGCAGTGACGCATACTTTCCGAATGTGGTGGTGATGTACAATTTCCGAATGTGACAGTGGTGCACAGTTTCAGAATGTGACAGTGACACATATTTTTGGAAAATAACAGTGACACTCAATTTCCGAATGTGGCGGTGAAACTCAATTTCGGAATGTGGTGGTAATGCATAATTTCGGAATGTGGCGTGACACACAATTTGGGAATGTGGCAGTGACAATTTGGGAACGTGGCATTGAAACACAACTTGGCTGGGATATGCAATTGTGGAATTTGGTGGGGATGCACCATTTCAGAATTTAGGAGGGATGCACAATTTGGGAATGGGGAAAGGATGTGCAGTTTCAGAATGTAGCAGGGATAAATAATTTCAGAATGTGGCTGGGATGCATAATGTTGGAATGTGATGCACAATTTTGCAATATGGTGGATGCGTACAATTCTTGAATGTGGCAGGGACAAGCAATTTCAGAATAAATGGTGTGTTCTGTCACATTCCGACAGCGTGCATCCCCACTATATTCCGAAATTGCCACTCCCCACAAAATTCCTCGATCTGTGTCCCTGTCTCATTCTGAGACTGATTGTCCCACCATATTTTGAGATGGCTTATCCCTGTTGCATTCTGTGATCGCATTCTGTGATTGCATCTGAACATTCTGGAAACTCAAGCACTGCAGCCAGCCCTATGTCATTTTGTTTAAAGGATTACTATAGCTACAGTTTCTTAAACTTTGGAGAAGCAGGTCCTATAAGGTTGCTGACAGGGAGGACTAGACTGTGAATTTAGGATATGACATCATCAGTGGCTCTTCACTGAAACTGACTTTTTGGACAGGTAGTGAAATCAGGGTTACAAAATAACTCATAACTTCAAAATGAAGTAACGTAGAAACCTAATTTTTGGTATGAGATTTGCTGGGGGTGTGCTTATTCTAATTCTGCAATGTAGCACTTTTGGCCGAGTACCTCTTTAAAGAGATAGTAGTCCAAATAATAGCAGGCAGAAAATGTTACCTAGATACTTTTTTATTTCTGAATTTTCTTTTGCTATATTCTTATTAGATAGTTTTTCCTAACAGTATTGGATGTGGTATGAGGCGCTGTGTTTTAGCAGACATATCTAAGTGTGTTCCTCCCACTGTATCATCAACAGGTGACCTCACTCATTGTTGCACCACAAGCCTTGCTGCCCAGCTGGTAACGTGTCACAAGTTACCAGTCAAGCAGCAGAACATTGGCTCTTCTTGGTTACTAGTGATGTCACAGTCAGTGAGGTCACAATGCTGATGATGTACAGGGGAGGAACAGAACTACGTCATCTCCAGGCAGAGTACTGTTCCACACATCACACCTAGTGCTGTCAGGTAGAAAATCTTCTAATTGGCAAGAAGGGGAAAAGAAGAAAATAGTTTAGATATAAGAACTGATCATTCCTACTTTTGAAATTTAATTTTAATTAAAGGCTGAACACTAGCTCTTTAAGGTCCCGAATCTTGACTGCATGGCATGCCATTTATTTTTTGAGCTCCAGCCTAGATGTTTTTGGGTATCTGCAGCTTCTAGAACCTAAATGTTAGACCCAGGTACCCATGGTTCAGTCCATGGGTGCAGCAGCAGGTTTGCTGCGCGTGATCATTGTGACTCGGGGTTCAGGAAGAAGCCTAGGGTATTGGAGGGCTGGAAGGGGAAGGAGAATTGAGCATCAGAGGATGCTCACCTCCTTGGTATAGGAGACGGTCCACTCAACACTGCATGAATACCACCTAGGGTGCCTTGGCAGCTCTGGTCAGTCAGAGAGGGCACTGGAAGGGGGGACACAAAGGACTTTGCGACATGCGTGCCTGTTGTGCACTACATCATGCCTTCACAGGTCGGTGTCCTGGGGGCAGGCATAACACAGGAAGAAAACTATCTCCTGACTTATTAGGATGATGTTGGCATGCTTGGACCTGTGCCGCCCACCAGCCCAGCATGAGAAGCCTCATCACCATTGAAATCCGGAGTGCAGCAGATGGGCGCTGAGGGGAGTCAGCTCCACCCACCCTCCAAAAAGAGCCCTACTCAGGGAGGGTCCCCAACAAATCAAGCAAGTTGTGCTCGCTGGGGTCCAGGGTGGTAATGGGGCTTGGTGGTAGCCTGGCAGATGGAAACTGTGGCAGGGGGGACTGAATAAGCAATAAGACACAATGGGGCGTTATTGCTGTCTGATAAGAGCATGTCCAAGGTGCATAGTGAGGCACGAGGTGCTCGTACCTTCATCACCTGGGAAGTGCTCTTATCAGACAACAACCTACAACCCCGGAGTGTCTCATTACTCTTATAAAATGGGTCCAGCTACTAAATATTTTAAAAAAAATAAGTATATTTAAAATAATAAATATTATAAATATTTTATTTTTGCCAGCTTGAGAGAAAGTAATTCTCATTCTGTGCAGTACAAATAGGTTCGGTTTATATAGTTCTTGAATATGTGGGCAACCAGTAGAGGGCGCTTGCTTACAGTACTCTGTCCCCTACCTGGAAAACTACTTTTTCTTTCTGTTTCTTCCTTTCTTTCTTTTTAGGTCTGCCTCCTCAAACTGTACTGTTTCTCAGTGGTGACAGTGTTGGTGAAAACTGTGAGAGTGAGCCAATTAAATAATTACTTTCCTTGAGTTCTGCCCCCCCCTTCCAATTGTGCTGTTTCTCAGTGATGACAGTGTAGTGAAAAGCCATGACTGAGAGTGAGCGTGCTGGTGAAAGCCATGGCTTTCATATTTAGATGCTGTAGTTTCAGTTTGCTTGGATGCGGCTTGCCATCGGCACATCTGATGAGGCGCTTTGTTTAAAAAAAAAAAAAGAAATAACATTAGACAGGTTGTCAGCATGGAAAACGAGGTTAAGAGAGGGAGAACAGAAATGCTTGAGCGACCATGAACTTTAGTTGACTGGGTGACGAGTAAGTGGACAGGTCTCCAGTGCGGAGCACAGAGCTGGATAGCAGGAGGGTCGGGTAACAAATGAGCAGCGCAGAAGGGATGGGGCATGCCAAGGAGCTGTGATGAGTGGCTTGAGCAGCAATTGACAGGAGGAGCTGAGGATCATAGGATTCTGGCAGACATGGATATTTGGGCTGTGCTGTGTCCTGCTTACATTAAAAGTGCCGGTGGCAGGGTTGTTGTCCTATAAGGACATGGCTATTAGGCAATTAGTATAAAGAAAACTCTTTACCCATTGTATAAATAGTAATAAAATAGACCCCATTACACATACTGTATACATATATTGAATAATGCACAGCAATCATACACAGCAAGCCTAAGTCCCCATGGAGAGGTTGAGACAGTGACAGCGCTGACATGCAACAAAAGGGCAAAAGTTGAATCCTTTCCAAAATTGACCCAACTTTTCTTTGCCAGTGGGTCCAAAGTGATGCACCTACTCTTCTTTGCCAGTGGGTCCAAAGTGATGCACCTACTCTATAACAATATGTTAATGTGAACTATTCAAAAACTACCACTTTTTGACCCAGTTGGTTCCTCTTTAGACCCACATTTTTTACACCAGTGGGTCCAATTCGACCCTTGTTTTAAACTGCTCAGTGCTGTCACTGGGTTGAGATAACGTATATATACCTCGAGAGCAAAGCTCAAGAGTTCCATGGGTTCCATGTCATAATAGTGATCGCAAAATAACGATTGCTATCATGGCAAGTGTATATCACCGAAAAGCAAATCGGCAATATACACTTGCCAGTGACCAGACATCTGGCAAAAGAAAAAGTGTTTTTGTGGGGGCTTTTTCCCCTGCACCCCCCTGAATAAAGATTACTAACTCCAGGGGGGTGCATGTCGGGAAAGGGGCATAGCCCGTGTTTGCAGGAAAAATTGTGCCGCACCCGCAGGCAGTGGCAAAATTGTAACTCTCCCGGTCCCCAGCCCCGAACCCCATACCTGCTTAGCCAGAGCTAGTCACCCTCAACACCACGCCACAGGGCTAGCTTGGCTGGAGTGGGCACAGCAGTTCCCTACGGACCCTTCCCCATCCCTTCCTTTGCTATCCCCACCTTCCTGTTGCTGTCCCTACAGTCGCTATTGCTGTAGAGTTGCTACCCTTGCAGAGTAGCCCTTGATGATATCGCTGCTTTAGCAGTCGCTCATTTTCAGTCACTCTCATCACAGGATACTGTTCCATACTGTTATCTCAACCCCAAGATGTAAACATGTAGTGAGTTTTGTATGTGTAACACCTCTTAAAATAGGTTAATTTTTGGTTCCCTCCACAGTAGCACTGCCTCCTTCCCCTGCACCACTCCTTCATCCTAGTTTGGACTGCAGCTACAGGACCAGGAAGAAGCCTGGAGGGAGTATTTAGTTTGTTTGCTTGTTCAGTGGATTTCTTAACCACCCTTTTCACTGTGACTGGCAAGCCGCCACCTCTGTTCACTCAGTTGGCCCCCCTGGATTGTGCCAGCGGGACCAGGGAGCCACTTCAGTTTCAGCAGTCTTTTTCTTCAGTGCAGCTGTTCTACAGATGCCAACAGCCCACTCCACCCACAAACGTGGCTCACCTGATATCCTGGACTGCTTTCAGGGTCGGGGAGGGGGCACACAGAAAGGAGATTACTCAGCTTCTCTCAAAGTTGCACAAAGCACAAACCACCACAAGAACAAAACTGCTCCTCCAATAGGAACAAGGACTTTAGAAGCACCCAGCTGTGCCCCCTTGCCACAAATTCACCTCTCAGTCCCACCAGATGGCAGCCTGGACTGGGAGATATTGCTCTGGATGGCCAGAAGCCATACCAAGGGACAGAACCATCTTTAAAACAAAAAATAAAGTAAAAGACTACAGGAGCATCCATATTTGTAGTTTTTCTGGCACCAGGTCTGCTGGAAACGGGTCAGTGGACTCACACCCTGCCTGGGAACTTTGGGTAATCATGTGCTTAGCTTTGCGAACCAGAAGTCTGCAGACTAGCTGAGGTTTCTGTGCATCCAGTCCCTATGAAACTGACATCACTGCGGAGGATAGCTCAGCTCTGCAAAAATCAGGTAAGTTGCAAGCTGGCTCAGGCTGAAGAGGATTTGTATGCATGCTTTTCCCTGGGAACTGACAGCGACTGAGAGCAAGGGGTTTAGTATAAGGAATAATGCATGAGATGCCAGCCAGTGATAACCAATGCCTGAATTTCTGCACTGGGGAGATACATGTGAGACAGTGCAGATTCCTTGGAGGAAAGTACTACATTTAATACTGTGTTTTTAGAAATGAAATTAGACAATTTGTCCATACGTGTCCCTGTCTCACTTCATATTAAGAATACCGTGTGGTTATCCCCCTGCAACCAGGCATCAACCCCCTTTATGAAATTATTTAAATTAGTACTGTCAATTACTTCTTGCAGTAAGCTGTTCCGCCTATTCACCACCCTCTGTGTGTAAAAAAAAAAAGGTTCCTTGTACTTGTCTTAAATAGTGATGTTTTTAATTGTTTGCTGCACCACCTTAGTGCCTAGGTGTCCTGTCCTCACCCCAGATTTAGTGCATCCATCAGTAAACAAAAAGAAATAGAATGACCTGTGAGTGAATTCAACAGTCAGTCAAAAGGCTGGAAGGTAGCTGTTTAAGAAATCTTTGCAAGAAGATTGTTTTCATTCCCTCCAGGAACAACACCAAAATGCCTGCCCTGGGTTTTGCAGAGCAGGGCCGTAGTTGACTGAAGCCCTGAGTGACTACCTGCCTCTCATGAGATGGGTGAAGACAAGACTCCCTGTGGGGTGAAGAGACCAGCGTGGCCTGCACCCCTGGGTATGGGTGAAATCTGAACTGCCAGACCAGACCAGATTCAAAATGTTAAAAACCAGACTGCCTGGTCCAGCCAGACCAGTCGGTCAGGTTTTCACTATTTTAGTTTCTCCGTTCCAGCTGGTCCAAATTTCTTGTAGGGTGATGGGAATGGGTGAAATCCAGATGGGCAGACTCAGACCAAGCTAAACTGGTAAAAAGTCCAGTCTGGGTCTGGTGGTCCAAATTTCACCCATACCCTCACCCTAGATGAAATCTAGACCAGTCAGAAAGAATGGACCAAAACGGTAAAAAAACAAACTGACTGGTTGAGTCAGAATAGCCAGACCGTGCAAGGTGCACCCAGTCTGGCTGGTCCGGCAAGACCAGCTTGTCTGCTTTTTACCATTTTGGGTCCAGTCTGGTCCAGCAGTCCAGACTGTAACAAGTCCCTACACCCACTGCAGGCCAGTAGCTTGTTGGGTTCGCCGAACCTGTACCATCATCTGCATCTTCAGCCCTGAGGTAGACATCCCAACAGAGCCAGCCTACAAAGTCTGTGCAGGTCTTGAGTACTGGGGCAATACTCCAACAATTTTTCTTTTGTTTGTGTGACCCCTGTGACGTGGTGTCTGGGTTTACACTCCTGCCTGGTAACTGTACAGGGCTCATTGGGCTGAGGGGATAGGTTTGTTCCTTCTCCTGTGTGTGTGTGTGTGTGTGTGTGTGTGTAGGGGGAGGGGGGTCACAGAAAAAATAAGAAATAGGACGGTGCCTCCACCCAGAGAAAATAAGTGGGCCAGATGTTGAGTGTAGTACCACCCCCTGGAATGCAGTGCCTACCCATCTCCCTACACTGGACTGTACCACCCTCTCAGGGATCCAACAAGACAGTTATCACTTTCACCAATAGACAGTTCAACAGTATGCACAGACTGAATACCCACACTGTGATAAAATTCAAC
Source organism: Neoceratodus forsteri (assembly GCA_016271365.2). Lineage (NCBI taxonomy): Eukaryota > Metazoa > Chordata > Ceratodontiformes > Ceratodontidae > Neoceratodus > Neoceratodus forsteri. The sequence continues at coordinate 395,931,173 of JADMNL010000024.1, forward strand.
AAATAAAACAGTGCTTTTATTTTGGCACACAGGCCCCGAAGCTGTGGCGAGAGTGGTGGCTAGTAAATAACAAATTGCTGTATGCACAACAACCTGTAGGCAATTCCCCTTGAACCCCACACAGTATATACTCACCCACCCAAGCAAGGGGCACATGAGATTACTACTTTATACAGGCGTGAAAACTTTTATCTGGTACCAATAATAAAACTATAAGTACAAGTACAAAGTTAAACATTAGGCTGTGGGTACCCAGGTGGTGTAATACAGTCTCAGTGGAGGCCTGATGGAAGAATGGCCCAGGCTCTTTTGGTGTTGTACTTGAGGAGCTCAGCAAACTTGCAATTTAATTCCCCAACAGGCCATACTGTGCTAGCACAAACTGATAAGTGATAACGAAACTCCAACAAAATGGCTTGACCTTTCCAGAAGAGATTGAACCTCACTTGTATTCCAACAGGGAAAATAGACTTGTCAGCAGTGCCGGCACTCACATGACCATTGGATGCAGCATGCAGAGGCAGGGGAGCAATTCAGAATGTTACCCCCCTGCAAATGGGGGTTTCCAAAAGTCTTCCAGGAGCTTGCTTGAATGCTCCAAGCCTGGATGGTGTTCGGTGTCTAAGCCGTTTATCTGTGAGTGCTTTTAGAGCCTCTGGTACTGTCTCTTTAAGAGCTGTCTGCCTGCAGACATAATTAATTTGGATGGGGGTCTGTGTGTTTCCCTGCTTGAGTCCCACTCGAGCTGCTGCCAAATCGCTCCGTTTCTGCCGTCAATAAGTGGGCAGAGTGAGCACTTTTCAAAGATGTAACTGTTTGCCAGACATCATTTAGAGTAATAATGAAAATACAGTTTGTCTAACCTGCTTTTTTTTGCAGTCAGAACTGTGTTTGCCTAGTCCCCCATTCTAGTTTTGAACTGCTGAACTGGACCAATCAGTGTGGGGGGACCTTTGAAATGGAGCCTGCTGCTGGCAAATCAGAACTTGGACTCTCATTGTGGAGCCAGCCACCTATGTACTGTATGGCTAATGCTTCTGGGAATTGTAGTTTGGACTTTCGCGCCTTTTTTCCACCAACAGGGGGAGTTTACTGTAGTGACAGCCAAACCAGCCAACTGAACTGGGAGGAACTCAAAGGAAATCAGAGGGTCCAGAGGAGGGCAACCAAAATTATTTGGGGCTTGGGGGACAGGACCTATGAGAAGAGGCTTGAAGAGCAAAATATGTACACATTGGAAGAGAGAAGGGACCGGGGGGACATGATAGAGGTCTTCAGGTACATGAAGGGGGAAAATAGGGGAGGAACAGTCAGGGTGCTTCGAAGGAAGGAGGAGGGGGCCACTAGAGGGCATGGGTGGAAGCTGGAGGGGGAAAGATTCAGGGGAGAAAGGAGGAGGTGGTGCTACTTCATTGAGAGGGTGGTGGAGCCATGGAATGCGCTGCCTAGGGGGCTGGTGGAGGCAGAGATGGTGGAGGGGTTCAAGAGGGGGTGGGACAGGTACAGGGGAAGGGTTCTGGAAGCAAAATGCAATGCAGCGAGAATATCCGGAACTGGGAAGGGAGAAGCCAGAGAAGGCGAGGGGGGCAGCAAGATCAGCTCCCAGGGTGGGGCTGACTAAACGAGCAGACGCGAAAGACCGTTAGGCCTATTCTGCTGGCATTTTAGTATGTTAGTATGTTAGAAATGCCAGGCTCTGTCTACTGGAAAGATCAGATGAGTTGGGGCAGTGAAGAGACAAGGAGCTGTGTGCTTCTTCAGTGTGTAGTTTTAGCGTGGGAATCGCATGTAAGGCCCTAAGTTTCGGTCTGCAGCTTGTGCAAGCACCTGTTCAGACTGAATCCAACCTGTGAAGAGAATCAAGGAGATCTGAAGAGTAGAAACCAGGCTCACCCTGTAGAAGACTGGAGAAATTGTTGAATCGTGCTCGGTCTGTCAGGAACTGAATCTGCTGTGTGTTCTCCTGGGTATTGTGCAGTAATTGCGATCGGGATAGAGAAGCAGCCTGCCTGGTATAGTACTTTCCTTTTACATATAAATGTGTGTAGTGCTTGTGGGGAATCGCGTTTCAAATCCCCTGTACAGTGAATTGAGTGCATGAAGCTGGAAGTAAACCCCAGCTTAATCCAGACTACATCCATTTGCTCTAAACTGCAGTGGGGTCCAGTCACAAGGACCTTGTCCACATGGTCTGCTCCTCCTGGCAATCCAGGACAATCTGCCTTCCATCCAGTTCCTAGCATTAAGTTTGTGAGTACAAAGCAGGGTAGCTCCCTGCCATCTGTTTATCGAATTGCAAGTGTATCATCTAATTGTTGGTTTTTTTTTTATTTCTTCACGAACTGAGCCAACTGGCTCCGGATTACAATTTGGGTATTGTTCCAGTGTTTTTTCCATCACAGGGCCCCAACCAGCTGCACCGATCCTGGCTAGCCCCTCCCCCCATCCTGGGTACCCAGTGAAAGTTACAATTTGGGACTCTGAATATGCGCACAGTACTGTGATTATTAATGTGTTTAACCTAATTAACCTGATTTCCCCCTTCCTTGTTACAGCTCCTTAAATAAATCAGATCTGTTTGTTTCAGCAAAGTTACACTGTCTGAGGTACTCGTTTATGTTAAAGTATTGTACTGTGGCTTTTGCATTGTATCATCTTGTTTTACAGGGGGTCCCCAGCGTCCAGGCAACAGAGCCAGTCCTGGGGGTAAGTGTACATTGTGAAGATATTCCTGATGCATTGTGTGGGCCACTAGTGGGAAAAAAGGGGGGTTACAGTGTCCCAGAGGGCTGTGACCAAGTTAGTTTAATTACTGCAAATCCTGACCTCTGGGTGGAGGCACTCGCCATTGGACCTAGGCCCCTCAACCTGTCAGTAGTCAGTAAGACAGGGGTAGTAGCCCTTGGGATAGCGCCACCTGGGGGTTACAAGAAGAAGTAAACAGTGGCATACTAGAGCAGAATAGCCATTCAAAAGATGCAGGGAGTAACACACTGGAGCAGGAAAGCAGCCAAGAAGCTTTGGATTCTTTCAAGCAGGTGACAACAGCTAAGCCGTTCTGGTTCACGCTTCTATGGCAACAGCCCTCACACCTCCACTTCTCGGGGAAACAGTCTTTCTGGATCCCCAACATGAAGCAGGAGCACTATGCAGTGGCTTCCTGGTTTCCAAGGAGCCCAGACCCCTGAAGTGACCCCATGGTCCGACTCCCCAATGGATTGAAAGTACACTCATACTCAGCCACACACCTCTGACTACCTGTTGCCTGATCCACCCCAATGGGTAAAAGCTAGCTGGCTCTTTACCTGGCTCTGAAATAGGCTAGGAAGGAGTGCAGGTATCTCTATCCACACAAAGCAGCTTAGAACCTTTGGATGCAACAGTGCCCCCTAGCTCACACTTTCTGCAATTTCTTCCACATAAGGCTCTCAGGAACAGTCTCTCACTTTGGTGAACCCAGGGAAAAGTTCACAGGCAGGAACAGGCATAAACCCTGGGGAGGGCTTGCAAATATTACTAGCCTGGTGTGACAGGGAGCTCCTGCCACTCTTGAGGACCTATCTTTTCTTAAATCTGTTGCAACAGTTCTTCTATTTCTTAGTCTAGTCTATCCTTTTCAATTTCTAGTCCATAAGGTTGGCCACCTATGGGCACCCCTCCTCCCCTTTCTTGACTATGCTATAGTGTCCTCTTTAATTTTCCTTTTCCTCTCAGGTCCTCGTACAGGGAGGTTATTATTGTGACCTCCAAGCATATGTAAAACAGGTTGTGTTTATCATTGTTGGATTTAGTATGTAATAGCACTATGTCATAATATACCTTATGTTTATGAAACCTGTAAATGTTTTGAAAATACCATGGCACTAGGTGTTTTTGATAATGGTAAAAAGTACTAGGTGACTATTATAGAAATTAAGTTAGTTATGCTATTTAAAATGCATGTAAATTGCTGTAAACTGAACAAGTCTGACATTTCATGGTGATTTGCATATATCCCATGATGTTTTGCATTATGGAAGTATGTATGATGTTGTATTTCTTTGAAACGTGATTTATTGCCAGTGCCCTTTGGGGTAACCCTTTTTCAATGTTTCTGCACTGAGATTCTTTGCCTTTAGCTTGTTTTTTTTTTTTTTTTTTTTTTGAGCCCCCACTACCCAAGCAAACGGGGCCCACATAGGGATGAAGGGTTTTCACTGAAAAGTGGTTAGATCAGAGATCAGTAGGTGCTGGCTAAGTGCAGGGAAAGGACATTCATAGTCTGTTGCTACAAACTGATATACTGAAGAAGAAATATGCCCTTGCAGAAGGTTATTTCTTGTATTTTGAATAACCATCACACAGAGATTGTGTGTTGAACTTGAAGTTTGGTGTCTGGTCCATTTGTTATCCCACAACCCCTTCACACCTGGCTAGGCCTCTGGCTGTCTCTAACTAGCAACAGGTTTGCACCCTTCTCAGTCTCTCTGACTGCCCTCGCTCCTCCAAAATCCTCCAATCTCTTTCTCTCCATTTCATCTCTCATTGGGCAGACAGAGCTGTCCGTCAGTCCTTCTGCCCAGTCTTGCCCTCTGATTGGCTTAAAAAGCCCACCAGTCCAATTAGGAGGAACCTGTTGCATCATCCTCCCACAATCCACCACTCTGTCTTGCTGCCTTTCGATTGGTGGCTGTTTGTGTCAAGGGTCACCCAGATGGCAGCCCCTTTGCTTAAATGGAGCCCTGTGCTCCCCAAATCTTTATTTTATTCTATTTAAGATTTCCCCCCTCAAGTGTGCTATCTCTCATTTAGTTGCAGCCCCCTGGGCTGTTATCTGGTGATGGTGTGGAATGGGTATGCTTCACGTGTTCCCCATTGGGAGATCTGTTCTCTGCTCACTCCCCCTGAAATGTGGGCAGTCTCTGTGTGTGGCCAGGAGCTGCTGTCTCAAAGGCACAGCATGCCAAATGTCCAAATCCTTCTTTCTCCTCTCCCCCGTGCCTCCATGCCCTCTGATGCCTACTGGTGTCCCTGGGGCTGGTGCACACTAGGGGAGGTGCTGTGGCACCTGCTTATGTGGCCCTTGGGGCTCCTGCCAGTGGGCGCTTCCAGTGCCAAAACATTTGAGCTGCTGAGAAAGCTTGCATGTTCGAGCAGGCCGCTGCTCAGAAGTGTGCACACTGTAGAGCACAACTGCAGCAGTCTCTTCCTGACTGCTCCTGCGGTCCCTGTTCCAGCTGCAGTCATGGGGCTAGAGCAAGTGAAGTGAAGTAAGAGAATTTGGGGGGACACAAACAGCATCCAGGCAAGCCCCACTCCCGAGGAGGGGGCTACATTTGGGATCCACAACCACCAGCCTTAAATCTGTTCGACATTATGTTCCAACACCAGGCTTGCAACTGCCTGCTGTATGCACACATTTAACAGACTATGATGGGACTTCAGGGTACTGGTGCACCAGTAGTGGAAATAATAAATACTGTGTGAGTACTCACCAGAAAATGTTGGGATTTGAGGGGAGAAATCTCTGGACTGTTGTTTTGTTGCATTTAATCCATGCCTTTCTCCATCCACAGCCTGTTCCTGTACCCTAATAAATATAATTTTGCCTTGATTTGCCCTTTATTGTGTTATTTATGTTGTTTTATTTACATGCTTAGTTTATAAACTGGGGGTTGTATAATCCTAAAGGTTCCCTGTAACGAAGGTGGAGGCACTGCACCACTTTAACATTACCTCCAATAACAATCAAGTTCAGGGGCGATTCACCTAAAGGCTTTATTTATTAGGCCCAGTTTTATTATTGACTTTACATAAGGTGCTTTTACACACAGGTTTATGTAACGGAATAACTGTTACGGAAACAGTATTCCATTATATCCCTTGTGTGTAAATTGCGTCTGTTTCGGTCCCTAGGCAAACGTTCGTCCAAACCGCAATCTCTGCTTTTTGCAGTTTGCACCCTTGTGTACCGTTTTGTCGTGCTGTGTAAAATAGCCATTCTGGTACAAAGGCAGAAAACAACATTTGTAGAGCAGCAAACTCTGGGGGAGCCGAAACAAATGGAGACAAATGTTGCCGGAATACTCGCAGTGTGTAGAAAGGAACCTGAACGCAACAGAGTACAACGGCGCCACACAGGTAATGCTGATTCCATTTTAAAAATCTGTGTGTAAAAGTGCCTATAGTCTCACACCTCTTGGGTGGGGGCGGTTACCTATGGTTGTCCATATTTTAATTGTTTTATAGTATACGGATTTCAGTGACTTAATTTTTCGTGTTTTTTTTTTTAAAGACTGCGGGTACCATGATTTTTAATTTTGGTCTCTCATTCACAAAAGAAGTACCACTGTGTTAACAATGCAGTGGGAGACAGTGCAAGCAGCGACACCGCTGAATTTTATTTGGAACCTGCACAACAACTTGTCATTAGACCATGCAAGACAGCTTTAAACGTGCACAACAGCATTTCTGAAGGGGCCGATTTTCAAAGCTAAAGAGCACTAACCAAATACTATATTGACTTAAAGCTAATTAGAAGCCCAATCCAATGGTATATGTCAAGATACATTTCTCATGCGATGCAAAGCTAATGAAAGGACAGCTGGTGCATATTGAAACAGAGCAAATGCTATCTGCTGTTCTGAGTTGTTCCTCATCATTGTACTCGTGCCTGACTCTGCACAGCACTTTGTGATGTAATTACTGCACAAAGTTTTATGACATAACGCATAAAATATGCTATTTAAATGAACTGAACTGAATCTTTTGTCAGTGCAAATTAATTTATAAAAGCACAAGCTTTATCAATTGTGGGGTTTCAAAGGCTTAATCTTTTTACGCGAGCAGAACTTTTTCTGAGTGATGTGGCTACTTCAGTAATTGTCAGATAATGGGATAGTTGAACACTGTTTTCAAATTTCTCATCCTGACTGCAGTGACAGATTGAGGAAGGCTGAACAATGCAGCTACTTGTTAACACAGGGATAGGATATTAAACTGTATGCCTTTAGCTTCTGGAGTTCCCAGTCTCAGTATACCATATTGTATTTAATGAACATTAAAGGGCAAAAAAACAGATAGAGGCCTCTCGTGTTCTGGCAACAGCACGAAATCAGTAATATCCATGAATGCACACAGCTGCCTTAAAAACTAAAACAGACACATGCGTGCGCGCACACACACACACACACACACACATTATGAGCTTTCACTAACTATATCTCGATAGTCTCCTTTATTTTTTAACACAAGAGAATTGCCTCTCTCTCGGGCATCTTTCAGAAACGTACTCCTCCATCAGACAGAGCAGGTGTAAGATAACTGGAAATTGAAGGAATGAGGACATTTGGGACCCTGTTCTCACTTAAAAGTGGTGGCACTGCCCAGCAAAGTGGCCCCGGCTGTTAGTGCAGTACACTGCCATGTGGCAGAACTGGGTTTGTGAGCCAAACCTGACTCCCCAGTTCTGACCTGGAGGTGGGGTGACCAGCCTCTCACTCCATGAGTGCTGCCTGTAGGTGGGAAGCAAGGGCTGCATGAGGAGAGACTGAGGGATCTTAACGTAACCCTGGAACAGAGGACAGAGAGGTGGGGACATGATAAAGAACTTTAAATACCTCACGGGGGTGAATAAGGTACAGGAAGGCAGTATTATTCAGAAAAGAAGGTATACAAGTATTAGGGTTATGCAATGAAGCTGGAGGGGGGGGATGTTTAGGAGGTATGAGCAGAAGTATTTCTTTACTGAAAGAGTGGTGGATACCTGGAACAATCTTCCAAGGGGGGTGGTGGGGTGGAAGAGTAGCGGGCTTCAAGTATGCATAGGATAGGCATAAAGGAAAACTGGTATCAAAGTTGGGGGAGGGGGGGGTTCCAGAGACCAGGTAGGGTCTGTGGTGGCAAAATGGGCAGTGAAAAGAGGAGCAGACTAGGTGGGCCAAGAGGTCGCTGACAAATTCTATATTTCAAGGTTTCTATGCATTGACACTCTGAGTGAACTTACAGTATTGTTATCATCCCAGTTGCAGGTTGCTACTGTGGGGAACCATAGGTTGTATGCCAAGAAAGTGGGCAAAGCAGCAAGAATGAGAAAAGCACCGAAACACACAGGATGCGGAGCCAACATCACTCACCCGATGTCACCAAATGCCTCTGGCTCCCCTCCAGTCTGACTTCCTCTACCAAAGTTTGTTGGTCAGCAGTTGGCAACATGAAGACCGGTCATCAGGGCTCTGCTGTGGGGGTAAGCCAAGGGGGGGACAAGGAGGATCCGAGCAACCGGTAGGTACTTAGGAGGTAAGTGTGTTTGGGGGAAGCTGAGCATGTGAATCTTAAACTGTTGTACTTTGTATCTGTGCAAATAAAGGAATGAAAGAAAAAAACAATGACACTAAAAGATTGTTGCAACCACTTACAGTGGTACTTCTGCTCATATTACAACAATATGGAAATACTACACATCAGAGGTAGAGAGTTTGTGAAGTTGCTTGGCTCTCTGTCATGCTCAGTGCTTGTAGCCATCAACACTTCTGCTTACCTGAAGGCTAACTTCTGGTCTGTAGTCTTACTGATTTCTTCTGATCACCACATAAGTATCCTGGTAGTCTAGTGGTCCCTCTCTACCTAAATGCTGGTCCCACATCACTCTGTGGCATCCAGTGGAAACCTCTCCCCCTCTCTAGCCCCCTCAAGATTTTCAAACAATCCAGTGATGGTCTCCATCCCTTGCCAGCTCCTGCAAGGCCAGCTGCAGAGTTGCAACACCCTTACTGCTTGCCTTTAATAGTTCGAAGGGCAGGGGGTGTCTCAAATCTCTACAACATCCTTTGCAAGGGTCCCCATGCTTTCTGTATGCCCCGCTGACTGACAGCATGGCAAACAGCCTTGCAAATGCTCTGGGAATGGTTACGAAAACATGACTGTTACTATGTGGCTGTTGTGACGGTGGTGCTACAGCCAGCTATGCCTGCGACTAAGTTTTGGGATAGAGCTGGAGTCATTGAGGATGCTCTTCTTGGTGACTGCTGGACCACAAACCCGGCTGCAGTCCCTCCACTTGGGTGACCACAGGTGGAGGTGCAGTCAGAGTTGTTTCTAGACAAGGAGGAGCTCCAACTGGCACTGATGTGAGCAAGCCACCCCTCTGTGTGTGCATGCATCCTGAGCCCTTGTGTTGGCATCCCTAAAAGATGGGAAGCAAGGCAAAAACCCAGTTTACCCATAGCGCTTCGACAGCGCTAGTGCTGACATCCCCTACAGCGATGGCTGCAATGCTGACTGTCGTCACTGTAGCCATGGGGATGTCAGCGCACACAATCAGGGGGCAGTGTCCCCCAACACCCCTGCCCCCACAGCCCCTGGTCTCTAGGATTCTAACTCCGAGTCAGAGTTGGACTTGGGGGGGAACACCCAGTGAGGCAGTCCCGATCGGCACACAGACCACCACAATGATGGGTGGATTTTGCCTGATTCCTGTCACTGTGGTGGTCTTCGCTGCGCTGGAGTCACTGCAGTAATGGTATATGGAAAAACCCAGTGTCATGCGGAATGAAACCACCAGGCATTCTTGGGCCCCTGACATTCTGACTGGCCACTGCTTCCTAGAATAAACAGTTACTCACTGAAACAATAGATCTATGAGAGGATCTCCTCCATTGAGCCACACCTTTGGAACTGTAAGCAGTTGGCGTTAGGCCCACTCAGAAACTTTTGTTAGCTGGGGTCCACCCAGGATGTCTTGCAATGTCAGTGCCTACATAACTGTGAGTGGTCCCATTGCTCCTCAGTTCCCTGCCAGAGATAAACTCGGAGGATTTCTTACCATGAGGAACTAGAAGACCAGACCAGTACCAGGCACACAAGGAGAAGAATGGGACTAGAAACATAGAATGTATAAGGCACTTATTGACACCTCCAACCAAGGCAGTGGACAAACCTGCCAGTTTATACCACAGAAAGGGGAAAGAGGGTGGGTGTGCTGTGGCCAAATGGAGGAGATTCTCTGGAAAATCAACTGTTATAGGGAGTAACTGTTCTGTCTTCATCAAGGATATCTCCTCCATTAGGCCAAGTCTTTGGAATGATTCCCAAGCAATACCAAGCACCCAGGGAGAATGGCAAAGTCTGATATGCAGTCAAGACAGAAGGCTTTGTAACACGGCACGACCAAAGTCAGCACATCTATGAGAACTTATGTCTAGACTGTAGTGCACAGTGCAAGTGTGTGGCACGTGGCAGCAGCAAATATGTCACCTGCTGAAGCATTCTAAAAACAAGCAACAGAAGTGGCCATAGCACATGTAGAGTGGCCATGGGCAGCACCAGGAAGTTCCTTACCATACTTCTCACAACAGAACACAAACACACTACAGTTAGCCAGCTATTTCATCAGGCACTATTTAGTCACAGAGTGCCCTCCTTACGGGAGGCAAACAACACAAAAAGCTGAGAGAACTTTGTGCAGTCCTTAGTGTGATCAAGATAGATCCTGGGACCACTCCTCTTCAACATATTTGTAAACGGGCTTCCAGAGGTTATAAGGAGTTGTGAAATCTGACTATATGTGAGTGACACAGTTTTGATGTCATCTGTGTACAGCCAGGGAGAAGTAGAACAGAAACTCCAACATGATGTTACAAGGATGGAGGAGTGGTTCCAGGATTCGGATTTGGTAATGAACCGAAAAAAAACTCAATACATGATGTTTCAGAATGGCATAAAGGAAAATACTGACTGCTTGAACTTGTTATTTTTTAAATGCATATAAAATTACAAACGGAGAGCAATGTAAGTATTTGGGTATCATAGTGGACAAGTGACTATCCTTCGCTGCATACATAAATGGAATGGTAAAGAGAGTAAACCAAAAACTTGGAGCATTACGAAGACTCTCAAACTGTCTGACTCTAGATACACGTAGTAAGATTGTGAGACAATTAATTCTCTCAGTGATGACATATGAAGAAATAATATATAGAAACGCCCCAAAAACTGTGATGGCAAAAGCTGACCAAGCCTATTACAGATCGGCTTGTTTTATTAATAATAGCTGGTGTGGTACACACCATTGCCTGGTTTATTAAGAATTAAGATGGTTGAATCCTGAAAGCAATAGAAAGTTAAATTGGCTTACATGGTGTTTTAAATTGCTGAACTACAAAAAAGAACATTCTCTGAGGAGTTTAGTGTTCTCAAGAACACAGGTCAACACAAAGTATTCATTTAGACAAAAGGAAATATTTGCTTGCCCAAAAATACATAACAACTATGGGGATATGATGTTGCAGACCTGTATAGCTAAGACTTGGAATTCTATTCCTGTACACATTAAAGCTAAACATTCCGTGAAAGAATTTCAGTTAGCTGTGAAATCCAATTGTAGAAATGAAAGGAAAAGTGTGACTCTCACTAGGATTTGAACCCAGGACCTCAGCAATTTGTGCTTTAGCTCTTAACCAACTGAGCTATGAGAGTTCAGCCAATTAAGGCCCCTGAGTTTTCCCACATGAATCACGCATACAGTTAGCTGTGAAAAAGATCCTAAAAACTGAATGTAATTCATGTATTTAGTAAGAATTAAATAGTTATTGTTTCCCTTGGGAGCTCTGTAGTTATATGTTTAGAAGTCCAATGTGTTTTTAATGATGTATGTGTAGTTTATTGTAAGAAAATTACTTAGTTGAATGGTGTAATTGTCCTAGGTGAATTTATGACAGGGCTTACTTATTTCAAATAGGGGTTTAGTTCTCTAAAGCTTGTACCCTGTATAAAAATAAATTTTTATCATATCATATCATATCAGTTTGAAAGAGGCCCGTTGACAAAACAGGAAAAGCCACCATGTCTATGCCAGGCACAGAACCACTCCAGCATGCCACCAAGGGGAGCAGAGAAACACAGAAGGTCATCCCATGCAGAAGGGTGGTTAAAATACACCACCTATCAATCCCTTTCATTTCCAGAGGAGAGACTGGGAAAAAGGGATATGAAAAAGAACCACTCAGAAGATATAACAGTAACCAAAGGGAGACTGTGCGGAGAGGTAGTCTGTGACCATAGCGACTGAGATTAAGTGCCTAGAAAAACAACAAATCAGTCTTGGTGACTGTGATCACAGCTACCTAGGGAGTAGGATGACCAGACACTGCGATTGGCGAAAACTGCGACAGAGACTCATGCGTATACACGCACTCACACACGTGGGGGGAGAGGCAGGGGAGGGATGGCATGTGGGAGGGGTTGCAGCAAGCAGCTGCCAAACTGGATTGCTTGTGTTGTAGGACGGGTGGTCAGCTGGGAGGCATGGGGTACTGGACTATGGTCCGGCGTGGTGCAGGGTTTTTTTTTTGTCACCTGGTGGCATGTATTTTTTTAAGTTTTGCACCCCCTCCGACATGCACCCCCTGGAGTTGATAATCCATAAGTAGGGAGATGTGGGGGGTGCAGCCCCCCCACGTTAAAAATGAGACCTGTAGGTCTCAGGCGCCTTTATTCTGTGCGCTCCGAGTGTGTATCACCGAAATTAATTTTCGGTGTTGTACACTTGCCATAATAACGATCACTGTTTCTCGAACGCTATTATGACATGGAACCATGTGGAGAGCTACAGAAGAGACGCATGCTCCCAGAAGAAGGGGTGTTGGGGGAGGGTGGGAAGCCATGCTTTATGGAGAAAATTGTCTCAAAGATCTACTCTTATTGGTAAGTTACTTCTCAGTCTTTTTTGAGGATATCTCGTCCATGGAGCCACATGTATAGGATGAGTCACAAGCAGCAAACAAACAAAAAAACTGCCTGGGGGGGATGGCAGCTGAGGTAAACCTCAAAGCCCAGGCTCCACAGAAAGAAAGACCAAAGGTGAGACATTTAGCAGGTCCGAGCCAATACTGTATGAAGCAGGACATGAACTGCACTCTGGAACATCTAAGGGGAGAAGAACAGGACATCTAAGAGGACACCACACACCCAGCAGCTTGCTATGAGGAAGTGTCATACAGAGCAGTACCCAGTCAATATGTCACAGGGATTATAGCGCAGGACAATCCGCCCCTGGAAAAATAGCTACCAGCAATACAGCTACAAGAATAGTATAGCGCAGGGGATAAAGCCTACTCTGGGCAGTGTGCTGCTGTGGAGCAAAGGGTAGGGCCACAGGCAGTGGAGGGTGGTGGAATGTCGAAGGACCGGGATTCGATTCCTAGTCTCAGGACTTTTGCTTTTTTTTCTCTCCCCCTCCTGACTTTTATTTTCAATGTGTGTGCCCCCCCTCCACCCTGCACTTTTTGCCCCCACTCCGGTTGTCCTACAGGGTACCCCTTCCCCTCCTCAATGCCCCCCCGAGATTTCTCCTTGTCCTTGAGTTGCCTCCCGCTTGAGGTGATTATATTTAGTTGGGGGGGTTGGGGGAATCCCCCCTGCAAACAGTCATAGTGGCTTCTTTTGTTTAGTTAGCTATGGTAGGGCTCGCTGTTTTTATCAAGCGCTACCTTTGCTTCTGCTGCTTTTCCTTCGCTGTTTTTGACAGCGCTATTGTGCTGTTGACTTTATGACCTAGTGCTATACAGAGCCAAGAGCAGCCAGCAGGCAATATACTATGTTTTGTTTTTACATTTTTTATTCATGAGAGAGCCAGCACATCCCTGAGCATACTTGAAAGGCTATGCCTGTAGTTCAATGGACAAGCAGCCAGCCACTCCCCATTCCTGAGCTATATAAGTAGTTCCTACCAGCTTCTTTCTGAAGCATTTTGTCTTTGCAGCCAGAGGCTCTATTGTCTCATTTGTGGCCTACTGGGGCTCCCCCTGCCCCCGTCGCCTTGCTGTGTTTTGGTCTCTGCTTTTTTATGCTGGACTTCTGTTTTTATGTTCTCCTGCATTTGGTTTGTATTGCTTGCCTCTGGCTGTGTGCTTCTTTGTGTTGCTTGTTTCCTGTTCTTCCGTGTTTGTATGTTTTTGTTTTGCTATCTTTTCTTTGGGGGGGCTTCTGTTTCTAGAATCCTTTGTCCTTGCTCATATTTTGCTTATCCTGAGCCTGTGCTATTTTGCTCCCATTTACTCACAAGTGCAACTGCACTTGTTATCCATGTGTTTCAGCTCAAATGCTGCTTCCCTGCTTCTGCTCTCCTATGCTAACACCTTAATTGTTTTCACCTGGTTTAGGCTCACTCTGCAACCTAGACCATGGAACTCATTTCGCTTCCTGAACTTATACCAAGAAAATATTGCTGCTGTTTTCAGTGCTTTGCCTCCCCCTACAGTTTCTATGTTCATTCAGATTGCTCAATTACTTTGTATACTGATTTATTATACTCTGGAGGTCAGCTCAGCTCCTGCTGTTGCTGTAAACTAGTTTTAAATGCTGCATGTGTGTCATGACACTTTCCCATTGCTTCCTTGTTTTTCCTATGGTGGGGGACTGGGGGGTGTTGTTGAGGAGACATTTCCCCGTGTGGCCTTTTGCCTCATGTTCAAATCCTGCCTCCGCCGCTAAAATCCTCCGAATATTATGCCACCTTTAATTGGCTTCCTTAATTGGACTGGTTGACTTGCCCCTGCTAATCCTGTATTTGCTGCAATAAAGCTTCAGCAAACTAAATAACTTCAGCAAAATAAACAAACAACTTCAGTATAATAAATAAATTAATAAATGAATGAATTCATACATAATAAATATATAAATAACTAAATAGGCATGCCAGCCTCGTCCATTAGTTTCTCAGTGCAGGGCTCGCCCTGCAGCTGATGGTCTCGCTCTGCACCCTGAAGTCCGCATCTTGAGCATGCGAAGCTTGGGGCGGGGTCCTTCTCACCTGGCCCATAGCTGGGAATGTCCTTGCTCCGGGTGGACCTTCAGTCATCAACCGTACCGATGACACCTCAAGGTGTAGAATTTAAGACTTCAGTGGTGAAGGAGTGGGGCTCTCACTGAGGGTCTCTTTAACTGCCGAGTGGGTTCGGAGGCACCCTTTCAAGCTATCTCCCTACAACCACCTCTGATTCACCTGGTTTGTTCTTAGATCGATAGGCCGGGTGAGTGCCTCAGCGACTGTTACTCTCCTCCTCCCACCTTGGAGGTGGCTTGTTGCAGAGCAAGCTGGCTTGCAACCCTCCATGACATTCCTGTTAGAAGGATAGAGTGAGAGCTTCCCTCCAAACTGGAACATTCCCCCCCCCCCTTCATTGGGCTTTCCAAATTGCAGTAGCAGAGCCATCACTAAATAAATTATCTCACGCCTGGAGGGAAGACGACCCAGCCTTGGATCCCCAGAGATTTCCTCCTTAAAGGTTTTTTTTTCTCTCCTCAATGCTGAAGGTCATAATACCTAGTTAGTCTAATTAGTATTCCCTAATTCCTTTAGGTAGATTCCACTGTTGGATAGAGGGGGACAGTGTACCTACTTGCCGCTCCCTCTCTCCTTAGGAGGCCCCCTCTATCACCAATGTATTCCATTGCACCCATGCTATCTTGCTCATCTGTGCATCTCATTATGCTTTATCAAGCTGCTGTTGCTGTCATTCTACTGTTATGCCTCGTGGCCTCTGATTGCTAATGTTCTTTGGTGCTGCTACACTTTCTTTTCAGGGATTCTTCCTAAAGTACCTTTAGCCAAGGGAACCTTCCCGCAGCACCTCTAGGGGTGGAACCTTCTTCGAGGGTTCCTTGCCTTCGGTACCCCTACAGGGTGATAATTCCTCATGGAATAGAGAGTGCAAACGACCGAAGCAAAGTAACACAGCTGCACAAGCATAACACTATACTGGTTGCGTATGCCATTGAATTGAAAGGCTATGCCTGTAGTTCAGTGGACAAGCAGCCAGTCGCACCCCCTTCCTGAGCTATATAAGCAGTTCCTATCAGCCTCTTTCTGAAGCAATTTTTCTTTGCCCCACCATCCTCCCCTCCTCCTCCAGCGGTCCACCTGTCTTCTCCAGGGATTCTTCCTAAGGTACCTTTAGCCAAGGGAACCTTCCCATGGCACCTCTAGGGGTGGAACCCTCTTTGAGGGTTCCTTGCCTTTGGTACCACTACAGGGTGGTAATTCCTCATGGAATAGAGGGTGCAAATGGCCAAAGCAAAGTTACACAGTTGCACAAGCATAACACTATACTGGTTGCATAGGCCATTGAAATATAGTGAAACACCATATTTTACATGCAGTTAAACTTCCTAATTAAGAAAACATAAGTACATATTTGCCCCCATATTCAGAGCCATCTGTTCCTGCTGTGTAGCCAGGAGCACCGTGTTGCAGTTAGCACTTGGTCAGCACAGAGCGATATTCTGACTGGTGCATGCTGTCTGAATACAGGGCTGTGCCTGCGCAGCACATAGTGACTATACGCTGTGCTAATATGGCCCATGGCTAAATATATCCAACAGGGGAGCCCAATGAAGCTAGTACTGCCCAAACAGGATAGCCCCAGGTCTCCTGAAGGCCATATTCAGTGCTGGCATGCTAATAAGCCAACTGGGCATGCAAGGCTCTGAGGGGCCGTTATCATGCCTATTATGTGCTCATTTGCATGACTGCACAGCTCTAGAGCAACCATTCCAACGGCCTACAAGATGTTTTTGATGGTCTAATGGGCTCCCACCCACTGATTGCCAGTTCTGTGTAACTATGAACTCTCCCTGGTAATCTAGTGAACCCCCACCCCCTGGTTTCCCATTCAGTGTATTTTTGTATAATTTCCCTGGTGGTCTAGTGGTCCCCCAAAAACAATTAGTAGACCCCCACTCCTGACCTGCCCACTCAGGACCCACCTCCTTGCACCTCCCCAGCCTGGTCACCATTATTATTGTCCATGTCAGATGGTGACAGGCACAGCCCACCATTCACCACCTCGACTTGCTGCATCTGATAGACATATCAGATTGCTCACACTGTAGAAAAAATAGCTTGGGGGTCAGTAGAATAAGCCTGAAATCAAGCATGTTACCATTGTTTGTTTTTGATTGAGCTTTTTCTCTCTCCAGTCGGCAGTCAAAAGCTTGCAGTGCATGTCATAACTTTTATAAGCTCAGATAAGATGTTTGCCAGTACCATTCTTCTCTCGGAGCTACTGTAAAACCAGGGAGGAGAATAATGGGACCACCAAACATAAGTTCAGAGCTTATAAAAACTGTAATATGCACTGCAGGCTATCGAATCCACCAGTGCTGCAGGCCAGTTCTGACATCAGTTGCAGGGGATTCTGAGATGGTTACAAGTAATGTCAGCTTGGGAGTCGGCAGCACAAACCTGCTACAATCTACTATGCTGCAGCGCATAAAGTGTAAATTGGAACCTGTCCCACAGTTGGCTGTGGGGCTCTTAGTGCTAACTGTCCCCTTTTAAAAATATATAGATGAGATGTTACTTATTAACTCTCATTTGGTGGTAGAACATGTCCTGTAGGTGTGCTTTCATATGGACCTTAAAACGGCTCGAAACTTTATTTGCTCTGTATTTTAATGGCTACAGCACTGAAAGCAATTACAAAACATTGGTTGTCAGATGTTCTCCCCTCAGTGCAGGAGTAGCAGAACCTGACTAAACAAGTGCGGGGAATGGAATTTATGACAGCATTGCAGGCTGGTCCACTGGTACAGAAATAGAACTACCACTTACAGCGCTGTCAACCCAGGTTCGGGAGCAAACTCAGGTTGTCAAAGGGTCGGGTGAGGGGAGGAGGATCAAGCATCTGTAGAACTGCTCTCCTTCTCCAGGAAATGAGGGCTGCCATGCCTGGTGTAGTACTGACCCTTATTGGTGGCTTGGGGGATTGGTCAACCAGAGATATGGGTGCGTGTGCTGGCATGTCTTGGTGACAGTGCACATCCATGCCCCTTGGGAACATATAGAAGGATGAAAAGCGTGGCTGACCTGCATGAAGGAACTGACCCTTTGCAGGCTTCACACCCAGTTCTATGGTGCACCTCTCCATCTGAGACTGAGAATTCTGTCCGCGGCCCAAGGGGGGGCGCCCTTCCAATGGAGGTAAGTAATGGGTAAGATGAGGAGTTAGACTGTAAATCCATACAGGGCTGGGGGGTTGATCCTGACAGTAGGGCCAGACTGGGGAGAAAATAAAGCCCACTAACTGCAAAAAAGAAAAAAGACAGCATTGCTTTGCTTAAAATTGGATAAACATAAATCAGATTGGTTACCACTATTTAATTATTTAGAAAACAGAGAAGGGTTGCTATTATTCATACTGCTTACTCTGTTGTTCCTATTTACCAGGTTGTACCTGAAAATAGCCAACTGGTTGTCCAGTTCACCTACCTGGTAAACAAAAACTAACTAAATAAATAGATATTGTTACACTTTTGAACTGACCTGTTTAACTGAAGTAGATAATTAGAAGCTGGTTAAATGATGTAAAAGGATCCCCCCACCCCCCGATGACCCACTGGGTAGCCCTGCACACTCTCACGCTGGTGACTGGGGTTCAGAAGCAAATCCAGAAAGCCGGCTGGGTGGTCTGAGGCTGGTGGGGGGCTGCCACCTGGCAGCGCTCCCAGCCACAGGAGGGATGGCGTTGACTTCTGTCACACTAGCAACCCTGGTGGTGAGCCACAGAGCTTGTCTCTTCTATAGGGGCACACTACAGCATGCAAGGTCTGACAGGCATGGCCCAATATTGGGAGGTGGGACGGGCCAGTGGACAAAACGAGGAAAATACCACACCGGCAAGATGATGTACCAGCCTGCCACAGGGGCCATGCCACTGAATGGTCCCTGTCTACAAATCTGGATATGGACATCAGGTGGACAAACCTCCTTCCTCTCGCCCTGCCACAGACAGCAATCCAAGGGGGGCTGCAGAGTCAGATAAGTCCTGGGGATAGTGGGTGATGGTGCTGGATGGGCAGGATGCCAGAGGGGACCAGTGGGGAGAAAGGGGCATAAAAAAAGGATTAAAAAAGGATGGAAGAGGATATCTCTCTCATGTTACGGTTAACTGAACTCTATTTGTTGACCATGATATTATGTTACAGTATTACAAACAGAATATAGGCATAGGGAGGATTATAAACCCTGGACTTCCTCTCAGCATGTGCCCTGTTATACTATAGTTTTGAAGGATAGTCTGGACTAGTTTGTATCAGTAAATTTACTGTATTAACTCTGTTTTTTTTCCCGTTTTTCAGTAAAACCCAATGAAAAAATATGTTAGAAAAATAAAAGAAACTAGACTACCCACTTCTTTTTATTTTATTCTTTTTTTATTGTTTACCATAAATGTAAACAGGAATCAAACATTTAACTGATACAGTGAAAGTCATTTCATGAGAAAAATAAGCATACGGTACATAATACAGTGGCATAGAGTTTTTAAGAAATGCATCTGCATATTTAGCACAGAACAAACATGAGATATAAGTTCATTGTGTCTACAAAATATTAGGTGGGGCCTGGTGAAACTGGTCAGTAATGATAAATGCCCACTAACAGCATGCACCCCCATTCCACTTTGAGGAACACCTGCAGCAGAAGTGCAGCTACTGAGTAAGTATGTACTTGCATCTCTATAACCTGTTACCCACCCACCAAAGATCTGATGCTCTATTCTGGGTGCCATACTCCATTAAACTTTAAGGCTGGTTGCACGACACCCTGTTACTGTTGTGCCCTATGGAGATATTCCCTGTGTGGTGAAATATGTATTCCATATATTCTTATACTGTACACCTTTACATTTTTATAAGTTGCTCTTTCTAGGTTAGAAATGGTGGACATATTTGAACTCCACTGAGCTGACCCGGTAGCGCAAAGGGCTAAAGTGCTAGATGCCTTACTTTGTGTCACGCCAGCGACCCCAGGTTAGGGAATGAGTGCAAGTCATCTGACAGCCGGCACGGGGGGGAGGGAACAGGACTGAGCAGCCGAAAGGCAGCTGTCCTGTCCTGGGGAGGCACCATGTTGCCCACTGTAATTCCACTGCCCCGTATGGAGATCCGAGGGTAGTGTAGTCGGGCAGGCAGCAAGTAGCAGGAGGGCATCCCAGTACCAGGGCATGCGCGTGCCTCCACACGCATGTGCACGGCTGGGACAAGGACTGGGAGAAAAATATACGTGGGAAAAAATGGAGATAAAATGTATATAGAAAAAATATATATATTTGTACTCTACTGTTGCACTGTTGGGGTGGAGTTTGTTTTCCCACTTGGCCAATGTGAATTTTTCTTTTCCACAAGCAGCACCTGTGCAAGCCATAAGAGTGCATTTTGCCGGCCCGTCGGCGCACCGGTTGGATTTCCACATGCGACGCCAGCAACCCGGGTTTGGGAACGGACCAGGGTCACTGGAGGGCCGGCCGGGGGAGAAGGATAGAGCGTCCCAAGGACTGCTCTCCTTCTCTGGGGGGAGGGTGGGGAAGTGTGGGAGTCACACAGCCACTGGCACTGCATGTATGAGGAGGTGGGGCGGGACACGGACATCGTGCACGACCCGCCTCCCCAGAAAACGGAAAAATGGACAGCTGCGGCCACCTTCAATGAAGCCGCCATGGCTTCAATCAGCTCCTCAGGCCAGCCTCTGACCTATCCCCAAGATCATGCATGTAGGGAGTCAAGAGCCCCGCCATAGGGGGAAGCCACAGGGTATTGGAGGCTCAGGCCAATTTGAGGAGTGGAAGTCCGTGACTGGGCCGAAAGTACCGGGTGGCAGGCGGCTTGGGAGGAAAATAATAAATAAAAAAAAAGAGCATTTCTTTGTATTCCCCAAATGTCCCAGCACTGGTGTGATCATCACTGGCATCTACCCCATGTCTGAGAATTCAGCCTCTGGGCTTCTCCATAGGAGCTGGGACACATCACAGTGCCACAACAAGTGTAGTAGGATACCCACTTCCTTTTCACACTTCCTATAGATGTTATCTTCCTGCAATCCCACCACATACATTTGAGTGGGGTCCAATATATTCAGTGCACAATTTATTTATTTAGTTTTTGTTTACCGGGTTGGTGCGCTAGCCAAACAGGTGACTATTTTCAGGCACGACCCGGGAGGTACAGTAACAATACAGAGTTCATTTACATAATACAGGGAAGCAGTAACAGTATAGAGAACAGTTTTCAGTAAAAGGCAATAAAGGAGTACAGCTTCAGTGACAATCAACAGGTCAAGAGAAAAACAGCAGATTTACAGTGTACAGGTAGCATTTGGTGGCTAAAGGTATACAGGGCAGATCCAAAGGACAGGTGGGTCAGGAGGGGAGAGAAAGGGGAGGGAACTGGGTGAGCAGGTAAAGGGGGATGCGGGAAGGCAACCTTGCGGCTAAGTGGTTAAGGTGGCAGCAGGGATGAAGGAGGCAGGGCGGGGGGTCTGGGTGTGGGGTGGTGAATGGATGGTGGCGGTACATGGTGAAGGCGGGGGAAAGTAGGTCAGGCAGAGCTGGAGGCAGGAGACACCACCTGCAGTGGGGCTATAGGGGTAAAAGGCGGCGCGAAACAGGGCAGGAAAGGACATGATAGGCATCGGGCCAGAGGAGGAGTGAAGCGGGGGAACATTAGGACGGGGCAGGGGCTTACGGTGTACATCTGGGGGAGGGGGATATGGTGGCATAAGCAGTAGAAGGCTATGGGAAGGGGCCGAGTCCATGGGACCGTCGCGGCTGCTGAGGCCTGAGGGGAGGGTCCGGAGGTGAAGAGCGGCCGGGGTGGCTTTGCAGCAGAACCACTCAAGAGGAGCCTGGGTTCATGGAACTGAAGTCGGCAGGGAGAGTTAGGATGGCAGGGTTCGGGGGTGAGAATGCAGTGAGGCGGCATCAGCGGCTGGGAGGTGCAGCAAGTACCGGGGTTGTGGTACTGTTCCCGGGCAGAGAAGTCAGTGCTCAGTCGGGGTAGTTGGGGGGCTGCGGACGTTAAGAGCAAACGGGTCTAATTGGGGGGTGTAGAAGTGAAAAGTCAGTGTTAGGGGGATATGGCGGGAATGGCGGCAGGGGGCTGAGGGATGAGACCGTGTCCATAGAAACCGTATGCAGGCTGGACAGATCAATGAGTGTGAGAATACAGGGGTGAAAGCGGCGGGTGAGCGGTTTTAGTGGCAGGAGCCTACTAGAGGAGCCCAGGATCGTGGAGCCGTGGGCCGTGAGGAGAGCTAAAGATAGCGGGGTTAGGTGAGTACAGCGGGTGAGTGGTTTCAGCGGCTGATGGTGTGGCTAATGTCGGGGTTGTGGAACTGTATCCTGGCAGAAGCGGTGTTCAGGCGGGGTGGGGGGCTGTGAGGTCCAGGGGCAATAGGAGTAGAGGCAGGTCCGTTTGGGGACGCTTAGGCATTGGCTGCGCCAGTACCTGGTACCCTAGATCATCAGTACAAACATTCCAGTAAGCAGCAGTAACACATAGAGCAGTGCAGACAGCAATAACAGGTTAACAATGCAGTAGTCAAGGCGCAGTAACACAACAAAATTACACCTCTAGACAAGTGCAAGTGAGAGAAGTACCCTGAAGCGGGTCCGTTGGGGGCGCTTAGGCATTAGCTCACGCCAGTACCTGGTACCCATAGATCATCAGTACAAACATTTCAGTAAGCAGCAGTAACAGGTACAATAGTGCAAACAGCAATAACAGGTAAACAATGCAGTAGTCAAGGTGCAGTAACACAACAAAATTACATACTTTAGACAGTGCAAGTAGGCTTGGGTCGAGTTGTGAACTCGAAATGAAGTGCATATGGGCGAGACATATATCACAGTGTTAATGTTGTAAGTAAAACAGGGTAAGGAGTAGGAAGGAGGGTGGTGGGGCAAGAGAGAGAGGTTGGCAGGACAAGCTCAGGTAGGGTCATAACAGGCACACTGGTCCATGGAAAGCAGGTGTTCACGTAGCTTGCGCAAAGAGATCGTGGGAAGATGTCAGTCTAAGGTCAGGTGGCAGGAGGTTCCACACTGAGGGCTGTGTGACCCGGCTCCAGACCCTTTGGAGGTGTGGCGGCGGGGGATTTTTAGTAGGGATTTGTCCGAGGATCTCAGCTCACGTGGAGAGGAGGGCTGGCTGAAGCAGTTCAGTTAGGGATGCTGGTCTGTTGAGTCTAATGATGGGTTGCAAAGGCAGCCCAGGTAGTATAGTTTGGTGGCAGAGGAGAGAGCCAGCCGAGGTCTTTATACAGTTGGCAGTGATGTTTAAGTCTGGGGGCTTTTGAGGCATACCTGCATATATTGTTAAAGTGACATCCATTTTGTAGTGTGGTTATGCGCCATGGGTAGGATGGGAGCACAGTAGATCAGATCGGGTAGGAGGAGACCCCTGGCGATGGCTGGTTTGGCTGCAGGTGTGAGCATGTAGCTGGATCTGTAGGCAGCACCCAGTTTGCAGTTCACAGATTGACATGTTTCTTGGATGTGCAGGTTTAGGTCCAGAGATTGGACTTGCAGGATACCCAGATAACGGAAGGAGGTAACCACCTCAAGGGGGTCCCATCCAGGTCAAAGACTTTTAAAGGAGAGTGGCAGGACCTTATCTTGTGGGCAGTGCCCAGAAGCATAAGTTTGGTTTTGCTGGAGTTCAGTATAAGGCGGTGGGTGTTTAGCCAGAGTTGGACAGCGTGGAAAGCAGATGTCAGTGCCACGTTAAGTTGGTCTACATTATTAGAGCTAGCATAGATAACCAGGTCATCTGTGTAGAGTAGAGAGTTTCACAGGATGCAGTGCTGTATGGCAGGTTAGTTATGAATAATGAAAATAGGAGGGGACCCAGTATTGATCCTTGTGGCACTCCAATGTTGATGGTAGTACAGTCGGAGATTGATGAGTTAAGTTTGACTGCTTGGGTCCTGTTGGTTAAGTAACTCCTGAACCAGCTTATGACAGGGGGTGAAAAGCCAAATTTATGAAGGGTGGATAGGAGTAGGGGGTGGTCCACGAGGTCGAAAGCCTTGGTGAGGTCGATAAAGATAGCACCAGTAAGCTGACTTTTGTCCATGCTTGTGAGAGTATCAGTGGTGAATTTGGCTAGCGCCGTTGTGGTGCTGTGGTTTTTCCGGAAACCATGTTGTGCTGCACATAGCAGATTTGATGTTTCAAGGAAATCAATGGTCTGAGTGGCTACTAGTTTTTCAAGTATTTTGCTGAGGACTGACAGAATAGCTATGGGTCTGTAGTTTGAGATCTCACTTTTGTTGCCCTTTTGAAGATGGGGTGATTCTTGTGGATTTCAAGATGTCAGGAAGGTACTGTTAGAGAGGGGTGAATACCTTGGCTGAGGATAGGAGATGAGATGGGCAGCTGCCTTTAGTAGGCGAGGTTCAGTGAGTCGGACCCGGGCTGGTGGTGTCCGATATGAGTTTAACAGTTTGAAGACTGCGATGCAGACACAGCTTTGAAATAGAAGGCTTGTAAATATCCAGACATGTTTCTTGAGAGAGTATCTGCTGGTGCACCGTTTGATGAGGCTGGGAAACCACAGTTGGAGGTTGAAGTGTGGAAGTATACTGGGACAGATCAGAGAACATCTTATTAAAAGCATTTGCAATGGTAAGGAGTCATTACAGTGGACACCATCTAGAATAATTTCCAAGGGTTATGGATTGAGTGTACCCAGAAAGGTTTTATATGGCCCCAGAACTTGCGTGGATCTCTGGCTGAGCTGGCAAGTAGGTTCTGGCAGTATTTGCTTTTTGCTAGCCTTATTTGCTTTTTGCAAGAGTTTCTATGCTGCTTATAGATGGTGTGATCCCTGGGATGGCCAGTGCTTTTATACTTCCTCCACAGTTTGTCCCTGGTTCTGAGTTGACTGAGTAGGTCTTTGTGGAGCCACCTCGTCTGTTGTCCCCTGAACCTTCTTTGTACTTTCGGGACATGTTTAGTCTGTGCTTCAGTGAACTTGGTGAGGAACACGTTAAGGGCATCCTCAACTTTTGTAGATTGGTAGATATCCGTCCAGTCAATGCAGATATGTCCAGGAGAAAGGCACTTAGATCCAGGTGCGCGAAGTTGGTGAAAGTGACCAGGCGGGACTGGGGAGATGGAGAGGGACTCACATGCCAGTGACAGATAGTGGGTGAGTGGTCAGTTATAGCATCAGCCAGGGTGCATGCCTTAGTAATGCGGTCAGGTCT
The DNA here is from genome assembly GCA_016271365.2 of Neoceratodus forsteri. Taxonomy (NCBI): domain Eukaryota; kingdom Metazoa; phylum Chordata; order Ceratodontiformes; family Ceratodontidae; genus Neoceratodus; species Neoceratodus forsteri. The sequence continues at coordinate 395,956,197 of JADMNL010000024.1, forward strand.
GTTTGCGAGGATCCAGTCAATAAGCATGCCTGATTGGAAGTTTATCATCCTGGTATTTTCAGTTATGAGCTGGTGTAGGTGGAAACCTTGGATTAGGGCTGCAAGGGAGCTGTGGGCAGGGCCCAGCCAGTTTAGGTTGACATCCCCCAGGAAGATGGCTTCATTTGAGTTTATGGTTTGTGACGTTAGCTGGAGCAGTTCGTGGAGGCCATCCACCCCTCCAGTGGGTGGATTATAGAGACAGATAATGTGCAGGTTTTTTGCACCTAGGGACAGGGTAGCATGTAATGACTCGCAGATCCGTTGAGGGTTATGGACAGGAACAGTCTTAATGGTGAGGTGGTTTTTATAGTATATGGCAACACCCCCACCCCTTTTCGAGCCTGGCCTGTCCTGTCGCAGGATGGAGTATCTGGGTAGGTGACATTGGGCATCCTGTATGCGAGGTTTGAGCCATGTTTCCGTGAGGCAAAGGATGTCAGGTCCAGCTACTTTGGTCCATGCCTCAAGCTCAGCCATATGGCCCAGGAGACTTCTAATGTTCAGATGCGCAAACAGTAGACCTTTTTTAGGTTTGCCAGGGGAGTTGCTATTGGGGGGGGCCAGGATTCGGTTCCACATCACCCGCCAGTAGTAGGCGAAGAGAGGCTAGGAATTTAAGTTGCAGCTTACATATAGATTCGATGAATGACCGTTTCTTCCTTGTTTGATGGTAGGTTGTGAGGGAGAGATCGTGCGCCCATTCTTTAGAAAGAGGTAGTGTAGAGGCGGGTTTGGCATATTGTTTGGTAGGAGTAGGTTAGAGAAGGAGAAATCACAGAGTGAGGGGTGTTGTGGTGTATGACCAGAGGTACAGACAGCGAGGAGTAGTTTAGGCAAACCAGGAGGAGAAGGCAAATAATGGGGGTTAGTGCTTGTAGTTTACCACACGGTGGCGGCGTGCACTCACGTAGGAGAGACATGTTAGCGTATTTTTGTTTATATCTTTTTTTTGGGGGTTAGGAAACAAAGAGTAGCAGGCAGAGCAGGGAAAAAAGGGAGTTAGTTTAGAGGGTGAAGCAGGGATTCAGCGAAGTGGAGGAGAATGAGAAAGGTGGAGAGAGTGGAGAGAGAAATCATGTTCGAAAGTGGAAAAAAACGTGAAAGGCAGGGCTACTCTAAAGGAGGGCTGTTGGCAAGGTCTTTCAGTCAGCAAGTATGATTAATGCCCCCAGTGGTTATAGAGTATAAGGAACCACTGGAAAAGTGGACACTTAGTCATATGACCACCAAAAGCCTATAAAGCTAAAGGGTCGACCAGGGTGGGTGAGGTGGGGGGCGAGTGGGAGCCCGGCGCAAAGTGCCGGTGGGACCAGTATCCACAGAGGAGCTGTAACACTGGCAAAAATGGCTCACCTCAGGTGGGGAGGGTGGCTTGTCACAGCCCCAAGCACATTTAGGCAGTCCAGTAGCAAAGTGAAAACAGCCGCTTCGGTGAGCCGGTGGGTCCAGCTAGTGCCACCAGCCCTTACTGAAGAGAGCTGGTGGGAGAAAGTGTTTTAAAGCGTACCTTACGGACCTTGCGCCTTTGGCGATGGGTGCCAGTGGCGGCGGGCTCTGGTTCCCTTCCCAGGCAAGCGCGTGGCGGCCTCTATCCACAGGAACTCCTGGAGGTCGGCTTTTTCTTCGGGGACTGCGGGAAGCGGTGATCCCTGAGGCTTCTTGGTCGCGGTGGAGGTCCCTTGGGTCAGGGAGGAGCAGGTCCAGGCGGTGGGTCTTGGAGAAGTCCCTGAGGAAGTAGCAGGGAGAGGCAGTTAAGTAGGCAGGCCTGCAGAGGCAGACAAAGAAAGGGGCTGAAGGTGAGAAGAGGGTGGGGATTAGTGACAGGAGAGCAGGTTCAGGTTGCAGGCAGCTTAGATTGCTAAGGTATTGAATTACCAAGGTGCAGAGAAGCAGTTGGGATTTGAAATTTCAGAAAAGGCAGGAAGGGGACAGAGAGCAGCAGTTTTAAGTACAATCAGTGAAAATTGCACAGTCAGGTTAGCCAGGATTTACATTTAAGGTCTCAACTGTACTTGTAGCAGGGGTTTGGGATTAACAAAGGTGCAGAGAGGCAGTTGGGATTTGAAAATTGAGAAAAGGCGGGAAGGGGACAGAGTGAAGCACTCTTGAGTACAAGGAGTGAGAAACACACAGTCTAGGCAGCTTACAGCTAGATTTAAGGTTAACAGCAGTTCTAGTAAAATTCAGTAAATTTTAGGCAGAAGAGGGAGAGAGTAGAACAGCTAGAGGCAGAGGTAGAAATTAGTCTAAAATTACATAGTCAGTGTAGCCAGGTTAGGAAATAACTTCACAAATTACATTTAGGCAAGAGTTACAGTGTTCACAGTTAAAGCACAAACAGGCAGAAACCCCAAAAATGTCCACAGAGGAGCTGTAACACTAGCCGGAAACGGCTCACCTCAGGCGGAGAGAGTGGCTTGCTCACAGCCCCCAAGCACGTTTAGGCAGTCCAGTAGCAAAGTGAAAACAGCTGCTTTCGGTGAACGGTGGGTCCAGCTAGTGCCACCAGCCCTTACTGAAGAGAGCCGGTGGGAGAAAGTGTTTTAAAACGTACCTTACGGCTTTTGCGCCTTTAGCAGTATGGGGTGCCAGTGAGCGGCCAGGCTCCTGGTTCCCTTCCCGGACAAGCATGTGGCGGGTGGCCCCTGTCCACAGGAACTCCTGGAGGAGTGCGGCCTTTTTTCTTCGGGGACCGCCGGGCAAGTGGTGATCCCTGAGGCTTCTTGGGGTGTGGTGGAGGGTCCTTGGGTCCAGGCAGGAGCAGGTCTGAAGCCCCGGTGGGCTTGGAGAAGTTCCTTATGGCTTTTGCGCCTTTAGCGGTACGGGGTGCTAGTGAGCGGCCGGGATTCTGGTTCCCTTCCTGGGCAAGCGGGCGGCCCCTGTCCACAGGAACTCCTGGAGGAACGCGGCTTTTTTTCTTCGGGGACTGCTGGGCAAGCAGTGATCCCTGAGGCTTCTTGGGGTGCGGTGGAGGGTCCTTGGGTCCGGGCAGGAGCAGGTCCGAAGTCCCGGTGGGCTTGGAGAAGTTCCTTACGGCTTTTTCGACCTTTAGTGGTATGGGGTGCCAGTGAGCGGCCGGGCTCCTGGTTCCTTTCCCGGGCAAGTGTGTGGCGGGCGGCCCCTGTCCGCAGGAACTCCTGGAGGAGCGCGGCTTTTTTTCTTCGGGGACCGCCGGGCATGCGGTGATCCCTGAGGCTTCTTGGGGTGCGATGGAGGATCCTTGGGTCTTGGCAGGAGCAGGTCCGAAGCCCTGGTGGGCTTGGAGAAGTTCCTTATGGCTTTTGCGCCTTTAGCGGTACGGGGTGCCAGTGAGCGGCTGGGCTCCTGGTTCCCTTCCCGGCCAGACAGCGTGCGGTGGGTGGCCTCTGTCCACAGGAACTCCTGGAGGAGCGTGGCTTTTTTTCTTCGGGGACCGCCGGGCAAGCGGTGATCCCTGAGGCTTCTTGGGGTGCGGTGGAGGGTCCTTGGGTCCGGACAGGAGCAGGTCCGAAGCCCCGGTTGGCTTGGAGAACAGAAACAAATAAAACTGTAATGAGGACTCCCTAATCCAGCCCAACCCCATGACCCACTATTCAGCTGTGATATCCCAAACTAGGTCTCAGTTAGACTTGTTTAATAAAAACTACAGTTACAGAAAGAAAAACTACTATATACTGCCTGTACCATACAGGCTTGTTCAATAAAAACTATATTTACAAAACTAGGTCTCTGCCACATATATTCTTTAAGGATGATACTTGTTGTGTCTCAAATTCATACACCATGGATACTTGTGTCACTTCACCTATAGTTTGTAGTTTGCCTCCGGCTCACCTTAGGGTCCCCCTCCCTCTCCTCTGGGGCTTAGGGTTTGGTTTGGGTGCCCAAGAGTAGAAATTTCTACTAGCCACCACTTGAGGGTGGCAGAGATCTGGACAGCATATATGGAGGAAGCACAGAAAATTTTAGTGTATTTTGGAGGGAGAGAGACCGGCAGGCAATAGTAGTAGGGCAGGTAGAAGAGGGTACTTCCCCCATAGGCAGGGTTGGCAGCTTCAGCGGTGGTGTGCCAGGTCCCTGGGTGGGCATCCGAGGGAGGTTCACCAGAAGGCAGTTGCGGTTGTTCAGCTTGTGGACACTGGGGGGGGGCTGATTGGTGAGAGCAGTCAGGGAGAACATGGAGTGTGAGGTAGAATAGGACCCCTGGAGGTGGTTTAGGTCCCGGTGAGTGGTCTGTGTCTCCTCGGTCATCGGAGTTGCAGAGGTGGTGGCAGGGCCTCTGCAGGAGGTCAGGTACTGGTAGCAGCTGTCCTGACCTCTCCCCGCATGGCAGGGCAGCCCAGGAGGTGTGAGAGATGTCAGGGGGCGCTGTCTTCGCCCAGTTTTTAGGGCCTGTTTTGGAGGTACAGTTCTTTGGGGGCTAGGGATATGGATGTGGGTAAAATACCCACCCAATGAGGATTTTAGGCAGTGGCCCAACCGGTTGCACAGCTTGGGCAATGCAGAAATTAATTAAGAGATGGTGCTCTGTGACTGCTTTATGGACCCTCAGTTTGGTGAAAAAAGGGGAATCAGAAGCCAGATAAGTGAGAGGGCAGGAGGGCTTGAGAGGCCTAAGGACTTGGTGCTTGGACACAAGGATTTGGGGCAGAGGTGGCAGTATGACCAAATGCAGCTGAGGAATTAGCAGGCTGCAGGTTAAGCACCCCATAATGGATGGAATATTGGGGGGTGCCTAAGAGGAGCTCATTGCTTCTCTGCAGGTATAGTACTTGAGGAAGGGAAATAGTAGGAGCACTGGGAGTGGTCTGAAGATAGAGCCCCAAGACAAACGTGTGAAGCTGTTAGGTACTTACCAGTGCCAGAGGGTTGTTGGAGCTTCACGTTCCAGGAATATTTAAAACGGTCCTTGTCTCTGGTGAAAGAACTGTTGCTAAAATTTTGTTCTGTGGAAATTCTTGCTTGGCCTAAAGTTTCTGCCCTGTTGAAGTCTCCCTCTGTAACGTTCATTTAGCCCCATGGAGCTGTAAATTATTCCCTTCCTTAAGCTATTGGGATCCTTGAGCTCTGCTGATCATTTAGAATAAACCTGATTTGTTTTGGGGGAGGCAATCTGGAGTCTGGTGTTTGATTTAAATGTAAGGATCTTCATGAAATTCCATTCCTTAGTTTTTAGAGGTTTCTGTAAGTTTCTTTCCCAAGTTTTTTTTAAAACAGTTTTTCATTCCCTGCTCCCAGGTCCTATTTTTTTTCCTCCATGTTTCTCCAGCACCCTACGCCCATGCAATGGGTGGGGTGGCAGCCTTCACCTCTGCAGAGGCAGCCAATTGCCCTAGGCACGGCCCAACCCCTTTGCGCTTGTGTCTGCACTGACACTCAACCACCGCTGGGTGTCAGTCAACATTGCACAATGCCAACCCCCCTCCTCCCCAAGGAAGGAGAGCAGTCCTCTGGATGTTCAATCCTTTCCTCTCCCAGCTGATCCCCAAATGACCCAAGTCCATTCCTGAACCTGGGTCACCAGCGTGGCACAAGGTGTGGTGTCCAGCATCTCAACCCTCAGCACCACTGGAGGTCTGGTTTTCTGAGAGTAACTTTGGAATCCAAGTATCAGAAGACATCTTAAGGTAGGCTGTATTTATTCTATGAATTTTCTTGAGAAAGGTTGATGAGATTCTAGGTTGGGCCACCCTTTCCCCAGAACATCTGGCCCCTAGATTTATGGGAAAAGGGGGGCTTACATTAGCAAAGGATCCTGAGCTTTCCTCTTGATGCAGATCCCCTAACATATGGATCCCTTTAACTCTCCAGTCCTCCCATTAAATTTACTTTCGTCTCCACCTTGGTCTTTGAATTACCCCATAAAGAGGCCATACTTAACAGGGAACACTAGCAATTTAGCACCATTTGAGCACACCACTGCACCTGTCAGTACCTCTCAGTGGGGCAGCTACTCCTCAGAGAAGGCAGTGGCAGATAGTATGTCCCAGAGGCCCAGGGGGCTTGTAAGTTCCTTCTCAGTTATGCTGGCTCTTCCCCCCTGTTGTACATATGATCAACATGCATCCTGCCTACATCTAAAGGCTATCTGGTAGTCTCTCACAGATCTATTCCCCAACATCTTTTTTGGCCTTCACAATTTATGTAAAGCAAGTTTATGCTTCTTCCCTGCCAACAAAATGTCCCATAATATCTGATCCCAATGCATAAAGTATTTTTCCAGTAGAATGTTACAGATCATTTGTAGCAGGTAGTGAAACCTAGGGGCCAAGTTCAGTTGCATGACAGTAACACTTCCCCACAGTGATAAGTTTAGCTGCTGCCATCTGCCAACATCTGATTTTCTGAGGTTTTGCAGATGCCTTTTTCACATAGTATGCCATTGCCTCCCATGCTTCAGATGTTGAAGCTGTACTTTATTTTGTAAAGAAATCCGTCATAGTCATTATTTTTAATGTTTTATCAGCACTTTGTCTCTGCCCGCCCTCCAGTTTTCTGTGTGTGACTACACCCACAGAATGATGTCATGCAAGGAAACTATCAGTGTTTTACATACACATCAACAGGGAATTCTGGGTAAATTATAAAGTTGATTTAAATGTTCATTACTCAGAGGTGCAGTCCCTTATTTTGGTAGTGGTGGCTGCAGTATAGCACCTACTATGCAGACATATTTATTTACTTATCTATTTAAATGTCTGACCAGGAAAGACATACTGAGCAGACAAGCGCTTTTCCAGATGCGTCCTGGGGAGAGGGGAAAGAGGTACACAGTAAGTACATATGTAGCAAGGCATTGTGGGTACAATAAGAAGTTTTTTTTCCAATTTCCTTACCGTGAGGTGCAGTCTCATATTTCTGTAGTGGCTTCAACAATAAAAGCTCTCAAATGTTTATTTGCAGAACAAGGCATTGTGCATATAGTATTTAGCTGACAAGATTTCTTTACTGAGAGCTGTAGCATCCTAGTTATGTAGTGACCACAGAAATAGCTGATTTTTCTGTCTCCCTAATCAAAGTGCAGTCTTCTATTTTGGTAGTGTCTACAGCAGTACAGTCTGTGGAAAAGTTTCCGGAAAAACGTTTTTGTGGTGTAGGAAGGCCAAAAAGATCATTTGCCATTCTGTGTAGATGTTTCACATTTACTTCCTGTTAGTGAAGTGACAGGTCTGAAGTGTCAGCTCCTGTCAGAATGTGGGAGCGTGATGATACTTTTCTATCTTTATGTTTATAGAGCCTCAATGACTATAAGTATTTCAGAAGTGTAATTTTGAGTCAGAATACTTTTAAGTTTTCTTTGATGTCAAGCTTATGCTAGAAGTCCAAAATTTTGAAAGAAAAAGGATGTCTACAATACCAAGACTGACCAACAGAGGTCTCGGTTTCAAAACTTTGTTTCACTTTCATGATGTCATGGTTGGGGGTTGCAGCACTGAGAAAAAAAGGGTCAGGGTTATGCAAATGAAGCAGAGCACAGAAATAAAAGCATTTTTTTTCATGGAGAACAGCACTTTTTGGCAATTTGAATGGTAGGAGATTGATTCACAACTCCTACAGGTTACTACTCCCATTTGTAATGGCAAACCTCAGAAAATCACTTTAAAACATGTTTTTTACTGTTTGCAATAAAGTAAGCTTGATATTAGGCATCTCTGCAAGTAGCAGGTCGAGTTTGCCTGGATCAGAGTTGGTATCAGGAGAATCAAGGGTCAAACATTTGTGGAGTGGCTTAAGCAGTGGAGCTTGTGATGGCACAGATTCGTGGTGGGTCCCAATATCTGTTTCCAAAGAAGAATCCGTCTCCTCCAAACAAACAACAGGATCTGCCATTAGAGTCAAAGGATAAAGCTACTTCTCTGGGAACAAAATTAGCCATTATTAATGATAAAATAAGTAAGATTTAGGGCCAGAAGAGTGAAGATGAACTGGGGCACGTCTGTTCAGACCGAGAACATCACGTGACTCCCCTAAACATGTTTTTTTTTTTATTTCTGACAAATATATTCCCTGGGTTTCTGGTACTCCAGATGCCTCAACTTCTAACTTCATTCAGGCATCACTGAAAGCCCCAGTTAGTGTACTATTTGATTTGACATTTTTCAGAATTGTATTTTTGCCTTCGACACAGTATCCCACCCTCTTCTCCTTGGCAAACTTAAGACTGCAGGGCTATCCAACTCCTCTATTAATTGGTTCCATCCCTATTTCTTATCTTGAAGGTATTTATTTATTTAACTTTTGTTGACCAGGTAAGCACACTAGACAAACATATGCCAATTTTCACGTGTGACTTGGGAGATTACATGGAATATGCAGACAAAAGACAAGGCTTATATGGGATTATGCAAGATTTCAAGGGATATATAGACAATGCAGGGTACAATGATGGAGCAAGCTAGACAGCATAATGTAAACAGTATTACAGATTGTCTCAACATAATAAATTGGCAGTCAAGTTCACAGTTTATGGTCAAGCATAGACACGAGCCAGCCTTGGCAGGTGACCATACAGGAACAGTAAGTGCTTTCATAATTACTATGGGGACACATTACTTAGATGCAATTACAGGCTGCGGTAAGCCTTAGATGATTCCAGAGGGTGTTTTTAAAGCTGTTATGAGAGGTGGCACTGCAAACATGTGCGGGAATGGAATTCCAGGTCCAAAGTGTGCACACAGCAAAGGCCTGATCACCCATTTGTATTCTGGTTTTCGGGACAAGGAAGAGAGATGAGTCATTTGACCTAAAGAGATAAGCTGAGTTAGCAGGCTTAAATATCTCCACTAGGACAGGGGTGGTTGCAGCACTGACAGTTTTGTCAGTGAAGAAGCCCAGCACAAGCATTCGATGGTTCCCTGGAGAGAGCCATTCCAGTTTCTCATATAACTCACAATGGTGAGTAAGTTGGGGAGCAGAGAGGGTAAAATGGCAGATATTATTATAAGGATGTCCCATTTGGACATACTGGTTTTCGAGGCATGAGCGAAGGTAATGAGCCCATAACAAAGTGTAGGGAGAATTATACCTTTAGCCAGGACATGACATGCTGCAAATGTGAGACAACTATTAGTTCTGTAGGCCAGGCCCAGTTTACTATTCTGTGCCTTACACACATTTCTGATATGCAGGAAGAAATCAAGTTGAGGATTGAGGGTGACACACAGGTATTTTAGGGAGTCGACAACTCTCAGAGGGGACCCATCCACACAACAGTACCATCTTTCAGTGGCACAGAGCATGCTTTGATTTTTGCCTGAGTTCCAAATAGCACAGCCTGAGTTTCTTGAGGTTTATGGCTAACCTGTTGGCCAGGAGCCAGCTTTGAATTTTTCCAAAGTCAGTCTGAAGGTGAGAGTTTAAGACACTAATGTCCTGTGAATTTGTTAGGAGCACTAGGTCTTCGGCATATATGGTTGCTTTGCAAAGAACCGGAACCAAGGATCAGTCATTGACAAACAGGGAGAAAAGGATAGGTTCAAGGACTGACCCCTGAAGAACACGAGTTTTGACAGCAGTAGGTTTGGAGAGAACCTTATTAAACTTGACAAGTTGCTGCCTTCTGCTGAGGTAATTAGTAGGGCTGTCTTTAGTAGGTAGGACTCAATCTGTTAGAACTGGAGACTCCTTATCCCCCCATTCCCTATTAGAACTGGTGTCCCTCAGGGGTCCTGATGCTCTTCCCGGTCTTCTTAAATGACCTCTCTGATGCCTGTACCTCTGTGTCCCTTCACATGTATGCAGGTGACATGGTACTATTTACCTCTGGTCCTGCCCCCTCTGATCTGATGACCAGGCTACAGCTGAATCTTGACACTGTCAAGCTGTGGTTTTGGTCCAATCAATTATCTCTCAATGCCAAGAAAACGGTTTCCATGACCTTTGGCACCAGACAAAAGCTGGCTAAACTTCCTGACCTCATGCTTTCCACACCTTGGATGCGACTACACTTGATGACGTTCCCTCATTCAAGTGTCTAGGAGTCTGGCTGTACTGTCACCTCGACTTTTCTGAACATGTGGATGCTATCCACAAAAAACTACACCCTAAACGTGGTGCCCTTTACAGGAATCAAGGATGCATCCCTTGTCCTGTGCACCATGCTACTGTTCAGAAAATGATCCTTCCCATCTTTGACTTTGGTGACATTGTCTACAGTGCTGCTCCTAAAACTATTCTCACCAGACTGGACCCCCAGTTCCACTCCTTCTGCTGCTTTGCTTTGGACTGTCCACCTGCACCCACCATTACACCCTCTATTCCTCCCTCTCCCTCCCCTTTCTTGAATTCAGATATCTTGCCACTGTGTCTCCATTACCATTAGATACTGGTTTGGCTCCTTCCCCTCCTATCTTACCTCTCTGCTCTCTACTCCGCCACCCTCCTCATATATCCTTTATAGCTCTGGATAGCGCTCCCTTGCTCTGCCCGCTAGAAAATCCTCAGCTGGCCAGGCTACTTTCTCTCACCAATTCCCCAAACTTTGGAATGCCCTCCCCCTAAACATCTGCTCTGCCACTTCCCTGCATGATCTCTCTTCTATGCTCCGTGACTTCTCTATCCACACCTGCAGCGGCTCCTGACAGCGCCATGTTCATTCACTATTATACCCATTGCCCCTTCTCCCAGTTCTTCTTGTACTTCTTTTTCTCCCTCTCCCTCTCCCTCTACTATCCCAGCACCTGATTCCTTTCCCTCTTGTTAAACTATTAGTTTGTCTCTGTGCCTCTTCCTTCTTTACTGCACCTTGCACTTTTTGTTCCCTTTCTGCCTTCTGGAAACCTGCACTAATTTCATATGATTGTTTATATTAGCTTCTTGCTAGTTGCTTAATGTTGTTTTTCCCAGTCATGTAATTGTTTATGTTGTTGTACATTACTCCCATACCCCTTCCCCAGGACGCATTATCTGGAAACGAGCTGTTTGCAGCTCAGTATATCTTTCTTGGTGAAACTTGAAAAAAAAAACAATTTAAACATATTTTTTATACAACTAATCAAAACACAATTTGATTATTTATAATACATTTATAAAAACCTAGAGTGTCTCTCCCTCCTTTAAGAGTGTCACACTCCATTGGACATTCTCTTACCCTGGTAATACTCTTACAGGGGTAAGAGACCTGCCATTCTGCTCATGAACATGCTGGCCCATCGAAGCAGGGATGGTGCTACTGCTCATGATGCCATCAAAATGGGTTCAGGAACAAGCCTGGGTTGTCAGAGGGGGGATGTTAAATGGATAGCATGTCAAGTCTCTGGCATACAATCTAGCAAGGTCAGAAACAGCGCAGACAAAACTGCACAAGTCACAACTGTGCCTGGGAATACCGCTGGAAAACAAAACGTAAGTTAGCACATTTCAGTGGAGTGGTGGGCCATGGCAGCATGGTGTTGTAATAGTAAATCATACCTAAAACAAAGATTCATGGTGGTATTCTTCTGGCGCGGTTTCAGCTTGCACAACTTTGTCCGCACTGTTCCTACTGTGCTGTATTACTTTCACGGGAGTGACGTGGAGCCGGTAGAATGAGCATGCCAGCAGATGCTGTCCTCCTGCAGGAGTGAGCTCTGCCACAGCACCACAAGCTGGGTTACCTCAGGTGATGGTGCAAGCGAGAGCCACAAGGGGGAGGGAGGACAGACACCGCTTGATGCTGGCCTGAGCACACAGAGCAATATGGATGATATATGTGTCCTCAGGCTCCAAGCAGGAGACACAGTGGGAATTCTGCCACCCACATGGCTCAGCCTTGTGGGATAAGCCAGAGAGGACAAGAAACGGGATAAGTCCAGGAGAGGCAGGTTATGGGTCTGGGAGTGGAGGTATGACTGAATGAGGGGCTGACTGGGTGAAAGAGGGAAATAAAGCATGCTAATTTCTAAATAAAATCAATGAAACAACACTTCTTTGCTGGCAATGAATCAGGGAACTCTCTTCCTGTCACCTGCCAAATTTAATAATACAATACCAGATGGAAAAGTAAGGGGATGACATGAAATCCAAGGCCAAAAATCATGCTTTCATGTAATGGGCTCAGTAATAAAGTACAAGGGAAAAATACCAACAATTAATGAAATTTACACTGTATTGTGTATACATACTTTATTTTGAAAAGCAGTCACTGTAACAAATCATTATAAACAATTTCTGAAAAATGTACTAATGATTGCAGTAAGACATTTTCAAGTACAATAATACAGAAATAGAATCTGTCAGCAGACATGGACCGTTTGCCCCACCCAGTCTGCCCATTTTTCCCCTGCCTGTACTGACACTGTAGACCTTAGCTGATCTCCAGCTACCTTCATCTCCCTGCTTCCCTACCAAGATTCCCTTATGTCCATCCCATGCATGCTTGAAACCCACCCCTGTTTTGCCCCCACTACCTGTCCTGGAAGACCATTCCAGGCATCCAGTACTCTTTCAGTGTAGAAGTACTTCCTCACATCCCTCATCAGTTCTCCCCTACAGCTTTATTACATGCCCCCTTATTCTCATGCACCTTCTCCTCTGAAAAATACTCCCCATCTCTACCTTCTTTACCTCTGCGATATATTTACAGGTTTCTGTCCTGTCCCCCTTCTCTTCCAGGATGCACATATTAAGATCTCTCAGTCTCTCCTCATAGGGCTTCTGATGCAGCCCCTGTACCATTTTAGTTTCCCTCCTCTGGACAGCCTCTACCTTGTCTTTGTTCTTCAAAGATGTGATCTCCAGAACTGGACACAGTACTCCAGGTGGGGCCTCGCCAACTATCTATACAGTGGTAACACCACCTCCCTCTTTCTGTTAGTGATACCCCTCCTTATGCACCCCAGTATCCCTCTGGCTCTACCTACTGGCTTGTCACATTGCCTTGCTGCCTTGAGGTCATCTGATATGATTACTCCAAGGTCCCTTTCCTGTTTTGTCACCGTCAATACCTCTTCCCCCATTTTATACTCCATCTGTAGGTCTCTGTGCCCCAGGTCCATGATTTTGCACTTTTTCACATTGGCCAACTACTATAGTAAGCTATGCTAACATCTAAAGAGACAACAGCATCTGGGTTCACCTTATACTTGTACAACCTAAGTGAGGTGACTTCTCACAATACAAATACATGCACCCCTCCTATCTTATTTAGGGAGTTTCAACCCAAACATAGTGCCATAGTTTTTTTTTAAGCAATAATGCCCGACAGGGTGTGTGTCATGCTGGGACAACGTCACGTCTCAGGTGGTTGCGAGTGCTTCCAATGACTGAGGTGTGACGTTATCCCAAACGACACACACCCTGGAGGGCAGTATTGCTATTATACAATGGCTCATTGTTATACAGAATAAAAAAAAACAGTTTTAAAGATGTTTTTGTGTGGAAAAATATTTTTGTTTTTTAAGAGAAGATGAAACAATCAAGCAGAAACAAATCAAGCAAACAGTCATCTCCAGGTTCACAGTGAGACTGAGACTAGACCCGTGATGTTGTACTGGGATAACATCACGGGTCCAGCCCAAGACTGACCAATCAGAGTCCAGGATTTTTTCTTGCCATTGTATAATATGCTTTAATTTTATAAATGTCATACATTTCAAATGAACAACCAAAGGTATACAGTTGCCTGATGCACATAAGATGTACCAGTAACCTAGACCAGTTCATGGAGATTGGATCAAGAAATAACACAGTATTCAGAATAACAAAACCAGTATTGACAAAAACAGAAAGCCTAATAAAAATATTCAGGTTAATACAGTAACACTAATATGTAATTCCCATTATTTAATGCCATTAATAAAATCATAAATGCACCCTAGAACTTTCAAAATTAGCTGGGCTGTCAGTCTTCAAATCTTTACTGAGTGTCTTTCTCAAGGAACTCTGTTTCTGCTTCTCTTAATGGATACTTCCCAACCCTCTCTTCCACCGCTTACCTAACTTTACTCTGGGTTGTGCCTACCTGTAATCTTTGGCCAAACAGTTGGGCATATCATGATGTTCTGCTCCTTTGTGCTCCTCTATAAACCTCCGTTTATCTCACCCACCTATATTCCTACCTATACCCTCACCCGAATCAGTTGTGGTCTGCTCCCTTTTCGCCCCGGCCCACCCTACACCAACTTGCCCTGCACTACCATCAATCTGACCTGCTTGCTGTCTCTTATCAAAACATCTTACACTTACCATTTATTCTGCTGGTACTTATCAACATTTGTTAACTTTAATTAGTTATTCCGCAATGCCTTATATTGTTACTATGATTGTATCTTTAATGGTATAGCCAACTGTTTCTTTTTGCTCACTGTATGTATTACTGTATGAATTATGTATTCTCCCCTGCACTGTCTTGGTGGAATCTCTTTTGTGTGATATCTCTGTACCCATGTTATACCCTGTGTATTCTTGTACCCCAGGACTACCTCGTAAATGAGTTCGCTCAATGGTGTTTCTCCCAAGGTAAAATAAAGATTATATAATGGCAAGAAAAAATCCTGGTCTCTGATTGGTCAGTCTTGGGCTGGCCCCGTGCTGTTATCCCAGCACAACATCACAGGTCTAGTCTCAGCCTCACTGTGAACCTGGAGATGAACTTTTGCTTGATTCTGTGCTGCTTGATGTGCTTGATGATGGGCTTCAATGTTTCATCTTCTTTTAAAAAACCAAAATATTTTTCCACACAAAAACATCTTTAAAATGATTTTTTTTATTCTGTACAACAACGAGCCATTGTATAATAGCAATAATGCCCTCCAGGGTGTGTGTCATTTGGGATAACATCATGCCTCAGTTATTGGACGCACTTGGCCTGCTGCCTCGTGCCCAACCACCTGAGGCTTGACGTTATCCCAACATGACACACACCCTGTCGGGCATTATTGCTTAATTTATTGATGCCTAGGTGAAAAATTCACCATTATTTAAATGTAATCTGGTTAGGAAGTATAACTTTCTGATAAAGTATTATAGTCAGTTATTATCTATTGTACCTGGCTCTGATACATATTTATTACACCTATTACAGTTACAGAACTGATGTTAATGTCTGCTATTAGTAATATTGAAAACTATTTAATAAGACATATGACTAATTATTTAGCAAATTAATAAAATATCAAATTAAATACATATTCTGCCGGGTAAACTAAATAGCATGTGATTGGGTCAAACAAGCACTGAGTTGAAGGAGCACAGAATTTACACAGCCTTATACAGTATACAAAAAATTTGTTAGGGTTTGATTATTGACATTGTCAGAAATGTAGAAAAGCATGTAAAGTCCCTTACATCAGATAAAGCTTACATAACTTGAATGTGTTCTTTTATACTTTGAGACATTTCTGATGTCTCATACTTACACAAACTAGGTGAGATGACTTCTCACAATAAGATGCACACACCCCATATGCCTTATTCTTGGATTTTTAACAACTAACATAGTGACATAGTAATTTAAGGTTGGGGCTGGCAGTATAGCCTAGAGGTTAGAGTAAGGAGCTGTGAATGAGGTTGGTACATCCAGCAGGCCTTGGTTTGATTCCCACAACCTCCACTTGCATACTGTGTGACTCTGAACAAGTCACTTAACCTCTCCAGTGCTCCCAGGTCACCCCTGAAAACAGGCACTTGTGCCTAGTGGGCCTTACCTGGTTACCAAAGACTCAAAAAAAAAAAAAAAGGTTGGACAAGACTTTAGGTCCATTATGCCCAACTTCTTCATTAGCAGTTTTGAATAAATATGCCCTGCAAACATGTGGTAACTGAAAGGGGGATGTCTACACCCTTGTACTCAATGTTCAGTTTTAGCTGTCAGTCCCCCAGAATTGGGTCGCCTGGGACAGACACGGGTTCTACAGTCTCTGGGGATCATTGAGACCAGGATTCTCAGAAACCATTCCCCGTTTCCTTGCATGTCTCTTGGGGCACAGCATGATTAGAAAGTTTTCCCTGAGCTTTTCAGACAGGCATACGCACAGGAAAGGGGTCACACAGGCATTAATATAACACAAGCTTTCAATCCATGGAATTAGTACAAATATATGATAGTTGAGGAAGAGTGCAGCAAGGAAATGACAAACATAAAAAGGCAACCAGCTGATAGTAAAGACAAGAACTAATATGCCAACCATTCTGGTAATCTTTTCCTCTCTAGCGTCTGATATAATGGTATGCGGTTTTATTGAGTTGGTACTGAAGACCAGGAAACAGAGAATGATAGTTAAAGGATACAGAAACCCAAGAAGAAATTGACAGGTTATAGTGACGTGGAATACAGCAGAACCATTCGGCCAAATCCGGGTGCAGAATCCGTATTCATAGCTTTGTGAATAGATAGTTACTGGAATGATTGGAATAAATGAAATGAACCACACAAGAATACTGATTATCTTAGCGAAGTTTGGGGTGCTCCATCTTGAGGCCCAGACTGGAT
This sequence comes from Neoceratodus forsteri, assembly GCA_016271365.2. Lineage (NCBI taxonomy): Eukaryota > Metazoa > Chordata > Ceratodontiformes > Ceratodontidae > Neoceratodus > Neoceratodus forsteri. The sequence continues at coordinate 395,972,626 of JADMNL010000024.1, forward strand.
GGACTGTTGCACGGTACCTGTCAATGCTCATAACTGTAAGGCAGAAACTGCTGGTGATGGGGTTAAGTGCATCAATGCTGCTGGTTAGCTTACACATGATATTCCCAAAGATCCAGTGACCAAAAGTAGTCTGATGTATTAGGAATACCAAGCTCAACATTGTCAGCCCATTCACCAAGGCCAGGCTGAAGATATAAATCTGCTCCACTGTCCTTAATCTGTCCATGTATAGAATGGTGACAATAACCATGGAGTTCCCAAGTAGACCCAACACACTCACTGTCCATAGAAGTACTGACAACAGGAGATCGGTGTCTGGTTCAAAATCAAGGTTTTCATAAGTATTGTTCAACCAGCTGAAATTTTGCCCATAACCTGTCGGATAAACATTGTAATCGGCCATCTCTTCAAGGTTTGCTCAGCCTTTGCTTCAAGCTATAGCCCCTTGTGCTGCTAAACGTTTATCTACCTGAAACTGGTAGGGCAGGTGACAGATAATTGTATTTCCACAAAATGTTTTAATTTCAGTACAACATATAGATCACAAACAGAACAAAAATAAAGCTGTCTTCTGCTTCTCAGTGATGCTGAGTAAACCTCCTTGTAGTCCAGGGAACAGTGCTGTAACCTATAAGCACAGTGTGGTTTCCTTAGATAAAAGAAAATGTCTTATTTGGAAATAGCTCTAAATTCTTAGAGGTCCTTCATTCTTCCTGTGCGTGGCATTCGACAGTGCTTCTGAAAAGTGCAAAATAGAGGGTGTCCTTGTTTTAGAATGGAAGTCTGACCATCCAGAACTCACTTGTAATGGGATTCTCTGGTACGCACAACACAAAATAGTGTGTGGGGGATGGGGCAAAGGGGTGGAGAGTTTTTACATGTGAGAGATTATTTCATGTTCTCAGGTTACAAGAGGCCCTCTGTCTTCTTTAGGATTTTTCATTTCATGAAAAATTGGCTAGTCTGAATGCTGGAACTGGATATGTATGTATTTATTTTTTAATAATGTGCACTAGGCGAATGAAGGCCCATTTTCAGGTACATCCCGGGAGAATACAGTGGAAGACAATACACAATTATGAGCAACAGTTACAACGGCCGTTATTCCAGAAGACCATGTGAGCAATAATAAGTGTCTCAGTTATCTGCAACAGATCAAAGAGCTGCAGCAGAGTGGATACTCCAGAAGCAGGGCAGTTTTTATGCATAGACTAGGTAGGCTGCAGCGTTGGGGTGCCGGCTGTTTAGGGGTACCTTTGAATAAGGCACTAAGATATATGTTTTTGACTGCTTGTTCATTATTTCTGCTGATGCTGCCTGAGTCCATTGAGTGCTGCAAGCCTATCTTTGTGGCACACTGTGCGTGCACACACATACTCGCTCACTCTCTCACTCACTCGGAAGCTGGAGTCTGCTCCAGTAAAAAACAACAAAGTCCATCCTGACTCCCGCTATGATTCCCTGTCATCATTTGGCCCTCATACCTCCCTTCCTCCCCATCTCCACTGAAAAAATGTTTATGCTGATGTAACCCCTAGGTGACGCCATCCCAAGGGCAACTACCCCTGCCTGTGCGGCTAGTAGCCGGTTAAGGGGCCTGAGTTCTGAAATGGGTGCCTCCACCCAGAGGTCAGAGTTGGTAGTGGTCAAACTAACCTGGGCACAGCCCTCGGGGACACTGTAATCCCCCTCTTTCCCTTCTAGTGACCTGAGCAATATACGATAATCACTTTCACAGTACCCCTTGTACACCATACCAGTACCCACACTGTTTACACTTACCACCAGGGCTGGTTCCTCTGGTTCAACCCTGGGGACCCCCTGTAAAACAAGGTAATGCTCAGTAAATAGCAACAGTACAGTACTCTTGGCACAAACTGGAACCACAGTCAGGTTAAATGCAACAAAAAAGTCAGATCTGATTTATTCAGGGGACTTGAACAAGGAAGGGATGTAATCAGGTTGATTGGCTTAAATGCTATATTAATCAAACAGTTATGCATGCACTTTAAGTCCCCACACAGTCACACACTCTGGGTACCCAGATAGGAAAATGGTGGGCTAGCCAGGAACGTTGCAGCTGGTTGGGGCCCTGTGATGGAAGAAAGCAACATGCACAACACACACTACTTGTAATCTGGAGCCGGAGGGCTCAGTTCATGAAAGAAAAAGCAACAAGACAATCAGATGACAACACTTCAGATTTAGCTGTTGTTGCAGGGAGCTACCCTGATGTTTACTCATGAAACCCAATACAGGACACAGGCAGGATGAAACTGAGACTGCAGGTTGTTGAGCTGGAGTGCCAGTAGAAGCAGGGCCCACACGAATCACCGAGGCATCATTCCTGTTCAAGCGTTGAGCAGGGGGATGATCCCCAGGCAGGTCTCTCGTCGATGTCTTTCTCCGTGCAATGGGTAGTCTGGCTGGGCCAGTGTGGCAAGGCCCAGGCAAAATGGCAATAAATTCAGATTCAGTCCGTTGGAGCTGGATGCAGTATCCAACGACCAGAACACAGTTCAACACACAGTGGGGAACCAAATCACGACCCACTAACAGCACACAGCACATTTACATGTAAGAAATTCCACTATACCAGGCAGATTGCTACCTATCACGCCAGCAGTGAGCAGAACACAGTTCAACACACAGTGGGGAACCAAATCATGACCCACTAACAACACACAGCACATTCACATGTAAGAAATTCCACTATACCAGGCAGATTGCTATCCAGTCGCAATTATAGAGTCTCTGCACAAACCGAGAGTTCAGAAGTGGCTAAAAATCCTGACAGGTCGATCGCATTCTGCAAATCTTCTGTCTTCTTCAGGTTAAAACCTGGTCACAGTCCAGTGGCTTAAATAGTGCTCACAACTCGGATTCAGTCTGAATAAACTCTATTTTCCCTTTCAGTGACAGCAGGTAGACAAGCAGCCCAAAACTCAGCCCTTTCACAGTTCTCCCACGCAAAACTACACAGAATTGCTGCTCAAATCACTTGAGCTGTTACTCATTTCACTTCCCAACTCCGAACTAACTGAAAACTGCAAGCAGTCTGGGAATTTCCCCAAGATCCTAAAGGTTCAGTTGGATGATCTGTCTGTCAGTCACAACAAGAGCTCCCCCATTCAGGTTCATTTAGGCGCCAAAATGCAAAAACTACAATTCCTACAAGTTTTGACTCCACCAAGCCCCTGTAGGCAGGTTCTATTTTAAAGTCCCAACAGTACTGATTGGCCCATTCTGACAGTCCCAAGCCAAGTTGGTGGAGATAAACAGAACAGTCCTTGCTGCAAAGAAAACAGGTTAGAACAAACTGCAATATTATTATCACTCTAATAGATATTCAGCAAATAAGCACATCTTATAACAGAGCTCCCTCTGTGCAAATAGCGATGGCAGAACGGAGCAATTATCTGGCAGCCCAGGTGGGACTTGAGCATAGAAACACTCAGCCCCCTCCCAGATTAATCATAACTGCAATCCAGGCAGCTCTTAGAGACAGTACACAGGTGCTATACAGGCACTCTCTGGCAATACATATAAAACTGCTAAAACACAGAACACCAGCCTGGCAGTGAGCATTTAGGCAAGCTCAAGGAAGACTTTTCAGGAACCCCCATTTGTAGGGGGTTACACTGAGGTGTCTCTCTCTCACCTTGTAGCAAATGTCCCTAACTCCCGATCCCATTCCGTCATTCATTGGTGTAGTGCTGAACATCCCCAATCAGTGGCAGATTTGGATTTCAAAGTCCCACTGGTGCCAAATTGCTTAGAGCGGCCAGGGAATGCTGGGCCAGGTGTGCTCAGTGTATAAGAAGGCCGTATTTCAGTTAGATTTTCTTTCTTTTGGACGGCAACTCAGCATTGATTCAGTTCAGACAGGAATCAGCACTGTTGAGACTCAGAAACATAACTCTTGGCACCGATGACCGACTGCAGTGTTTCTGCTTTTTGGGAGCACTGAGCAGAACAAAGGGGCTTGATTTGTTGCTGGGTTTCCCTCAGGTTAAGTTAAAATATCGAAGGACTGGAAGAGTTGACCCATTAAGTTATTAACTCCTTGTGTAAACATCCTGGATCAGGTTTAGCTAATGAACAAAGTTCAAGTGCCTCTTCCCAGTTCAATTTGTACTAACTATCCTTGCAAAAGCCACCCAACGGTCCTTTGTCACTGCACAGACCTGACTGGGAATCCATTGCTTTTCCATGTATTTCTTCAGTGAGACACAATATTAATAAGTTAGTTTTACTAATTTTCAACTTTTGTAGTCTGAAGGAACTGATCTTTCACCGATTCATGCAACTTAGTGCTGAGGCTGACTTAGAAAACCTCAGAGAAAATCCTGCACCCTCCTCCATCTAATAGATGCTACTATCCTTTCAACATCTCGGTATCCCATCAAGTGAGCACTACCAGAATAGCTGTGCACTATACGGCGCTAATCTGGTACATGCTCTCATGGACAGTGAGTTGGATTTTACAGCGCTAGCTGTAAGTGCCCCTCTGGTCACTGTCTGTGGTCCTGTATACAGGACAAGGGCTGCAGGGAACAGGACGCTGACTGAGCTGCTCCTGTGGTGTGGAGGGCCGGGGCATGGAGCAGCTCGGCCAGTGGCAATGGAGACCAGGGTTCTAATCTTGGTCTCTGACATCTTCTACCATATTGGGACTTTTTGTTTTTAACAATGGGGCAGTGGAAACAGTATTCCACGGGCCCATGAATGTTAACTTTCCCCGGGATCCACTCCCCCTTGGAGTGAGAATCCTATAGATGAGGGGGTTGGGGGCAGAGTCCCCTGTGCTGAGGGGTGCGGGGGCAAAGCCCTTTGGAGAAAAAAGGCACCTTTTTCACCACGCACACCATGCTGACGCTATTCTTGTCTGCGCTTACTGGACCCAGTGCCCAAAGTCTCTGCCTGTGCTCCAGGTTTGTTCTTGTTATGTTTCATCAACAGCTTCTGGCTTTGAGTCAGAGACAGTGCTCATGTCTTGGCGGGCCAAAAAAGAAGGCAGAAATAAAGCAGTTCGTATGCAACTTGTACCGATGGCTTTTCAAACAACCATTGCACACAAGGGGGAAATAGTGATTAGTGAAATACTGACGAGACTCCTGGACGATTAACAAATCAGTAAAGAAACCACAAAACCCCACAGCAATAAAACCAAACTATGTTCTGTGCAAAGGAGACCACTTGGGCTCTAGCCAGGCAGCTAGTAGGCAGGCAGATGCCACGGTAATGACGTTTGATTTAGCAAATGAGATACCAAATATCCAAAGCCTGTAACACAAAAAAACGCATAGTACTGGTCCTTTGAGACGGAGCTGCAGTAACAAACTTGACCCATAAGCAAAACAAAACTGCACTCCAAGAACAAAAACTATGGGCAGTGAAAAAGGTGGCTTGTTAAGGAGTCATGCAAACAACAAAAAGACAGTACTGTATGCATTGTTGCCATCCGATTCCCTGAACTGCACCATGTTTGGGGAGGGGGGGTGCATGAAGTTTCCAGCCTATTGGTTCTGTCTAAGTTAATGCAGCCATGTTCAGAAGGGGTAGAACAAATGAGGAGGGACCTGGGGAAGCTTGAAAAATGGTCAGAAGTATGGCAACTGAGGTTTAATGCAAAGAAGTGCAAAATAATGCACCTGGGCAGAGGGAACCCTGGGGTGAGCTACAGGATGGTGGGGGGTGCTGACAATCACCAAAGAGGAAAGGGACCTAGGGGTTACTATTTCTGATGACCTAATGGTGTCAAGGCACAGCACAAAGGCTGCGAGGAGGGCCAGTGGCATGCTAGATTGCATAGGCAGAGGGATCACTAGCAGGAAATGGGAGGTGGTGATACCATTGTATAAAACAAGGCCTCACCTGGAGTACTGCATGCAGTTCTGGAGGCCACACCTGCACAAGGACATTAACAGAGCGGAAGCGGTCCAGAGAAAGATGACCAAGATGGTACATGGCTTGCACCACAGAACATATAAGGAGAGAGACTAAAGGACCTCAACATGTATGTACTCACTGGAGGAAAGGATAGAGCTGTGGGACATGATAGAAACTTTCAAGTACCTCAAAGGCATAAACAAGGTGCAGAGGGGAGACCTTTTCCAATGTAGAAATAGTACTAGAACTAGGGGCCATGATATAAAATTGGAGAGGGGTAGATTAAGAGGGAATATGAGAAGGTTTTTCTTCACAGAGAGGGTGGTGGACATCAGGAATAGTCTGCCACAAGAGGTGGTGGGAGCGAGTACAGTGGAGGGCTTTGAACATGCCTGGGACAGGCACAATGAAACCTTGAAGTGGGAGGGAGTGATGAAAAGTCACTGACCACATAGGGTCAGAGGCCGCATACAAGTATAAGGCTTACAAGCAGACTAGATGGGCCTAGTGGTCCTTATCTGCTGACAAATTCTATGTTTCTATGTTATGGTTTTTGCTTGCCCTGCTCAGTCCTTGTGTGTAGGTGTAACTCTTGTTACACTCAGCTGTTATGTAGCGTACAGTATGTACTGTATTGATCACTGACTGCAAAGAAAAAGATTTGACAAACAAAACAAAACAGCGACAATAACATAAATTGACAAAACAGACTAAGGGAGCAAGTATGTGCGAAATATTGAGATTAAGGCAACAAGACTACATGAGCGCAAAGTGTAACAAATAAAAAGTTACAGTGCAGCAAGGACAATAAACTAATCAGTGGAATCAAAACAACTAAGGAGAACCATTTCGGTTAGGGTCTGGGTTATGTGCAGTTGCAGACAGAGTATAAAAGTAAATAGTTCTGTAGTGCGTGCCCCTCTGAAGGAGAATGTAGTGGGGTAATTTTGTTTGGTGGTGGAAAGGGAGTTCCAGAGCCTAGGGGCAAAGGATGAGAAGGCCTATTCCCCATTTCGGTGGCACATTTTGGACCAATGATAGTGGATGGGTCCACAGATCTTTTTTTTTTCATTCTCTGTTAAAGCCCCTATTTTATGCCACCACCATACCTGTCTCTCGGGGTCCTCCAAGGTGCCATAGCTAAGCCTTGTTCAAGCCCCCTACTGGTGCCTTGCCTCCACACTGCCTCAGATTCATCCCCCCCCAGACAGGGAAGGGGGGGACCCCTCCCCATTCCTACCTGCACATGTCTTCATCAGGACGGCTCCTGAGGGTTCCAGGTTTGGTCTTCTTTGGTTCACCAGAGGCTGACATCAGGCTGGTGGCTGTGGGGTCTATTTTCCATTTCCTTCCCTCCCAGAGGACACCAGCTCTCACAGAGATCCAAGGAGCATGTGCACACCTAGGCATGCTGCCACTCTCCATCTCTGCCTGCAACCTCCCCTTCCATGGTGCCCCAACGGCATTGCCACCTGTGATCACCCAGGTGGCAGTATAGCAGCAGGGAGGGTGATCCTTGCTCCCTTGGAGGAGAACATCCCCTGGGACACTCAGTACTCCTCCCCCAGCCAGCCCCCGATGTCCTGTGCGCATTTCTGAGCTCAGGTTGCCAACGTTGCAACCGGCAGCGAGCAGGAGTGGCGGGCACTTTGTAACAGAGAGATGGGGGCATCTGGAGTGGTGGACCTAAGCAAAATAAACCAAGCGAGAAGGAACATGCAGCAGAGGTGGGAAGCCAACCCAGAGTTGCATATAAAGAGCAAGGATGGGTAAAGCAAGGTGAGGAAGAGGCAGACTGACAAATATTGTTGTAAGCCACATCCTGTTTGTGATGGTTTGTTTTGGAGGCAGCCCTGGAAAAAAGAGAGCTGTACTGCAGGCAGGGAAGAAGGATGCCTTGGGATATTGCTAGTCTGGCCTTGGGATTGAGGAAGTTGCAGACCCTAGAAGCCATGGCTAGCAGGAGTGTAGCCAGCAAGTACAGTTTTGTACACAGTATCCCAAAATACTACCCCCTGCACTACTTTTCTTATTTGCCCCATACCAATTTCCCATGAAGCCATATTATGGGGTTGTTCTCGAATCACCAACCAGTATTGGACTCAACAGATTCCAAGCTTTTTTTTTTTCAGAATTTGGAATTTCAGTATTGAAGTCCAAAAATCCTAATTCTTTTTGGATGCAAAATTGGAATCAGACTCTGATTATGATTCGGCATCAGAGTGTAGAAAAAGCTCTCCCCCCATTGCATGTATTGTTAGCTGCCAGTCAGAATCAGAAAAGCCATTCCACATAACAATAGGCTCACTCTACAGCTCCACTCTTTTAGAGCTTTGTAACCTTTCAGAAGACCACTGCTCCATTTCCACTATCACAAAGTTTCTTCACATATGCCAAATGCTGATTAGACATGCTCCTTCTCTCCCCCCCACCACCAGAAATAGCACATTAAGGGGAAGGCAGCCCTCAATGGACGGTTTAAATGCTTTGCTGACGAGCATTTAAACTAGCCGGGGGGGGGGGGAGGCCAACAGGAGCAGGGATGCTCAGGCAGCCCACCCCTACATGGTAGAGAAAGCAGAACAATGGAGCAGGAAGAGGAGTTGATATCAAGGTGATTCGAGTCGGGCAGAAATGGAGTAGGAAAGGAACTGGGAACACAGGAGAAAAACATCAGGAAAGGGGGGGAAGATGCAGGGGACCAAAAACAGGACGAGAGAGAGGTCAGGCAGTAAAACTTGGAAGGTCATGTTGACAAATGCACGCAGCCTGGGAAATAAAGTCCCGAACATGGAGGCCTTAATAATTGAAGGAGACCTAGACATAGTAGCAATAAGTGAAACCTGGTACACAGCTAATCATGAGTGGGAAACAGATGTACCAGGGTATGTTCTATTCAGGAGGGATAGGGAGGGCAAAAAGGGAGGGAGACTACCCTGTATGTCAGAGAAGGTATAATGGCAACACAGGTACAGGGTATGCAGGGGGAGTCTGAGGCACTGTGGGTCACCTTCAACTTGGAAATGGTACAGCAATACACACAGGGGTGATATACAGGCCTCCAGGACAGGGAGAGGAACTGGACAAGGAGCTTGTTATGTATTCAATGCAAGCAAAAATAGATTCTTATGGGAGTCCATAGGATTACAGAACTCTAGCAATGTAATGAATGCTAGATTTACAATTGAAAGGGGATATATAATGCCAGCCTGGTGGCGCTGAGGGTTGAGGCGCTGGATGCCACACCTCATACCACGCCGGTGACCCAGATTCGGGTATGGATTCGGGCCGCTAGGGGTCGGCCGGGGGGGGAGAAGGATTGAGCACCCAACGGCTTGCTCTCCTTTTCTGGGGAGGGGTGGGAGTTATCCCCACCATGATACTGCCACCTCTTGGTGGCCAAAGGCATCTGGCAGTGAGGCTAGGGGGAGAGCTAAGAAGGGAGGGACCAACATCATCTGAGAGCCTGAGCAGAGACGCGTCTCTGCGTGCCTCTGTCTCATTGGCCAACCTGGCACATCAATGTTGGTAGAGGGGCAGGAGCAACAGCAACAAGGAAAAATCCCCATCAGTCCTAGGTGACAATCCCTCCAGCCTCACACATCCACAAGGCCAAAGGGGCAGACTCCACTGTGTAGGTGCACGCTCCTCTGCAAGTTGAGGAGGTAAGAGGGGAGCCTTCCTCGCCCCACCTGGGGGGTTATCTGGGTGTCTAGAATTCCCGGAGTAGCACTGCACTCTAGGGGCAGAATCCTAAGGCACCTGGATGGTGTGTATGTATGTGTGTGTGTGAGGGATCCAAGTGAGTGGAACGACTGGGGCAGTAAGGAGGAAAAACAATACGTAAACAAAAAAAAGAAAGGTGATATATATATATATATATATATATATATATAAGAAAAAAGCAAGAGGTCAATGGTTCAGCCAGTGAGTGGTGAATACTTGGAATGCATTACCAGAAACAGTGGTGTCATGTAGTACTATGTCAACATTTAAACATAAATTGGACATATACATGGGATTATCAAGATGTAGGAATTTCCACTAATTAGTGGTGAGCCATCAAAGGTCTTTCAACCACTTGGCTTATAAACTACCTATGAACCTATGAAATACACGAGATGGCAATGAAAGGTGACATTTTACTGATGGGGGATTTCAATATGCTGGACATGGACTGGAACACCAGTGTAGCTGCTTCAGCCAGAAGCAGAGGCATCCTTGATTCACTCCAGGAGGCTGGACTCAGGCAGCTTGTGCTTGATCCCACCAGAGACAGGGCAGTTCTAGATCTAGTAATGACCAATGCGGATCGAACTGCAGATCTCCAGGTAGAAGGGCAAATGGGATCCAGCGATCACAATATTGTGTGGTTCAGCATAGGGACAGAGACTCACTCAAGTCATACTAGGACAAAGGTTTTGGATTTCAAAAATGCTGACTTCACTGAAATGGGGAAGGGTACCAAAAGAGCCCTGGAGAGAACAGGGGTAGGAGGGGGAGTGGAAGAACAGTGGAAGTGTCTAAAGGAAGCCTTACTGGAAGTAACAAACCAATGCATCAGACTGGTATGCAAAGGCAAGAGAAGGAGAAAGCCACTGTGGTTCTTGGGAGAGGTGGCGGTAAAGGTCAGGGCATAAAGGAAAGGGGTCAGGAAATATAAGGAGACCCAAAGGGAGGAGGACAGGGAGGAGTACCTAGAGTGTCTAAGGGAAGTGGGAAAGGCAGTAAGGAGAGCAAAGGCACTGACTGAGGAAAGTTTAGCACAGTCAGTTAAGAAAGGGGACAAGAAATTCTTCAGGTACATCAGCGAAAGGAGGAAAAACAAGGAGTGGGGATTGCAAGGCTCAAGGGGGAGGGAGAAGAATGCAAGGAGGGTGACATGGAAAAGGCAAAAATACTGAATAAATGTTCAGCATTCATAGAAACATGGAAGTTGATGGAAGATAAGGACTGCAAGGCCCATCCAGTCTGCCCATTTTTTCTACCTTATGAATGTGCAATAGGCCTTTACTCTGTCAATGGCCTATCTATTCATACTCATGTGTATTGCTCCCTTATGCCTATCCCATGCCTGTTTGAAGCCCTGCACTGTATCCATATCAACCACTTCCTGAGGTAGACCGTTCCATACATCCACCACCCTTTATGTGAAAAAGAACTTCCTCACATTATCCCTTAATCGGCCTCCCTCTAATCTCATGCTGTGTCCTCTTGTACTGCTATTTTTCTTATATTGAAACATGTTAGACTCTTTCACCTTGTTAATGCCCTTAAGATGTTTGACTGTTTCAATCATATCACCTCTCTCCCTCCTTTGCTCTAGGATATACATATTTAGCTCCGTTAATCTGTCCTCATGTTTTCTGATGCAATCCCTGCACCATTTTGTTTGCCCTTCTCTGGACTGCCTCCATTTTGTTAATGTCCTTGTGCAGGTGTGGCCTCCAGTACTGCATGCAGTACTCCAGATGGGGCCTAACCACTGTCTTGTAAAGAGGGATTATTACCTCCCTCTTACGACTTGCGATACCCCTATTAAGACACCCCAACATCCCTCTAGCCTTACCTACTGCTTTAGTGGTCTACTTGGATGATTTCAGGTCATCTGTGATGATGCTGTCCAAGTCTCTTTCTTCCCTTGTGATTGCCAGCAACTCTCCTCCCAACCTATAGGTGGCTTCGGGTTTCTCTTCCCTATGTGCATGATCTTGCACTTCTTTGCATTAAACCCCGGTTGCCACTATTCTGACCATTTTGCCAGTTTATCCAGATCTCTTCTCATTCTACCCACCCCATCTGGATCATCTACTCTGTTGCAGATCTTGGTGTCATCTGCAAACAGGCAAACCTTACTCTCCAGTCCATCTGCAATGTCACTGATGAAGATATTGAAGAGGACTGGCCCCAGAACTGATCTCTGAGGTACCCCACTTGTGACTTGCATCTCTTCTGACTGTATATCATTTACCACCACTCTCTGTTTTCTGCCCGCCAACCAGTTTGCCACCCAGTTGACCAACCTCTGACCCACCCCGAGCCTACCCAGCTTATTAATCAATCTTCTATGCGGAACAGTATCAAAAGCTTTGCTGAAGTCAAGGTAGGTGACATCAACAGCACCCCCTTGGTCCACCACGTTGGTTACCCAATCAAAGAAATCTATGAAATTAGTTTGACAGGACCTTCCTGTCGTAAACCCATGCTGTCTTGCTTCCTGTGCTCTTATGGATTCCAGGTGTTGCACTATCCTTTATTTAAGGAGTGCCTCCATAATCTTGCCCACTACTGAGGTAAGACTTACTGGTTTGTAGTTCCCTGCCTTCTCCTTGCTACCACTCATGTAGAGCAGGATCACATGAGCCCTTCTCCAGTCTTTTGGGACCTCTCCTGTGCTCAGAGACTCACTAAGCAGTTCTGATAATGGCTCTGCTAGTTCCACCCTTAGCTCCTTTACTACCCTGGAATGTATGCCATCAGGTCCCATTGCCTTGTTCACCTTGAGCTTAGTGAGCTCTTGTAGGACCCTTTCTTTTGTGAAGGGACTAGTCCCCCCCGTGTCCATGGTGCTGAGCTGTGGGCTCTGCCCTACTTTCTCCTTAGTAAATACTGAGCAGAAGTATCTATTTAGGATAGATGCTTTTCCTTGGTCCTCCTCCACACACTCCTCTATCCCTTTGATCTGAGCAATACCCTCTGAACTTTCTCCTTTCACTAATGTATCTATAGAAAGTCTTGTCCCCTTATTTTACTGTTCGTGCTAGTGTTTCTTCGATTTGGGCCTTTGCCTGCCTTACTGTCTTCCCTGCTTCCCTAAGGGAAGTTTGGTATGCCTCCATATCTTCGGCCTGGTGCGTTCCCTTATATTTCCTAAAGACCAGCCTTTTGGCTCTGACCTTTTCTGCTACTGTTTTTGAGAACCAAAGTGGTTTCCTCCTTCTTTTGCTCTTGCCTTTCTCTCTAACACAATGGGATGTTGCTTCAAGTATTGCATCCTTAATGTTTGCCCACTTTGCCTGTATCCCCTTACCTGTATTTCTTCTTGCCAGGGCTAGCTTAACTCTGCTGGCCATCTTATCAAAGTCAGCTCCTCTGAAGTCCCATATTTTTGCCTTGGAATGGAATTATTTAGTTCTAGTGGCCAAATTGAACCAAACCATGTGATGGTCACTGGCCCCCAGGGGACCTTCTACCTGAAGATCTGTGATCCTTTCCCTGTTAGTCAGTAGTAGATCTAGGATAGCTCTGTCTCTTGTGGGTTGTTGTATCAGTTGTTTGAGGCCCTGCCACTGCAAGGAATCCACCAAATGTCTAGTTCTGGCGGATGTTCCTGCTGGTATTGATCAATCTGTATCTGGCATGTTGAGATCTCCCATTATCAGAACCTTCCCTTTAGCTATCATGTTTTGTATGTCTTCTAACAGTAATGTGTCTATGTCCTCCCCTTGGTCTGGAGGCCTGTAGACAACCCCAGTTGATATGGCTGTCCCTTTCCTGTTTCCAGGGTGACCCACAGTTCTTCTGGTTCCTTATGTGTATTCTGAATTTCTGTAGCTTTGATATTTTCATTGACATAAAGGGCCACTCTGTCTTCCCCTTTTTGTACCTCGGTCTCTTCTGAACAGTACATAGCCGGGTACTGAAGTCTCCCAAGTGTTGTTACTGGTGCACCATGTCTCGCTAATGGCTACTATGTCCAGTTTAGCCTCTGTCATTGTTGCCGGCAGGTCTGGGATCTTGTTTCCCAGACTGTGGGCATTTGTGTACGTGATTTTCCATTGGCCAGATTTCGGTGTGTTAGTTATTGGGTGAGGTCCGGCATTTCCCCTGCATGTCATATGGGGAGCCAGACCTTTTACCTTACCTGGTGATGCAAATGAACTATAAACATGATGAACTCCTGTTTGATCACTAGCTGAAGGGAGAGGGGTGTTCTTCCCATTCGATGTATCGGGTGCTGCACCCCTCTCCCCATTTGCTAGTTTAAATATTCTGCAAAGACATCAAACTTCTGCCCCAACGCACTGACTCCCTCCTTAGTCAGATGCAGTCCATCAAATTTAAAGAACTTTCTCTCCCAAAACTGTTGCCAGTTACTTACTTGTGTCCTTTTTCCTGGCACCAACCCTTGAGCCACATGTTTAGCTACCTCATCTCCCCTTCTCTGACCTTCCATCCATCTGCCCCCCCCCCCAGACTGGCAGGATCTCAGAGAAGGAGATGCCGGATGAAATAGATGACAGTTTGTCTCCCAGCCTGGTCAGGTGTTCCTTGGTCTCCACAACTGACCGGCTGGTGAGATCGTTAATCCCTATATGTACCAGGATGTCCAGAAGCAAACAAAAAATATCGCCAACTGATTGTGGAAAAACAACAAGAAATGCTCAAGCAGTAACTTTAACAACAAAGAGAACACTGATTCTTGAGGAACCTTTTCCAAGTTCTGGAAGGGGAGGTGGGCGGAGGAGTAGGTGTAATGAGGAATCTCCTGGAAGAAACAATATTCCTATGCTAAGTAACTTTTTCTTCAAGCCCCAGGAATCCCTCATTATACTTACACAATTCAGACTACAAAGCAATACCTTGGGAGGCTGGGTACAGGACCAACTTAGGGAAAAGGTTCTGCAAGACAGCAGTGCCAAACCTGGCATCAGTTCTGGAATGCACGTCCAAGCAATAGTGCTTTGTAAAGGTATGTGCAGTTTCCAGGTAGCTGCTTTACAAATTTCCAACAAGAAAATATCACTTGCAGCTGTCACTGAGGCAGCAGTGCCATGAGTGGAATGTGCCCTAAGAACTTGTGATGGTTGCTTGCCAGCCTTGTTATAGCAGAACTGTATACTAGAGATTATCCAAGGAGCAATAGTTCTCTTGGAGGCTGTCCTACCCTTACCCACTTCGCCATACATGAGAAATAGCTGAGAATGGGAAGATCTGAGGTCCTTAGTATGGTCCAGGTAGAACCTGAGTTACCTTTTGACATCCAGACTGTGAAGATTTTGTTCACCAGAGCTGGACTTTGCTGTGAAAAACACCGGAAGAGTGAAGGACTGGTTCAAATGGAATTCAGACACTGCCTTAGTGAAGAATTTTCTATCAGTCTGGAGGACTACCTTGTCCTTGTGGAAAACAATGTAGTTAGGGTCAGTGCACAGGGCCTGTAACTTGCTCCCTGAGGTTTACAAATAAACATGGTTCCAGCATCAGGTCTGAATGAATTTGAATTTAAAACTGAATGGCTTGAAGCCACAAGTCTTTGCTCGGAGACTTTCATCAAGTTATTGATTAAGGCAAATATTAAGAAATCAGAGGAGCAATGCAAAGAACTAGAGGAAGCACAGAGTATAGCTGTCTCATTTAAAGAAAGAACGGAATATGGTGATTTGGACAGAAACTTGAAACAAACTCTTGCCAAATACTAGAAATTATTGAAAGGAAACAGAGGAAGTTGAAAAGAGATGAGGAAGGCTACCTGAGAGGAGACATTTTGAAGTGGGGCAGACAGCGATCAAAAAGCGGAGGTTGCAGAGGTTGCAGCAACAGCAGGAGCAGAGTAAGATTTAATATTGATAAAAATAAACAAACTCAAAAGGATTACGGAGAACACAAACACCGCTACAGGCGGAACAGATCAAGCAGAGTCAACACCAGGAACCAGCAGGAATACGAGGGATCCCTTTTTAGACAAATGAGGCAAACAAACAAGAAAAAGAATAGAACAGGATGAGGAAAGCAAAAAGGTGTGAAATGAAGAAGACAGCTGAGATCTGTGAGGAAGATTCTCAAACTGCCATTTTGAAAAGGGGATTATCTTTTATTCCAACACCAAGGGTTAATTTATTTCAAATACACCTGAGAAAAATTAGACTCAAAGTTTTTTTTTCAAGGAGAGAAAGAAAACAAATATTAACACCATGGCATTTACAGAGGGTTTGGTTTCCAGTACAGCTGAGGATATGCATTATGCAATTGATGTAATTTCAACAGTCTCCACTGGAGAAGTTTTTAATACTTCCAATACTTATTTCAACTTATTTCAACTTGGATTTATTTAGTGAGAGTGAGTTGCAGAGGTGTAGATTATGGGGGGCAGGGGAGCAGGCTGCCCCCTTCCTCAGCTGTTATAAGCACTCAGAGCGGGACTTTTGAAGCTCTGATTTTTTTTTTTATTCCATATTGGTCATGCTGCCCGTGCCCGAAGATTGTTCCCAACTCCCGAACTGACTGGTCTGGTCTGGGGCCAGCTTCCGAGCTTCCTACAGCAGCTCCATCTACTGATTGCCTGCCTCTGAGCATCTGAGTGCGGTATCCATGCCAGCTTGCATGTGACCAGGCGGGTGCCTGCACGTTGGTGCACGTACAGGCCCTTGAGTGCTCCCTGCTTCTGCTGCTACGTGTCACACACAGTAAAATGTAAACGGCACGGCAGCCTGTGTTAATGCTGCTTGGCTGATTGGGGTGCTGTTCAGATGTCAAGTTTTGGCACTGGAACTGTTAGCAGCAGGGCAGGCAAAAGAGAAGGGCAAATGAATGGTGGCCCAACATCGGATACTGTCTGGCAAAGTGGCAAGCAAGGCAAACATTCAGCGTCAGTCAAGAGAGGGAGCATGGAGCAGAAATGAAGCAGGCCTTAGAGACAGCTCCAGGTTGTGACAGACACAGCACAGCAGCAGTACTTGGATGAGAAGGAGGCAGCAGCAGCAGCAAGGTCTGTCTGTTGTGGGTGCTCTGTTTGTGGATGAGGGGGGGAAGCATTGATTAGTCACCAGCCTGCAGTGTCCACCCTGGTTCAGTCAGATTGATAAAGAGTCAGTGACAGGGGCATACTGTGTGTCTGAGGCATAGCCAAGGGACAGATGGACTGTCTGTATTACTGTGACCTTGTGATAAAATGTGTGATAAAAGAAGTTTCACAAATGCACACATTCTATCACAAGGAGTAGGAAGGACACAGTAATATAGTCCACTCTGAGAATGTGTGACACCTTAACCACTGCTGGAAATTTCAACCCCATGGGTAGAAGAGTCCCCCCCCCCGTAGGTATGCACTATGCAGCCTCCAATGTTGGAGATCATTAATGGTTTTAAGTTCTCTTTTACTCTGGCTAGCCAGTAGCCACAATTTTACTTGAGACAAGAGAGACTATGATGGACAAAAACATTCATAAATAGTGGTAGCATATCTCATCCCCCAAATGGTCACTTCCCTTATCCTGTATTTTATTTTATTTTAACAGCATTTGTAAACCCTATGCGTAATATGGTTCCCAATGTGAACATTTCATGGCTGAATTTTCTGGACAAGAGACGTATACGGTTTCTGCTCCTTGATACTGTTCAAGAAGTTGCTTTAGATTTGACAATGTTTTAAAGAAAATAAAAAGCTAGTTATTTTGATAGGGATATTAGTTGTTTTGTAACAAGTCAAAGAAGGCTTTAAAAGCAGCCAAATAGTGTCAAAATGACCCTCAGAATGCACCAGAATGCATCAACAACCTGATAGCTTCTGGGGGCCTAGGTGGCACCCAGACCTCCAGCCTGTTGTTTGGGATTTACTAGGAAAAGCAGAATTTTTAGCAGTCTTTGCCCCTCCCACCCCCATAATAAAAGCTAGCTATGCCCCTAGAGAGTTGAGTGCCTTATTTATTGCTCCAAGTGAAAATAACTTCACAACAGAACGCGGCGCTGATAAACTGAGTGATGCAGAATTTGAGACATAGAGAAAAATGAAGTTTAAGATTAAATCGACTTTTTGTCCTGCAATTACTAACACTGCAGTTTTAACTTATGAGAGAATAGTCACTTCACAGCTACAAGAACTATTAAAGGAGAACTGTGGCAATACTAAGCTCCCCGCCACCGAAAGGCTTACCTCCAGATTAAGCTTTTGACACCGAACTCCCCCTTTTTTCCCAGCAGGCACTTACTTTATTTTTATTTCCTAAAATCCATGAACCAGAAATATGGCAGACCATGTGCAGCTCCATTTACTGTAACAGTGTGGTGCTGCACCGCTTACTTACATTGAAGTGAGCAGCGCGGCGCCGCGCTGTTACAGTAAATGGAGCTGCACACGGTCTGCCATATTTCCAGTTCATGGATTTTAGGAAATAAAAATAAAGTAAGTGCCTGTTGAAAAAAAGGGGGAGGGGTTCGGTGTCAAAAGCTTAATTGGGAGGTAAGCCTTTCGGTGGCAGGGAGCTTAGTATTGCCACAGTTCTCCTTTAACAAACGTTTCTAACCCTAAATGGTTTAATTTGAACAAAAAATGAACGCCTTGCTTTACTGGAATTAAGTGAAAATTCTGAGTGGGTAATAAAATCTGCAGACAAAGGTGGAAACGTGGTGGTCATGCAAAGGGAATAGTATATAGGTATTGCAGAAACACTGCTAAATGATGCAGAAAGCTATAAAAAATTGATGACCAATTCAATGCATGTGTTCAATAAGGAGCTGTTTAAGATTCTCACTACAGCCATTGACAGCAATCACATAACTGAAGAAGAGTTTGATTTCTTATGGAACCAATACCCTGTTACCCCGTGGTTTTATATTTTACCTAAAATCCACAAAAACCTTGAAACCCCCCCGGACATCCAATTCTTTCAAGCAATGACTCTGTAACTGAGAATCTTGGGCATTTCATAGACTACTTTCTACAGGACTGTGTGACAGAACTACTGTATCTTCCTACATCAAGGATTAAAGTGATGTACTAAGGAAATCTGAAAATATTGTCTGGCAGGATAACTATGTCTGGGTGGGGATAGACATCGAGACATTGTACACCTCAATCCGACATGATTTGGGGGTGAGAGCTTACAGATTTTTCTTCCAGAATAGCAAGAGGGACTTATCAACAGACTTCATTATTGAAGCCTTGGAATTCATTCTAACACATAACACATTTGAATTTAATAACAACCACAATCTTCAGGTCTATGGTACAGCTAAGGGGGCCAATATGGCACCGAGCTATGCCAATTTATTTCTGGGATGGTTTGAGATGTTGAAAATCTGTGACAGAAATGTTAACACCTTTTCTGAAAACATAAAAGCATGGCATCGGTGTACTGATGATTGCCTATGCATCCGGGAAAGTGAGGAAAGTGGCATCCCTAAGTTTATAGATTGGCTGAACAATAATGACTGGAACCAACGTGAGAGTCAGATAATAGTAGAGTAGAATTTTTGGATATTTTATTTACTAGTGAACCAGGTAATGTGGTCAGTACCAGGACTTTCTGTAAGAAAACTGCAGCCAATTCACTACTGAGGGCAGACAGTGCCTCTCCCCCCATACCCTATGGATAGATAATGTGAATTTGATGCAATGGCAGTAACGATGAAGAATTCCAAAAGCAGGAGAATGAATTGCAAACCAGATTTCTGTCCAGGGGATACAGTATGGAGGTTATTAGAAATGCCAGACTAAAAGCAGAGACACTAAATAGAAGGAATCTTTTG
Source organism: Neoceratodus forsteri (assembly GCA_016271365.2). Taxonomy (NCBI): domain Eukaryota; kingdom Metazoa; phylum Chordata; order Ceratodontiformes; family Ceratodontidae; genus Neoceratodus; species Neoceratodus forsteri. Next base: position 395,991,985 of record JADMNL010000024.1, read on the forward strand.
GAGGATCACAAAACTCACAACAAAGAAGGGACCAAATTGGAGGAGCCCCCATCACATTTGTCACAGAATATAACAACATAGCAGGCAAATGACGGAATGTGATACATAGAAACTGGCCCATCCTCAGAAGCGACAGTACAGTGAGCAAAGCTGTCAAAGAAAAACCTAGGGTTTCACTCAAAAGAGGAACAAATATTAGGGATCGGGTAGAACACAGTAGGTTGAAGGTTAGTAACACTACAGACAGGGGAACATGGCTACCCAAATGCCCAATGGGCTTCTAGAAATGTAAATGTTGTAATATCTGTAAAGTGGCAGTCCCTGGGAATACCTTCATGCAGCCGGCAAATTCTGAGATCACTGCCAAAATTCACCAATGTATCACATGTAACACTCCCTTTGTTATTTATGTGTTACGGTGCACCTGCAACCAGATGTATGTAGGTTGTACAACCAGGACCTTGAAGCTGAGAGTGCAAGAGCACATATGATCAACAGATAATGGCAGGGCACCTGTTGGTGTTCATTTCTCTATAGTTGATAATTCAAGATCGGATGCTCTTAGCTACGTGGGAATAGAACACATTCCTGCTCAGGGGAAAGGGAGCAATAGAACTGATGCACCTAACAAAAGGGAGAGTGTTGGGATTTTCTCCATAAAAGAAATGAAAACAGCAGGCCTCAATGAACACTGGGACATCGCACCCTATCCATTGGATTAAAATTAGGAGATAAGAAAGTGTTTTCTTTCTATAAATTACTCCAATCTAACTTTTGTTTTAGAAATTGAGAATGTTTGTTAAATGCAGAATGTGATGAAGTATAGTGAAACATAGCAGTATTAAATCCAAAATAGGTGTTCACCACCCTTAAATCCATGTAATATCTCTTAATGGTCCCCCATATTCCTAGCTCCCCGATTTGACACATTTTTCTTTTGATTTATCAATTGGCAATATACAGCAGAATAATACTATTAATACTATGACTTTCAGTAGTTTTAATTTAAACTTAGAGGGTCACCACCTTTTGGATTCATGGAATGTTTCTTAATGGTCACCCGTAACTTAAGCCATTCATTTTTTTCTTTGCTCCTGAACTTTAAATATTACAAACATGCTGTTAAAAAATGTTGTTAAAAAGGCTGAGAAATACACATTAACAGTGTTAATTTATAATGCTGACCTAAGCCTACAGTAAGATAGAATTTATATTTTCTGTACATAAATGAAAAATTAACGATATATTTTTGTTCTTCACAGGTGACTGTTCACCTCTCTCTACTATCATGTTCTACCCTGGAGGCTCCTGAAATACTGTTGAGCCCAGTGCTCCTTGCAGGATCACAGGAAATCAAGACTCCTCTTATTTCTAAATAGCAAACTTTTCTTTTCACTGTCTTTAAGCATTTTGCTTACTAAATATTACAACAGAGTTTGAAATGTATTAATTAACATAACTCAGACTGTGATTTGACATCCATTGTAAATATATAATATAGCCTTTTTTTCTAGGTGTTTGTCTTTAAAAACTTAATTTATCAATTAATCAATTATTTATTGTCTGCTTGTTCATTAATTGGGTACGTGTATACAAATGTTGGTCGCTTCTCTCGTATCCATGCCCTCTGACGAAGGGTTTGTTGACCCAAAGTGCCGGGACATTGCGGCAGTGGAAAGGTCCGTGCACACTCACTTTGATGGCTAATAAAACATTTTAACAGTGAAGAAGATTTTGTGAGTGTCGCTTTCTTCTAGCTTTACTGGAGTGCTGGTTCATTTTGGAGTCTTCTGATTACTGGGCTAGCTGCCTTTACCTGCACCCCTGCCAGCCTGGGCTATTCACGTTTTTTTTTCTAGACCTGCAACTTGCTCACCTTCTGGCTGAGGTGATGGCCACCAGGAAGACTTCCTTCCAAGAGATGCACTTTAGGTCTGCAGTAGCCATGGGTTCAAATGGGGGCTCCATGAACTTGGCTGTGCACAAATTTAGATCCCATGCAGGGACTGGCTCCCTAACAGGGGGATACAGATGTAGTAGGAGCTTAAAAAATTTCCTGAAAATGGAGTAGAAAGCCACCATTTTCTGTTTACTTGCAGAGATGAATGCCAGGATAGCCACCAAGTGGACCTTAAGGGATGAGGGTCTAAGACACTGGACCTGAAGTGCAGCAGGTAGTCCAACAGTAATGGAAGGTCTACATGCAAAGGGTTGAACTGCTTAAAAGTAGGGATGGGAGTAGACAGCAAAATTTACTCTGCAAATTAATTTGCGAAATTCATGGATCACGAAGCGTGGAAATTCACTGTGAAGTGTGGAATTTCGCCTGAGAATTTCACACTTCATGGTGAAATTCCGCACTTCACTGTGAAAACTTCATGTTTCAGGAAAAGTCGAAGTTTCCGAGGTCTGGGGAAGCTTCGTGACGCTTTGCGAAGTGCAGATTTTCGGCACATCACGCGAACTTCACTGACAAAGTTTTACTTTACCACATCTATACTTAGAAGCACACCACAGAGAAAACCTCTTCCATTTGGAAGCAAATGTCTTTATGGTAGCTGGCTTCCTGGAAACCTGAGGACTCTGAAGACCTCTGCTGAAGGCTGAAAATCAGAGAACTCTAATCCTTCAAGAATCAAACTTTGAGGCGAAGTGACTTGAGGTCCGGGAAGGTTATCTTGCCCTGGGACGTGATTAGCAGATTGAGTCTCTGGGTGAAACAAATGGCTTTTTGGGGAAGAAGGCCAAGGGCAGGGAGTACCAGATACCAGAACTGTCTGACCCAGACCAAGACTACCAATATAATGGTTGCAGGCTGGCTCCTCCATTTGAGGAGAACCTTTAGAAGCAGAGGAAAAGGAGGGAAGGTGTACAAAAATCTCCCTGACCAGTCCAGTGCCAAAGCATTACAGGCACAGAGACCACCACTGGGGGTCTGCAACAAAACAGGGGAAGCTGGTGATTTTATTCAAAAATGAAAACTATATTTCCTGCCATACCTTGTGAAGATTGTGGCCAGCACTTGCTTGTTTAAGGCCCATTCACCTGGCTGATTCTGCTGAGAGAGTCTGGTAGAATGTTGTCCTTTCCTAGCAGAACAATTTTTGACAATTGCATGTCCATCAAATAAGCCAGACTGCAAATCTTCATGGCTTCTGTACACAGCCTTGAGGGTCTGGTGCCCCCCGTTTGTTGATGTACTACATTGTAATGGTATTGTCCATCCTATTTTGGACTGGCTGACCCTTCACCTGGAGGGAACGAATGACTGTAGGGCAATTAAGACCACCCTTAACTGCAGAAGGTTGACAAGCTGTCTGGACCCCTGAGGAGGCCACATTCTGCTATTGTGTGGTTGCCTAAGTGCGCTCTCCTTCCAAGGGGGGGGGCATCTGTTTTTAGGGCCACTGTAGGGGATTGCTGCTGGATGGGAACTCCTTCTCTGGGATTATCCCTTTTCTTCCACCATGTGAGAGCTTGTAACAAGTTCTGTGTGACTGGAAACCAGTCTTGAAAGAGGGAGTCTTATCTGAGACCAGTATATTCTCAGATGGTACTGAATGTCTCTCATTTGGAATCTGGAGCCTGGAACCACACTTATGGAGAAAGCCATGAGACCCAACAGTCGTAAGAGAATCCCTTGCTGGCCTGGGCTGACCCAGGACAAAGGAATTTGCCAGATTCAGGAGATTTTCTTCTCTCTCTCTCTCTCTCTCTCCCTCTCCCTCTCTCACATGGGGAAATGCATTGCCCTGGAGGGCATCTGGGTGTGTACATATGAACTCCAGAAGTTGCATTGGTTCTGTTTGGGATTTTTGTGTATTCATAAGAAAACCCCAGTGTCTCCAGGTTGTTCTGGATTATGGTATGGTATGGTATGGTATGGTAAAATTGTATTTATACAGTGATACAGCCATTAGGGTTCTGAAAATCCCTGTTCACAAGGCTTACCTGTTTACATTATGCAAAACTATTACAACTATACATTTATAACAATACAAGTTACAGAAAAGTACAAAACAATACATCAGAGTTTTACAAACTCATCAATAACAGGCATGTTAGCATTTTTAGATTTATATTAATTTCACCTATTACAACAACAATGAAAACTAAGTTCATGATTCAGGCCATTTTAAAAACATGATCAGTAGTTGTTAGTTCACGTAAAAGGAGGAAGACAATTCCAGCTTTTAGCTACTTGATATTGAAGGGTCATTTCACTAAATCGATTTTAACTTTGGTATTATTAAATCTCTAGCACCAGTTTTTCTTAAATTTAAACCATGTTTTGGTTTTTGTAATTTGTTTTTTAAGTTATCTAAAGATTGATTTTTAAATATATTACGAACCTGAGTTAACCAGATTCCCCTAGCCCGTAAGTCTAATGGAATCCAACCCAAATCCATATACATAGTGCAATGATGAGTTTTAAAATCACACTTTAACACAAATCTTGCAAGCTTATTATAAAGTGTATCCAAGTTATTTAAATGTTTTCTTGCTGTATGTCAGTAAATATGACTTACATAGTCAATAACCAGCATTATTAATCGATTGATCATAATCAATCTTGTTTCTCTTGTCATACTATGTGATATTCATCTCATAGCTCCAATCTTAACATGTGTTTTCTTTATTAAATTTGTTATATGATATTGGAAAGTAAGACATTGATCTATACGTACTCCTAAATATTTATATGTTTCAGTTTGTTCTAAAAACTTACCCTCTTGTGTCTTTATATTTAATTTTGAAATTCCCTGTAAGTCCAATGCAAATGACATAACCTGTGTCTTTTTGCTATTAACTAATAAACCCAGAGATGAAAAGTGACCTTACATAATGCTAAAGTCACTCTGTAAGTTTAGTTCTACTTCACTTGTAGTTTTTCCCTCTGCTACTAAAACTGTATCGTCTGCATAGAGACAAATTTTTGAATATCCAATTTTCTTTTGTAAGTCATTTAAATAGACTATGAACAGGAGGGGGGGCCCAGGATAGATCCCTGGGGAACCCCTCTTGCTACATAGTCCATTTTTGACTGGTGTCCGTTTAGGACAACAAATTGTGATCTTTTATCAAGGTATGATATAAACCAATTGCAGGTTTCTTCCTTCACCCCTATTTTCATTAATGAGTTTATCAAAATACTATGGTTTACTAAATCTAATGTTTTAGATAGGTCCACGTATACCGCACCCACGGACTTCGCTTCCCCAAGAGGGGTTGCTATGAGATCCAAAAAAAGTCAGTGAGTGCAGTAGCCGTGGACCTACCCTGCCTAAAACCATAGTGTTGTTGAGTCAATTTATTATATTTTTCCAAGTAGTCCATTAACTGATCATGGACAATTTTTTCAAATAACTTGGATACTGTGGACAACAAGGCTATTGAACGGTAATTTGAAACATCCTTTGGATCCCCTTCCTTATCTATTGGTATCACTTTGGCTAATTTCCAACTAGAGGGAAACTGTCCCTCTCAGACTCCAATTAAAATTGCCCTTAGTATAG